>ML685792.1:10101220-10264530 GCA_007922175.1 Pelusios castaneus | reverse complement strand
ACACACACACACACACACACACACACACACACACACACACACACACAAATATACTGGTTTGTTAGCATGGGTCATTTAAAATATCTTTGTGCCAAGTCTATCTTTACATTTCTGTAATTTAATAAAAATGAGGTTAACCCCTCTCCCCCCGAATAACTTTTTAATGTTTATCAGATTTTTCTGCTTCTGCTGATTCAAAAGTGGTGGTGGTTACCGTTAACTCTCTGGGTAATGCTCAGTCCTATCTCGATGTCATACAGAGCAATGTGGATCTATTTAGAGGAATAGTCCCAGCAGTAGCACATTATAGCCAAAACAGTGTGCTGCTTGTCGCATCTCATCCAGGTATGTTGGTATTTTACATGTATCTGATTTTGTTTGTCCCTGGACCTGATTTCTTCCTGAGCTATTTAAAGAATATCCTATTGCCTGATATATTCTACTGGACAGGGAGCCAGCAATCCTAAATTCTAATTTCAGTTTTGAGATGGATTCCCTCTTTAGACTTGTGCAAGCTTCTATATTTGTGTCTGTTTCTTTATATGGAAAGGCTGTTGATAAGGTGTTGTTTTAGTTGGAGTTTAAATAAGGTGGTGCTGGGGGAAATGATAGTATTTTTTTTAATAGCAAAAGTCTTCTTGCATATGTTCTGTTTCCGTATATAGTTTAAACCTCACTTTATCTAGAGTCTTATGATATGTCCATCCATTGTAGTCAGAGCACCTTGTAAATGTGTTAGTGATAAGGTCTCTCTCTCTTTCTTTCCCTTATTCTGTAAGGACATATACATAAAATACAATCAAAACCTCTAGTTGATAACCTCCTATGTTACCAGTAATTATACTTAGCCCACAGTTTGTTTGGAAACACGTTGATGATCAGAAAACGATCATAATTCTGTGATCTTGTGTGAAGACAGTAAGTAGGGAAGGAAGGAGTAGACATAAGCCTAGCCCATCTACACACACTTAAAACATGTTACTATAGCATTTTAGAATAATTGGAAAGATTTCCCTTTGCTCTATTCAAAACAGGGTAGGAAGGGAGAGAACATTTGTAAAATGGAAAGAATTAAACTTGTATGGTAGTGTTATAGGGGGTTTTTAGGGGTGGGAGTGGTGAGAGAAATTATTTGAGTTTCTGATTTTTCTTAATATTTAATTTGAGCTATGGCATGATTATTTTCAAAGCTTGACTAGTCATTTTTAAAACAACAAAACTGCTGATGTTGTCCTGCATGCCGATACTTGGGAGTTATAAAATGTTCCTCATCTTGTTTCTTGAATGTGAATTATATGCTGTTGTGTTGAATTTTGGAAGTAATTCTGTATCTTTTCAACATACTTTTGTCCCATGTTTAGTGGAAATAATGACGTATGTATCATGGAAGCTCAGTGGATTTCCTAAAAGCAGAGTTATTGGAATTGGTTGTAATCTAGACACTGAGAGATTCCAGTATATTATCACAAACTTGTTGAAAGCACAGGCTGTAGGAAAAGAGGCTTGGATTATCGGTGAACAAGGGGAAGACAAAGGTAAGGTGACACATCATTATGAATTAAAGGTGTATGGGCAGTGTTCTGGCAGTATACATATTAGTAATTGGATATTAATGGCAATGTAGCTGATAGTGAACAGGGTTATTGCTTTTCATGATTTATATTTAAAGAACTCTAATCCTTATAGTAAGGGGGAAGGGAAGATGTCCAATGGAAAGTATGTTATAGTTTTACAGAGTGTCCTGCAAGATTTTAGAGCAGGATGGGACCAAACAAGGATATTCTCAGTATGTCTCTTAATAGAGAGAAATATACAGAAGTACAGCTTTGATTGATTATTTATTTGGTATAACACTACCTTTATGTTAAAGATGTTGAAGAGGGAGAAGTTTCAGGGAAAGGAATGCCTGGGTGCAAAAGTATATGGTGGGCTGTCAATACCTAAAGGGCCAAACGTCTTCAGGGGAGAAAACATTTTCAGAGGAGCTGACCCCCCCAGCCTACATGGCTGTTCACAGTCACTGTAGTTGTTCAACACTTCTGCAAACAGGCCATAGTTGTCTCTGCTGTGCACTTTGGGAAGTCAAGAATGGAACTCAGGAGTTTTGCATTTAGAAGAAGATAGAACTGAGTGAGTGCTCTCTACAGAACTGGATACAGTGAGATTTAGTCTCTTCACACATTTAAAAAAGTGACACATGAAGGATAAAATAATTTAAAAACCTAAACAAAGTAGGCACTGTATCAGGTCTGCTTAAACTACTATTCCATATAGAAACATCAGACTTTGTTTAATTCATGCCTGTAGGCATCTGTTCCTGCACAGTGCAGCTTCTGCTATCTTCTTGCGTGTCAGGTTTTTTCCTCTTACATGAAAAGTCATGCTGAGGCTGCATTTGTTCCCCTTCCAAAAGCTTGTAGAAAGTGGGTTTAGTTAATGGGAATTTATATTATTAGATTTATATAGCTTGTTAGTATGGGCCTAAGCCTGAACCAGTTTTCAAAGGCCTTAGCATAAGAGCTCACATGAACCTATGCCAAGAACTCGGACGTCACCTAACGAGCACCTGCAGCCCTAACGAGCACCTGCAGCCTCGAATACCCAACAAGGTTGCAATGACCTCTCGGAATAGAACTCCCTGATCGCTCCCTGATAGCCAGCTCCCTGATAGCTCCCTGAGAGCTAACTCCCTAATAGCTCCTTGATAGCAATGTTGCCAAGATGAGGAAGCGTATGGGAACCGATGGCAATGTTGCAAAGACATGGGAACCTCTGTAAAAACAGGAGGGGCACAGGGGGCTAAAGCTCTATAAATATCAGCTCTGGGGACACTGAGGCAGACAGGGTTGGACAGATTCAAGACGCCCCGTGGTTTCGGCTACGATAGCAAGTGGGGTCTGTCCAGAGAAGCCAGAGAAAGGTCAGGTCCTGGTCTTAAAGGTGACTGGACTGGCACGTAGGCCCGAGCTCCTCAGAGAAAGGTCAGCACCTGATCCCCGCGGGTGGCAAAACTGACACGTCAGTAAAGAGTTCGGTGAGTATTAAGAAATCACCAATAGGCCTCGGTGAACACTGGTTCAAAAGTAGCTACAGGTATACAGGTATATAAGACATAAGTAACTAGATATAGTAACAGAAGTTTTAGCACCCCAAGTCCTGGTGTTAGGGCTAAAGTAGTTTAGCACCCTCGCCCCCGAGAGTATGGGGAGGTAGGTATAAGGTTAGGGTACAAGTAGTTTAGCACCCCAGCCTGGGAGTTCAGGTAGATAGACTGCTCCCCTTTAAAGGTAGGGGCAATCGCAGTGTAATAAGCATAGCTTTAGCAATTAAATATTCAATAATGCGCATTTACTTTTATCTTTAAGGCCTGCTGCAGCACAACAGCATTATAAGCATAACAGTAAAGTATTAAACCTTGCAAGTATATAACAGTAAAAAGAGTGTACAAAGAAACAGAAAAGAAGTGCATGAGTTTTATTGTACTCATGATGATCTGCAATAAACATTTTATGCTTATAACTCTCCTGATTCCATTGTTATTTTCCCTGGTACTGTTGATCCCTAGTACCCCTCTACCCTTCTCATTACTTCCCCTATGGGAACAGTATTTAGTTCCTGTAGTGATCACCTGGGTTATCGGCTGGATCGGTTCAACCCTTTATAATCTGGTTCCCCTGACCACTGATGTACCTGTTAGTGCTGCCTCCTCTCCATCAGACCAAGGCCGGGCTATTATCCCGGTGGACAAAGAACCCATCGTCAGCCCGCACCCCTCGATGAATAACACCCCGAGGGGGGGATGTTAAACAGTGTAGCGGCATACAAAGCTGTCCTCAAAAGAATGAGTTTGGTTAAAGAAACAATAAGGACATGTTAGTAATGTAAACTGAGAAGCAGTCTGCAATGGAGATTTGAGTATACCTGAAGAGTAGAAATTGCCCCTAAACTTTGGGGTTAACTAGGCTGCCTGGATGTTGAAGGACATATTCCCTGATGTTGCCTGGAATGGGGGAGGAGAGAGAGAAAACAATGTACTGTCTTTAAAGTACCTTTTAAAAAGAAGTATGCTTAAAAATATCAATAACACTTTTCTAGTATCCTTTTCTGACTCCTAGAAGAACTTTCACTATTAGTATTTTCATTGTATTGCTCCTTTAAGTCATGACTTCCTGATTAACTACAAAAGACCAACAGACTTACTATACAAATGAATTTATTAGGAAACAATAATAGATTTAATCTTCATGAATGTGGTCTCCGTTAAACTTGCTGACAATGTAGCTCTCCAAAGTATGCAGGAGGGCTTTATCGTAGCTGGTAGCTTTCCCAGTTTTCTTTCACCTGCTACACTAAAGAATTTTATATTTGTCTCCCAAGTTAAAAAGAACTGAAAACATTGCACCATATCAAATGCATTACTAATTGAGGTGCATTGGCTTCCATTATTCTCTTCCAATCCTGATCTGCAGCACACACATAAGGGTGAGAAAATAGCTTGGTCTCCATGGTCCATTCATTCCTTAGGGTTGTGGGGTTTTTTTTTTAACCTATAACCCTCCTCTCCTGGCACCAACCTGTGTTAAACTTTTTACTGTATGGGTCTAATTTTGACAACCGGAGCACCGTTTCACCACTCTTCTTAATGAAATTACCAATACATCACAACAAATTCTTTAAAGCAGGGGTTCCCAACACTTGGCCCACAGGCAAAAGTGGCCCATGGGGCTTTTTCAATTGGCTTGCGCTTCCCTCCAGCTGTCCAGGAGGCCTCATCCTCCGCCCGGTCTTGGCGCACAGCCAACTGGGAGCCAGGCTGCGGCCTCCAGCCCCCACCTCCCCCTCACCCAGTTCCAGTGCGCAACTGGGACCCGGGCGGCAGCCTCCCGCCCCCTGTCCTCGTGGGGGTCGTGCGGCATGCAGCTGCCTCCTTCCCCCACCCCTGTCTGGTGCGCAGGGATCCGGGCTGGCCACTACTGCTTTTAAAAGTTTGATTTTTTTTTTGATTTTTTTTTTTAAATTTTAAAGCTTTTTTAAAAAATGTTTAAAAAAAATTAAATTTCAAATTTGCTTTTCATTAAATGTTTTTAATTTTAAATAAATGTTTTAATAAATTAAATTAAATTTAAAAGTAAATTAAATTAATTCAAATTAATTTTAATGAAAAAGTAATAGAAATTTAATTAATTAAATTTTAATTTAATTTTAATTAAATAGACTTGTGGCCCTTCATGGTTGTAAAAATTGTATTTGTGGCCCTTAATGCAAAAAGGTTGGGAACCAGGGCCAGCCCAACCACAGAGGTGAACTAGGCAGTCGCCTAGGGCTCCAGGCTTTAAGGGGCGCCAAAGTAGATGGAAGTGATTTATTTTCTCTATTTAAAAAAATATATTAATATGTTATCTCTTATAACATGTGGGGAAGGGGGCACCACAGTTATAGTTCGCCTAGGGCACCAAAAACACATGGGCCAGCCCTGTTGGGAACCAATGTGTTGAAGCCTTACATGGAGCCTTTTTTAGTAGTTTCTCCTTGCCAGTTCTACTTTGAGTTTGAGTCTCTATGAACCTTAGAAAGAAAGACATCAACTGAGCTCAACGCCTTTAGCAATGCGCACTTCGGAAAATCAGTTGAAAACTTTGTCAATGTTGTACTACATTGACACGTTAAACGTTTGTTTTAAATTTTATTTAGTGCCTGCATGGAGTGGTTCAAATTCAATAACATCTCATCAAACTGAAGGAGTAGTGAATCCTAACTCTCAGGAACAGCTGGCCAACAGGTAACACTGTTACAACAGTAAACACAAATTCACACCAAGCTATTATGAGAAGGGGGGGGGGGGGGAGAGTGTGTCTGTGTGGTTTTTTCCTTCTTCCAGTCTGCAGAGATTGACTTTTCTGTATTACTATGAGCAAAAATTTTGTTTTTCCAGTAGTTAAATAGAATTAAGTGGTAGTGCTAATAAAGTAAGTGTGTGCTCCTCTAAATTGTTTGTAACACTGACACTAAAATGCCTTGCATCAGCATGTATTTGATGCAGTAGGCTAGGCTGTTTATAATCCTCATACGTGACACTAATTTTAGTACCTTTTCCTCAGAGGTTCTAAAAGCACTTCTTAATCAAGAATATACTGTAGTGATAAAGATGTACATTTAACACTGGTTGTCGTGGAAATTAGGAAAATGTCTGCAATGATAAGTTTAGCAAAATTTGTACAGTTTGCTTGGAGGAATTAAAAAATGATCTTTGTAGAACTGGGGGAATAAAAAGCAATTTCTAGAAAAGCAGACATTAGTGTTCATCTGCTACGCAACACTGTATGTAGAGCAAAACATGGGCAACTGAAGAAATTTCTAAAACAGCATTTTTCTTCCTGTTATGTAGAGCCACGGAACTTCTTAAGGGAAAAGGGCAAAAGTCCTGGTCTGTTGGACTGTCAATAGCAGATCTGATTGAAAGCATACTGAGAAATAAAAGAAAAGTTCATTCTATATCAACTCTGGCAAAGGTAAACATGGCATGAATTTCATATGTATTTCTACTGAAGCCTTTAATTGTAGCCATATATAGACGTTAGTCTTGACCAGCCATTCTGCAGACAGGTTCCTTACTTTTTTCCTGCAAGAGGCACCTAGCTTTTAGGATACATCTGAAAATGAGCAAAAATAAATTATTGCCCCTGTCTTGAACTTTCAAAATCTAGCAGTTGAGAGAAACAATATGTGTAGTACTAGTGTGCAACTCATCATTGATCAAGGCTGTTAACACTTTTGGCAAAACAGGCAGGTGTGTAATGTTTCAAAGAGTTTAATGGAATGTACATCTCCCCCAAGGGCCAAACATCTTCAACTCCATTTACAAGAATCTGATGTAGATTTTCTCACTACTCCATTTTGTTAAATCTGAAGGCAGACTTTTCTAGTCACTTTCTGATCACGAAAGAGAGGTTATCCTTATATTTGACTAAACAGAATCTTAGACTATATTTAATTAAACTGCATTCTAAAAAGCTTAATTAAAGCAATATGTTATTTATATATTAGAAAATACTGTGGAAACGTTTTTCTCTAGTAAAATAGCTGGTTTACAAGGTCTGTGAACTTCCTGCTTAGATAACTAATCTATTTTGTGCTTGAGATTACCAGGGCTTGTTTGTGTTTCATTATGTAAATATATTTAATCTCTTCCTCTCATCATGTAAACATTTTAGCACTTGTTATATGAAATAGACAAGTATAAAATGGGACGATTAATAATGCTTTGAGGAGAACATACAGGTACTATGCAAGGTTTGAACAAAAATATAATTGTATTTTGAACAAGACCTGTTATATTCCTACTATTCTAGCCTTCACTTACAGAATTATGATTTAATTCTAGAATGTTGGTGTCCTATTACTAAGATTTTTTTTAAAATTACCATAGACTATTTAATGTACTATGCTTGACAACTAAACAAAGAATGTTTTGTGATGGATTATCCTTGCTTATTTAAATTTGTTAATTTACATAATGTTATATTTCCTAATTGGCATGGGGAATGGAGATTAATTAATTTACAGGTGTTTGATGTACATTCTTTTGTGTGTTCCCTATTTCAGGGGTTTTGCAATATAAACAGTGAAGTATTTTTAAGCATGCCATGTATTCTTGGAACCGATGGAGTCAATGAAGTTATCAACCCGCTGAAAGAGGAGGAGCTGTGGGTAAAGAAACTCCAAAACAGTGCAGCATCAATTCATGACCTTCAACAGCAATTGAAACTTTAAACACAATGGAATCATGTTGTATCTGCTCATGAAAAATGCTGGGTTTGCGAAAGAGAATTGTTTCCCTGATAGATATAGATTTCTGCACACAAAAGAATTATTTCCTTTCACAAGTGCCCTGCTCCTTCAAAGCATTAGTTAAACTGTGTAGCACAGAACACATCAGAAAATGGAAAGCTTTCTTTTTAAAGGTGGTAGTTTTTGGAGTCAAATGAAGAAGATACTGTACGACGATGTTTTGTCAAAATTTAAATAACTCTGTCTGCATTCTTTGTCACTAAGCCACGAATCAGGTAGGCCTGATTTTCATATTTACTATGTTTCCATTATGCCCTCTGCTGGAACAAAGGGATTCTAAAGCTGACGTAACAGTCTGTGTGGAAGCATCTGTAGTGTAAGGAAAATCCTTGGGTGATACAGAGTGAGGAGAGGAGCAGTCTGTCACACCTCCCTTGCAATCTTCAGTGTAAGGGGCATGACTAGAACACTAATGCACTCCAGTTATTCAGTGCAGTAAAGCACTTTTTTCATTAAAAGGATCCTCTGGCTTAGCAGACATGAGGAAGGTAGAACACTTGGTTGCTTTCTTAAAATTGAACTTAACACTAGCACACTGCTAAACAAAATGAAAAATATTTGTTAGTGATGCACCTTGGAGCTTCAGCTTTTGGTATTGCGTATGAATGCTGTTGTGTGTTTATTTGCCTGAGCTTTTTCTGCTGGAATCTTGCTCTACTGTGATTGTTTTGTAGGATTTACAGGTGCTTTCATGCTACGTGTTTTTAGAAATAACTTTTTTTGTTTTAAACACTAGAGGTATTCCAGCAGATACTGTACATAGTGGTGAGGTGTTTGTGTGGGGAGGTGAGATTGGAAAAAAAAAGTCTTGGAGTTGAATAGTAAAAAAATAAATAGGAATTGGGTCGTAATTAATTTATGAAAATATAGGTCCTGAGTCAAATCTCCTTGATATCTCTGGGCTTTTGGATCAGATATCTCCTTGGTATCTGTGGGCTTTGGATCAGGTTCATAAGGAATAAAATGACTGGCAAAATCAAATGAATCTAAATAGGGATACGCTTATGACTGACTAGGTTGAGGATTGTACTGAAAGAGTAGGATACTAGTGTTTAAAATAAACTGAAAAAAGGCACATTGGTATAAGTAGTTTTATTAACTTCCTAAATCATACTTGCTTGTTGATTGTATTAATGTATTCATATTGTGTGTAGACTTCAGTACAGTATTTATTTAGTAGCAATGATACCAAATGCAATAAAGGAGAAAATGTGGACCCCGCTCTTCCTTTTAATAGAATATAATAATTTGTGATTCAACACTTAAATGATGGTATGTATTTCTTAAAATACTGTTGAATCTTGGTAAAGAGATAATATATGAATGAGTTAGATTGATATACTTGCTTGTGCCTTAGACTTATACCTCACAAAGGGCATAGTTTTGTAGAGGCTTTGTATTCTCAACAGCCTTTGGGTCTAATAGGTATCATTTACATGAGATGAGTTTCCATTGTCCTCTATGGATATAAGATTTAGCCTATTGACCTCAGTACGAGTTCTGATATGCTGAGTGATCTCAGGATTGAGACTAAAAATAGCAGAATTATGTTTTCCTTAATTAGGTCACTGTTCATATTGCCTTAGAATTTTTTTTAATGTTTTAGTCAGTGATATTTCGTAAAAATAGTGATTGTTACACAGGAACAGTAGACTGGTTGTTTAATAAATGAATTACTCTAGCTAGATTGGGTTTCTTTTTAACTGTTTAAAATCTTCCTGAATGAGCAATAACTTCCTTAGTGTTGTGCATTTAAAATTTTTCATAAAGAATGACTATACTTACTAAGAATAGCTCTCTTTTTTTCTACCTTAATATTGTCTTATTTTAAAAGTTCCAATCTTGTTATAATTGGCACTTTTCAGGATAAATGGTACTTAGCACTCATAATAGGAATTCAAACATCTGCTCTAATTTTTACATATATTAAATTCCATTGTCCGATAGTTCCCAATGAATTTTTATTTAAAAATAAGGGACTGCAGCTTTAAAAATACATTATGTGGCAATTTACATTGTTGTGGGAAGGAAATTGTCTGTAGTCACTTTTAGACTAATAGCATTAAAGGGCATCTTTTGTGTTAGGTTCTTGTTCTTCAGAAACAGTTTTTTAAAAAAAAAAAAAAAAAAAAAAAGGATTAGATGCAGGAAGCACTTGTGTGCCAGAGCTTCTTGTTTGGGTCTCTAAAATGAGGGGTTTCACTGGCCAGCCATTTCCAATATACTGAAAAGCTGCTGTGTTGCTGCAAAACTTTTGATGTTTATATATTATATTCATGTGATTTGTACACTGTACTGTTTTCCAGCCCTTCTGTTTTTTTAAATTACATTTCTTATGTCTTGATGGTCTCATGAAGTATTGAGTTACCTATATACTGTACTTTCATTCAGTTCTGTTTTAAATCATGATTCTCAAGGTCTAATAATTGTTTTAAATGAGTTACTTATGTGAAGGTAGTTCTTGGAAAATTAAATAAAAAATGCAGTACACAATTAGAGGACCTAAGTGTGATTGTGATTTGTGCAAGGTAATGCAGGAAAGGGTAGTAATCATAACTAAAGAAGCATATCAGGCACCCAGATAATAGGAGATGCTTATTACCGTAACTCCAATACTATGTTACAGTAAGCATCCTCTTGCTTTAAACAGAAAATGCCATTTGTAACTTTATTCGTCCTTGTAGTCCATTGCAGGAATGTTTTGTTGCTTACATTACAGCAGTCAGCAATAACTATGGTCCTCTCAGTTACAAAATGTTAATAAAGGCTGCAGAACTTGCTACTTAGACTCTAATATATCCATCCTCTGGACTCATTTCTCTTTGTAAAGTATAGCATGAACAGCAGTATCTATAGAAGGGGAGGAGCTGATTTGCTGCAATGGTTTAAGAGCAGGGCCTACTGTCATGTGGGTGTGCTATGACTGTCAAGGGTTTGAGTGCCACTCAGAGGAGCCCTTTTGCTTTCAGAGCTGCATGACTGCTTTGTTCCCCTTGCTTGCTGCACTGTTTCAAACTGTGTCTGGGGGTGACTGAGGCCTAGTTTGCTACAGAGGAAGTGAGATGAGGTGCTCTGAACTGATTTAATAACAGGGCTGTGCCAGAGCAGCTTTCCAAAGCGGGTCAGTTAAGTCTAGTGTTCCCCCAGGCTTTGAAATTAAAGGGAGGGAGGGAGGAGGGTGGAAAACAGCTACATTGGCAAAATGGGGGGGAAGGAGGCTGTAGAGAAAACTAATCCGTTCCATCAAACCAGTTTGAGCCACTGTGTAGACGTTGGAGCAGGTGCCCATCTAGCTGTCTCGCTTCTAACCAAAACCAAATCCGACGTGATGTGGTAGTGTGAAAACTAGTCATCTGAAATTAGCCACCATCAGGTCAAACTTTGACAACTGCTTGAGTCACTGAAGATCTGCTCAGCCAATCAGAATGTTTGATCCTTGACAACCACCCCATCAAGTGATGTAGCGCTGATCTAGCCTTTCCAGGAAGTGTAGTTACCTGGCCAGGAGTAGGGAGGTTACAATGCAGCTATGCAAGTTATTTAAGTAACTTGCGTATTTGTTAGCCTGGTGACACCTTAAAGACTCTCATTTTTTTACCTATCTTTATTTGCCTCCTGGCGAAAAGGGCAGGCACTGAAGACCTGCCCTGAGGGTGTGGCTGCCTGGCCCTGGTGTGTGATTGTTGTGTGACATCATATTCAAAGCATCTGATGAAGTAAGATTTTTCTCCCACCCAACCTCATGCAATAAATAAAGTTGTTGATCTTTAAAAGTGCCACAGCAATTGTGGTTTGTTTGGCTGAACTAGACTAACAGGGCTACCCCTTTAGAAGGTATCTTGTGGGTTGACTTCTGCCCAGTTGCTCGCCCCACCCCGAGCTAAACGTGCATTCTGCCGCAGCGCAAATTGGCCGAGGGAGTAGACGTTCTTTGGATGTCACATGACCACTCCGACGCTTCCTGGGTTTGGCCCAGCTTTTTGCTCCCTCCCCCATCATGTGACAAGGGCATGGTGCGCCCGCCCTCGGAAGTGACGTAAGGGCCGGCGGAAGTGGCTCGTGCCGGAAGCGAGAGTGCGGTGGGCTTCCTGTTTATCCAGGGGGCGGAGCCATTGCGCTGCGTTAGGCCCTCGGCTCGTTTCTGTGCGCGGCGATAGTAACGGCGGTGTCCGCGTAGGGCCGGGGGCGCGGTCGCCATGGCAATGTCCGAGAGCCAGCTGAAGAAGATGCTCGCTAAGGTGAGCGGCGCCCCCGGGACATGGCCGGCTCAGCCTAGCAGCGGCGGCCTGGTGTGTTGTGGGGCCACCCGAGTGTCTCCTGGAGCCGCTTGCTTTTTCCTGCCCGCTTCCGGGCTGTCCGGCTCGCCCGCCTCCTGCCTTTTCCCCGCTGGTTCCCGTCCGGGGCGCCTCGCGCGGGGCTGGGGCCTAGAGCGGCTCTGCGGGACCCGCCGCCCGTGGGGGGTTGTACCGGGAGTCCTCCTCCAGCCCTGGGGCGGGGAGCCCCGCTGCCCCCGCGGTCGCCCGTCTCTTGGGGGCGGTTCGCGGATTTTGGGGCCTCCTTTCTCCCTTCCCATTGGGCGCCTCCCCGGCCGACGCACACAGCGAGCCCCCCGCGCGGGGCTGCGGCTTTGAATGTGGCTCCTTCGCTCCACGGCGGCCTAAGGGGCCTCACGGGTGTCTGGGGCAGGAGCCGCCCCAGCCCGGTCTTCGCGTTGGGGATGATGTGGGAGACGGCAGAACTCAGCTGCTTTGGCGGATCGGGTTAACTTGCCGGACTTGTTAACCTGCCATAGGCTAGAAGTGGCGCTGAGGAGGCAAGACTCCTTAGTTCCTAACTTTTTTGTGGCTTTGAGCAAATCCTTCTTTCTTCTGTGCTTCCTTTCCCCATGGTGGTTTGAAGTGCTTTATTTTGTTCCTTGCCTGCAAGATCCTATGTATAAACCGAAAGTAGTATAGTAACCAGTCTAGAAAGTGTGATGATATCACCATTTCTAAGAGGGTTTTTTAAAGTAGTAATTTGGTTTAGCCAAAGAGAATTTAACTATTTTTTTTTAACAGTTGTGTCTCAGAGTCCTAGTTGTGGACCCACATTTTGCTAAGCATTGTGCAGGTATAGAAAGACAGTTCTTGCCTTGTGTTCACTTACTGCCAGATATGGATCAGGGCCACAGGACCCCTGGGCCTCTCTTACTGATGGACTCCCCCCCACCCTCCACAGCCTGGGTCCCCAGCCCGCCAGCCTAGGACCCTGGCACAGGTGGGCCATCCTTAGGCCGGCTGTGGCCTGGCTTGTCTGCCCTCAGGGGTGGCGGGTGTGCACGTTTCGGCCCTAACTCTAACCCCTCACCCCTGAGGGCTGACAGGCTGCAGCTGGCCTGCCCTGGCAGGGTGGGAGCACATATCCCAGTCTCTGGGCTAGTCCACCCCACCCCTGGGGGCAGACCATCTGGTTTAGGGGTGGAAGAAGTGGTTAAAGTATAATTTGACGGGTCCCAGAACCCTCCTAATTTCTGGGCCCCCTTCCTGTATTGTACGGGTCCCCTTCATGCATGTGTGGGCCCCAGCCCAAGTAGGCATTTGCAGCCACTTCTCAGTACCACATGCATTGGTTATCACTCCATAAAAATATTTGTAATTTTATATCGTGTTTATGTCTATAGCAATTACTGTCACAAACTAGCAAACACTGCATAACACAACAAGTATTGTGATTAACAACGGTGGGGCGTAGGACCTGCCAGCAGCCAGGGCAGGGTGGAACATCTTTTCTGCCAGATTTTTCTATTTTTAGGGGTCCTGGAACTCTGGCCCCTCAAATTTGGAGGCCCCAGAACTGCATTCCTGATGAAATTTTTTAACCTCTCTTGCTCCACTTCTTTGGACTTGCTTTCTTTGAAAAGAAATTACATCAATTAAATGTATGGCTATAAGAAATGACTTTTAGGTGTTTCTAATGAGAAATATTCAAAATACATTAAGTAAATGACTTCTAATTTGAATGGACATAAAAATACATTTCCGTTCTTGGTAAGTATTTACTTCTGTCACTGACCTACTGTGTGAGTTTGGGCAAATCACTTAGACTCTGTGCCTCTGTTTCCTGATCTATAAAATGGGAGTATTTACTGTTGTTTGTAAAGTGGCTTGGGATCTGAGACTGAAATAATGTTTTATATTTCAGCTAAATATTTGGCCAGGTTAATACATCTAGAAGTCAGTAGCTGCTTATTTTCTGAGTAATTTTGGGGATTCTTCCTGAACACTGACTCAAACTTTACTTTGAACCATTTTTTAAAGTACAAATAAAATATTAGTTCAAAAACTGACTTATATGATACAAATTAGAATGAAAAGGGAAATAAAGGATGCAGACATATATTGCATAATTGTGGAGATATAACTGAAAGTGGCTATTTGAAATTAGACTGTGTAGTTATTTTTAGCTCCAAGTTGAAAAAAGTCCATCATTCATCTCGGAAATAAGAAAAATATTTATTTAAATATTCTTTTGTATGTAGTATTTATCACTTTATTGGTGTTTCATAATTGTCTGGATAATCTTTAAAATCACATGAGAATGATTATTGCAACATTTGCTCTGTTTATGGCAACAGCAGTTGCCAAGTTCATAATTTGCGTTTCAGTTGAAATAAGATATGATCAATTGTTGAACAACCAGCATAATAAAGCAGTCACTGCAACAATATTCTTTTTTAAATCTAAGGGTGGGGGGAAATATCAAAGTATTGTCAAAGCTCACTTTTCTGTGACCCTATGTAAATGTGAAAAGCACTTTAGGTTGCTTTATAAATAACCCCGTCCCCTGAATATCTTAAAATGTCACCCTAGAAACTTGAAATTACTAGAAAGAGCAATGTTTTGGAGTGATTTCAGACTCTGAATTAAATTATACGGCTTCAACCAGACACCATAGTTTTAAATATGTCAAAGTCAGTTAGGCAGTGCGTCATTAAGATGTTTTAGATTTTTGTGATGATAAATGCTTTCTTCTCTGTCTTGTCTGTTAAAAAAAAAAAAAAAAAAAACCCCAAAACCCCAGGATTGAAATGGCAACTAATTTCGGGTGCAAATAATACTGTACACATACAACACCTTTCATCTGAAGATTGCAAAGTACTCTGCAAGTCAAGTCTCACAATACTTGTATTTAGCTGACAAGCATTATAACTATTGTATTAATAAATAATGAGAGGTTAAGTGATGTGACTAGGCCCATGCAATGACTTTGCAGCACACCAAGAATAAATCTAGAGTTTTTTCCACTCCTGGTCCTTGCTAGGAGCCTCCTTCACTGGAAACTAGCTCTTCCTTTCCCTGATAATGCCCAGCTCACTAAACTTCTGTACTGTAGCAGGTATTATGTCTTTGGTCATTTTATCACAGTTCATCTCCCACGTTAATTAGATCCATTTGAAGGCACTTCTGGTTTTACTGTCCTGGGTATTAAACTCAGAGGGTGAAAGAATGACAAAAATCATTCAAAGTCTTTCCTCAACATCTGTTGGTATTTTCTGAGGCTCAGATGGGGGAATGAATTCTAGGTCACAGCTTCTCCACAGAAAATGCTGTGGAGAGAGGGGAAAGGGCCATCTTTGTTCTTGCAAGGTATGATTAGGGATGCTCAGCAGTTGCATTCCTGGCATTCTCTTATTATGGGATGTTAAAAAGGTGACCTTTAATGTTGTTGCATATATAAACCATTGTAGGACCAGACATATCCCTTTGGGTTAGATAACAAGCTTGGTGTTCAGGGACTACATTTGAACTCATTTGAGATGACTAAATGTCATTAGTATTCATTCAGGAAGTGCTCTGTGATTTAGACACAGGTTCTGAAATTTTTTCCCAGTGTTGGACTCTCCCCTTCCATTTATAGTTGCCTGGATACCTCCCTCATGTTGGTGCTCATAATGTCCTTGTAGCAAGTACTGTAACTGTTAATATGGAAGAAGAATATTAAGAATATAGTGTAATTTTTCCTTTGATGCAAATTAGCAGGTGGAGACGACACAGGTACATATGCCAAGCTAGCTTTCTGCTGCTTACGAGCAGCTGGTTTGTGGACAGTTTGCGGTTTATGATCCACAGTTGGAGAACTGTTGAATTATATGATCAACTGCCTATTTTTGTGGATCTATGTGATATCAACTTCTCCCTGTTATTCTGGGAGTAAGTCCACACATATGAAAGGAGTGGGCAATGAGACAGCAGAACTGCTGCTGTTACATTGGCGTGGTGTGCTCCTGAAGCCTGGGACTACCTGTGCCATTCCTTGTCCCCCAGCTCTTTGTAGACTTGTAGACTCTTCTACTTGACATTTTTAGAAGGAAAAGACCCCCTCCTCCACCTCCACTCACCATGAGACTGAGATCACCCTGTCTCCTCCTTATCCCCTCTCTAAAGGGCACTCACAAATGCCGGTTACACATGTCAAACAACAATTATACTTGCATGTAAAAATACTTGCCTCTAGTTCAGTTTGAGCCCTCAGCATAAACAGCACTCCTGAATCCATGCACTCTGGCACTGGTTGAAAATTGTGCCACTCACTAGCTCAACCTGAGGGTGAGGGACCAGCATGCATCTTGTGACCCTTACAGCAACATTGAGGCCCTGCACATACATGTGTTTTAGCAGCAAAGAGCATCTATTGTCTCTATAAGAATTGTGAATATAGTTGCTTTATAAGTTTGTAATTGAACAAATATTTCACATCACACTGTTGGGCTTCATTTATATATTAGCTGTGTATCAGAAAAGTTTAAGAATTTGCCATGGAATGGGTATGCATGCAGCTTTATTCCTCCTGCCTGGTTCATTGAGGACGCCTATATAATGTTTTCAATTCCCAGACATAATCTGTCTTGGATAGAGGTCCTCTTCCCAATCCTGTCTGACTGGGGTTTTAAGACTGCACATCTTTGTTTACACTGTGGTAGCTCCAGAAAGCAAGTCCACTGAAAGCCTAATGCCTGTGAATTGCTTTCTCTCTATTGGCCATGAGACTGTTTTGCCAGCAGTTACAAATTACCACGAAGCTCTTTTACAGGAGTGGGTGGGTGAGGTTTTGTGGCCTGCGTTGTGCAGGGAGGTCAGACTAGATGATTATACTAGTCCCTTCTGGCCCTAGAGTCTGTGTCTATCTGAACAACCTAGTTGGAACCAGTGTATGCAAATCTTCCCCTAGGGTGATTCCTATTTGAAGATGAGGGATAACCTGAGGGATACACCTTAATTCAGGTTTTGACAAATCCCAGGTTGCCCTGGCGCCCAGGATTTTTCCCCTGGTGCCTAGCTGTGCCATGGTATCCAGGGAGGCAAACTCCCCCGGTGCCTAAAAAAAGAGCTGGTGACACTGAGACTTTCAGCACCACCACCTCTTCCCCCCCACCTCCAGCAGCAGCTTTTTCCGGCAAAGGGAGTCTTTTGCATTCCGCGCCACTGCTGAAAGAAGTGGTGGTGGCGGTGGCTTTTTGGCTGTGGGGGGCCCTTCACTGCGGTACACCTAGGCGCCTCAGTTTTGGGGCTGGCCCCTAGGCATGTGGCACATTTGTCAAGGCCTGCCTTAATCACCCCCCACTGCTTTTGGTTCCCAACAGAATTGCCGCAACCATCCTCCCAGCATTACATGCAGGTTCCCTAGCCCAAAGTGAAACAGAACATTTACAACAGCATGGTCCGCAAAGATACTACCTGGGATTACAGTCTCCATCATGCTTGTTATTTAGGTTGAGAGAGAGTTTAAAACCGCAAACACCATCAGCCCCAAAGCATCTTTCCCATTAATTTTTAGCATCTTTCCCATTAATTTCCCTTTGCCTTAGTTATGTTTAGCTTTGTACTACAAATAAAAAGGGCTTGATGGGAAGAAATGTTGTAAACTTGTAAAATAGACTCAATAACTCACTAGGTCTTTTCCACATGGGACAGCTTTGATTCTATTCTTCTGATTTATGGCTAATCTGAACTTTAAGCATTAAAATTACATAAATGATTTTTGCAAACTAGAAAGGTGGTTTTATTTAGAACATTTTGATTATCATAGACAAGTGTTTCACTATACAATTTTTTTTACATTTGCTTATCTACAAGAAAAACAGTGCAAGACAGAACTGATCAAACTTTTGGCTTTGTATCTTGGAGTGCACAGGAATTAAATGCTTTTGTTTTCCAGTATAAGTACAGAGATCTGACAGTGCAGGAAACCACCAGTGTCATTACGCAGTACAAAGACCTCAAACCTGTAATGGATGCATATGGTAAGTTTATGCATAAGAAAATCTTCTACTCTCTTGTTGCTGATTTAAATATGTCTTTGTATTTGCATGGCTTTTCTTCAGCTTTAAAGCTCACAATTAGTAAAATTTAGCTGGCAATTATTGCCCGTGTCTGGTAACAAGTTTTTTATTTTTTATTGTTTTATACTCTCTTAAATTGTATTTTAGGGGAGAGGATTGAAACTAGACTAGAATTTGAGGTTCTGTTCTTAAATAAATTCTTTTGGCAGGATTGGATCTTCCTTGGAGAAAAAACAAGCTAATTGAGAACTCTTATTGAAAAAGAAATGAGCATGGGATTTTTTTCTCTCTAATGTTGACAATGAGTGCTTTGTCCCTCACAGCTGAGCATCTAATCCTGCAGTGTAGAGAGCTCATGCTGTTGTGTATTGCTCAATAATCAGTTGGTTACCCTACTGGAGTCTTTAAGAAGACTGAAAATTCATCTCCATTGTATTATAGATATTCTGATTGTTGTATTTCTTTATAAAGAATAACTAGACCTCTCAAAGGTGTCTTTTTAACTGTGAAACATCATGACAATCATTAGGGTAGGAATAACAACATTATACATTCATGTATGTAAGCGAGAAGTTTTGTAGTATTTGTAATGCATGTTATAAATATTTTAATTGTTTAACGTGACAGTGATTTAATCACTGTCATGTTTACCATTTTTTAAAAAAAATTAACAATAAATTGCAATGTATTAAGTGTGAGAGAGATCTAGGGGGCACTTCAGGAACTGATTTTACATTTGGGTTTAGTTAACTTCTTTGTGAAGATCCACATGAGGGAGTAAGTAAACAGTGTGTTGTTTGACATTCACTGATAACTCTAAATTGGGGGAAACTATTAAGACTGAGAAACATACAAAGAGACTTAGGCTATGTACACACTACCATTTTTAACGCGCAATAATCCTCTTCCGCATTAATTCTCCCGTGGCTGTTGTTGCGCGAGATCGCGTACACACTATGCTTGCTCTAACGGAACAAAGCCCCCCCCTTCTGAGCGCAGTCCTCCAGGAAAGCGAAGGGGATTGTGGGTACGTATCCCAGAGTCCCCAGTATCATCTCCCGTGGTGCATTCCGCTACTGACGCTACCCAGCGGTTGCCAATAGCAACGAGCGCGAATTTCAAATTGAAGCAACCTTCTTCTCGGCACTGCCTTTTCAGAATCGACATGGATTCAGCTGTGATCTTGAATGCTGCCTTCAGCATTGTGAACACAGCCCAGATTCTGTTGCGGTTTGCCTTTGGCTATGATTCGGAGCATGACACGGATGACTCGGTCTCGGATGATGACAAACGGACATTCTGATCAGTTTCGCGGACCAGCAACACAGCCTGAACCGCCGTGTTTGGTCCCGGCAGACGAGCACAGACTGGTGGGAACGAATCGTCCTTCAGCTGTGGGATGATGATCAGTGGCAACAGAACTTTAGAATGCGGAAAGCCACATTTATGGAGCTATGCCAGGAGCTTGCCCCTGCCCTTCGATGCAAGGACACGAGGATGAGACCCGCCATGACCGTGGAGAAGCGTGTGGCTATCGCACTTTGGAAACTGGCGACTCCAGACTGCTACCGCTCGGTCGCAAACCAGTTTGGGGTTGGACGCTCGACCGTTGGAGTGGCACTGTCACAAGTATGCAGAGCCATCAACCGTATTCTGCTCAGGAGGATGGTGACCCCGGGAAACGTGAGGGAGATCATCGCAGGATTTAATGAGTTGGGCTTCCCGAACTGTGGGGGTGCAATAGATGGGACTCACATCCCTATTCTCGCTCCCGACCACCTTGCCTCTGAATACATCAACAGGAAAGGATACTTTTCGATGGTTCTACAGGCACTGGTGGACCACCGTGGTCGCTTTATGGACATTAATGCTGGCTGGTCTGGAAAGGTGCACGATGCACGCATCTTTAGAAACTCTGGACTATTCAGAAGGCTACATGCTGGCACATTTTTTCCAGACGAGAAAATAATTGTGGGCGGTGTAGAGATGCCAGTGGTGATACTTGGGGACCCCGCCTACCCACTGATGCCATGGCTCATGAAGCCGTACACCGGGAAGTTGGATCCTGACAAGGAGCGTTTCAATTACCGGTTAAGTAGATGCAGAATGGTTGTGGAGTGTGCCTTTGGCCGTTTAAAAGCGCGCTGGAGAGCGCTGTATGGCAGGCTAGATCTCCACGAGGACAGGATCCCATTAGTTATTTCGGCTTGCTGTGTTCTTCACAATATATGTGAAAGCCGGGGGGAGAGATTCAGGAACTCTTGGACCACTGAGGCACAACGTCTGGAAAATGCCTACCAGCAACCAGACACGAGGGGTATCCGGGGGGCGCAGCTAAGGGCAGTTCGCATAAGGGATGCGTTAAAAACCCATTTTAGTACTGTTGGTTAAAATTGTACCTTTGAATATAGTTACTAACCATTTCCTATATGTTTCAACTGTTAAAAATTAAGCTTTAGAAATTTTGTGTTTTTCCCCTGTAAACATTCATTGAATCAAAAACCGTTAATGTTAAATTAATGAAACAAATAAAGAAAGTCTGATTAAGTTTAACAAGGATTCAACTTTATTTAATTAACATTGATCAAAACTCGGGTTTGAGGGGAGTAGGGACTAAAGGTGGGTGTAGGTGCGGGACTCAACTACATATGTTGGGGGAGGGGTTCTGTTAGGGTTACACCATGGATGTCCATGGTGGTCTAAAAACTGTCTGGGGGGGGAATGTGGCGTGGATGCACTGAAAGGCATATGAGGCTGATGATGGGGGGTGCGAGCCTGTAGCAGACCGACCATGGTCTTGAGGAGGTTGGTCTGCTCCTGCATGATGCCTATCAGGGCATCCTTCTGCTGCTCTCTCCTCGCACTGCTCTGTCTCCTGTCCTGCCTGCACTGCCTCCTCCATTGCCTTGTCTCCCTCGCAGAAGCCTCATGGAACTGCATGAGCTCCTGGAAGACGTCTTCCTTGCTCCTGCGAGGCCTCCGCCTTATCCTCCTCAGACGCTCAGCTGCAGCTGTAGACTGTCCACCGAAGGTCATTCCTGTTCAGATATGAAAAATGTAGAATGCCGCTATTGTTCTCGCCACGGTCAGGAGCAAATGATGTTGTTCTCCCCACACATTCCTTCAATACACAAGAGGGGACCTATGGGGGGGCGGTAACAGATTTCCCAAAGCTTGGTACGGGTTGCAGAGCTAGTACAACGGAGAGTTGACTATTGCCACACCAAGTTCTGATCCCGTGCCCGAGATGGCTGAAATAGAGGCAGATCTCACACTGCTTAGAGTGCCTCTGCAAGCGAGAATGCATCTCCTTCATGTTGCCGACTTCAAGCCGGGACCTTACGCTGCAGGACTGTGCGCAGCAATGTTGCCCGCAGGAGTGCTTGCGAGTCTGAAAGGAAGAGTGTCCCTGAATGGTGGAGTGCAAAGGAATGCTCTACCATGTAATTTCAAGAGAAGACTCTGGAAATATTTGGATGACGCGTTCAGTGAGTTGAAAGGGAACGACTACTTGGAAATCGAGGCATACATCGATGACCTTTTTAAGTAATGCTAGTAACACCTTTACAGTTCTGTAAGGAACAGAACTGAGGACACCGAAAACAAAAACCCCTTGCAAAAAAACCATGTCTACGCTGAGCTGTAGCACCTAGAATAGAGGACATTGCGAACGGGACTTACCAGAGCTGCCTTCTGATGATTCCTGGGTAGGCGTGGAGAAGGAATCAGTGGAGCTTGTTTCTGGCTGGGTGGAAAATAACTCCTGGCTCCCCGGGTCAGTGGCTCCGTTCTCTCCGTCCTCGTAGTCTTCTTCTTCTGATTCCTCGTCCACAATTGCCTCGTCGCCTTCTGCTTCCTTCTCTGTTTGGGGTGCAGTCTCCGAGGTGTCTACCGTGCAGTTCGGGGTGGTTGTGGGATCGCCGCCCAGGATCGCCTCCAGCTCCTTATAGTACTTGCACGTTGCTGGCGCGGAGCCAGAGCGCCGGTTAGCCTCTCTGGCTCTGTGAAATGTTATCCGCAGCTCCTTCACCTTTGCCCGGCACTGCAGGGTGTCTCGCTCGTACCCCTTTTCGGTCATGGCTTTGGATATTTGACCGAAAATGTCAAAATTCCTCCGGCTGCCACGTAACTGTGACTGCACGGCGGACTCTCCCCAGATGCCGATCAAGTCCATCACCTCTGCTGCTGTCCAGGCTGGAGCTCGTTTGCTGCGGCGCGACGACATTGCGAGCGAAGGACACAGAGGCAGCAGCACCGAACAGCGAGGCAGAAGGGAGAGTGGTGAATTCAAAAATTCGCGGGACAGAAGAGGAGGTCGGGAAAAATGACGTCACGACGATAGAGTACAGGCGGAAGTGCAGAAGGGATGGAATTTGAATTGTGGGCCATTTCCGTTATATTCACATTGCGCGATAAGCGTACACACACTGGCCATCGCGCAACAACTATTCCGCGTTAGCAGCAACCACGCTCGTTTAGGTGGTTTACATTTTGCGCAAAAAGAAGGGACTTAACGCGGAATAACTGTAAGTTGTGTGTGTACGCTCTGTTTGTTATTGCGCATTAAAGGGCTTTATCGCGCAATAACTTTGTAGTGTGTACAAGGCCTTAGAGCAGTTAAAAACAGGAGGAAATTAACTCAGTTTTAATTTGAAAAAAATCCAAACCAGCAGCTGTGGGGGGGATTAGTTTAAAAGATTTACCAAGCAGAGACAACCTGAAATAACCCTGAGGACAGAACAGCAGACAGAGCTCTAGACATGATTTTGCATTATGATATGGTACTCAAAATGTCAATGCCATTTTGAGCTGTAAATGGAAAGGCTTGCATCCTGCTGCGTAGAGGTACTTGTTCCTTCTCAACTCTTCTGGTGAGACTGCACCTGTGAAATTTCTTATGTTCAATCCTAAATACCACTTTACCAAAAAGAAAACATTGACATTGGGATGGAGTTGAGAATTGAACAATAAAAAATGGTCAGGAAGACTGGAGAGATTAATTTTTGATGACATACTAAGAGTGAAGATACATTGTAGTCAAGACTACTGTCTATGTTGAGAATTAAGGCTAAATTATGTAGCGAAAACTCAAGAATTACTCTGTGCTTTGCATCCCCCAAGTCCTCTCCATATTCCCTCCTTCTTAGGAGTGGTATAGTATCCCTTCTAGGTTGCATAGCAAATAAATGTGTGCTGCCTCCACATTTTCAGTATGCTGCATGTTTATGTATTGAAAAAGTATATGTGCATTGTAGAGGTTTCCAGGGGAAAAGCTTAGGGAGGGGCCATGTGTCATTTTGGCACATGGGAAGGCGTGTGTTGCAGGTTAGTTTTTTGTCAACCTGAAGCTTTTGCATGGGGAGGAAGAGACAACTCTCTCTCTCCTTCCACTCAATTTTTGGGCAGGAGTGAAAGTGCCTTTCAAATTTAAAAGGGGAGAAGGGGCTGAATTCCTCATGCTTCACCTCGGCAAATCCTGATACCAGGTAGCTGTCTCACTCTTTTTCCCCTCTTCACCATGTCAGTATCTGCCACTATGTGCAACTCTGATTAAGTTCATTAACTTGATATTTCTGTTAAAATGACCTACAGTGAAATGGTACAGGGTTGATATGTAAGGTATCCTCAGTATGCTTCAGTTTTAACACTCCACTGAGCTGTATAAGCAGTTTGTGTCTTTCAGAACTGTTGTTTCATGATGGCTGGAGACAACTGCAGATATCAGTGCATTGAGTTTACATTCAGTTAATATTTTGAAGGACATCTTGGCAACCGTAAGAACTAGCGGGGGTGGGGGTGGTTGTTTTCAAATTAGAGCTTAGATTCAGATCAGGGGTATGTGGCAATTTATGTGGCTGCATCATCATATTACACAAAGGCTTTACATGTAGGAGACATTCTTACATTTGTAAAGAAAGAAGATCTGCATCTAGTAGGTCTTTATCTCTTAAAAAAAACTTGTTTGTAGGTGTTAATCAGCCGTTGATAAATATTTACCAATTTATAGATATGTAATAGTCACGCAAGAGAAGAGACTCTCTTAAGAACAACAAATATTTTTTTTAAGCCACAGTTCAGAACAGGTTTATGTAACTTGAATACAAGACTAAAACAGCAAAAATTATTTAACGCTGTGTATTGTTTCAGTTTTTAATGATGGCTCATCCAGGGACTTGATGAGCCTCACTGGAACCATTCCTGTGCCTTACAGAGGTATGCATCACAATTTTCCTTTGTTTTCAAATTATTTGGGTGATTGTTTGGCCTTGGAGATTGTTCAGTTTTAATAATATCTGTTCCCTTAAAAAAAATTAGTCTTATGTAACATTTTTTAAAGATTTGTTTGTTTTGCTGTGCTAGGGAATTCCAACAATATACAAGCTGTATTTATCTCACGGCTGTTGGATGGAGGCTATAATCAATCTGATGATAGTGGGGTGCTACTGTCAGTACTCAACAGCATTACTAGTTTTAAAGTTCGTTTTTGGTTTCCAAATCTGGCAGCCAACTGCGGGAGAGGGTTACAGACAGCTCGCAAGTTGAACTAAGGGATTCATAATGTGTCACATTGCGGGGAGGGGCGGGAAGGGGTCATGTGTATAAAACTCCTTATTAGTGGCAAATTATAAGCATAGAGAGGTTATGGCTAAACCAGGAGCTCTTATTCAATATGTATTTGGTGGCGTTCAATGAACTCCAGATCCCATATTTAAGTATGATACAAATCTTGGTTCATGCATTAATTTTGTGATCTTAAGATAATGTTATGTAGTCAGGAGTAATTATTAGTATAGGATTAAAAAGAAAAAATCAGGTCAGAATTAGTTGAGGAGGCAGTATAAATTCAGACCTTTTCTTAACCTTTCTCTAGGTAACACATACAATATCCCGATATGTCTGTGGCTACTGGACACCTACCCTTACAATCCTCCAATCTGTTTTGTTAAACCAACTAGTTCAATGACAATTAAAACTGGAAAGCATGTTGATGCAAATGGAAAGATATATCTTCCTTATCTGCATGAGTGGAAACATGTAAGTACAATTAATTTTAAATCCTTCGTACTGAATTCCCTTAGATTGTGATATCAACTATCTTAATTGCAGTTCTGTTGTATGAACTGATGTCACTTCTAATGTCTTAAATGAATACATTCAGTATATCGCTTTCACTCTTTGCTGGCTAGCTATGCCTGCTTAATTACAAGTCTTCTGGCTAGTTAAGGAGCACAGTTCTGGTGATTTTGAAATGGGGAATCCCACATAAGCTTCCTTTCTTGGCAGGTTTAATTGAATACAGGTCCTTAAGAGATCAAGTGGGGGAGAGTAATTATTGAAGGCAAATTAGAGAGTTTTCAGTGATGTCCCTGGGGCAAAATTACAGTGCTGTGACTAAAAGTGAAACTATACAGATGAACCGTTTGTAGGACAGTTCAAATGTTTAAATCTTAGCAAAATCTATTGGAAAAGATTATAAAAATGGCATTGAAATGGCTTTGTTTTTATAGTCAAACTCCGAAGGGGTAGCTGTGTTAGTCTATTGTAGAAAAACAAGAGAGTCCTGTGGCACTTTTAAAGACTAACAGATTTATTTATCGCATGAGCTTTCTTGGGAGAAAATCCCACTTCGTCAGACGCTTTGAAGATGGGTTACTTACAGAATGGGAGGAAATTAAATGCAGGGAAGTGTATGACATACGATCAGGTCAGGCTGTAACAGCAAAAATAATGTTTTTATAGTTTAGGTTCTGAGCTCTCCTTCAGAGAGCACTCACTGTCTTAGACTCATGGCTTGAAAACCACAGAGTATATTTTCATGTTGAAAGTTTTAATTTGAGAAGCAACAACAACGGTACTCTGGGAACTTCCTGGTTTAGAAGAGAGGGCAAAATTTAGGATTTCCTCACATATTTGCTCAAGCCTCTGTTACCTCTTGTGAGTATTTGGCCCTCTACTATTCGGTATTCTGCCCCTTGGGCAGAGCACTTTATATTGAAACTTTTAGCTGATCTCACTGTACTATAATGTGAATAAACACTGGTTTTTATACTGCCATTGAAAAAATAGAGGGAAGCATACTTTTAGGAAAAAGATACAATTTTACCTCCAAATCAAATTATAACAACTCTGGATATGAAGTTTGCCTAACACTTAGCTCTAAATGGGAATGTAATTGCTAATCTTTTTAAGTTGTATGTGGTGAAAATCAGGGTATTGAAGACGTGAAACAGCTACTCCAGTAATCCTCTGTCTTGATTTAAGAGAACTTAAATCATGTGCACACATTTTCTTTTTGTGTGGTGTGAATTTGAGCTCGCATGAAAGTAGGAATATAACTAGAACCAGTTAGTGTAGGTGGGTGCGGTGAGGAGGTTTTATGTCCAACTCATTAATGGCCTGCTGCAGTCCAGCTATTGTGCTGTGTGTCAAACTGAGCAAAGACCACATGTTATATGGGCTGGAACCATTTGAACGTTTAGTATTGTGTACTTTATTTTCATGACTGAGCTGGTTAGCTTTTGAAAAATTATCATTATGTTTTAGTTGCACTGTTCAACAATAATAGAATATCATTTATTTAAATATTCTTGGATGTTTTCTACATTTGAAAGTATGTTAATTTCAGTTACGTTACAGAATAGAGTGTACAGTGCTCACTTTACATTTTTGATTGCTAATATTTGCACTATAAAAAGATGATATATTTCAGTTCACAAATTAAGCACTGATGGGGCGGGGCGGCTTGTGCTGGCTGGCACAGAGGTACGTGGCATGGTTTATGGTGTATTGCCACCCTCCGCTGCTGCTGCTGGGGCTCGTGATGCCTGCACTTGGCCTACGTACAAGGTGGGCCTTGTGCTGTCACATGAGGCTGCATCTTGCGAGAGACCTCAGCCATTCATGTATCCCACAGCCCGCTGGCCACTCCTGGCTCCCTGGGGTGCCATTTTGGTTGGTGCGGGAGAGGATTTAAGCAGAGCACTTGGGAACCTGAACACTTTTTCAGCCAGCAGCACTCTCTCCTGAGCCAGCAGCAAACAGGATCCCCCTGTTTCTTGACCCCAGCTTGACAGTGACTGGGTATAGGGGTGAAGGAAGGAGGACACCCCAGCATCAACTCTCCGGCCCTCGCTTTGCACAACAGACAGGAGGCAGGCTCCTGATCTGGAGCAGCTTGCCCGGGGTGGCTCCACAAGGGATGGGTGGAGGAGGTGGGAGCAGCAGTGAAGCAGGGTGGCAGGAGTTAGGGCACTCCTGCCCCGAAGGCACACACCCAGTGCCTCCCTGAGCGCAGTGCACTGGGGGGAGGTGCCCCTGCCCCCAGAACCCATCCCTAACTCTGGCCCTGTCCAGCGGGGAGGAGGTGGTGGGAGGCCAGGCTCCTCTCTCCCATCTGGAAGGTGTTTAACTGGCTCTCCCAAATCATCTGCAGACTACAGGACATAGTTATGATCAATTAGTGCGGCAGGGAGGGAGGGGAGATCAGTGAAGTCCTGTGATGTGGCTCCGAAGAGCCCTTTCCCTGCTTTGCATCTTTGTGGCTGCTGGTGATTGCCCTTATCCCTTCCCTCATGTAAAACAAATCAATAGATTATTGTGGGGGAAGGGTGTGTAAGACCAGCTCCAAGGAGTCAGGAGGCATCTCAGTAATCTGCATGTCCAGTCTTAATATTAGAGTCTCTTGTCCTCGGTCAGCTCTTGCTCACTGCTGCAGCCCATGGCTCCCTTCCCACCTGGCCACTGCAGAGTTATGTCTCCAGAGGTGTGCAATTAACTCTCGTTTTAAAAAAGTGTTAATTTGTTTTGCGTTAATTGTATGCATTAACTGCGATTAATAGACAGCCCTAAAAACAACTGAACTTTTATGATAGTTTTATTGTTTTTTTCAGTCATTATAGTATTGTCATTCACCTGGATCTGTATATGGTCCAGAGTTCAGCTGTCATCAGCATTACTCCAGCTGCATGTTCCCACCTGATTATTTATCATGCTAGTAGCACAAGCTGACAGGGTTGGAATCTACTAGATTGGGTCTGTGAATAGGAGGGGACGAATACTCAGCTGACCAGTTGTAGCTGATGAGTGGTACTAAATCATTATTGTTAGAAGTCCACTAAGCTATCTTTAGTACAAAAAAAATCAACAGCTTTTGATCTGCTTTCCCTAATAGCCCCAGTCAGACTTGATAGGATTGATTCAAATTATGATCGTGGTATTTGGAGAGGAACCTCCCGTCTTTTCTCGGCCTACCACTGCAGCACCCTTCCAACCATACCAGGCAACAGGACCACCAAATAGTAAGTGATGTGCACATTTATATTTTAAAATAGTTTATCTAGTATTTTTTCTGCCCTAAGAAGTGTTTTGACAGATGATTTATTATGCTCTAATTTTGAAAGCTGATGGCCCAACGTCTGTAATTCTTGTAACTTTTTGAATTGTGCCATAATAGCATTTGGCTTTTGGCTGTGATGATATTTGAATAAAAAGAAATACATTATCATATTAAACTATTAAGTTTGACTCTTTATTGACATCTGTAGACATTGCCAGAATTCATTTTTACGTTGTATTAACTTCCTCTGACAACCTTATTTAATGCCTTACTCATATTCTGTCTTGACAGTTTTGATTCCCTCTGTTATAATCTTTCTAAAACCAATTGTTCCAGGGTCCAGGACAACAGCACCTGTGTCCTTTTTCTGTTTGTTGATTTCTTAATCATTGGAGAATCAAATTCAGAATTGCCTTGTACTTTTTCAGACTCTGTTGATTTTCCTCTTCAATTTTGGATTTCTTTTTTCCTTTCACAACCTCCTTTGAAACTGTCTTTTACCTTAAGCATTGTCTATATATTTATATTTATTTATTTTAAGAAAAGATTTTCTAAATGGTCACGGTATACTATGTCTGAAGGATGAAGTGGTGGGTGAGTGAGCATGTATGCAGAAAGATTGCCCAAGCAGAGGACCAAGCATAGGGTGGAGAGACTAGATTAGACCACCTAAAGGAGAATCAAACCAAAGGCAGGATTGAGGAGAAGAGATGAGTAAGTCTGGGTCTGGGTCTGGTTCACCAAACTCACTCTTAGCTGATGAGACACAGAGTTCAGTGGTGGGACTGTGGCAGAGGTGCAAAAGAGATGTGGAGTGACATTGCTCCCGGCACCTAAGGAATCGGCTCCATTCCACACCTAACTAGGGGTCTGGTAGCTGAAGTATTGCCAAGAGGAAGCACGGTGATCAGTTAGTTCTCTTCTCGCTGCCCCAACGAACAAACCCTCTGCAGTTTAACAGGTCGTATTACTGGTTTGTCGGCTCTCGAATGCGATGGTTGTGGGCATAATGGGGCAATAATGCAGACTGGGGAAGGGCATTTCTCGTGCAGCAAGAACAAAATAGGAGCCTTGTAGATGGGGTGAGGGTAGTGGGAGCATTTCCAGATACCTCCTTGTGGCAATCCCCTTGCTCAGTGTCTTCCCTATCCCTGTCTGCTCAAAGGAGACCACTTCCCTTGGAAAAGTAGCGTTCTCCAACAGTTGGGAGGTGGTGCTAGCGAGGAGGGATGACGCAGTGGTTAAGACAACAGTTTAGAAATTGAACCCAGGTCTCCCTGCTCTGCCACAGACTTCCTGTGCGACCTTGAACAAGTCAGCTAGTCTCTGTCTCTCTGCCTATGTTCCCCATCTCTAATGTGAGGATAATGGCAAGTCTTTATTTCACAAGGATGATGCTAGGATAAATACGTTAAAGATTGTCAGGCACTCAGATACTCATATGACCCTATTACCATAGTCTCTTAAAGACAGCCGTATCTGCCTGCAAAGTATCCGCTCTCTCAAAAACCATCATCTTCATCAAAGGGGGAAGCTGCTACCAGACCAGCTTCATCAGCTGCTGTGCTGTGCCCTAGAGTTTGCCGGTTGCCGTCACGTACCCCCTGCCTGCTGCAATGGATGGGGAGAGCCTGGCACAGCTTGAGGCTGTTTGGTTTAGGACTGGGGCTAGCAGCTCCAATCCTGAGTCAGCTTCTCTCTTTCTGATAAGGGTTAAATGAGCAGAGATCATAGTCTCCATTGTTGTGGGACTGCTGCTGGAAAAGACAGGTGCATGAAAGGGGAGCAGTTGAAAGTATGTTGTTGGGGGTAGTATTTTAAGATGGTTTCATAGGGGAAGGTGCCTTTCTACAGATCTGCTGTTGTCTCGTTGGCCTCCATTTGGCCACTCAAGCCTCCACTAGCTTTTGGTAGCATAGAATTAAGGTTGTAGGCACACTGCAGTCTTTTGTGCTCCTTAAAACATCCGGGTGCAAGCGATTAATTCCCCAAACCCAAATTGGGCATTTCCTTGTTTTCCAACATTTGAGTTTTGGTAATAAAGCTTTCGTGTTTAGATAGGGCCCAAATAGCACAGCTTATTGCTGAGTTTCACATCTATGGAGATGATTCTCACAGGGCATGAAAATTCTAGTCATTCTGATTGCAGGGGGTTGAGTATCTCATCACATAATTGGTTGTGCAATTCTCGTTTGCTTCGGTGGGAATTACGCTTGTGAATGGTTGGGCTTCTGACGTCTCAAGTCGTACTGGAAATCATCCTTTTGCGCTATGAGAACTTATAGATGAGTTCCCATAGCTTGAAGTGAGGCATTATAGTAGCACCTATAGGATTAGAAGAGTCCTTGAAAATACCGCATTTGGGTGTCCTGAATTTTTTGGCAATTTCTCTTGGGTGCAACTGTCCCAGAACTAACTCAGGTAGCTGGAAAGATATTAATAAAATTAGATGAATTAACTAACTTCTCTCCTATTCTCTTCTCTCATTCCATCCCAACTATCTTTTGCTCTGAATTTTTCATCAGCCTCAAGGCTTAACCAGAAAAAGAATTGGAGACCATGCATGTCTGAGTTTATAATTTAGCTTCATTAGGACATCCCCTGGTACAGTTAAAACCAGAATGTTCCTTTTAAGCATAACTTGACAATCGATATTTTAACTCTCTGTTAAAGATGCATTCTCATGGCTGAATAAGTGAAGCTATGTTGATTCCAGAGGGTATTTTTAATGTTTGGTTGTATTCCTAGTGTCTGACATGCACAGGTATAGACTTTATCAATGGTAAAAATACTCCAAAAATGCAAAATGTAACACTCAGTTTTGATTTTTCATAAATGTAAAACTTCAGTAGAGGTATTTTCGGGAGAAGAGTAGAAAATTCAATAGATTTACTTCTCTGTTTCTCCATGTTCTTGGTATCAGGCACTGTTAGATCTGTTAAGACATTAGAAATGTTGTGAAGATGACATAAATCATTGTCATTCTCCCATCCCTTCCCATCCTTTCTGCAAAAGCGTCATTTTTGGTTTTTTAAGCTGTGACATTGGTTTTCTCCTAGGTCATTTGGCAGCATTGATCCACCTTTAGTAAGAATTTCAGTAACTCAGCAAACAGATGAACTGTTTTAATTTGAACAGTAGGTGTCAGTGCAAGTGTAGATGTTTGAAGGAGCAATTGTCAACTTGAAAATCAAATTTGTCTGAAAACTTCGTACCTGCTATAGTTGCAAGTAACACCTGAGACTACTATAATTGAATAAAGTAGTAAAAGATATTTTTAAGGTAGGTGTGGGGGTCTTTTGTGTGTGCCTTTAACAGCCACTTGGTTATAGTCTGTTTCACCTGGCCAGCCAATCAGTTTCTCATCACAGAACTTCTTAAAAATCTGAGCATATTGTTTAAGAGGCGCTATATAAGGACCAGAGTTTTAGAAAATTAGGTAATTTCAAAATATTTAGGTTGACAGTGTGCTTCTAATCTCAGTTTATTTAATAGTAAGATATTTAGTGCAATGTTTCTGAAAGTTCTCAGAATTCTGAAAAGTGCTGGTTAAATGTTTGAACCTAACTTCTTAGTAGAAACTGTACTTGAAAGGTTGGAAGTTTGATTTATATTTTCTTTATCCTGCTGTTATCATCATCATGAATCATACTGGCTGCATGCAAGAAGCACTTAAATATTTGGAGGATGTGAATTTTGACTTAAAAAAAAAAAAGACAGGGCTAAAATGCTGCCTTGAGTGTGTTAGATGCATCTTTCTTTTAAGGATACATTTGAATATATTATAGTTTTAAAAGTTGCAATTTAACTATAATGTAAGTATAACCTTTTAATGGAAGATTGTAATTAGACAGTGGATGGTTAGATTTTTGTAAAGAAAAAAATTGCTTTTTGCTCTGAAATTGTCCAGCATACTACCCTATCAGAGTAAAATGAATAAACCAAACCAAGTGATTGAAATTTATAAAAGTGTGTCTAAATTTCCTAGCCTGCTTTGAAAATCGCAACCTGCATATGTGTTTTGTTTTTCGGTAACTTCATAGTGAACGTAATATTCAATCCTTTACCTGTTTTGCCAGCAGCATTGTCTAAGATACTCATTAAACTTTGTGCAGACAACCATAAAAGGTTGAAGCAATCATGGATTTCAGTGTGACTAAGAGAAACATCTTGAATTTTCTGCGAAAGCAACTCAATTGCATTTGTTGAATTAGCTTTTCTCATAGACTAAGGTCAGAAAGGACCAATACGATCTAGTCTGACTTCCTGCACAATGCAGGTGACAAAACCTCACCCACCCACTTTCTAGTAAGTAATTTAAAAATATACAACAAATGGATAGAAAAGGGATACTAGAATGTATTTGCTCTCCTGTTGTCCCAGGAAACATAGCTGTTTGTATACTGCATCATTGCAAATTATCTTCCTTGAAAACCGGTGGAAGGGACTCCTAACTGAGGCCATGTTTACACTCAAAATGCTGCATCGATCCTCACGGATTGATACAGCAGGATCAATTGAGCAGCCAATATTGATCCGCTCAATCGATCCCGGAAGTGCTCTTGCATCGACACAGTAACTCCACCCGTCAAAGTGGAGTAACGCTGCATCAACGGGAGAGCATTGCCGGTCAACGCAGCAGAGTGGAGACACTGTGGTAAGTGAGAGTAACTAAGTTGATAGGAGATGTGCGTTCTGCAGCACACAGATTACACATCTCCCATCGACTTAGCCCTGCAGTGTAGACTAGGCCTGAGATGCAGATAAATGGAGTTAATTACCCACACTCTTAACTCAGGTATTCTTCAGGCTATGAGAGGGAAGCTAAATTATGCTATAAAGTGAACCTCTGTGCTTATCCATACTCCAGTCTAGATGAAAAGTGTCCATTGTTGCTTGTGTAGCCAGACTCCAAAACAGCAATGAAAGTAGACGTTTGAAGATGTGGTGATAGAATCTAGAGACAGTCATATACAGTTCCTATCAGCCAATGAAAACCTGAATAATATTTTTTCTTTCAATCATTGTCATAATTTGATTTCATACTAACTAGGGAAATGCACATCCCTGTGCTTTTTTGCTTATGTAGAACTGCCAATACTGCAAACTATTTTATACATGAATTTAAGTTTATTCTTATACTATATTTGGTTTTTGGTTTTCGTTTTTTTTTTTTTTTTTTAAATTACTAACTCGTTTCTCTAAGTCTACTTATAAAATGAGCTATTATAGGGATGACAGACTGTGCCTTCAGGTTCCCTACAGACATGCTCCCTGTAATAATTGTATTCATACAATAAGGCACTAAGGCTATGTCTACACTAGAAAAGTTATGTCGACTTTGTCGACTCAATAAGATTGACCTTATTAAGTCAACTCAACAAAGTCAACGAATCTTTTCTAGTGTAGACATAGCCCCTTGTCGACCTTATTAAGTCGACTTAACACTTTAAATTGACTTAATAAGGTTGATTTAGGTGCTAATCCCCATCCACACTGGCTTTAAGTCAACTTAAGGAATTAACTTAAGGTTTAAGTCGACCTAAAAGGAGGTGTTATTAAGTCGACTTGAGTTTTCCTTAAATTGATTTAATAAAAGCCCAATGTGGACGTGGCTTTGTTTAGGTCGACTTAAGCCTCTTTAAGTCGGCCTAAGTTGCCAGTGTAGATGCACCCTAAGATACCTGAATACAATTTTCTTTTTAAATTAGGAATGATCCTGCACAACTACTATTTTAGTTCTGCAGGCATCTCTTGAATACTGAGCATACTTTTCTGCACAGAATTATTCTGTATCTTTTACTACCTTCATACGGTCTGTCAGCCATCATTTCCATTATAAAGCCCTGTTTTCAAGTTCATCCCACTGTGCCATAAAGAATTTGACGAACACTTTATAAAATTTGTCATTTGTTTCCCATTTGGTGAAGTGAGGTAAATCAAGTAATGTAATTTTTAGTTATGACCAAACAGTGAGATAAATGCATAATTTCACAGCATAAACCGTTGTCACATGCAATCATGTAATATATTGTTAGGAAAGGAAAGTAGTAGGTGTAGCTAAAATGAACATGTTGAAAATAGGTTAGAACTCAAATAGTCACTTCTATATATTAAAATCTGATTGTAATTATTGAAATGATTAGTACATTACTTGATTTACCTCACTTCATCAAATGGGAAACAAATGACAAATTTTATAAATGTTGAATGGACATGAAAAAAATCTAGTCACATTTTTTTCTGTTACTGACGTGATTCTGGCATACTGTGTTTTGTGGTTTGCAAGTGTGTTTAAATATCTCTCATCATAGCATAAATGTGTCCACCTCATCTAACAAAATCTTGAAAAGTAAAATTGTACAAAATTGTTATCTTCTTTAGCATCCTACATGCCAGGCATGCCAAGTGGAATCTCTCCGTATCCACCAGGACACCCTCCTAATCCAAGGTAACTTGTGTTTTAAATGCAGTAACGGAAGGGAATCTTCTATAGCGGTACTGCCTCTGAGAGTCCCGTGCCCCCATTTCCATCTTCTTTTGATGGAGAGTGAGACCTTTGACCAATTTTTTAAATTATTATGGTGGTGAATTGTTGAGAATTGAGGATTTAATACCAGTCAATAGCTGAGGGAAACTTTGAGTAGGCCTAAGATCTTTAGTGCTAATTAATCCAAATGTGTAATTATTGGGTTGTGGATCTGGTTAGAAAGATTTGCTTACCAATTAGAGTTGTTTGCTGGATTATAGCTCATTTTGTTCCAATATATAAAAGCTCAATCCTTATGGGGCAGTATTTTTAGCCACGTTATGGAGTAGATCCCCCTATTTCTTTATAAGTATTGCCAATTATCAATTCATGTAATTGATTACTCAAGTAAGAAATCATTTTTTGTTACTCTCTAGTAGGCAGATCTGAGGTACCATTTACTCTCTTCCCCTCAAATGTCATCCCATAAACAATATAAAATCAAAATGAGTCATGTATAACAGTTTTGGATAAGAAAAATGTCAGTTTTTAATGACTTTTAAGTGTTGGAGGAAAAAGTAGTTTGTGCATCAATTCACTCTTCTGAAAATGTGGTAAAGAGTCAAATTCCAATTTTCAAGTAAGTCTGTTTAACATCAGCTTTTTCGCAATGTATACTCTAAAATTTCTGCTAACAGAGGTCTTTCTGGGTATCATATGGGGCCTTTTTTCTATTATGTTGCTACCCAGTGTTATCTATAAGTGAACTTGATACCAGAGGGATTTGGTTATTGAATTTTAAAAGCAAACTGCAGTGATTACTTCTGTTAACCTAAAGAATAATTATTAAACTAGATAAATGCATATATTAAAATTGTTTTGAAAATTCATTGTAAGAAATATGTCAGCATTTCATTATAACTGAGAATGTTGCTGATATTAATAAACAACCACAGAAAGTCAAGTTTGACCCATGAAATACATTTCGGTATTGTGAGGGTATGACACAGACTAGAGGCTTTCGGGGTTGTTGTAAAATCCATTTTGTTGTTTGAACTATGTAATCTAATACTTAAATATTTTATAAACAATTAACCATCTAGACTTACCATTTTGAAAGTTTCCTGTCTTTCTCACGATTTCATATGCACAGCTGCACTTTTTACCCAGGCTGTCATCAGAATGGCAACTATTTTGTTAATTATTCTTTAGGTAAATAATTTAAAACATTTAGTTTTTTTAATTAAATGCATGGCTTATGAAATCGTTTATTGTACTGATAGAAAATCTGGACTTTGGGTATGATCCAAAGCCCATTGTAAATTGAGACTCACTTTGACTTTAAAGGGCTTTTTCACTCATGCCCTACTTGAACATGGAGTGGCACTGACTGTAAACCTTTTGATAAGTGTGTCATGCAGTCATTTATCTTGCATGTGTTCGGGCAAGAAATACTTAGTTATTTTTACTATTGCTATGCTTGTAATCCCCTTCTGTCTTGGAGCAGGTGATGGGCTGCTACAGTATAGAATAGCTGTATGGAAAAACTTGTGCTGCAGCTGCTAGGAGCAGCAGCTGGAGGAAGTCACTGCTTCTGTCAAACTTGAATATATTTTTCTGACTGATAAAATGCTCTTATCTAATAAGCGCTTAATGCTTATTTAAAAGCCCAAAAGATAATACAGTCCCAGAAAATAAATTTGCTGAATGCTTCTTGTATACATAATTATTAATGTCTTTTGCCTCTTTTTAGTACATTTGCATTACATAGTTTTTAAAGCCCCTCTTGTTCAACAGACATGAATAGTTATATTTTGGGGAAATAGTCTCTAATATTAAAAATTCTAATTAATACATTATTTACTAGATGTAAGTGATAGGTATAAAAAAGTTTCCATTTGGAGGGTAAATGAAGACAGATTAAATGTCATCTGTCCAAACTGCTAGTTGCCTTGATGAATGAATTTGTTAATATCTGTATTTATTCTGTACCTCTCCTTCCACAAAAGTTCTTAATGATGCTGTGACAGATGAGTTTTTTACCTTGCTATAATTTTATTATATGATGATAAATACTTTTGATATTAGCTTTTTACACAACAACAAAAACAAATAAAAAGTTGTAACCACTGTACAACAATTACTATTGTTAGGCCAATAAAAACTCTAATATAACGTCCTATTTAAATATTTTCTCTTTAAATATTTATAATTCCAGGAGTATTCTTCAGGATGATAAAACAAATTAATCCAGTTGAAGGGAATTTTAAACTTTCAGGACATTTAACTAGCCAATAACTTGTCAGAGATATAAATATGACGATATAATCCTAGATTAACAGTGTATCCTGTGAAGTAGTAGTAGTCAAATCTCTACTGGCCTGTAGTTTGAAGCAGTTTATTACCTTTACTTGTAAAAGTGGCTTATTATATTTGGAAAAGGTTCTTGCTCCTTTTATGAGTATGATAAATTTGTAAAAAGTTTTGGAATCAGAAGTTTAATCCTGGCAAACAATGTAAAGTTGATACATGGATGTTCTGCAAATTCTTGTATAATGTTACAATAACTTTCTTTTACCAAGTGGCTACCCAGGCTACCCTTATCCACCTGGTGGTCCGTTTCCAGCAACAACAAGTGGTCAGCACTACCCTTCTCAGCCTCCTGCGACTACTGTTGGTGAGTAAGTTTGAAAGTAGATTTCCTTCTGAATTCTAGAGAAAGTGAAGGGTCCATCTGTAAGTAGACAGGGGGAAAAAAATCACATTTATGAAGAAAACATAAATTGCATCATCCTTGTATAATAGTTAAAACCTGAACTTTTAGCAGAGATACCATTAAACATGTATTGAAAAATATCCATTGCATTTTGTTTCTTCCAATGAGGAACTTGGTAAATTCTGTCTTACTCCTGTCCATAGTCTCTGATTTGTGAACTTTCTGAAGAACAAGACATAAAGCCACACTACACTTTTCTTTCCCCATTTGATGAAATGTTACGTTTTTATTGCATGTGCATTGCTGAAAGTATTTATATTTAAAAAATTGTTGTCTTTGATTTAGTTATCTATTATATTCATTTAATTTGATCCAAGGGAACCATCCAGTATGTGGAGATATAGAGCTATAATTCTAATTTGATAACAGTCTCTGTCAAACATTGTGTGAAGTTGCAATCACTTGTAATATGTTTACAAGCCTTTGTCTTTTACAAAGTAAGTACCGGAAGTAAAAAAACAAGAAACCATAAATAAATTTTAAATGTGTATGTACTCTTTTTTTTATTTAGAAATGTAGTATCTTTTAGTATGTCCGTAGTATGCTAATTATGTATTGGGGAAACAAAATTTTATATCTTGAATCAGGTTTGAATGAGGTAGTTGAGGAAATGTAAATCTAATCTGACAATTTATTGTAAGCAATTGATTTTCTTTTCTTGCGACACAGAAAATGTATGTTTGCACTGTAAAACCTTTTGTGCTTTCCACTTTTTTTTTTATGGGAACTCTGTGAATCATAGCCAAGGATTGGGACCTTGATGTTTTTAGGCTTATTTTTTGGGAATCAGCAGGGCCATTCTGGAGGACATTTCATTTAAATGAAGGGCTCAAACTGTATCTCTTTCCAAAGGCACCATATGCCAGTCTACGTTCTTGTTGCAATACTGCTGGCCTCTGAAGTGGCTCTAGCAATTGCCACTTTAAATGCCAGATTTCATTGGCAGCAACAAAAGTGCTCTCTTTGGTTATCAGGAGACTCGGAAGCTAAGGGATGATGACGTGGCAATCAAAGGTAATGCAGTACACTAGCCAAATACAGGAGATGAGGGTGGGGTGGATACGTGCATACAAGTCTGCATGGGATTTAATGCATGGGCTCTTTAATCTTTTCTTGCACTGAACCCTTTGAGTAGCAGTACGCAGATGAAGGCCAGAAGGTGGGCACTTATGATTTATATGTTTGTACTACTTCAACTGCCTGGACTACCATTCTTTGAAAAATTGAGTGACTTCCAGGACTTGATATTAATCTCCTAGATAAGCAAAACGGAATGAGCTGCATCAAAAAGACAGCTGTCCAATAGGAGTGGTCTCCTTACATCTGTTGTTTTGGGTCCTGTTAATTGTGGGGAAATTTTGCAAGAGGATCCCCAAAATAACAAACTAATATTTATTTTGATGGTTTGGGATTGAGTAAGTCTGTAAAGTTCTCAAGCTCTGGTAAGACCTAGTGTGTTTCAGGACCTTCATCTCTATAGGAGACAAAAGAATACGTATTTGTCATTCTGGACCATTCCAAAGGGACATGAACATGGATTGTCTTCTGTAGATTTTATATCCAGTGCAGTCACTAATTACCAGCAAAGATGGAAGGTAAATTTTTCTTGTTACATGTGGAGGGAACACATTTATCTCAACAGATATTGGAAGAAGGCTTGGTCTGCTAGATATTGGTTGAACATGACACATTTAGGATTTATGCATCTGCCTCAGTTGTGTTGGCTTTTCCAAAGTATGGAATATGGCAGAGTGAACCACATTTAGGGGAGTTGGGGAGCTGTTTGCCACATGCAGTTTAAAAGGATGGAGTCCAGACCAAGGCATTAATATTTGTTTGTGTTCTCTTAATAGCAGATGCCAGAAGAAAGCAGAAGCAGGTATGGATTTGTGGTCATTCGTATGTTTTCTGGGCAGAAAAACGGGCACTCGCAAGAAGCTTTGGCCCACAGCTGGGCATTCGAGTGGAGGATGCTAAGCTGCACTGGATAGGAAAGAGCGGCATGATGTGGGATCAGTTAATATCCACTGTGTTTCATGCACGAAGGCGCCTGCCAGATCCTGATGTGCTGGTGATACATCTGGGAGGAAATGATCTGGGGACAACAAAGTTATTGGATATTATAATACGAATTAAGAGGGATTTAGGATTTATCAAGCAGACATTCAAGAATGTCATTCTGGTCTGGTCAAACATTGTGCCCCGAAAGGCATGGAACCAAGAAGAGTCCTATAAATTCATGGATAAAAACAGAAAAAAAGTCAATAAGGAAATTGGAAAATTTATGAAGTTTATTGGAGGGTATGTGATCAGCCACGATTCCCTTGTACCAGAGTCGCCGGGTTTATTTCATCTAGATGGTGTTCTCTTATCTCAAAGTGGTACTGATGTTTTCAACCTGGATTTACTGAGTGTTTTGGAGTCTTTGATTTGACTTTGGAAGACATTTGACATTACTCACCATGTTTTTGACAAATAGGAACCTCGCCGGGGTAGGAAATACACCATAGGAGGATTCCCAATGTGACACAGGGAAACTTTGGTAGTGTTCGAAGTTGCCACCTGTCATGGGGGAAGCAGTACTGCTTTTTGAAAGTGTATTGGAGGCTGATAATACTATTTCTGGCATGTGTGGAGAATATTTACTACCCCATTATTAAAATGAAACGTTAGTCCCAGATGCTAAGTTTCGTTGTTCTACAAGTTCTATTTAATACTTTATTTTGAGCTTTGTTTGATTAATTTGTGGCTTGTTTAAGGGACACTGCCAAATAGTTTAGATCTCTTTTTTTTTTTTTTAATACACTATCTTCTGCATGGAGAATCATTCAATGGTAGGTAGTTTAGTGATAGGACCTAAAGTATAAGTGATGTTTTTGAAGCACTTCATTACTAGAAGTACAATAATACTAAATATCTGAACATATTCAGGATGGCATTTGCTGATACAATATGCAACTTCAAAAGGTATGTAAAATGGAAAGAGAGACACGTCTGACAGAGCAGGACACGAAATTAAAATTTCTGGGTTCTATTCTCGACTCTGCCACTGATCTATTATGAAAATAAGTTAGTTAATGTCTTTGTACCTCTGTTTACCTGGCTGTAAAATACATAACAATGAGCTCCAAAGGGCATTTGCCAGTTCAAATGAAAGATACTGTAGAATGTCGATTTTGTTACTGTGAGGTATAGACTCTTGACGTCCGTTTAAAAAAAAACAAAAACAAAAAAAAAGCTATTTTTATAGACTTGAATTTGTGAAAGTATAGTATTTTTGGTTTTTTAAAAGATGATTGAAAATAAATTCTTACCGATTATGTCCTTTTCCCCTTTTCTAACAAAATATAAAATTAACAATTTTGTGTTTTGCCCCAGTATCTTCAGTGCTTGCAATGTAGCCCAGGCTATAGGATCTGATGCTCCAGAACCAGTTAAAGGCATTCACACTTTTATTTTGCTCCTTCGGAATTAAGGCCTTTTAAAATTTTCTCAAACTGTAGATTTTCTAATTTGAAACTGCCTGCCTGATTTACTTGAAACTCAGTTGTTTTTCTACCTTGAAGTTGCTATAAACTACTTGACAGTGTCTCTTTTACTTAGTGATCATGCAGTACAAAGAAAACTGCAGCATACTCCTGCCAGTAATTGGTTTCAATATATTTATATATCTGTTGCAGGAAAAAAGTTTCAGCTTGGTTCACAATTTACTTTTTGCATATAGCCAACCAGCACTATAATTTAATTTTTGTTATTTATCAGTGCTGGGTTGCAGAAAATCAAAATATTGTGACACAGGTTGGCAAATATATTATTCTGTATATTTAAGATTTAAAAAATTAAATTTTATCAAAAGAAATTTTAATAGCATTTCAAAATTCTCCATCTTCTCTCCTGTCTCAATTCCCATGGTCAAGATATGCATTACATAACATTCATAATTTGTTTTTAAAGTAGTTTTTAAACTCAAGTAACCTGTTTTATTTCCTTAAAGGAAGACTCCTGTTGGTATTTTGTTAACTCTTTGGTGCAGCAGTATGCCTTTTGGAAATCCCTTTTTGATAGGACTTGAGAAAGGAAATGATTTAACCTACCAGGTGCCCATTCTCCCATTTTCTCTTTAATCAAGTCGTCTTCTAGAAAGGTGTTGATTATGCAGGGAATTGCCTACCAAAGGATACTTGTCAGAGGAAGGGGAGAGGTGAGTATAAGGAGTTGAGGAGCCTTTACCTCTGCTATTCTGGCCTTATATTACCCAAATTCCCAGCCTCTTCAACTTTTCGGAGGAGGAATAAGGAAGCTGCAGTTGAGTAGAAAAAACCCCACTATGTATACTGGACTTAAGGCAACAGCAATAGATTATAGTACATGAATCTATGTACACTGTGTAGCCTGAAAGTTGGTTTGATGCAGCTTGCAGTAGGAACATTGGAAAAGGTTTATTTTATTTTTTAACCTTTGTTCTTGAATACGTCTGAAGGTTTCTCTCCTGAATAGGGCAAATTTGTAGCCTTAGGAAGCACTGGGGCTGACTGCTTCTTCATGTAGTGGGAAAGGTTCTGCTCAATACATACATATCCAGATCTTAGAAAGAAACACTACCAGCATGTATGGGATGGGCACATTTTGTACCCTACAGTTGGACTAGAATGTTCCCAGGTGGAAATATGTGCACTCTGGCAAGGGCTACAGCCATATTTCAACCTTTTTATTATTGGACAATGTTGATGATTAATGCATCTAATTTGTGTAACTTGGTGATTGTGTTTTACAAATAAAGTTGTAGCCTTTACTTTCTAGTCATCTTGTGGTGTTCTGACATGACATGGAAGGGTGTGAGTTTAAAGATTCCTTTTGAAGTAGTTCTCTTTGTGTCTAACTTGAGTCTGATGAAATATTACCCTATACTAAAACATACTAAAAAACTTACATAACAATTTCTAAGTCTGCAGATTTCAAAAGCGTAAAAGCATCTTAAAGTTGAATACCTCACATAAGAATCTTTTTTATTTAAAAAAAAAAAAAGATTCTTTTCACTCTTAATATAAATAGTTCAACTTGATCAGTGTGCATTTTTGATTGAATATGACTTTGTTGCTAGATAGCCTTAGTTAAGGCAGACTGTCAATATTCAGTAAGCCTTGCGTCTGCGTGTCTGCTGGCTTTTATATCTCAACATTTGATCAATATGTAGTATTTAAGGTCCAAATTTTGTTGCTTGCTATTAAGTGGTTGCAGTGATGAATGTATGCTATCAAGATTTTTTTATCTTTCATATTCTTTCCATTCAGTGGTATTCTTGGATTTACTGAGATTAGTTTTCAGAAACCATTGTCTTGTCGGGTGTCCTTCTCTGGTTTGCCTGAGGATGCTTGTATGCATGCTATGCATGTAAATGTTTTCTGCAGCATCTGTTTTAGGTTGCAGAATTCAGTTGCAATTTCTGCTCTGGTCTGTAGGTAAGTAGCCTTTTTATCTAGTTGGGATACGGTATCTCAGAAAGATGGTTCAAATATAATGGTTGTTGGATTTAATTTCTTTAGCATCTGTTCTTGTTTTTGTTGGATTTAGGAAAAATAGTCAGATCTGAGTTTTCTGTTCATATTAATTTAAGATATGTAGTTGTCTGTTTTCTGATACATTCTTTTCCTAAGTTTGAACCTTTGAAGCTGATCTGGAACAAGATCATCTTTGACAAATCTGAAAAATGTTTTTGCAATTTTGTTTGCTTTGTATTAGACTTTGTTACGTGGGAGACATTGTTACCAAGGGGTGATCAAATATTTTGTTCATAACTGCACCATAGATTCTGGCATTTAGCTGCAAACCTGATTAGAGGGTAATACATTGCTGCCCCATTCTAAGGAGAGTTCAGAAAGGAATTGTGCCTGAGGAATGCACAGTTTCTTCTTGGTACAGAGTCTGCACCATCCCACAGGATGATATGACTAGTTTTCCTCTCCCAGCCTATTGCTCACCCCAGTGGAACAATCCTTTTTCTACATGGGGGGTAAATATAAATGGGGGGGGGGAGCTTCCCAATGGAGTACATAAGAAGAAAGGGATGCTGTGATGACCACATCTTCTGGAATAATAAGCAGAGAAGTAACTATTCCTTAGCTTCCCCAAGAATGGGAACTGAAATTGCTCTGGCACGTGTGCAAGACTTGGGAGGAAAATTTCCTTTGAGCCCTCCCTTCTGTCTTCATGGACAAGAGATAATGTAGTGTTTCATCTTTATTTTACATTTACATTTTTTTTTTAATGTTTAATACGATCAGTATTTTGCTCTATCATTTTTTGACAGGGCTCAAAGGTTTAGTTCAGGTTGCTCTTCAAAGTAATTGCACTTGATTTTTACTCTTCATTGCTAAGTGCTAACTGCATTATGTTTATGGCTGAAAAGGACTTCATTTGAATGCCCTGTTTTCAGGCTCTTAAAGCCTTCCAAGAAAATACCGTTTGCTTTGAAATTTCCTCTTTTTACTCATTCTATATTTTTAGATGCATCCATGGAGCAATGTTAGTCTCCATGAGTAAGTATCTGTCTCAATATTTCTGTATTGTATTGGAGTGCCAACTCTATTATAGTTAAGTTTGAGTAGACCCACAGACAATTTGCCTGTTTCACACCAGGAGAGATGGGGATAGCTTGATGCTTGATTATTTATTGGAGTTTGCATCTAATAGGACCTGACAGCTAGCTACATTGATCACTAATAACAATACGTGCACCACCATTTAATGAGGCAGTAGGATTTTTTGAGCTCTCGGATTACTTTCATGCATCCTGCCTTAGAGCAAATACCCAAAGGATGTGACCCTTTAAAAATAGTATCTTGAGAGAGAAGTTACAGCCAAGTAATTTTTAAAAAAAATTTTGGATGCCATGTATTATAATACCAGATATTTGTAGTTCCTGGAGTGTATAGTGCTACCACAGAAAAAAATCCGTAATTCCTTTTGCCATGATTACTTGGGGTCACTTCACTGCTGTGATCAGGGAAAGGTCAGCAGGGTTTCTCTTGGCCCTGTACAATGAGAGTGAGTGAGTTTAGGTCAAAAGTCACTTGGCTGACTTAAGCACTGAGAAATTGCCCAGCTGATTAGGTTCACCCTCATCAGCAAGTGTCATTGTGGTTGCAGGAAATTTACTGTGACCCTCTGAATATAATTCAGCTTTCAGCTAAAACTTAGGAACAAAAGATGCTGAAAATAATATATACTGGGAGGATTATTCAGTGAGAAGCAACACATCAGTTTTAATTCAGCTATTTGGGTTCCTTATTGTATTAATGTCTACAAAAAAAATCTCATCTGATATACTAAATGCCTTTTTACTTCAAATTTAATGTACCCTTAATTAGATTAAAGCTGACAGCTAACCCACCACCATAAAAACTTAACTTTCCAACAAAACTTCTCTCCTTCAGAAAAATTCCAAAGGGATAGCCGTGTTAGTCTATTGTAGAAAGACAACAGAGTCCTGTGGCACTTTTAAAGACTAACAGATTTATTTATCACATGAGCTTTCGTGGGAGAAAATCCCACTTCGTCAAACACTTTGAATTTCCTTTAAATTTAATTTCCTCCCCTTCTGTAAGTTTCCCATCTTCAAAGCGTCTGACGAAGTGGGATTTTCTCCCACGAAAGCTCATGCGATAAATAAATCTGTTAGTCTTTAAAAGTGCCACGGGACTCTGTTGTCCTCCTTCAGAAAGTGTCCTTGCTAAAAGTCTTGATGCATGCCCTGATGATAAACAAATTTTTGATTGTTTAGGGAGAGAGGAGGTTGCAAAACTCAAGATTTCGGAAAAATATGGGTTGTCATCATCTCTCACCCCCCACCCTCTTTAAAAAAAAAAAAAACCCCAAAATGAGATATTCCAGCTCAAGCACATCTTCTATGACCTCGTCCAGTACTCTCTATAGTTACCAGTCTGTTGTGAGCGGAGCTACTTGCGTGGTGCCACATACTTCCAAGCCAAGTGGGTCTTGGTAGAGTCTATATGCTGTTTCTGCCTTTTGGGCTCCTACACCACATTTCTGGGCTCATACCATATATCTGCAACTCTTTCCTGTGAGATTCTGTCTTGCTCTTGTGTTTTAGCTAGGCCCTCCTGGGCAAAACCCAGGAGTTCTGTGAGCCTTTTCCTAAAGGATTATATATATAGTCTTCTACTGATTTTCCTCCCTCAGGAGGGATCTTAGTCTCCCACTTATCCCCCCACTTGATTCTAGAATACCACACCCTCCTTCCAAAGAGCTTTGCAAAAAGGAAAAACCTAATTCTGGAGGACTTTCTCTGTAGGCAAACAGCAGATACAGTAAACATGTATCCCAATGGTGTGGCTGCTGATCTACAAAAGTTTCCAGCATCATTTTAAGTGTCCTATTAAGTCTTTTCACTAATCCTTTGGCACAGGGTGTTAGGCAGAGGCCTACAAGTGTCTCACCCCATATTTCTCTAGCAAGCCCTGGTGAAGGGTCAATATGAAAATGGGTCCCTGGGGACCTTGCTAGGTGGTAGCCTACTTTCCTGAAAATTGACAAAAGACCATCAGACTGTGTATTTGCCTCTGTGGAGGACAGAGCTACAGTCTTGCAGGGTAGCAAGTAGCATAGTCCATCGCCCCTCGTATGTTCCCTCCTTCCCCCCCCCCCCAGTTTGGGTCTCCTTACTGCAGAATCCCACAGTATTCATGGTCACTCTCAGAAAAGGTTTCTGTACTGCGGATAGTGGCATCTAGGCTGCTTTATACTTGGACTTTATCTACCTTCTGGTACAAGTCACATGTTTTGAGTATTTTTTGACTCTCAAAAACTCCAGGCCAGCAAAAATTGTGCAACAGCCTGTGTTTCTTGTGCTGGGTCCCCAGATGTCCTGAAGAGGATATCATGGGAGAAGTTTAACATCTTCTGAGAAATCACTACTCCTGGTACCCCAAGTCTTCATCTCCGCTTGGGAAAACCATTCCATGTAAAGGAGTTGCTCATCCCACAAGAATCTCTCCTTGCATTCCTCAGATAAGTGTTTTCTGAGCTGGGACTGGCCACAACAGCCATCAGCTTCTCTAAGGAGGGATTAGCACAGCTGCTGAGGTGCAGGGAGTACATCTTGCTCCTCCCTGCTAAACTCATCCTCTTATATATACCCTCTTGACTGGGATCTCATCCAAAGCAACACTCAGTTCAGCACATTCTCACAGGTTAGAGGGGACTATTATGCCAAATGGCCGGGGAAGATCGGTGACCTCTTAAGTAGGATAGTCCCAGTTCGTTTTTAAGAAAGAATTGATATTCTTCTCAACAACAAATCTTAATTTTTTTCATAAAGTATTTTTGTTTCTTGCTGTTAGTGTTGTGGCTTGTACAGATGAAAGACTATGAATATGTCCTGTTAGATCACATTTATAAGCATATGTTCATTAAGTATCAAATGTACAGTATTTTCTTGGTTGTTCTATGATATTTAAATAGACTTTTTGGTTGGTGGGATTAACTTCAATTTCTTTAGAGTAGCTCTTTCCGTCTTGTCTTATTTATTATCCTTCTGATTTTGTTGAGTCTGAAGTTGCTGTAAGGTCACTTCTGAAACCGGACTCTGCATAATAAAGGTTAAGTGTCTGAGTGCTCCTAAGGATTAATGGCTCTGTGCCATGAAATCTTCCCAAAGCTGGGCTAATTATGGAAGTGACAGAAAATGCTACGGGTTCATGCTCTGTAAGGAGCCACATTAAGATTGTTTTAAAATGTTCCCTTACATGTGCAAGGAATTAATAGGAATATGCTATTCCCTGTGTTTCATTAATATTTTTTGTCATCTGAATTTTCATTTTTAAGGTTAAGATGTCTTCCCTGATTTTTCCCACATAGTTTGCTATTTATAATGTATCCTGTACAAAAGTTGCCCAAATAAGGGATTTTCAGAAAACTACTATTGATTATTGACTTTGGTTCTGCTTTATAAATATATATAAATTAAGGACAAGCATCTTGTGAAATCTCAGGTTTATGATCTGAGTGTCTGGATGGCTATAATTCACTACTACTCATAATTCCAATTGTCTGGTAGTGAGTACATTTTGTTCCTCTGGGAAACTTTTACATGGGTAAGAATGTTTAATCCTCTTCTAACTCACTGCTTTGTCTTCCCTTACTGCCCATCCCTTACTTCACAAATAATATAATATAAAAGTGATGATAAAACTGTTGCAATAAAGTATATTTTATAACTTTATATAACAATTTATATAACTTGTTACTTATTTTACTAAATAAGTCCAGATTCAGTTGCTGTAAGATAAAAGATTAGGTTCCCCTTTTCCTCTGTGGTTTATATGTGGTGGTCCTGTAGAGAGTATTGGTCCCATCTCCTTAGCATTGACACATTGTTGAGAAATTCTTTGCCATGTGTAATAGGCGTGTAGCGCTAAGGTGCTTTTAGCAAAATATTGTAGACATCTTAACTGACCAGTAAAGTGCCTGAGCAGCATGAGCGTAGAGAACTAATTTAAATGTATTGATGAAGTATTTACATTTTTATGAACCAGAGAACATAATTTATCAATTAGCTCCTGTAGTGAAGGAACTTAGTCTATTAATAGATAATTGTACAAGGTGCGTGTGTGCATGTGCGCATTTTGCGTGCGCGCGGAAAAAATAAAAGTAATACTGGCTCTGAATAGGTGCCGTTAGGTTTTCAATATTGCGCTGCATATCTTAAAAAGACCATTAATGTGCAGCACATAAGAGTCCGTTACTGCTTGGTGCAAAATATAAAATCTAGCGTTGCTCTGTTATAATTTTTGTATCATGAAAAATTAATGATCAGAAATACTGGTGATACATTTTTAAGGTACGTTTTCTCAGTAGTTTTTACCCGTGTTTCCAACAGGTGTGATTGTAAAACAGACTTGTCTCACATGCTGTAGTTTTTATGGGATAGATCAGGTGACTCACTAAAGGGAAGGTGTTCTTGTTGTAACTAAATTTGGGTTGGTAAAAAACATCTGATTCAGCTCTATTCTGTAGACCTACATGAGGATGTGAAAATTTGACTCATTTTAGCAGACTTTGGAGGGTTAATAAAATAGGTGTTGCATGTCTTTTTCACAGTTACCCTTGTTTCATTTGGGTGTCTTAACTGGATGGGAGGAGGCAGCCTTTCTGTGTTGGGCAGCAGGAGAAAGGAAAAGATGAGGGGAGAATCATGGGCTTTTAAGATCTGTGGGAGCATCTATAGCAGCAGAATGGAAGACAGACAGCACACCTTCTGAGCCCAGCATAGACTAATTAAGATCTCCTAAGTTCCATGTAGAATGTAATGAGGCAAGTCTGGGGAAATATTCAAAAAACAAACAGATTCCAAGACTAATTATTTAAACAGGTAAAATTCTGGTGAGCAAATCAAGCTTATCAGTAACATTGGAATATTTCTAAAAGAATGCTCTTTTAAAGCATAAATTAGAAAGCAGTAAGTTCAAAATAATATAGTTATGAAAGATGATGTGTCCTAAACCAAATTTATCTAGCTAATGTAAGCACAAAAGTGCAAATATCTGATTTAAAGTATAGTTAATACCACAAATTCCATCCTTAACATACCTTAGTGTATATAGCATCCTTCCAGCTTTTGTTGGCTTAAATTTGAATAGTTCATATAATTTTTAGAGTAGATCCTTATTACTTTCTGATGTAACAGCTCAATCTTAACCTTTCTCAAAAATGTAAATACTACTTGCGTCCAGAAGATGACCCTCCTTCACAGTTGCTCTCTTTTATATAAAACTCTTTTGTGCATCGAAAAAGATAATGTTATACTGAATTCTTGGCCAAAGCATATTCAGTGTAGTGCATAATAGGTTTTTGTGGCCTTTATTTTTGGCATTGCCTTCTCCTAAAACATTCTGGATATTGATCGGTAACTTTAGGACACAAAAGCTGTACAGCTCAATGGTTGTTTAAATCCAGATCTCTTCTTATTTGGAGTTAACAATGCCAGCTTTATAGCACTGCACAACCTCATGTAAAAATATATTTGATTCCTGATATAAATGTCTGGATATACCCATTTCAAGAGTACTTTCCCATGCTCTTGATTGCAGAGTTCAACATCTCGGATTACGTTTACGTCAGATCTCACATCTGATCAGTCTTTCCTGTTCTTGTGTTATTTGGAGTATGAAGGTGACAGCAGAAGTACATTTGCTTGAAGTATCAGCCCATTGACTGTTATCTTGTGATTGTGTGGTTTATTTTCTGCTTCTTAAACTTTCACACAGTTCTGTCACAGGCTATAGCAGAGAAGGTGGCCAAAACAGTTTCAAGTAAAACAATGCTATGAAACCTAACTATTTTAAAAATAAGCAAGTCTCAACCCATTAAATGTTCAGAATTGATCTGTTATGTTGTGCAACCAAGATGTACGTGCACCATCTTGATGACTTTATTAAGTGTGAGATGCTGATAGAAGTGGATGTTTTTGTATGAGATGTAAGGCTTCTGAGAGAGTCAAAATTAGAAACTTATCAGAGTGAGCCCATTTAGATGCTTGTAAAGATATGTTTGGAACATTCTGATTGCATCTAGATTAACACATAGCCATGCTTATGGTTTGGGAATAGAGGAAATTGGCTTTAGGTCACCTTTGACAATTCCTCTGAACCTGACCAGCTGTTAAAACTGCTATAATTTATGTCCAGTTTCATGTGACCACAAGCAATTATTCTAGCAGCTGGGGATCTCTGGCAGATAGACATGCTCTGGCAGCTTCCCCTTTGTCCTGATCCATGCCTACTACAGCAGGGCTTGGGTATGCATGGCATGGGATACTCCACAGTGACTCCATGTCATCTGTGGATTCCTGTATGTTGGAAAAATTCTTCACCCATCCATTTATATGGCTTTGAGTGTTTTGTACTGCCGGTGTAGGTCCAGGATCCTGGCCTCCAGTTTTTCCTCAAACCACCTGGAAATGTTGTGGGTCAGTTCCTTTCCTTGCAGTTCAGCCATTCTTTGTTCTCCTGGTTCTCTCTCTCTCATACATTTGAGGTTTTGATTCACAAGATGTATTTAATCACATGACTACAATCACAGGTGTTTAATTTTTTTTTAAATGACTATGCGAAATGAACCGAAGTTCAAATAGGCTACACGAATGTATCCACATTACCCTTAGGCAGAAGCCTGAAACAAGATACGGGCTTTGCTGTGTGCCTTCAAGGTCCTCAGTCTTAGGCTTTGTCAGAACAGTTGAGAATTAATTCCAGAGTTTTGGGCCATCTGTAGAGAACTTGTATTCTCTCCACTTCTGCCTTTAAAAATGAATGTCTGTAAGGAAGTAGGGACTGGGACAATGAACATACAAACATCTATACTGGGTCAGACCAATGGTCCATCTAGCCCAGTATCCTGTCCTCTGACAGTGGCCAATGCCAGGTGCTTGAGAGAATGAACAGAACAGGTAATCATCAAGTGATTCATCCCATTGGCTATTCCCAGCCTCTGGAAAACAGCAATCCCTACCTATCTTGGCTAATTAGCCACTGATTGACATATCCTCCATGGACCTATCTAGTTCTTTTTTGAACCTCATTATAGTCTTGGGCTTCACAACATCCTCTGGCAAGGAGTTCCACAGGTTGACTATTGAATTATTGAGACTTACAATCCTGAATGCTTTGTTGTATTGTTGAGACATTTTAGTAAGAAAATTTTCAGTCTGTTCAACTTTTACTTAATTATATCAAAAAATTATTCTATAGTTGGCTACTCCATTATCCTCTTTTGATGTAACTTAATGTGCACTATCTCCAAATTAAGTTTTTTAGTATTTCTTTTAGTTTGATTTATTCTAAATTTATTTATTTTTAATAGTTTTTGGGTTTAAAACAGTTTCCCCACTGGACCACTATGATGGAAAAGTAGGCTTAATTTTAGGTCGTCTTTACTAGCTCAGTCGGGTCAGCAAGGCTGGGAATGCTGAGGAGAGGGAGGCATATGCCTTACATTGCTACCCTGAGATGACTTTCAGCTGATTAGGAACCCCTTGACTGAATCCAAAAGGATATAGTGAAAAAGTAAGGGAAGTGATCTTCAAAATGTACCTTTCTGTCCCAACATAAGCTCAACTATAGTCTTTAAAGTTGTGCGACTCTGGACTGAGTTAGCCTAATTCACATATTCTTAATGCTTTGTGATTTGCATGATTTTGAGAGAATTTGATTTGGATGCGCACTGGAAGTGTGATATGCATGATGTTATGGCAACGTCTATATTTCAGTAACTTGACTTAATCCCCATGTAAATAGCTTTCTTGGGTGTTTTCTCTTTGCTGAAGTTTCCCTTGAAAACACAGGACTTCAAAACTTTATACAAAGGTCAGCCATAAAGGTTGCAGAGTTCAGGCATACAGGTTTCTACAGCGATTCCTGTTGTTGCAGTTAAGGTTGTGTATCTCAAAGTGTTTAATGTAAACCAGAAGCATAAAGGGAAATGGCAAAGCTGTGTATTCTGTAATAGAAAAAGTCCAAGTGATTTGTAATGGAGACTGGAATGATTTCTTTTTCCAGTGCAGGAATATTGTATCAACATGAAATTGGAGAGAATGAAATTTCCTGGATTGTAGACATGCATACTTTGTTGCAACAAATGGAAAGGTTTTACTTTTATTTTTAAATAACTGTGCGTTAATTAGTCTAGCAGAGAACATGTAGCTACTCTTTCTGAAAGAGTGATCTGCAGAAAAAAATGTATTAATCCACTTAAAGGCCAATACATTTAATGTTACATTTAAAGAGACTAAGAAAATTATAGGAGAGCTTATTTACATGATTTACATTTTTCTATCACACTTCCTAAGACTGAATCCATATGAAAATAGTATTTGCTTAATACTTCAAATTCAGGTCACACATACCTAGTAACCACTTTACCTTGGTGATCTCAATTTATATTGTTTAATAACAATAACGATGTTGATTATTCATCCCACAATAATTATCATAATTATTACATACCACTTTGTTACAGAAGAAAATATCTTTAACATATCATCTAACCTTTTTTGAAAGTATATGGAAATTGATTTTAGGTCTATTGAGTGTGGTTATCCACTAATCTGTAGGAGTCTATAAATGTTTCTTGCATTATATGCATCAGGTGAAACCTATGAGCTGAGTAACTTGCAGTAAAGATGCAACTATCCACATTCTTTTCTTTTCCAAAATTAATCAGGCTGAATTGATTGAATTATAATAACGTAATTATAAATATAAATAATAATAAATATATACAAAATCTTCATAGTTGGCTAACTTTATCTTTTGAAATGTGTGAATAAAGCAAAAGTGGTTATCCACTAAAATCAAATGAAATTATTTAGCCAGGAGACAAACTTCTGAAAACTTTTCCTGGTTAGTGTTAGATAATTTTATTAAAAATAAATGCCTAATGTCAAATACCTAGTGTAACCTCTCTACCATTCAACAGCAGCTTACAAATCTTAGTTAGTCCAATGTAACCTGGGATGCTTACTGCATATTATAACATTGCTTCATGTTCTTAGTCTCCTGGAATATATGATTGATTAATCTTAGACTTGATTAACTTTGCTCCTGCTCTACAGCAGTTGATTAAGAATTGCTGCTTTTCAAAGAAGAGTGGTAGCTTAAAAAATGCATCCGCTGTGATAGAAGGCTCTCCCTTCCCCATTTTTGGCTGAGTGATGGTAATAATTGGGAAATCAACTGGGAAGAGTAGGACCTGAGAGAAAATTTTAGGCCCTTAATCACATCCAGTAATTAGTCCTCAGAAAAATACCTTGTTTCTAGGTTATTGTTTGGATATATGTTTGTTTGCAAATACATAAAATAGGTCAGTAAACACCTAATTTTTGTTACTTAAATGAGGAAACTATGAAAAATACAGTTGTGCTTCGTGATAGGTTGTGGTTTGGATTTTTTTAGTTTTGTTTTTGGCAAATACATCATCTAAGTTGTAGTGACATTTTACATTTCCCGTTTGTACAGTCTTCTGACACTCAGTCAAGAAAAACATTATTTTCTAACAGTCCAGCTATAAGATTATTAAATTACAAAATTCAGAATTGACTGGTTCTTTTAATAAACTGTATTTTTAATTAAGATGACTGGAAGCTTTCCTGCAACCTGGAACACATGCCAGGCATTGATTATCTGGAAAGGCAGTTGCTGTAGTGACAATGCACATATATCGTGTGCTCGGTTTCCCTAAAGTGGAAAGAAATCTTGAACAATTTTCCGTACACCCTTCTCCCAAATGACACTCAGTAGGAACAAAAGCAATAGCCTATTACTGGATCCTAGTATTAGCCCAATATCTTACATTTGCCGCTGTAGTGCCATCCCATGCCCAGTGCTTTTCAGCCTTTTCCTACTGAATTTTTAAAGAATGCTGTATAAACTTCAAGCTATTTAGTCGCATTTTACGGGATGATTTAATCCTTTTTACATTGTGACTAGGCAACTATTGTACATCTTCTTCTGTTTGGATGACATCATCATAACATCATAGTTCATGAAAGGCTACTGCATATTTTATATCCCGTTAACTGTGGATCTTGTTCCTGGGTGGTGGTGTTTTTACCTTTCACTATCCCTTTTTAGCTTTCTAGCATTCATTTAAAATAGTTTTGATCTTTTTGCTTGGGGTGGATATGTAGGAACAACGTACAAACTTTTACTTTACACAGTGTTCACATCCAAGCAATTGTACATAGTTATGCTTTGGGGTTTTTTCTTTTGTAGTATGTTCATGCTTAAGTTTATAAAAAATTGTTAATGAAGAGAATACTAATAAAATAACAGCAATGAGCTGAATGCAAGGCATTTCCTAGAGATAGACCTCGAAAATCAATGGTTTCAGTCCATCACCCACTTGGTCAGTAATGCACAAGAAACATACTGCTTTAATCATTATTGCTCCTCCCCCCCCCCATTTTCAAGAGCTTTCTTTTAAGGTATCTGAAAAACTAAATATTGCCAATGTTTGGGAAGTTTTGTTCAGATATATACTTGATTGATCAACAAAATGAACTGTGAAAATTTTGAAGACTCAGTGCTGTGCGGAGTTATGTGAAAACGTGTGTGTATACCTGTGTATGTTAAGAATCGGTCAAAGAATATTAATTGATATGTAGTTCATTATGCAGAGGGAATACTCTGGTTGCTAGTTATCCAGTCTTCCTTATATGTGCTCAGCTATACGTTTTTAGAGAGAAGAGGAGAGACTCTTGGCAGAGGAACTGTGAACATGCTGAATGTTATATTGGACTGTTGAAATGAACTTCATAAGAAACTGGCTGTAGTAGTGAACAGGAAAACTGAATGAGCATAAGAACAATACTGGACTTTTCTGTCATCTGGAAGAAAGAGTGAAGCAATACCTGACAGTTTCGTTGTGAAGAAAAGAAGCTTGTGTATACCTGCCTTTGGTGAAATGTAGCCCTTAGAACAAATGAAGAAATATGGAAGGTGGGAAGCAAAACTCCTGAAAAATGAATACGGCATTGGAGAAAATAAATAGCCATGTCCTCACGGAGATGATGAAACCAGAAAGTGAAATCTGTGGAAACTGGAAGGAGAGACTGGGACCAGAGACTGTATTCCAAAGGGACACTGTGGAATTGGATACCCTAACTGGTGAATAAAACAGCAATTGATAGAACAGACCAGGCCCACAGACTTCAGGAAGAGTAGATGGAAATTTACAGCAGTTTGCTTTGTTGTTCAGCGGACCAGAGAATATAAAAATAGCTGAATTTGGGAATGGACTGATCACATCGACACATAAGTACTGGGATGAGCTATGTCATGATATCTTTTATGGACACTCACGGTCGCCCAAGTAGGTTAATTATACACAGATCATCTTAAAGAAACAAAAGACTTGACTAATACCAGGAAAAGATTGTAATTCAGAAGAAGAGTTTTAATTTTAAAGATCAAGGGAGAAAGGAAAAGGATGGATGGCTACATATGAAACCTGTGGGGCACTTTGAGTTGATGTTTAAGGTAAAAGAAAATTTTCATACTAAAGTGCTATTACTAATTTTTGGTGATTTTGCTGTTAGTGTGACATGGATAATTTGTGCTAAAGGCACTTACTGAAAACATTTTTAGTAGTGTTAATGGAAATAATGTTTGCGTTAAATCAAGTGTGTGATAGGCTATGTATGCATAAAGATTCCATGGTAAATCAAAAGGACGTGCAAGATACTCTAATTTGCAAGAAGGCAATGAGGAAAACTGCAGATTAGAAACTACACTAGGCGTTTATGGCTCCTAGTATTTTAAGGACTGCTTTTTATACCTGTCTATAAGGAAAGACTTTTTTTCATTTGGGAACATTTTTGTGCATCATTGAAATGTTCTATTTTGATTTATATTTGACTGAGCTAAGAATCTGCTATGTAATGTGGTATAGGAGATTTAAAAGTACTTATACAGAATCGTAAAGCCTTCAAGAAATTCTTCTGTGTATAATTTAAGGTATCAAAAATAAACCAATACTTGTCATGGATGTGATTCTATTCTTGCTCATTCATTCGCTCCTCCTTATTTTCGTGTTGCAAACAATGAACAAAGGTTATATTCTGGTAGAAAAGCACCCTACTGTTGTGCAGAATTAAGTTTAAAATATCATGTGTGGGGTGTATCCATTTACTTCTGTCTGTTCACTAGGTTTGTCCATCCTTGTTGATAGAAAGCTTCAACTACAGAGTTTCTGCAGGCAGATTGACATTCGTAGGCCAGCTGTTAGACAGTCATAAGTTAAACATTTTAAATGCATCTTTTATACTAAGCTCCTTTGGAGTTTGCCATAAATTCATCCTTGTGTTAGAGACTGAAGCTAACTGTATGTGTGGATCTCAGCTGCCTTCCATGGTAGTGAGCTGGATGGCTCCTTTTTAAAGTTAGGGATGAAAAGTGTGATTAGATTTTTAATGTGATCTGAATGCATGGAATACACCTTTAAATTTAATTCATATATGATTTTATGCATTTCATTGCTGCCTCTGCATTGCTTCTGAAAATTAACTAGCATGGAAAAAATTATTTATGTTCCTACCTTATATTCTTAAAGCAAGGCGCAAGGATTTAATCACTTTGAGTCAGATGGTCCTATAACAAAGCTATCCAAAAGAGTAAGAGATAATTTTGTGCCTGTGAATTTTCTTCTGCAGGTCCCAGCAGAGATGGCACTATCAGTGAGGATACCATTCGAGCGTCTCTCATTTCAGCAGTGAGTGATAAACTGAGATGGCGGATGAAAGAGGAAATGGATCGTGCACAAGCTGAGCTCAATGCCTTGAAACGGACAGAAGAGGACCTGAAAAGAGGTCACCAGAAGCTGGAAGAGATGGTAACTCGCTTAGATCAGGAAGTGGTAAGCTGATTCACAGAGCAATGCTATGTTTCTTGATTTTCAATAGGATACTGAACCCTGAGCACTGTGGATGTTTCCAGACTTCCAGCATGTCAGTTTTAAAATTTATGCCACCTTTTTCAAATTAAGAAAATCTTTTTTTTTCCCCTTTTCTTTAGTAAATCTGTAATTTACTTGATTTAAAGCTGTGTACTCTTGATGATGATGATTCAGGGATGTGTATAACTTTCTGCCTCAAATTTCAGAATAGTAATGGAGACAATTTTTACTGTATCCTGGTGCTGCAACTCAAGCGCCATATGGCCTTCTGCAAGTCTTTTTAGCCTCTCTGCTTTACTTTCCCCATCTTAACGGGAGAAGTGAAGACTAGCTAATGTTGGTACAGCATTTTGAACAAACAACAAATGCTATCCTCAACATTACTATTTTTGCAGCCCTGACAATTAAATTGGCCCAAAGTCTGACATTACAAAAAATAACTCTTATTTATGAATTAGGAAGAACTAGATGAACTAAGATTTGGTAATATTTTTGGAAGCTTCTCAAAATGTTGTATTAGAGATAACAGTATATATTAAAATTGATGGATTATACATTTGGCTGCTACATTAAAAGAATTTAGTGTCAACCTAAAGTGCACAAACCTTAAGTGGTTGTTCAGTGTCCAACTTCTCTCCCCTCTGCCTTTCCCACTCTGTGTCCCTTCCACCACCCCACTTCTCAGCCTGTTCCCTGTCCCATTTTGGTGATCAAAAGATGGTTACAGTGGAGTTCCTTTCTTCCCTCCCAGTCTTTGATCCTACATCTCCTCCCCTCTGCATAACTTTGTCCTGTTCCACATAAATGATCAGAAAAAGGGGTCACACAGTGAGATGGAAAAATTTGCAGATGATACAAAATTGCTTTGATGGAACCATCTTGAATAGACTTTGAGGTGTTACAAAGGGATCTCACAAAACTGGGTGAGTGGGCAACAAAATAGCAAATGAAATTCAATGTTGATAAATGCAAAGTAATGTGCATTGGAAAATATAATCCCAACTAACCAAATGATGGGCTCTAAATTAGCTGTTATCACTCAAGAAAGATCATGGTGTCATTGTGGATATTTCTCTGGAAACATCCACTCTGTGCAGCAGCAGTCAAAAAAGCGCACACTTTTAGGAACCAATAGGAAGAGGACAAATGAAACAGAAAAATCATAATGCCACTATCCATGGTATGTCCAGACCTGGAATAATTCATGCATTTCGGTCACTACATGTCATAAAAGATGTATTAGAATGATAAAAGGTACAGGAAAGGGGAACAAAAATTATTTAAGGTGTGGAACAGCCTCCATATGAGGAGTGTGTAAAAAGGCTGGAGACTTTAAAAAGTGACAACTAAGGGGTGATATGATAGAGGTCTATAAAATCATGAATGGTGTGGAGAAAGTAAATAAGAAAGTGTTACTCCTTCACATAACACAAGCAGGGGGTCACCCAATGAAATTAATAGGCAACAGGTATAAAACAGAAGGAAATAATTCTTCAAAGTGCACAGTCAGCCAATGGAACTCATTGCCAGGGGATGTTATAAAGGCCAAAAATATAAGTAGGTTCAAAGAAGAATACAATAAGATCATGAAGGATAGGACCATCATTGGCTATGAGCCAAGATGGTCAGGGATGCAACCCCATGCTCTGTTTGTCCGTAGCCTCTAAGTGCCAGAAGTTGGGAGTGGATGACGGGATGGATCACTCGATAATTGCCTGTTCTGTTCATTCCCTCTGAAGCAGCTGTCATTAGCTGCTGTCAGAAGACAGGATCCTGGACTAGATGAACCATTGGTGTGACCCAGTATGGCCAGTCTTATGCTCTTAGCCTCACTCATCTTATGCAGGGGAGGATGAACAGGAGTTACAGGAGGGGAGTTGTTTAGAGTCATCTGGGAGGGAATGGGCCTGAAATCTCTGCATTGAGGCTCCTGCACATCAAAGGCTCCTCCTTGTGCAGTTGCCTTGGTACACCAGGGAGCTTGCCACGAGAACAGTCAGTTCCCCCATGCACTACCTCAGCTCTTTGGTGCACTGGGGAACACTTCAGTTTTGGGGCATAGAGGCACTGGGCTCCATCCCTACCTCAGTCTCTCTGCATAGCTCTGGACCTTCAACCAAGGGTCTCATCCTGCACAGCACAAAGCCTCTTCACCCCTCATGTCCACCCTGTTAAACATGTCAACAAATACTTCTTAACATCCCATTATGTCCCCATGAGCAGCACTCTCTGATCTCCCACATTTTTGCTCGTCCTTATTTAACTACTAAGCTGCATCTCTTCCCCTGTAGCTGTCACTTTCCCAAACCTCTGCTGGCTGTCCTGCCTCCCTGTGTTGAGGAGAGCCACTGAGTCTGCAAGACAGCCTTGCAGCTCTGGAGAATGGAAGTAGCCGATCAAACTGGACAATTATTGGCCAATCTTGGCAAAATTTAACTGTAGGCTATCTTGAATTAGAGGGATAACTATTTTTGTAGGTTAAACTTCAAGAGTAAAAGTATATTATGTCCAAGATATTAATTATCCAGTTGTACAGGTGGTGCATAGTTTGAATCTTGTGGGGATTATGCTGCTTTAGAAGAGAAAACTAAGAAAAAGTGAAGAAAGCAGGGCAAAACTACAGAAAGAGAAAGTATTTTTCAGTGTTTTCTTGGAAATAGTTAATATATTCATTTTTAAAGTACCTGAAAAATTCACTTGTCCTCTGAAGGATTATTGTGCTAAATTTGTAAATTGAATTCAGTGATTAAAGTGCAAAATGAAGGAATTTCTGTCCTGTTTACATACAGTTGTTAACACACCCTTAACTATGGAGAGTTGCTGTTGAGTCTTCCATATTTTTGCATGTATATCTTACTTTTCATCCCAAAAGAGATGAGTGGCGATCATAAATGTGATAGGGTACACAACACTGAAATGTTCTCCTCTGTGTTAGAGGATGGGAACCAGCCATGGCAACTGGCAAAGCAAGTACTCCAATGATGGCATAATCATAGCCAAAATAGTATAAAGTACGTACATCCCTGTTGTTCCTATTTATACACCTTAAATAGCAGTCACTTTATAAATTAGGGAAAATATCCAGAGTCTATGTGGTAAGAAAGTAAAACCCTCATACAGGTGAACAAAGAGGCTTCTCGGAATTTTTTCTCGTCAGAGGTGTATAAAAGGCTCACAAATGATCTTTTGAGTTTTCAAGTATTTTAATTTTTTATGTTTTTTAGGATGAAGTTGACAAAAACATTGAACTTCTGAAGAAGAAGGATGAAGAACTTAGTTCTGCACTGGAGAAAATGGAAAATCAGTCAGAAAATAATGACATAGATGAAGTTATCATTCCAACAGCACCACTTTACAAACAGATCCTGAATTTATATGCAGAGGAAAATGCCATTGAAGACACCATTTTTTACTTGGGAGAAGCATTGAGACGTGGAGTTATAGATCTAGATGTCTTTCTAAAGGTGGGTTTCTCAAGACATTTTGAATATGCATTGAAAGTTACATATTTGACTAATGCTTTGGCATTGAAAATTCTTGTAGCTCTAACCAGATGGTTAGTGCTGTGGGGTTTTTTGCAGGAGGGGAACCAATTGATTTTAAAACAAAGACAGTTTCAATTAATAAAAGGAATGTTAATGCTTGTGAAAAGTCCTTAGTTAACAGCATTGTAAACTGAAGTCATGTGTCATTAAGTGTCCCATCCTGCTTATCAAACTGCCTTCACCCTGATTTTGGAGAAACTAAGTGTATAAATCTCTACCTCATTCTCTCTTTGGTGCTTTTGCTGAGGTAGCCAACTAAGAATTGTGGTACTGTGGATGCAGAAATGGACTTAGGCCACCCACTCATTACCCATAGTTTAATTCATCTTCCACCTTGTTTGTCCTTTTTCTTCCTTGCATCAGATTTTTCTAGTTTAAGCAAAGCTTCAAATGCTTAGGCTGCTTTGAATCAAGATAGAGCCTGATACTGAAAGATGAACAAGAGATCGGAATGAAAACAGTTGTTTTAGACATTGGCTTCAGTTGGCTGTTGCAGATGGTCTGATTGAGGCAAGCAAACCATATGTGTGGATGAACAAAAAGATGCACAGAAGCCACTTTACTACAGCCTTGCTTTGTTTTTGGTTTTGTTGTTTTGCGCAGTGGGTATTGTCAGTTCACTTAGTTTTCAACATCAGGAAGCCAACTAATGATGTCAAGAAAAGGCTTAATAGCTTCTTCAACATTTTTAGTAGCAAATATTTATATTATTGTAGTTCCCAAAGGCCTCAGTCAGGATGCGGACTCCATCATGCTGAGCAGTGTAAAAACATAAATGAGACAATCCCTGCCTGGAGAGCTTGCAATCTAAATGACGCGAGCAGATGAAGGGCAGGGATAGGGACAGAATATACAAGCCAATGAGTATGGTGAAGATTTGGCACAGCTTAATAGCTAAATGTGGCAGTGATCTATTTTAATTGGGATAGAGATGGGGCATAGTAAAGGAAAAGAAGAGGAAGAGAACGTTGCAGCTTGTCACTTGCTTAGTTGTGGTTATCAGGCTGGATGTTGCACACATCATCAGAGGTGAAACTTAATGGAGGCATTTTAAGGAAGACAAGGGGCATGTGGGAGAAAGCATGGAGGCTTTTCCGGGGGAGGCTGACAAGCGGGCATTAAGAGCTAGGAACATTGGCAGCACAAAGACAGTGATAGATAAGACAGTAAATTACTAAATGAGATAGGTAGGGTGGGATGAAATTGTGAAGGATACAGGAGCCCACCTGTGTGGAGCCAGTTGCATACTTGGGGAAGCCTAAGTCTAAGAAATAGTTCACTGAAGTCGCTTCTCTTCTTTTTAGTATCACTTTGCTGTCCAGAGGTATAAGAGCATGCTAAATGGTAGCATTCTGCATTTGATGTCTCTTTAAATGTTCACTCAATTTAGAATCAGGGATTGTAACTTAAATCCAATGTGCTTTACATTCCATAAAAAGATAGCAAACACATTGACTCGCTTTAAAAACTTACCTCCAACATGGAACGATAGTATACATATTTTTAAATGCTTACTGTATAAAAGGCCTCCTCCCTACCTGTTTTCGTTTATAATTTATCAGCCAGCATAGAAATACTGATCCAGCCTTTTTGGAACGATTCAGAAGTATTTCACATATCTTTTGGGCCTGTGCATAAGAAATCCTTCTAATTGGATGGGAAGCTTATAGCAGATACAGGAAGTAACTTTGGATTTTGACTAGTTAACTGAGCAACCAGACCTATTGCCAACCCACTTAATGACTGTTGTGGGGTAAAAGAAGGAAAAGTTTGGAGTTGCTGATCATAGTCTTCTCCTATGTTCCCTCTAGGCTGTGCAGGTGCGCAGCGGCCGACGCGCACCTATCTCAGACTCCCACGCAGCCCAACCCCCGTGGATCCTCTTCTCCCACCCCGATATTCCCAGCGGCTCTTCCCTTCTTTCCCCCAGCCCGATCTTCCCCGCGGCTCTCTCACTTTCGGTCCCCAACCCACCCCCATGTTTTAACATTTTAAATTTATCCCCATTCATAAGACACGACATTCATGACCACCTGGCAAAATACAGGCAACAAAAACTGAGGTGTAGATGGTGGTAGAGGCTAAATAGGCAGCAAGCGTCATCATCTCACTTTTTTTAGTAAATTAATAAAACCACAGTATATCAGTTTAACATATTTATTAAAGTTCAAATGAAAATACATCATCTGTGCATTTCTTTTGAATTAAGGCACTTAGGCATGCTGATGCTTCCGGCACCAAAAAACTGTTGCCCATGCAGCACCATGCCTCACAACGAGTACCATAATTTGCTCAGCTGCATCATCAGCTTAGCCTTAAGGGGAACATTGGTCTTCTCTTAACTTTGCTTTTAGGTGAGAGCATTGAAAGGGAGGTTGATTGGCTAAATGTTTAAGTATCAGGATAAAAAATGCCACGCAATGAACAAAAAGATTCTCTGCCTGGTTTTGCAGGTGAATAAATTCAGAGTGACTTTGAAACAAAGTATTAAAAATGCTTGAAATTAAACTGATATAAACTATTTGACTTTTAAAGGTAATTGTTGTGTACCCATCTTAGTTAGTATTAACTCTTTATATTTCAATGCCTAAGGAACTCAAAAGTCTTGTTGCCTTCACCTAGGCAGTCAGTCCGGAAATAAATGCTGTCTATCCTTTCTTTCTAATGATAGAAGTTCACTGACATGCCAGTTTGGGCTGAGACTTCAAATTTAGGCTTCATCTTTAGTCTCCCAAATATGGAGATGCCAGATAGTGGCTTACCGTCTTGTCCTTAAGCAGAGTGGCTGTTGCAGAACCAGTATTGTCTTCACTCCGTCTTCTTACAAGTATTGTATCTCATGGGAGGCACAGCAGTAGTAACCTGCACTGATTTCAATTTACTATACTCCCCATAAATCTGAAAAAAAATTTACATGATACTTAACTGACTAAAAATAAACTCTAGTGAGTTATACTACTTGAATTCATCACTGTTTGTAACGTAAAAGTAACCCGAGCAAAGAAAGTGCAGTTATATATGTGTTGCAGTTTGCCAAAAGAGTAAAGTATTTTACTTTGTGATATATCTTGAGATCCTTACTCCATTTATTAATCAAATTTTCCTCCGAGAGAGAGTTGGCCCCGAAAGTCTAAATATTCATTTCCAAAAATAAACATTACATTTGGGTCACGGATTATCCCAAGTATTAACTTTTTGGATTGCAGATAATCTCTGATTGTACGGAAAGCCATACTGTGGAGGTTACACTAAATTTTATTTTCTCTTTTCCCAGCATGTACGTCTTCTGTCTCGCAAGCAATTTCAGCTGAGGGCGCTAATGCAGAAGGCAAGAAAGACGGCTGGACTCAGTGATCTCTACTGACATCTCTGCAGTGGGAAGTAGGGCTCCTCATAAAACAACTCACTCTTTCTTTTAATCAGTAGGTGTCCAGAATAAGTTATTACATCATTCAAGTGTAAGATATTTTGAATCAATAATATATTTTCTTTTCTTTTGGTAAAAACTAGCTTTTATTAATGCACTTTCTATTCCCTGTAACCTATTTTATGTTGGTGGACTGAGCTGAATAAAACTTGTTGCATATTGTTTTCTTTGTATGTTTTTGTGTAGAGTATACTTAACTTTGCAACAGATGTATTTTCCTAGTTTGTACAACTTTTTATTTAACTAACAAACTTACACTTTCATAATATATTGCTAAGACATGGACACAGCTTTTTTCAGTATCCAGAACTAAGAAGAATTAATACCTAGTTACTTCTAAGTGTCATTTTAAGTTTATAATAAATAAATGAAAGCAGGATGCCCAAAGTCAAAGTTTGTCTTCTGTGCTAGATCTTGTGATTGCTTGCGGGGTGACCATAGCAAAAACTGGTGATTTCCCTACCCCCACCCCAACTTCTGTAGATATTATAATCAAATATCTAAACAAAATAGGGAATGTTAATCTTAAATATGATGCTGAGGTGCATAACACTTACTCATAATCACCTCTTGGGAGCTTCAAACAAATATATTTCCTCAACAAATTGTTTATGCTGCAAGTAGTTCTCTGTAATCTAGACTAATGTATCCAGCTCTCTTTCCAGGTGACTAAGTACCACTGCCTTCTCTCAGCAACCTGATGACATTGTTTGCTTCCTTAGATTAGGGCTGCTGGGCTACCTCAACAAATCCTTCCTGCAAGCCAGAGTTTCACCTCCTGTCCCCATTCGGACCGTGTGCAGAGGTCCTGTACTCTAAGGCAGTGGTTCTCAACTACTGGGTTGGGGACATGTTGTGTAAGTACAGAGCAGTAAGTGTGTGGCAGAGAGCTGGGTGGGGGATGGAGGGGTGGGCTGGTGTATCCTGTAGGGTCGTGAACACCACCCAGCATGTTGAGACCCAAAAAAGCTCGAGAAGCACTGCTCTAAGGTCCTAAAACAAGAAGCAGTAACGCTTCCCTAAGCCAACTGTCTTGTTTTTCATGCTAAAAAGCCAAAGGGACCTTTTCTCTCATAAGAAGCCAAAGAAATCCATGTGTATCTCCTCAACAGAGTCTAATGAAAAGAAATTTCTTCATCCTTGTTGGAGTCTGACTCCATGAGGAGTTTAAGTGGCTTGTGTCATTTGCATTGAATCTGGAGTTGGACCTATGGCCTCTTTCTGTAGGCTTTCTTTCATTAAACATGGCAGTTACAGTAGAAGGTTTTTTAAATCTCTATCAAATAGGTACAAGAAACTGCACTTTTTTCTTCCAAATACCTAATTATTTTCCACCAACTGGTCCTTAGAAATGTGTCTAGCTTCATTCCAAAGAAAAAGTCCAGCTTTCCTGTGAATCAGGTAGTATGTAGTCCTTTTACTTTCTCTCTGGACCTGAAGTGGGACAGAAAAGAATCCTCCACTTGTGGCCTGTTCCCTTAAATTCGAGTTTAATGGCTGTAATTCAGTAATCCAGTTTTCCCTCAAAGATGAACTTTCTTCTTCCTCAAGTTAGTTCACTACTACAATTTAGCACCTGTATTAATATAAGGTCGTGGGAGGTACTCCATACAAAAAAGGGATGTTTCTCCCCCTGCTTGTAGTCAGGTTTTCAATTGGTAGTGTTGATGCCCGTGGCTGTGTCTGGGGTCACGCACTGGGTAACTCGGGGTGGTGGAAGGCCACAGTGTCGATGAATCCCCTTTGCTCCAGACTCGGACACAGCTGGGACATAACTGGCGCCCAACAATCCTAACAACAGTCCCACATAAGGATGTTCCCCGGATGCAGGAACTGTTGCAGGTGGACGCCTGAAGACAGGCAGGGGCAAGCAACAGTAGCTATAGTAATTCATTTCCCTGCTGTTGCTGTTCTCTGCTTTAACTGCTTTTATTAGCCCATTAATTCTAGGGAAGCTGTTTGCCTAGCTTCCAACTAGGCATTAGACTCCTATTATAGTATATCTTTGCTCTGACTAATTTGTCTGAGAGAGAAAGATGGACCTCATTAACAGAGTGCTGAGTTATACCTAGAATTCCATTTTAAAGGTAAAGAAAACTCCCTTTGGGGGAAGAAATGAAATTTGCATTGATTTATTTTAACTTAACAGGAAGAACACAATACATGCATGCCACAAAAGTTCTGTTTTAGGAATCAGAATATGGAAGATATGCTTTTGAAGAGTAGTGAGCCCTGAGTAGCTCCAGTATAAAGCAGGGGCCTCTTCTCTCATCTGTTAACTGGGATTCTTTAATGTAATAACTAAGGAGTTAGTAGAAGAGAAATCTCCCCCACCTCAATGGAATATTAAATAGTGGAGGTTTGAGGTAATGGGGCTCGAGGGAATTGGTTCATAGTGAGGATGGATTTAAATATCAAGCTTTTGTGGAGCTGGACTTTTCTATTCATCAGTCCAGCTTCAGCAGTAAGGTTGTAAGAAAGGCTCTACTTGGTCAGACAATGGTCAGTTTAGCCTAGGGATCTGCAGTCTGCAGCTGGGACCCTGACCCAGCTCCCCTCAGCCAGGAGACTAAACCCATTGCAGCTCTTATAATAAATACTTGGTTATTGAAGGAATTTTTAAAATGGCTCTCATCTTTCTGGTCACTGACACCAGGTTTAGCTTCTGAGTGGGGCCAGTGGCAGGTGTGTCAGTGGGACAAATTCTGAACAGCACAACTTCAAGCAATCCATCCCGTTTAGCATGGGGTTCCATGCCTGTTCACCTTGGCTCATAGCAATTACTGAACTTATCCAATTTTTTTTACCCCCGTTACACATTTGGCCTTCACAGCCCCTAGCAATGAATTCCACAGCTTGATTGTAAATTAGGTGAAGTACTTCATTTAAACCTGCAACTTACTTTCTTCTTTTGAGCACCAGTTGATGTTTCATATTTTCCTATTCTTTCTCTATACCATTCATGATTTATAGACCTCCTCTGAACAGTCTTTTTCTATCTTTCTGATTGTTCGGTATTCCTCTCATTTCCATCGTCCTTTTGTATATCTTTTCAGTTTTAACAGCCCTTTTTTGAGATGGTGACCAGATCTGCATGAGCTATTCCCAGTGTAAGCATAGCAAAGGTAGTGGTATTATGTTTTCCGTCCTATTATCTACCCTTTCTCCTAATCAGCTGTTAACTTTTGACTGCAGATGCACATTGAATGACGGCTTTAGAAAATGATTCACAGTGATGTCAAGATCTTAAAAGTAGTAACAGCTAGTTTAGACCCTATTTTGTATGGATAAGTGGGATGTTTTCCCCCCTTACTACTTACCCCTTTGACTGTCTTAATACAGGTTTAAGGGGACCAAGCTGTTTACCTCATCAAATGACTCCTTTTCTCAGCCTTTTATCCAGTCTCTAATCAATGAAGACCTTCCCTTTTATCCCATGATTACTTAAGGTGCTTAAGAGCCTTCAAAGGACCTATGAAAGTCCAACTATAAAATATTGACAATCAACTGGACATGCTTGTCTTCCTTAGATTAACAAATTGGTGAAATTATTTCCTTTCCAAAAGACAAGTTTGAAGTTCTAAAGTAATTAGACAAGGAAACAGAAGTAGCAGTTCATGGTTTATTTGGTGTTAGGGCTGGTGCTACAGTGGAGGGTTTGAAGTTTATTTTGTATACAGCAGTCCTGGTTTTTACATATCAAGGAAGCAGATGTACAACTATTCCAGTTAGCGCATGAATTCACTTCTCCAATAAAGGTATGCACAAAGATTTGAAAGCAGTTAGGAAGATAGTTGGATCTGCAATTTTTTGATCTAAGTTATCAGTCAGTAGAGATGATGGGTCAGAGTTGGTTTTCCCCAATCCTGTCTTTCATACAAGAAATTCTTTGGTCTTTACACTTTACACAATTGTGAAACCCATTACATATTCTTCTGAACTGACAAACTAAGGAAAGGCAGAGGATTTTGGTAACCAGTGTTTACAAGGAGCGCTAGATCTACTTTACACCACTGAGCTGTAAAAGACTAGGTTGTGATCCACCTCTGGCTACAAATACAGGTTTTGGTAAATAGGAGAAGCCACAGAACCATTTCCTACTCTAATTTCAGGAAACAGTGTTCATGGATTTTAGCTTTATATGTTTCTAGTCAGTACCTACAGAGGACTTGACCTACATGTGAAGTGCAGCAGACAAATCCACTATACTGTTATATCCTAGCACTTGACTGTTAAGTTAAAACTGCAGTTCCTTCTGGATTCCCCAAAGTGTATCTGCACTCTTCCTTAGCTTTGCTTCCTCTTCACTCTTCAGAGTCATCTTTATTACATCTGTAATGCCACCATATCCCAACACACAAGGAACACTTAGGAAGACATCATTGTTTATTCCATGCATGCCCTGAAAAGGAAATAGAAGGATGTTACTTTTTCTTAATTAGTAGATTCCATGGTTCTGTTAATCTTGGTTTATTTGTTCCAAAGGGGTATCTGTGTTAGTCTAGGCTAACAAAAACAACAAGGAGTCCTGGGGCACTTTGAGACTAAAATTTATTTATCGCATGAGCTTTTGTGGGAGAAAATCCCCCTTTGTCAGATGCTTTGAAGATGTAAGTTAGTTCCCCATCTTCAAAGCATCTGACAAAGTGGGCTTTTCTCCCATGAAAGCTCATGTGATAAATAAATGTGTTAGTCTTTAAAAGTGCCACAGGACTCCTTGTTTATCCTTGGTTTACTTTGTTTTCGAGTTCAGCCCATAATGTCATCACATCCTTTCTGCTGATGTTGAGCAAATCAGTGTCATTCCAAAGAGTCAGAACAGCTAGCATTCACAGGAAAGTAGGCAGCTGTGGATATTAACACTTATCATTACTTTGCAGTTTACCTCTTAACACAATTTTGGAAGTTTCTCTGCTTTAATAAGCTATTGCTTACCTTAACCATAGTAGAAATTGGGTGCACCCTCCTTAGGTTCTTCATGATCGTTTCTGCTAGGTCTGCCACAGACAGACCAATAGCCCAGGATGTGTATCCCTTCAGTTTGATAACCTCATAGGCACTACAAAGAGAATAGGGGGTTACTTACCAGCCATTCAGGCAGCTGCTCTCATCCATTCTAATGTTGGCATGCACATTCCCCGGGAGCTTAACTTGGCACTGGCTCGAGACAACAGCCCTGGAATCCCGTGCATGTGGCATGGTATAATAGGAGCCCCTGGCCCTACAACCCCTCAGTTCCTTCTCTCCGCCCATGATGGTCACTGGAATTTCTTGCAAGTGCCTTTTTGAGAACTGCCTATTTTTACTGTTTGAATTGGTAGATTTTTTTGGCTAGATAGGTAGATTTAGTTAGCAAGATGGTTAAGTTTAACCTTGGATTGACGCCTTAAAACAAGGGATGTGATTTCCAAAAGCAACTGATGAAAGAGCTGCAGACGTCCCATTGACTCAGGGCCATCCCGGGGGTGGGGCGCACACAAACCAGGAGATTGCCCCGGGCCCCGTGGTTACATGGGCCCCATGCTCTCCTGCTTCCAGCCAGGCACCACAGCCCCTCCTCCCTTGGCAGCCCCCCCCCACCCGCCCCCAGGGTGGAGCAGGCAGGCCCAGGGATGAAGCATGTGGGGCCCGGCCTCTGGGCTGGCCTGCCTCACACTGCCGGCTCCCCCCCCAGCAGGCAGCCTCGACCTCCAATCCCAGGGCCGGGGTTGCCAGCTCCCTCCTGGGCCAGGACTGGAGTCTCCCCTCCTCCCCCTCCCACAGGCAGCCTCCCAGCCTGGGAGCAGAGCTGGAGCTGGCTTCCCCCGCCCCACCCCCCAAACAGGGCTGGAGTGGGCCGGTCAGCCCGTCACACTCCCCTCCAGTATGGGGGTGGGGTCTCTTTGGCCACTGGGCCCCGCTCCCCCCACGGGATGGCCCTGCATTGACTCAGCACTTCTGAAAATCCCACAGGTTGTATGTAACATCAGAAAAGCGCTATTAGCCAGATTCAAAGTATTGGATTCTCAATTTTAAAAAATCACTGTCCTCTGTAAGAGATCCTGGGTGCACACAACTTCAGCTCACCAGATATTAAGACGTTTTCTCTGTTAGACTGCTGAATGTTAGCTAGCAAGGCATCCATTTTAAGAGGTACTATTTCTGCATCTCTTCACATTTGTTACTGTACCATAATTTAATATAGCTGTTGAGACAACATACCCGCAGTACCATAATTTAATAGCGCTACCGAGACAACATATCAGTGCCATTTGACATTAAGCACTACAATTCTGTGTTATTTTGAGTAAAGCAACTTGTTCAACTGTGATTGCTTTCATTTACCTGTCCACCACCTCTTTGTGGACCTCTTTCCATTGTTCTTTGTCTGCATCAGTTCCTAGGTCAGGGTGCAGAGCCTTCAGTGAGACACCAGCAACATTGACCCCACTCCAGACAGGTACTAAGATAAATACACAAAATTAGCAAATTACTTCACAGAATAGAGTTGTCTCCCATCCCCCAGACAAATCCTAATTTCACTCTATCCATATGACAATTAGCATAGTGGCACTTCTTAGAGTGTACATCTGTTGCCATACAAGTGCTATTATGGTTTGGATGTATGAAATTGATTTTTAAAAAGAGTGATTAATGTTTGTGTATTTTACAGGATTAAAATAAATCCTGTGAACCTAGTCCAGATTATGGATTAGAAATGTGTGTATAAACCTGTTTCTTTACAAAGAAAAATCAAAACCTCAAACTGACAATCTTTGACAAGGAATGGATTGTAACAATAGGGAACTATTTAGATCCCTCTCTCCTCCCTTATGAAATTAATTTTCAAAGTCTCCTCCTCCCAAACAATGATGCTTCAACAATTGCTTGTAGGTGTGTGTTCAGCAAGAGCTTCTAGCTGCTCCTTGCTTAGACCTGCACTTCAGTTCCTCAACATAGGTTTGGAGAGGGAAGCAAAGACTGCCTATGGAATTTAAATCAAATTCAGTGCAGACCTCAGAAGAGCAGCATTTTTCAGGAGACACTTCACATACTCTCTCACACATGCACACCCACCCACTCTGTTCCTTCAACGCCATAGGGGAGAGTTCTGGGTAGAGTTTTTAGGCTGCAGCTTTGGCTCTTCTTGTGTTACAGTACTGACCTTTTCTCAACAGATCGGGCCAAGTCAAATAAATATAGATCATCTACTATTACTACATTCTACAGCTAAGGAAGGTAATGTTTGTTTTCTCAAGTTGCCTCATGTTAATACAATGAGCAACATTTTGCAGAAGACTGAGGAATATCAGTGTGTTTCTTGGGAGACTGGAAGAGAGTGTCTTCAGCTCCTAGATTTTTTTTTTAAAAACCACCACCACTTAACAGAATAAGGCTTAAGACAAAGAGGGCTTTATACGTACCACTAGAGTCTCCATGCTCTCCTACTATCCATCCATGGCAGCTTAGAGAATGTATGCCCAGTCTTTCTCCCATGAGGTAGCGGAAACGGGCAGAATCCAGATTGCAGCCACTACCAATAACACGGTGTTTAGGAAAGCCACTGATCTTCCAGGCCACGTAGGTCAAAATATCAACTGTTAATACAATAGTCAGGTTAGTAGAAGGATGCAGCCTCTGAACAGTTCTACTCCCTTATTTAACAGATGACTAACTTGATTCTGAGGTGGTTTCTTACTAACCATACTGAATAGAGTATAGAACAGGGGTACCTTCCCAACATATCTACTTGCCTGTCAGCAAAACCACTAAGTTTCAATTTCACTCATTGATATAGGACTGAACAGACACCTATAACAAGGGTCAGCCTCCATTACACACTAAATACTGCTTAAGTAGTTATAGGCAAATTTAAACTAGAGGGGGAGACTGAATTCTCAAACAGGCACTGTGAAGGATATTTTGCTAGGGAGGGAAAGGGTGATTGCATCCTGATCTTGCTCCAGTCTGACCTGAAGTAGGACCTTACCTCAAATCCCCAGCCCAATAAACTAAACGGGTTAGTTTTGCCCTCCCGGAAGCATGCTTCCCTATTCCGTAAAAGCAGGGGAACCCACGAGGGATCAAACAGTCAGAGCAAGCCTGACCTGGATTGGAGACGACAAGCAGTGTACAGTCGGGGCTGTACTTCACAACATTGGGAATGATGAATTTGAAGATGTTCACATTGCGCTGAACCAAGTTAAGACGACTCTCTCCTTCTTGCTGGCGAGCACCAGCTGTGATGATGACGAGCTTAGAGTGTGCAGTCACCGTGTAATCTACAAAGAAAGAGCAAAGTAATTCTTTCCACAAGTAGCTGAGAATAAGCCTGGAGCTCCTAGCACCTTTTAGATTAGAAGGCCTCAAGTTGAGTCAGAAGGTGCTGTGAGGAAGCTGTTAGTGGAATATAGTGCTTTGCTAATCAACTACAACTCATTGCTGCACCAAGTTCTCCGATACTGTTTAATGGGTGCTAGGTGAGCATCTGAACACGTAACAATGTATCACCACACCACCCCTGGGAGTTAGGGAAACACCATTAGACCTACGGTACGGATGGCAGTGAGACTAAGTGCCTTCACAGACTCTCTATGACAGATTAAAGAATTGAACCCATGTCTCAAGCTTCAGACTAATCCCCTAACCATGTCTCCTGTGAAAATAAAGAACAGCAGCTCTTTGAGTGTGTAGGGTATTAAGCACCCATCTCCACAGCTGCTGCACAGCGTGGCCACTCCATAGCAGGCACTTGAAGCAACTAGAGCATTTTCCCATGCACCGTTTGTCATCTGTATCATCAAGTGATCACACATGATACCAAACATGGTCCTGAACAGGTATTGCATGAGTCATGTTGAATCCCTGATCCTACAGCTACAACTTCACTGGGCTGGTCACCTCATACTTACGGAGGATACACAGCTTCCCACCGTCGTGTTTTATGGAAAGTTGAAGACGGGAGCATGTACACGAGGCGGCCTACAAAGGACACGCCAAAGCTCAAGCCAACCACAACTGCTTCTGCTGATGTGATAAGGATGGTGACAGGCCTGCTGGGCTGTGGTTAAAGCCAAAGAAGAATAAGCCAAGAAAGCAGGCTCTCAAGAGGACTCCTCCAGTCCAGGGAGTTCCTATCTCAGAACAAAGATGGGGATAAAAAACCCCAATACTAAAGGAACTAAGGATCTCTACATTGCTGGATTCTAAGGGGCAAAGGTTTTGAGGCATAAGCAAGCACTCTCCAGCTGCTTAGCCTGGGATAGCCCTAAAGGACATACAGAGCTTGCTTATAAGGGACAATTCTGTCACCCTTTGAAACTGAAGATTGTAACTCCTTTGTTTCCGTTTACTTGCTCTACTTTTGTACATAACTACATTTCCTTTTCCTACTTCCGTCTTTATACTGTTCGTTATAGGATTGGCTATAAACATGGTCTATTTGATCTAAGGTATAACTAACCCGAGGTAGGTGACTGGTCCTTTGGGAGTAACCAGAATATTGCTGACGTGATCCAGAGGGGGAGCCATGTTACTCTAGTTCAGCAAAACAAACAAGGAGTTTGGTGGCACTTTTAAAGACTAAACTATATTTATCGCATACTGCTGTGATTCTTAGTGTAAGGGACATGCCATCATAAAGGCTTGCTCACCATGGTGGCAAGATAGACTGGAATACCCAAGTGGACTGTCTGTGACTCCATGTTTATAGGCTGTTCTAGTATCTGGGGTGTTTACCCCTGATAAGCAGTTGGTGAAATCCAAGAACAGAATTGACAACTGATTTGAGATTTGTGCCCTGTCCCCTAACAGTCTGCCCTGATGGTGTTACACATTCTTGAGTCATTGCAGGCAACATTACAATGTGCAGACAGTGAATAGGGAAGTTTCATTTACCGTTTCACATAATACAAGCACTAGCGGTCATCTGATGCAACAAGCAGTAAGTTAACATACTTGATAGAGAGAGAGACAACCCCCATATTCAAAGTGTCCCTATACCCTCAACTGACAAATTGGGACTGGATGACGGGATGATCACTTGAACTTGCTCTGTTTTGTTTGTTCCCTCTGAAGCAGCTGGAACTGGCTATTGCCATGAGACAGAAACCTGAGCACTACTGACAATTGGTCTGAGCCAGTGTGCCCATTCTCATCTTCTGTATTAACAACAGAAAAGAGGGTTATACTACTGGGACTAACGTCAGTTCTGGATTTAGGCACAAGCCAAGCAAGCCATGGCTTGGGGCCTCTAAATATGTCAGCAATAACTAAAATTTATCATAATTGAAATCAATAATACAAATAAGGCTTTTTGCAAGTTGTATGTTTATTTTTTCATTGCATCTTTACCAATGTATACATGCAAATATAACGGTTTATCACTTATTTTGTCATGACCCTTTCTGTTCTAATGGAATAAATTTTTCTTTATTTTTTATGGTTTGGGCCACTAAATCTTGACATCGCTTAGGGCCTCAGCATGTCTTAATCTAGCCCAGACTAAAGTGCAAGTATTGCAATTGGATGAGCAATTTTGTAGCTGAAGTGCTGGTCTCCACTTCAGCTATATTTAAAAATAACCCCAAACCGACACACTAACCTTTGCCAGAGACAATTTTTGGCGTTTTAAGGAAGAGACTGCCATGCTGGAGATCCAGCATCTCTCCTCTCAGCTTGTCCTCTATGACATCAACAAGGGCAAGTTCATCAGCCAAATCCTGCAAGAGGGCAGAAACAATTGAAGACCACATCAGTCTGCTGGATTTCATAATGAAAATGTTTTCCTTTCGCCAATGAAGTCAGACTTTAAAAAGATGACAGCAGGATAAATTAAGTGTGGTTAAGGAACTGTTGCTAGTCAAGATCAGATAAGTCATTCTAAGCCAAATATTTGAGTTTGCTGAAACGTCTCATATCAAGGTGCTAGCTTTTAGAGAAGTTCTGAAACTTGCGGTAACATTTCCTGTCTGCACTGCACCTCACGCAGTGGCACTAGACTGTGGAGTGAACGTTTCTATGCAGGGTCACCTGAACAAAACAAGTGGCTTATGAAGCATAACCCTAAAGCTAGCTGTTTATGATAATGAAAATTAAGCCTGGTGTAATCTGTGGAATGATCAATAAATAGTTCAGTAATTCAGCATGGAGATCAGAGGTCAGATTTAGAACAGACCACTGTTCCCAACCCCCAAAAGTTCCAGGTAAGGATTACCTTCTAGAAATGACATAGCATACTTGGTGCTGTACACAAGCTGACATGTCAGCCCAGCATTTCTCATATCTAAGATGAATTACTTTTCAGTACACACTGGAATAAGACAATTCAAAAGCTCAGTTTTCTCCTTCCATAAAACCAAACAGCTTTAGACATTCTCTCAGTACACAAAGGTTTGGAATTCAGATAAAGTCTATTCTGTAACTAGTCTAGTTATCAGCCCAGGGTGGATAATTACATGAAAGCCAAGAAGCTGCTAACTGTGGAAACATTCTAACAATAAGTGTTACTTCTAAGCTCTAACAATAAGTGTTACTTCTAAGCTTTTGTATAGCAGAGATACAAGACCAGACCTATATTCCATCTGGCATATACAGTAAAAATGGTATTTACAAGCTGACAAAGCAGCCAGATAAATGAATGGCCCTAGCTAGTCTCCACTGCTTTCTTCTGTTCCAAATGAAGAATGGCCAACCCTTGACACTCACCTTCATCAGGATGCTGATTGCACAAGCCATGCCAACTGCGCCAACGCCAACCACAGTGATCTTGTTATGGGGATGACTGTGTTCTTCTTTGTAAACATTTTGAATGAGCTGCTCCTTAACAGACATCTTGTAGCACTGAAAAGAACTGTGGGTCATTGGTAATTAGACATTCATTTAAATCTAAGCAAGCCAGTTATGGTTTGCCCCCAATATGGCATCATGGGTAATAATTACACAGCTGGTGTAGTGCTCCACTAACATGTTCCAATATTAGTACAGGCGGCTTTGCATTATGCTGCAAGGATTTTTAGTTAAATAAACCCACCTCTGTGTTTCAGAGTACGGATCTGCCTGGCAACCTGTACTCTGCTGCACCAGCAGCCTGGGGCAGGTTTCCACTTAAAATACTGCCTCTGTGCCACTGCAGCTCTGTGGCTATAACCCTTCTGTGCAAGGTGGTTTGATTTAAATAAAAAAAAATCAATTTAAATCAAGTTTCCCACTGCTCCTGCTGCATATTTCTTAAACAGTGCAAATCTGATCATTAAAACATGTTAATTTACAACTCAATATAGCATTTTACAACATCTAGGAAGATATACTTTGTGTAATCTTTTAGATAACACAAAATAGCACTTTTTATTAAACTCAGTCTTAAAAGTTACATAATGTTTCATATTTGCAATTGCAGCAGGCTCCTGAGTTGCTGTCTGGGGGCTGTTCTTAGGACTTGTTTTTTAAATTTTATTAACACTAAACAGATGCTGTCCTTGGAACTTCTACAGCTCCCATCTTCCCCATTCCCACTGTCATTTCTATTCGCAGACAAACAAATATGAGTTTTCCTGCTTTTTCAACTCCCAGTCAATTTCTTAGCTTTGAGTGAAGAATAACAAATGAAATATTCTCTCTGTGCCTGCAGAGGAAGGTACTGCTGCTGAAGGAATTCTGTTTCAAAGTGCCTGGCTAATGATTTCCACCAATTCAGGGGAATGACATTATTCAAAACAGCATCACTCAGTAAACATGTACTGCTGAAATGGTTCCCCTCCAGCCCTGAAATTTATAATGAGTGGCATAGCTGAGGAGTGATTTTGAGACACCTATGCCATGGCAGCAGCATCTTCTTCAGAAGTTAAGTGTCTATCTTTATACCTGGGTTGGGAATGTTCACAAGAAAATGAGATGCGAATTAGTGCTTAATCCATTTGCTGCTTATTCCCTGCAGTTTAACTGTCTGGTGGGGTATTTCTTTCTTCAACGTCTCTTGAAGTGCCTTCCAAATTTCAACAGCATCAGCAATACAGCAACAATTGCTCTGAAGTTTGTTTAAGGCTATGGATAAAAGCTTCAGTATACTGAGCGTATCCCCTACCTTCCTCTTTAATCCAATGTTAGATACCCTGGATGAGGTACTTCCATCTATTTTATCACTGGTTTCTTCACTAAGTTTTATAAGACTAGACCAGTTCTTAATAAATTGTTCAAAACAAATCAACCACAGAATTCCAAACAGTATCTTGAAGGAGAAATAGTTTGGATCCTCCTGCTCTCTTCAGTGAAGCTGAAGCAAAATGGTTGTCCTAGAAGTATTTTGCAACTTCAACATTTTCTTTTATTCGCAAAGAAGACATACTTATGTCTTTAGCTAAAATCCAATTTAAACATATAAAAATTCAGATATTTTTATTTTTAAAAAAATCATTGATTTTTATCCACCTTGCTTCTGTGTAGACACTCTCTACACTAATAGGCAGGCACAGGTAATCCACCTCCCTGAGAGCAGTAGTTAGGCTGGTAGAGAGTCCTGAAATACGCCACTCCCAGATTTTCCCCTCCCCCAAGCAATGTAGTTATGCCAGCCTAGTTTTCTAGTGTAGCCCAGTAGGGCCTTTCCTGAAGTTCTACGATACTGGCAGAAGAGCAGGAAATTCAATTCAGACTTCCTCATCATGTGAGTGGGAATGGGCGAACAGACTCCCCCAGTTCTCTTGTTCATTAGTCTTAAGTTGCATTTGATGAACTTTCATTAATGAGCCAGTTTGGGTTTTTCCCCCAGTATAGAATACTCTTATGAGAGGAGTACACTGCATCTCTGGAGTCACTAGCGGAATAGTTTCCCTACAGCTTCTGCATTTACAACTATTTCAGCTGCCGGCTACATCACAAGGAAGGTAGGAGTTAGGGTCTGGAGAGACAGCATCAATATTCATGAGTATTATTTAAGATATGCCATCACTATACCCAGTTCTTCAGTCATGGACCCGCTGGTTAGGAATCTGACAATATTATGGTCCAAATATGTTATTTGATTGCTAAAGATGGTTAATTGTTTGGTTGGAAAGTCTTAATATTAATCTGAGCCACAGCGTCAGGATCTGGTTCCTTTATTTAAGTGTACGAGTCATTCCTACTGGAAAAACAGCCTTATTTTTTACCATTACTTTTAATCCACCTGTGTAAATTGCTAGCTGTTTAAGGTTGTGTGGGACTGGAGGATATCTTTGGCTGGGAGATGGGAACTCAATTTAGGAGAGGCTTTCCCCCAGAAACTCTGTAAAATTAAGAGCGCCATTATAAAGTGATGCATCTTGCACTTGCCCACTTCTCTATAAATACGGATTTATGGAATGGACGGAGGGATTGGCAAACGGATATTCAGCCTGGCACATCTAGGATGCAATTTCAGATTCCACTGATGTAAGCAGTAATACATAGGGCAACCTTTTCAAAAGCACTCAAGTGAGCTAGAGGCTTTTACCAATGTTCTCCTCGCCCATGTTCATTCAGTGATATCAGTAAAAGGTGTTGGTGGCCTATGCTTCTTCGTCTGGCAAGCTGTCCACAAAAGGCCGCTAGCCATCATCCCTCATAAAAACAGGACAGACAGAAAAAGGTCGGAGAGGAAACCCCTGCTCCAGTATGTCCCTCAGGGTCAGCACTCAGATGCAACTTTGCACTACTCCTGTTTGTCCTGCAGATAAAGGGGTCCAGTGGCTAGGACTCTGGCCCCTTTCAGAGGAACTTACATTCACTTATCTGTGAGTCACCTCAGCATTTTTCCCTTTAATTTCAGGCCTCACCTCATATTGCTGGTGTTGATGCAGGGACCAACAGCTGCTCCCAGTTGCTCCAATAGAATGAGAGATTCCTGCTGCTCCCTAATAGCAGTATACTACAGTTACCAGTGGGAGAGAGAAACCACCCTGCCAGCAAGCTCAGAAAGGACACTTCACAGGTCAAATGACCTGTGGCTCATCAGCCTTCTTCTTCAGGATCTAAGTCCCAGGAACAGTGCCCCTGTTGCCATTTTCCTATTAGCAAAGTTCAGGGCAGCCTGAGAAGTGAATAAAAAACAGTTGCCCCAATGTATGGGGGTGGGAAATAGGACTTCCTATGGGACAGGTTCTGACCAATGAGATCTAGGGACAGAGAGAAAGATTATGGGATTTTTAACCAAACCACAGACTTCATCACTTCGGTGTTTTATTAGAGTATATCAGATACACAGGAACTAAACGTCACGTCATCTTCCTTTCACATTGCATTTCAAGTAACAGGTTCGTACCCTCTCTTCTCTCTGTAAAGTACATTACAGTTATGGGATTGGATCAATGATAAGTGTAAACTCTGCCAGCAAGGGCTACTTGAGTGCATGTTGTACAGGGCCTAGCATGAAGGATTTCTCATCACGGGACTCTACACAGAGAAAGTTAATAAGAGGTTTGCCAATTTTTCTGTGTATTGCCCATAGCTGCATGGCTAAATGGGCAAAGAGACCAGAGTCTCTGGCTTTCCAGCACATGGTGTAACATGAGAGCACCACATTTTAGCCACAGGCCAGATCTGTCCTTTAAAGCAAGGGTTCCCACTCTGCGGTATGTGAGGTTAACATTCCCCCCCTTCACATCAATCAGTTTTAAGAAGGCGATACTTGAACCAGTAAAATTTGGGAATTGCTCTAAAGTATCTCCACCTGTGCCAAGGGCTCAGTCAGATCTTCTTTAGAACTGCCTCAGACAGGAAATTATATCTGTTTGGACCAAAGGCCAAGAGATGTATTTAATCAACTGTAAAATATACATTTTAGGGATATTATTCTACCCAAGGAGGTAGGGATATGGCAAAGCCAGTAATTTATGGCACTATAAAGAATCAAGAGTGTGTGCACAGCATGAAGGTTTATGCATAGAGCCATTGTAAGGGGGAATCTGTACTTGACGGTATCTATTTAATAGTGGCTCTGTGCCCATGTTCTGTTTTTAGGACACTTTCACTTTGCAAGATGCAGTTTTCTGGAAGCTCTTTACAACCACAAGCTTTTCAACATGTCTCCTGAAGCAGTCAAGTCACTGCATATTTAGGAGCTAGGAGCAGACCTATTTCACAAAGTGATGCCATGTAATAAAAAAAAGCAATGGATATTTATAAAATGCTTACCTCAGCCTAAAGCACTAGCATAGCTAAGCCTGAGTTACAGGAGTCCTGTCAGTGCTGGCTCCATTCATAGAATCATAGGGCTGGAAGGGACCTCATGAGGTCATCTAGTCCAACCCCCTGCTAAAAGCAGGACCACTCCCACTAAATCACCCCAGCCAGGGAGTTTCCAAAGATGGAGATTCCACCACCTCCTAGGTACCAATTCCAATGCTTCACCACCTTCCTAGTGAGAAAGTTTTTCCTAATATCCAACTTGAACCTCCCCATCTGCAACTTGAAACCATTGCTCCTTGTTCTGTCCTCTGTTGCTATTGAGAACAGCCTAGCTCCCTCCTCTTTGGAGTCCCCCTTCAAGTAGCTGAAGGTTGCTATCAAATCTCCCCTCAGTCTTCTCTTCTGCAGACTAAATAAGCCTAGTTCCTTCAGTCTCTCCTTGTAAGCCATGTGCCCCAGCCCCCTAATCATTTTCTTTGCCCTCTGCTGGACTCTTTCTAATTTGTCCACACCTTTCTGTACTGGGGAGCCCAAAACTGGACACAGTATTCCAGATGTGGCCTCATCAGTGCTGATCTGCTGGCAACACTCCTACTGATGCAGCCCAATATGCCATCGGCCTTTTTGGCAACAAAAGCACACTGTTGGCTCAGATCTAGCTTCCTGTCCACCATAACCCCCAGGTCCTTTTCTACAGCGCTGCTACTTAGCCGATCGGTCCCCAGCCTGTAGCAGTACATGGGATTTTTCCATCCTAGGTGCAGGACTCTGCACTTGTCTTTGTTGAACCTCATGAGATTTCTTTTGGCCCAATGCTCCAATTTGTCTAGGTCTCCCTGAATCCTGTCCCTGCCCTCCAGCATGTCTACCATTTCCCTCCTCCCCCCCCAGCTTGGTATCATCCGCGAACTTACTGAGCACGCAGTCTATCCCATCATCCAGATCATTAATGAAAATGTTGAACAGAACTGGCCCCAGGACCAACCCCTGGGGCACTCCACTTGTTACAGGTTGCCAACTATTCCTCACTCATCAACTGAAATAGCTATTTAAAATAGCAGATACTGACCCAACACATTGGTTGTTTGGGTTTTTTTCCCACAATGGTGTAAACTTTGCCAAGTCTGTTTAAACAAATATCACCACAAATATTAATTGGGCTATTTATTTTTTTTCCTGCACTACATCACACTTGCACAGCCCATTGCCTTACTCTGTTGCTCTGCCAGAAAGAATGTTGTACGGTGGCTGAAATCCAACACAGAGCAGGGGCTGTTGGCCTTGCTAGACCGAAGTGAAAATGGCTGGGGCCGGGTTCCACACCACAGCAGAGGGCCAGTAACTGGGCAGGGCAAAGAGCTGTATTGTATGTGCAGAGGCAGACTAAGGGACAATTGGAGTCCCTATATTTCACCCAGCCTGGCTCAGAGGTTCACAACTACCTATGACATTTCAGTATTAATAAAAACGTAGACACTCCCCACCCCCTGTGGCTGCCACTGGCCGCTGCAGGATTACTGCCTCCAGCAAGCGGTGCTGTACGGGGGGAGGGGTCCACACCCTGACTTCAATGAGGTCAATACAGCCCAAGCACCACCTCAAACAGCCGAGAGGGATTTCAGCGTCTCTGCTCGGGCAGAGGGCGTAGCTAGAGGCAGATCAGTCCTCACCCTGTGTTACAGGGGCAGCTGAGTTCTGGCACTGCCTGGCTAGAGGTCGGGGTTTGCAGCCCCTGCAATTCAGTGCCTAGAGTGACCCTCCGTTCACTCCCGTGCCTAATTCGCCTCGCAGCATTGTATGCCCCGATGCCCAGGCCAGCCAGGCCAGCTCCCGTCCTAGTCATGCATTTCACTTCCTCTCCAGCCCCAAGCAAAAGCTGGCCCCTCCTTCCCCTTCGCTCTCCAGACCAGGCAGCAGTGGCAAATCCGGTCCAAGGGAAGTGCTCGGATGTGCCCGGAGGATGCAGCAATCCGGGGAGGCGCAAGCGACGAGGCTGACTGCACGTTTTGCAACCTCCCCCGCCGAGTGGCTCCGAGACACACCAGCACCACAAGTCTTTGCAGCGCTGTCAGGGTCCCCAAGCAAGCCGCGTTAAGGGGCTCAGCAAAATAAGGGGCTGCAATCTGAGTGTGTCCCCCTTTTTTATCAGCCCCAGGGGCGTACCCTGCGCTTCACACTGCTGGGCAGCGCCCGCCCTGGGCTGGCTCAGCGGCCCCAGTCCAACGCTGGCTGCAAATATCGTCTGCGAGCAATGACTCAATCCGCGAGTAAAGCGGATATTGCAGTTTTGGGAGAGCACAGCGCAAACTGCGCACGGAGCCGCGGCCCCAGCCCGCCCAGAGACTGCAGCCAGTCACTCCCTCCAAATCCGGCTGCTGCCCAAGGGTCATAACTCTCCCAGCGGCCGCAGGGCTGGTATAGACGGGACCCAAGCCGCCCCCCCTTCGGGATCACACCCCGTCCGCCCCTCAGATCACAGCTAGCGCCGCAAGTGAGCCAGCCGCGTTGCGCACACGGCAGAGAGCCGGGAAGGACGATCAGGCAGCCCAGCAGTGACCCAGGGGGTTTTACCCCGGTCCCCAAACAGATCGCCGCCTCGCCAGTGACCCCGGGGATCCAGCGTCCGCCCCAACGTCCGGACCACAGGGCTCGAGGGACGCGCCCCTCTCCGCCCTGGGTGGCAGCCCCCAGCCATGCCCAGCCGGGCTCCGGCAGCCTCTCTGCACGGGGCAGCGCTTCTCCCCCTCTGCGGGCGGCTTACCCGGGAGAGCCCCTGCCGCACTCTGCTAGTCCGGCTCGCTGCTGCTGCACCGCAGGCCAGAACAAGGTGCAATACTGCTGGGGCTGGGGGAGGGGGCGGCGAACAGCTAAATACGGCCCCGCGGCTGACGTGCTGCAGCTGGGCGGAGCGAGCTCGGCCGGAGGGCTCCGCGCGGTGCCTGTGTGGGACGTGCCCGGTAGCACGTCTGGGCAGGGCCCGGCTCTAGACTGCTCCGTTAGCGGGTCCTGGCTGCCTTGAACGGGAACAAAATCCACGGCAGGCGGGGGCCGAGCGTGGGGCTGGCGGAGCTGTTTCCTCTGGCAGTAGCGGCTCCCTGCAGCCTAGCATGAAAACAGGCTGCGGCCGCTGTTTGCAAATGGACCTTGGTTTGATGCAAGTGAGCGGAACGAGATCCATGCCCGGCCCAAAGCTTGTTCCGGCAGGGAGGGGAGACCTGCAGTGCGGTGCTGTGGTTCCTAAAGATTACCTGGGAGCTCGGGGAGGATTAGCTCCATTTTACACGTGGGCAAACAGAGGCATGGAACATTTGCAGCCCTTCCTTATCCGTGATCATGCTAAAGGTCTCTTGCAAAAGGAGGCGTGGGGAGAGGAGAGTGCTTTATGGGACAACCAAGCTTGAAAGGGTTTTAAGGTTGACTTTTGGAATATTTTTAAGGCTAGAAACTCAGGCCTTGTCTGCCCTTGGAAAGCTGTGAAGAATTAGTGAATTTTAGGGTATCACAAGAGCCTGAAACACAAATAATTGAGATGGGAAGAGGCATCTGTGTGACTGTTTTTGTTAACAGCTATTTAATGTCAGTGATAAACTAGCATTGTGGAAAAGAGACCCCATCCTTTCTCATGCCTTCAGAGACGCATCCTTTTTAATTAAGCTGCAGAAGGCTACCAACAAACACCATTTCCTCAAGCAAGGTATTCCTTATGGTCTCCATGTGGCTGCTGACAGGACCTAGTCCTGCTCTGGAGAGCTGATGAGAAGTGTAACCCAAAGTAGCATGGTTGTGAATGGTAACTGTGTCTCAAAGTTCCAAAGGGGTAGCCGTGTTAGTCTATTGCAGGAAAAACAAGCAGAGTCCTATGGCACTTTTAAAGACTAACAGATTTATTTATTACATGAGTTTTTGTGGGAGAAAAATCCCACTTTGTCAAATGCTTTGAAGATGGGAAAATTAATTAATTAAATTTCCCATCTTCAGAGCACCTGACAAAGTGGGATTTTCTCCCACGAAAGCTCATGCAATAAATAAATCTGTTAGTCTTTAAAAGTGCCACAGGACTCTGCTTGTTTTTTGGTCTCAAAGAATAATCAGAGGTGAAAAAAGCATCAGAAACATTTGGGGGAGGCCTAAATATACAATTGAGGGAAAGAGTTTTTCCTGCACAGTTGTGAAATCCAGGGGCAACTCAATCTTGTCCATTCTGTCTGTAAATACAGCTGTCCAGATAGACAAGGTGGTACTAAAACGTGCAGGCTGCAATGCCAAATGTGCTTTGTTCATTGCTGCTGCATTGGGGTGGGCAGGGGCTTGTGAAGTGTGTCCTGAAGGAGGGAAGGAATTGCAATAATGGTGGCAGATATGGAAGGGGAAATTGCTGCTGGACACTGAGTAGCAGAGGGAAGAGCAAACCTGCTGTGGAATTAATGTCAAAAGAAACAAAGGGACTTACTACAGTGCTGCCATTTCATATTATTCCATGTTCACAGAACTTTGGAGCAAAAGACTTGGAAGGAGTAGTCAGGAAGCTTACTAACGCATCCCTGGAATCTTCATTTTCACCCACTTTGTGTGCATCTGAGTAGCTCATTGCTGATTTAGCAGTTTTGTACATCCCAAAATGGTACTAGACACCAGGGTATATAGAGTTATATAGGTAGTTAAACTTCATGCTTCAGGGTACAAAATAATGGACTTTTTAATGCATTCATGGGCTGAGGTGAACTCTAGGCTCCCAAAAGAGAAAAAGTTGGTATTCGTACATTTTTCATTCTGTAAGTCAAGCAAAATAAAATGGATATAATTTTCAATATATCAAGTTGCTCATTTGCACTGATATCAGATCTGTGCACTTAACTGAAATGTGTTATTGCCACCAAGACCAAAATAATCTCTCTTCCTTATAATTCATTCTAGAGTTCACATCATCCAGCCTACACAGGTTAAAAAAGAACTTGTCCTGTCTTCACTAGAGTTTAGTTAAAGTAGGTTAGCTAGCATGTTTTAAAATAGATGTTTTTAATCTTAGTCTAGAATGGTTCCCAACCTGTGGTTGTGGACCACTGGTGGTCCACAAGGGTACTGCAGGTGTTCCTTGGGGTGGGGGAAGATAATGTAATAATAATATAATACTGTGTACTTGTGTATAGTATTCAATGTTACATTATAATTAGCAATGTAACTTGCTTCACAAACATATTTGTGTAATAGCTGCATTTTTAATACCCCTTGACATATAAATTCCAAAGGGGTAGCCGTGTTAGTCTATTGTAGAAAGACAACAGAGTCCTGTGGCACTTTTAAAGACTAACAGATTTATTTATCGCATGAGCTTTCGTGGGAGAAAATCCTACTAAATAAATCTGTTAGTCTTTAAAAGTGCCACAGGACTCTGTTGTCTCCCTTGACATATAAGTTTGACGCCCATCAGCCATAGGCTATGTTAAAAATGTTTAAAACAGCTTGCTTATGTGGTAGTCCAGAAAAGCTTTTGATGATGATGTAGTGGTCCGCATAAAGGAAAAGGTTGGGAACTGCTAGTCTAGACAAGCCCTAGGTGGCAATGCAGCAGACTGGACACAATGGCACGTTGAAACCTGTCTGGTTTTATTACATTTGCATTTAATTCACCTGAGTTACTGGGTGGAAAAGGGAATTGTGGATTCCAACATTTTTCTTCAGTGTGTATTTGTGCGCCTGTGACCATCACCAGGCACAGGTGATAGGAGAGGAAAGAAATCTTCAGGCATGACTGGCATTGATTTTCTGCCTCAGAGAGATGGCCATGCCAATGCAAACAGAATGGAAGAATGAGCAAATGAAGGGCACTGGTCTTGCACTTGGATGGTCTATAGCCCATTCTCCCTTCCAAGGACAGGAGACCAAATCTTTTAATTGGGCTGACTTGGCTATTTGGATGTAGGCCCGCATTTCCCCTCCCGGCCCCCATATCTTTCCTGTCTAGCTCCTGCCCTTCATTTCAATGACAATGGGTGAGTATATCTGAAGTTACTAAAGTGCTTTGAAATTGTTCCCCATCTTTGTGAGTTCTGCAGGGGGAGCCGTGTTAGTCTGGGTCAGCCAAACAAACAAGGAGTCCTGGGGCACTTTTAAAGGCTAACACATTTATTTATCACATGAGCTTTTGTGGGAGAACACCCCACTTTGTCTGACACTTTGAAGACACTTTGTGAGGAAGCTTGTCTACAACTTGCCTGGCCTTCTCTCCCTTTTTTCACAGGCTTCAAAAATTACCCCCTTGAGTTAAAATAAAAATGGGGCAGATGACATTATTAGGCAAGGATCACATCCAATGCCTACTGAAAACAATGGGAGTCTTTCCACTGACTTAAATGGTCATTGAATTAGGCCCTGACTAAGTAACAAATTACCTGTACCACATTTTCTTCAGTCTGGTTTTTTTTTTTCAGCTGAGCAATATGATGTAGCTTTAACTGTAAATTAACGCTCACTACTATATGTAAGAAGATGGGTTTAGAATAACAATCACATCAGATGTTTCCAATATTCTGGGTAAAACTTATTTAACAGTAGTAGTTTTATCTCCATTTTGATACTGTACACAGGATTTGAGGTATTATTCAATCTTGGTGCCTCTTGTCAGCTGCACCTGTCCTTTTTCTTGTAGGAAAACCAACTCAAAGTTGATCCCGGTCGCCCCAAAGACTTGAAGCTATGACATGCACAGGGTCATTATGCCATGTGTGATGTTGGGTTCCGTTATGAAGTTCTTCCTCAGGTTGCACTCTTAATGGAGCCTATTGGGTTTTGTCTGTGGAGGAGACTGTGTGTTCTGAAGAAAAGGTCAGGGGACCAGGAACCAGGGTATCTGAATTCAAATTAAAAGATACATGCTAGGAATTATTTTGAAGATGTTCCATGGCCTGTTTTATACAGGAGGTCCAGACTAGATGATCACTATGGTCCTTTATGAACTAGAAATCTATTAATCTATATCCTGGCTTGTCCATTGATTTGTTTTGCACCCTGTGGCAAGTCCTTTCAGCTTTCTGCCTCAGTTTCTCCATCTGTAAAATGAAGATAGTAACACTTCACTATCTTTCCGTATTGATATTCTGTGGATTAGTTAATTAACAATTGTAAAATACTTCAAACAAGTAAACCTATAACATACTAATTATTGTCAAGGGATTCAAGATTAGCACTTAGATTTCATGTTGTTAAGTGCTTTACACATATCCTAAATAGATTAGCTAAGACCCTAACATGGATTGAGTGAAATCATATAAAAAGGATTTAGATACCTCATTCAGTTGATTATGTAATTGCAGTGAGTGGACTTGATGCCCCAAGAACCTGAGGTCACTTCCAGTCCTGTCTTCCTAAAACCTATAAAACTATACGTATTGCAGAGCTAGAACTGCAGTGATTGTTACGTGTATGGCAGGGTGAAATACCTGGTACTATACAGTGTGTAAAATAATCAAAGGATTGTACAAGCCCATGTCCTCTTCAGTGATCCACAATATTCCCACTTCAGTGGTTTGTACTAACCCAGGGGAACCAAAGGCTCAAAAATGGATCCCCTTTTAGCTCGCACTAACAGATTTCTATGCACCCAACTGTTTTGCCATAATAAATCATCTTCACAATTTTGTCTTTCTCTTTAACTACTCCCATACACGAAAATATCCTCATGGCAGAGCCAAGTGGAATTACAAAGATCTAATGCTCCTGCTGCTCATTAGAAGGAAGTGCTGGCTGAAGTCTTAACGTGGGGGGGAGGGGGGTTGTGCTGTCATGGAGGTAGAGATAGCTGATGCAATTCTCATTTTGACACATTTTGAAATTTGACTAAAGTACAAAAATAAATATCCAGGAAATATGATTTAAATCTATATTAAATGATGATTTAATTGACAAAATCTGAAAATCCACCCGTTCTTGGAGTACTTTTCAGTTATATCCCCACAGGTTTTTGTTGTGATGGCCTGACTGGCTCTCTAGTGAGTTATCAAATTATCCAGGGATGGAGGATTTGTTAACTGGTGCAGGGTGGTCTAGTCAAGGATCTAGAGCACTGGAGTGGCACTGAGGAGTTGGAGGTTCTATTCCTAGTTTGGCCACTGGCCTGGTGAATAGGCTTAAGCAAGTCACCTCTGGCCATGTACACACGATCACTTTATTGTGCGATAATGCTCCTTACCGCGCAATAAAGCTAATAGCATAGACATGAGTGTTTTCCCTGTTGTGCAGCAAAACCCTCTTGCCCCGCAACAGTTAAACCACTCAAGTCAAGAGTGGTTAGGATTACTGCGGAACAGCTGTTCCGCGGTAGTGCTCGTATGTACAGATTTTCCGCGTTAGACAGCCTCTGGAAATGTCTCAGAGTGCCAATCCAGCCACTCTGAGACATTGGAGCTGTCAAATATGTCAATTTCACTGCTCTAGCAGAGCAGTGAAGTTGACTATTATTGGAGCCACTGGAAGCCTGGGGGCTGACCCAAACCGGCTGCCTCGCCAGTTCGGGCCAGCTCCCTAGTCCAGCTGCAGGGGTTTGGTTGGCAGCAGGGGCTGCAGCGCTTAAGTGCGCAGCCCCTGCTGCCACCAGAAGCCCTGGGGCTGAGCTAGGGGGCTGACCAGAACCGGTGAGGGCAGCCAGCCCCCTAGCCCAGTGTACCACTGGGGCAGCCCACTGCCAGCCAAAAGGCTAGCTGTGGGCAGTGCATGGCGGGACAGATGCCCACCATGCACTGCTCCTTGTATCGCAAAGGACCGTTCACACGTGTGAATGCTCCTTTGCAATACAAGAGGCACGTGTGTACACACAAAAGCGCTATATTTTTAGCGCTTTCCTTGTCCCACAATAGCTTATTGCGGGACAAGTTTGTCATGTGTACATAGCCTCAGTTTCCCTCTCTGTAAAATGGGGATGATGACAGTGCATACTTCAGTTGGAGAATGCCATGAGATCTGTGACTAAAAAGCTCTATATAAGCTAAGCATTGTCATGTTAATATGATGCTACACAGTTAAACTGTATCGCTAAGAATGGCTTCCTAAATAAAAAAATTAATTATTTTAGGTTTAATGCAACATTGAGTAATTAGAGCTGAGCAAAGAGAATAAAATTATCTACACAGGCCTTAGCCATTATCTAGAGTAGTGAGCTAGCTCCAAAACATCCCTTTGGAAGCACAAAGAACTTCTCTGGCAGGGAAGAATTTAATATACTTAGAAGTATTAAGTACCTAAGTGTGTAAACTAGGAAACAAAAAAGAATTTAAAACCCACTAGAGAACCATTTTGTTTGCAGTTTTATGGCAAACTGTGTTGGTCCCAGTATAGGAGAGAGACAAGATGGTAAGCGAGGGAATGTCTTTTATTGGGCCAAATTCTGTTGGTGACAGAGATAAGCTTTTGAACTCCACCAAGCTCACAGAGCCCTGACCTGAGGAAGAGCTGTGCCTGTGTGCAGCTCCAAAGTTTGTCTCTTCCACCAAAAGAAGTTAGTCCAATAAAAGATATTCCCTTACCGACATTGTCTCTCTCTTTAATCCACTTTTGCACTCATAGAACCATAGGGTTGGAAGGGACCTCATGAGGTCATCTAGTCCAACCCCCTGCTAAAAAGCAGGATCACTCCCATTAACTCACCCCAGCCAGGGTTTTGTCTAACCAGGCCTTAAAAATCTCCAAAGATGGAGATTCTACCACCTCCCTAGATAACCTATTCCAATGCTTCACCACCCTCCTAGTGAGAAAGTTTTTCCTAATATCCAACTTTGACCTCCCCAGCTGTAATTTGAAACCATTGCTCCTTGTTCTGTCCTCTGTTACCCTCGAGAACAGCCTAGCTCCCTCCTCTTTGGAGCAACCCTTCAAGTAGTTGAATCAAATCTCCCCTCAGTCTTCTCTTCTGCAGACTAAATAAGCCTACTTCCTTCAGTCTCTCCTCATAAGTCATGTGCCCCAGCCCCCTAATCATTTTTGTTGCCCTCTGCTGAACTCTTTCTAATTTGTCCACATCCTTTCTGTAGTGGGGAGCCCAAAACTGGACACAGTATTCCAGATGGGGCCTGACCAGTGTTGAATAGAGGGGAATTATCACATCCCTCGATCTGCTGGCAATACACAGCATTCCAGGGTCCTTCATTCCAGGGCTGTCTGGGGTCAGCACAGCTCCCAGTGTCAGACACAGCAGCCTTGGGTCTGCTCTAGCTCTGCTTTACTTGTGTCCCCCTCTAGACCACCGAGAACAGTTGTAGCACAGTAGTACTCTTGATGCTGGTACCAGAGCTGCTTTAGTAGGTCTATGTGTTTGAGGCCCCTTATCCAAGAGGTTTTCCTTGAGCCCTTTTCTGTGCCCAGAGTAGTGTGAAGAGCCACAGCACAGTGGACAAGCAGACTCACTGTGCTGTGCTAGATTAGAATAATAATTTCTAAATCCTGGCTTCTATTTCAAAATCTAAATCTTTTCCCACCTTAGCCTGAGGTATTTCTGCTTGGACAAGCTCATAGGGGAATCTCTGTGATTCAGTTTCTTCCACCCATAAAAAGAGGTAATACTTTCCCTTGCAGTAGGGTTGTGAGGTTTTAAATCACCTTTATAAAAAAAAAAAAAATTGAGATTGAATGATGGGCTAGAGACATGCCAGGAATTATCTTTGCCTCATTTCCAGAGCTTACTGCCACATCTGATGAGCTTTAAAATTGCCACAGCTGGGCTGGTGCAGCCCTAATGGCAGTAATCGTCAGGGAATGGCTGGCTGATTGTTTTGCAGAGCCAGGCTCTTTCAGCGTTGGGCTGGGAGAAGTAAGCTTGCTGATTCTTCATCAGGTAACAGAACCCTTTTAAGGCATAGTTAAAGACTTTGTTCTGGGAAAACAGTATGCAAATGTAACTTCTGATTTAATTGTACTGTGAGAGCCTAGTACTCCTAAACATGGACCAGGAACCCATTGTGGTAGGCTCTGGACGAACACAGAACAAAGGTGGTCCTTGCCCTAAGCAGCTGACAAAAAAGGTAGCTAAACATCAATCATAGCAACTAGGGTCTTGGCAGAAATGGTGCCTAGATTAGAAATGGAACCATCTGCAAGGAGAAGACTTTCCCTGTCCCTTCAATAGCTCTGCTGTCTTGGACTGAGAGCCAGCCAGAGAAGGGGCAGGCCAGAAGGCCTTCTCCTTGCTGTTTAAGGTTCTTTGGCATTTTACTGCATCTAGCTAGAGATGGGGTCTGGCTCTATTATACACAGAGATACACTAGCAAGTTTTAATTGTGAATGTTGCATGATGTGAACTAGCAATATGGACTTAAGGTGGGTCTGAGAACACTTCCACTGATCAGAGGAGGCAGGGAGGTCTGATTTGAAGACCTGGCTCTCCCCATTGTAAATCTAAACAAACAAGGAGTCCTGTGGCACTTTTAAAGACTAACAACTTTATAAATAATAACAAATCAATGTGTTAGTCTTTAAAAGTGCCACAGGACTCATTATTTGTTTGGTTGACCTAGACGAACGCAGCTACCCTTTTGGACATTGTAGATCTAGAGGTCAACCACAGAGGTCAGGTGTGGATCCCCTGTCAGCTTTGCCCTGCTCTTGGGGCAGCAGGTCTAGGGGTGGTGGTTTGGGTCCATCTCAACCAAGGGACATCTTTTCCCCAGCTCTCCTCCCCACTTTTCATTGAGATGAGGTAGAGATCTGTCTGTATGGCTCTGGATATTGTGTACAAGCATGTCATTTAACTTGGTGGCAGAGTTTTCAGATGAGGAAAATGGTACTGGACAGAGCAGGGAACTTGGGGGTATGTGGTATTGTTAACATCATCAGATCTAAAAGAGTCTGTCAGTTCAGACTCATCATAAAGCATGGCTGAAACCAGTAACGCGCCATAAGCAGGTGAGAGGTAATAGCTAGCCTGAAAAACAAATGAAGTCCTGTGGCACTTTTAAAAGCTTGCATCACAGGTACCAGGATGGTGACACTTAGCACCTACAATTTTTTATTATCTGTAGTACCTAGATCAAGATGTCACTGTGCAAAGTGCTGTACAATACATAATAAAAGAAAGACCCTGCCTCAAAGAGCTTAAAATCTAAATAAGATTACAGGTGAAATGGAAATAGATGCACAGTGAGGCAAAATGTCTTCCCCAAGGTTACACTCATATCGTGCACTACATTCTTCAAGGCATTCCACAAATGTTAACTAATCCTCAACCCACCCTTCTAGGTAATTTAGTAGTGTTATTGACCTCAGTTTTCTGGTAGGGAAACTGAAGCACGGAGCAGTTGCTGCTTCCCCAGGGAAACATAATGAATCAGTGGCGCATCTAGTACTACACTTCAGAGGTCACTGACTCCCAGTCCCTTTCTCTGTCTGATCTGGATAAAGCCACAAATATTAACAGATGCTGGTGCAGTGTAGCATATTGTTTGTAAGCCATGATGACTCTTACTTAACAACATGAAATAGAATGACTGTTACTCAAGGGAAATAGCACATCTGACTCCAGGCTCATTAAAAAATCTGATCCTGGGATGTACCTCCTAAGAGGAACTGAGTCCCTTCAACTCCCATTGTCTTGGCTGGAAATGCAGACGCTTGCAGGCAGGATTGGGTTCTATGCAAGTAGTTTTCTTTACATTTTTTGTCTTTTCTCATAGTTTTACATACAGCCCACTGCCTCCATCTGTTCTAAGCAGCTGTTTGGTGCTTGCACTAACAGGTATGGTGAGGCCATGTCAAGAATGCAGATACATTTTAATATAGGTAGTGTGATGGTGTAAGAAAATTGGCGACACCCTGATGATTGGTGCTGTTGCTCCATGTTGTGGAGCATGGGCTGGCCTTCTGGAAGCCCTATCTGTTGAATGTCTTTACCCTATGCATACATATGCTAGAGATGCTCTTTGCTAATTGTGCAGTATTTCTGTTTTGGACACCTTTACACTCCTTTGATCATGGTTTTCCTTATTTTGGGGCCCCTTGGCGTATTCTAGTGCATTTGATTTGTTGTTTGTTCTATGAAATGCTTTTAATATTTAAGGCTTTTGTGTCAGATGGAGAATTACAGACACAATTTAGTGCCTTATTGTTGTGGAATCTCAATGGGATCTATGAAGTCCCCATTATGCCTTGGTTTCTGGTCATCTCTGACTAACCCCTTCCTTTCCCACAAATGTAGCAGCTGGATCAACTAATTTCCTTACACCTAAGTCCCTGCAAAGTGAGGTAGAGCATTTTCAGATTAAGGGAAGGGCACTGACTCCAGAAATCATTTCAGCCATTAGGTATATAGAGCCCAGGCCTTTGGCCAGCAGACCATAATGTAAAGTCCGTTTGTGCACTCGGGCAGATGTGGAGAGGGTGTATTTGTTTTCAATTGTTTAATTCTGGTATTGGGTCCATATATATGGTCCACCAATTCTTAATGTTCTTAATTAGCTGTGCATGATTATGATGAGTGGAGTACATCAGGTACACAAATCCATTTTCCTTTAAATACTGTGCGGCCAAGTCTGTCAGGTTTGATCCTGAGAGGTACAAAGTATTGGAAGTTGAGAACACTTCATACAGCTCGGGCAGCGCTTCGCATGGAGTGGGCACTTTGTCCTTTTTTTGGTTCCTGCTGCTGTAAATATATCCCCATAGGCAGTCTGCTGTTTGCCTGTTTACATTTATCCATAATGTTCAACCTATAAAATATTCATACACACAGCTTTATTGTCTGCAGGATTCGGGTGAGAGAGGGACATGTTTTAAAGGGAGAATAATAATGAATCATCTGCAGCATTTCAGACCTCTCAGGCAAAGCTTTTTTAAAGGTCAGTTAATTCCGTGGGTGACCTCTGTTAGAGATCTTGGGCATACAAGAGAAGTCAAAAATAACCCCTGGGAAGGTCAGAAAAGGCATGTCTTTTGCACAAGGATAGCTCTGTGCTTCTGACAAACTTGAAACATGCTTTCTTTCTATGGTAAAAAAAAAGATTGTGATAGGAAAAACAAGCAGCGACAGAACTAAATTCAGTAGAAGAAATCCTGTCGCGAATAGGTCTGTTTAACGGATTCTTTATTCACATCAGCCCTTGTGAGTTATTCTTTTACTAAGCTTGGGAGACTTCTCTTTTGTAAAGCAGAAATGCCATTGCTACCTTTACGAAAACAAAGTTTGTTGTTTCAGGATTAAGTCTTGGCTTGCCAACATGATGGACAATGGCACAAGAGATGTTTACGTTTATAATGGAGCCGGAAGTTGATATTGATCAGTTTTCAAATTATTCAAGCTTTTTGATTGATCCCAGAGCTCGGGATGAATTTCAGTTTGTCGTACTGAAGGTTATTTCTTTGTAACTGTTGGTGCCATTAGAGAGGTTTACAGAGAGCATTCATAAAGCTTCCTATTCACACCTGCTGTAGAATGTTTATTTTTTACATATGAATTAAATACATCAGCGCACACGTGAAAATGAACAATTCAGTGATTCTGTGCAAATGAAATCCAGCTGGACTCCTTTTGGTTAGCAAGATTATGTGCGCTCTAATTCACAAAGGGAGCAGAATGCTGCTTGGGCAGACACCAAGTATTTAATGCTGTCAGGAAGGCAAAGGGGGCTAAATATGTTTAAATCAGGAGCCAATTTAAAAAAGAAAAGATTTCCAGAAGGTGAAATACTTCCTTTGCACATGCTCCAGATATTAAGTGACAGACTTCACACCACCACGCCATGCCAGCGTGGCTCCTAAAATTTGTGCCGGTTAGATAAGTCCACACAGGGAAATGCATGGGTCATGCCTTCTGGATCCACTGGCTAAACAGCAGGGAAGGAAGCTTGAAATGAAATGTTTTGCTTTTTTTTTTTTTTTTTTTTTTAAACGTCTGCTGTTTGAATATGAGCTGCATTAGTGGTTGTTTTGTGTGTGTTTTAATTAACAGATTTTTCTTTAACCCAGAGCAAATGACTAATTGGCTACACAGTGTATCTGTGCATTGAACAAGGGGCGTACACTCTCCTGACTTCACCTAGCAGAGCCCAGACTCTGGGATGCTGTCATAGTTAAATTGGTTACATAGCTGAACGTGCATGTTCTGGTCCTGTACACAGCAACGCCATCTTTTATTTCAGCCTCAGCACTTGGTTATTTGGGCAGAGGATTGAAAACGGACGTGCAGCAGAGATGAGCCTGCCGGAATATAATGCCTGCAGACCTTCGTGAACAGGAGCCAGCGTGCCCACAAACACCATCACTTCATCTATCTTTATTTTGCTTCGCTTTGCAGAAAGGCTGAAGGGTTCTGCTGGCAGCCTGAGTTCCTGCCAAACCTGTACTGAGAGGAGTTCATTACAAATGGGTTTGAAGTTGAATCACAATTTCAGATCTGAGAACCCTCAAGCTTAAAGGGAATTCCAGATCCAGATCTGAATATGCTAAGGTGACAGATGGCAAGCTTGAAAAATTGGGACGGGGTGGGGGGTAATAGGCGCCTGTGTAAGACAAAGCCCTGAATATTAGGACTACTCCTATAAAATAGGGACAGCTGGTCACTCTAGGATGTGTTCTTTGCAAATGGCCTCTAGTCTGATCATAGAAAGCGGAACCGAACCCAATGTCCAAGGTATCTGAGCTTTTGGCTGTTCAGCATCTGGATTCAAATCCTATAGCTCAAACCCTCCTTTACATAGAAATGTGAAGAATTTTGGTTGGAGGGGAGGAGAGGGTCGTGTGTTGGTTGAGTTTGATGGAAATTTGGGGGCTGGGCCCATCACCAGAGCTGTATCAGATGTGTCGGGTTGGTTTTCCAGGGGATGCGTATGGATCTTCTTTGTTTTTTCCCTTTTACCAGAGAGTTAGCATTTCAGAACTGAACCATGACACTCAGTCAGACCGTCCATGCTATTGAGATTCCTGTAGCTTATCTGGAACTGTAAATCCTTCCCTGAGCTCTCGGTATTGGCCCAAACTCCCGCCAGATTTTGGCCTCTGCCGCTTTTCAGTTTTATAAGAAAACTCCAAACCAGAGCTGTGTTTCCTGCTTTCATGCTGTATCTTGAAGTTTTGCTTGGGTCCAGTCAGGCACAGTTGCAGTGAGGTATGCTGCATATTATAGCAAACAAGCTTGCTGCAAATGGTTGTTAAACCGTGTAGATCACAAGCATTTCTGCAGCCAGGTGACTGTTAAGGAAAAGCAGGAATTATTCTCCTCCAAAGATGACGTGAATTTACTGATGCAAATTTCCTATTAAGTTCACTGGGGCAAATTAATACCTGGTCTGACTTCTGAAGTCAATGGCATTACACCCGGGATGTATCTGGCCCAATGAGGGCTTTACCTGAATGGGGTCAGTAGCTTATTGTTTGACTTAAAATAGGAGAATTCAGATCCAAAAGTAACTCTTTATGCTTCACTATTACAGTTGTGCTGATGGTCTCATAATAGTGAACAAAAAGGGATTGAGTTAGTGACTCAGCCCTCCACTTCTGGGTCCCCAACCTGAGATACCTGTAAATGGGTCACAGTCTGTGAGGGCAGATAGTCGGCATTCTCTAAAAATCAAGTCCCATTCTGTTAAGTTGCCCAGAATTTGCTATCTTCCCCAAATTTCTCAGTACTCTTGAAAATCTCGGCCATCGTGCTAAGCTGTGAATTTCAAACTAAAGCCAAACATGAATATGTGAATGTAGGTAGCAAGTGTGTGGATACTGTGGTGATGTGTGCAATAGAAATGCCTGTAAATAAATATATTTTGTATAAGTTTTTTTTTTTATTTGATTTATTTTGGTTTTTGGCAAGTAGCTTAAATTTGGTGCGTTTTCAAATGAAGAACACAAAAAAATTGATAAATTTTGCACAGACTTCAGGTAACTTTTTGATTTCCCCAGAATAAAAAAAAAACCATTTTACCTATTAATATGAAGTTTTTATACAAATGTTTATTTTACAGAAAACGTACATGTCCTGCCCAAACTACTTGATAATGCCTCTAATCCTGGAAATATTTTAAATTGCAGTTTAAGGAGAAAGGTCGTTGGTGACTTGCTACAAAACCCATTGGATTAGACCCCACCTGTTTAATTGGTTTTGTACTTTGCACCAAAGCATTTTCTGGTTGTGAGTAATAGCTGATGGCCACAGGTGGATAGAAATATAAGATTAACAAATACTAAGTGAAGCCAAACTATTTTATCTCCTTGTGAGTGTTCCAGGAAACGCATGTGAACCAGCCAATAGGTTAATATAAAAAAAAAATTGCCCTTGCTCAGACATAAAATGCTGTCTATTTTTTAATTTCAGGACAATTTGTCCTCTCTCTCTTGCTGAAGTTTCACATCATCTCTTACTGTTTTATGCGTGCAAGGATGTTATGTTAAAGCCTCTCTGACACCCCAGCGCTGAGCAGTCACAACAGTCATGGGAAGTAAGTGATCTCTCAGGATCAAGCCCAAAAGCAAAGATTTAGAAAAAAAAGTGTGGGGTGAGGGGAGAGAGGGGCATGAGGAGGGTGCCACGCTTGAATCATCTTAAAGGGGTCTGACTTTCAGAGGGTGAGAGCTCAGCACTGAAAGAGCTCACTGAAAATCAGGCTCCATTTAAGGAACGTCCAGGTGAGATACCCAAAATCACTAGTCAGTTTTGAACGTTTTGGCCTGTGCGTACGTTGCATGTTTGACTGAAAATCAAAACATGGTAACAAGCATGTGGAGCTTTACTTTATGCAGCTCGCATCCTACAGGTAATGCAGAGTTTGGGGCTGGGAGCATACACACTCGTTTCAGGTTGAATTGACCACTCTGTTTCTTAAAACGAGACACAGAGGAAAGCTGAGGTGCTATTTTCAGTGCTACTGGTTTTTTTATGATGGAATTTCCAAGGACAGTTACATTGGTAGAACAAATGGGCGCGGCTCCTTTGAAATCAGTGCTAAATTTGTCTCCCTTGGACAACAAAAAAGAAGAGTGGAATCCCATTATTTGAGTGGAGAGATGTGATTGCTCCTAGTTCAGGTGGTGTAGGGCTGTCATATGTTTAAGGGGAATTTGCCAATTTAAATGCCACTGGACACTGAGTCCCTGTGACTTGAGATGATGCGCAAAAGTGGATGACTCAAGATTATACTGACCTGAATGAACAGACCCAGAAAAGGCACATCTTGTGGCAAAATGTGACTTACTGAGTGGCTAATGTAGTAAATAAATTAAAAAAAAAAAATTACACCAGAATAGGGTATTCCACTATTAATAGGGTGGTCCCTCATACCCCCTGTGATCCCTTTGGACCTAAGTTTTACATGTATTACTCCTTTCAGTGACCTTAGCAGCTTTGAGGCCTCCAACAATTTAACATCAATCACTTGCCTGAAATCTTGATGCTGTGTTTTTTGCAAACATACTGGTTTGTGTGCGCATAGGGACTCCCAAATGATGCATTGAAACAAGGTAATTAAGCACCAAACTGCCTAATTAAGGCTTGATCCTGCAGCTGGTGAAATCCACAGTAGAACTGAGGCACTTGGTGCAAACAGGTTCACGCTGTGCCGAGACCACAGAAATACAGAGACACGTTTGTGCGTAAAGTTCTACGGGGGCGATTCTGAGTGTGTACAGTGGGAGGCTGTTTCTGAAAAGTCAGTCCTTTGCTTCTGTTCTGTCATCCCATTTGTCTGCAGAGCAAATACCTTTCGACAGTATTTGCAGAAGTGGGCTCTCCACTCGAGGAAGGAGACGTTAGGCTAATGAGCTGGAAAAGCTTCCCATGAAAAGATGTGATGTATTTGTCCAGTCCATTCATGTGAAAGAATCACTGTTCGTCACTGCTCGGTGACCACCTGGAGTTCCAAGCAGGAATTTACTGCATTACAGCCATTGAGGACAGGAAAGCAGGAATGGGCCCAGCTAGCAAAGCTTGTGGGAGTTTGGAGCCAGACTTTTGTGTCTGGCCCATCTATAATCAAAAGACATTCAATGACTTGCGCACTTTGCCCAGTGATACGGAGTGCGACTGTGCAGAGGAATTCAGATCTTAGAGTCCATCGTGATAAGTGCTTTGTGTACCGCTAGTATCAAACACACCGATGCCTGACGTGCAGCTATTTATTGCTTCAAATGTGGCAAATGTTTGAGACACAGAGTAGGACTGAGCCATTTGGATGATGACTGGTTAGAAAGCAGCCATGACCATCGTGTGAAATTGTCTTTGTAATGTGGTATATATGTTTGTGTTTCAAGCAAGCAGTTGATTTGACAGTATTTCCTCCCTGCACCAAATGATCACATGGGAAGCAGCCTCTTTCTGCAGGAACTGAAGTGGTTTGGCATGATGGGAGGAGACAGTTCCTGGAGTCGAGTGCTGAGTCACGGGGTGGGGGAGATGATCTCACAGCTGCAGAGGACAAGGGGAAAACATTTTAATTTTGTGTGTCTGCGGAACAGTGTTTGGACCTTTGTGTCAGACAAGAATTGATAACGAAAGGATCCAAAGAGTCTAGCTGAGATGTAAACAAATGTGATGGATTCTGTGTGTAACGCTCCACCAGCTACTGCAGTGCACAAAATGATTCCTAACTTAGACAAGCAAGTCGTATGACCAGTCAGGAAATGAGCTAAAACACACAGGCCTATTGCAGTGGGCAGCATCCCCAGCAGATATGAATACTAGCAAGAGATCTCTGATATGAATGCATTTATAAAGCATGCCCTGATTTTGTGCCATTGAGACCGACGTCCTTTGTTGCACATCTGGTATCTCCCCGTGACCTCTAACAGAACGATGGGGACAGTCGAGCAGTCTGCTTATATTGAGCCAATTCTGAGTTGCCTGTGGGTTGCAAAAGGCTGCTTGGTGCAAAGAGAGCACTCGGATTTCTAAAACCCCATACAACATGGAACCTCTATAGAGGCCCTTCTAGGCTTGCTGGGGAATGAAACTGCTAATTGCTGTGGTTCATGCTGCTGCTGGTTTAAAGGCTGAAATAGGAATGTGAAATGTGGGGAGAGGCAGGCGATGCATGTGATGGTTGGTATTCGGAGAAGGAGCACTGCTCCCCAAGGCAGTAGTTATGTGGAGATGCAGACAGTGGAATGCATGCCAGGTCAGCATCGCTCCTCTCTTCCTGTTTGCATGTCTGCCTCCCCTATGAATGAACCATTTCAGAAATATAGGCCAGTGCTTATAAGCTTTCACCATCCCTGGGCATCGTCCATAGGTGCCTAAAGCTGCAGAACGGACATGCACAGAAATTGGTAGTTTCCCTGGATTTACCCTGGGATAACTGGGAGCTGTATCTTGCCCCAGGAGTGTATAAATGGTTACAGAAATGGAGCATGCATTATTGAATACTTTAGTTCACAAACATGACATGGTAAATATTTGCATGGAGCTAATCTGTAGCCAACAACTAAGGATTTTGGATGGTCTCCAAATACAATAGAACAGTTATTGATACAAATGCTATGACTGGTTTAGTTTTCTTATACAGCCCAGGCAGCCCAGCTTGGCACAGTTTTTCCTCCTAAGACTTGGAGAAGAGGGGAATCAAGGATGGGGGGACTTATGGGGGTGACATGTGTCTCATTACCACCCCTCCCCCCCAGAACACTACAAGTAATCCTAAAAAAAATGAACGATGACTAAGGCTGTGGAGTCTTTCTTTAGGAACCATTGCCACGCCCTGTGGGGTGGTGAGTCGAGGGCAGGAGTTCCCAGAGCTGGTGCACAAACTGTACAGGGGTGTCCTGCATGTGGAAGTCAACTCCTGTAGATCATCTCGAGTCCACAGTTTCTGGGGATGATTTCTCTGGTGTTCCACAAAAGGTGGCAGTTCCCCTGTGCTGCCCAGAACAATGTGGGGGGGAAACTCAGGAGCTCTTGCCTTTGCCCCCTGACCCAGGTAAATGACATCCAGTCCCCTGATACTTAGTAGATGGTGATGATTTTGATCACGATCAATCCTCGCTCTGGCAGGTATCTTGTGTGAGTTGTGTGTCAGGTCCCATCTAGCTCTTCCCTCCTTCTCGAGGGAATGCCAACATCCCCTACCTGCACATGATTTCCTCTGTGCTATCCTCTCCCCTCCTGTGCTGGGTATGGGACAGTTCTGAATGCACTCAGCTACTCAGCCTGCAACATATGGGGATTTGGGAGGAAAATCTCCCCATACAGAGGGGTGGGATTGTCATCAGCCTGCCTAGGAATCAGCTCCGGCTGCAGGGTGTGTGCAACCCCCAAGTCAGTTGCCCCTGCACAGGCCAATCCCATAGTTATTATGGTATTTGATCATAGCCATTGGGCCTTGGTATATTTAATGAAGTCTGACCACATAGAGCAGGTTTCAGAATTGCATCATCCTCAGCCAATCAGCCAGCTTCCTAAATCCAAGCCCTGTATGATCATATCACGCATGCACAGTATTGCAATAGGGAGAAAGTAGCCATATGCAAATACATTCTTGGGATTTCTCCCCAGTGTATCATAGCACAGAGTTCACAGATGGGAACGGCCAGGCTTTCTACCTGGTTTCTCTAATAACTGTTCAGCCATTTCGCTTTGGCTTTCTTGGTGGTGCACGCTGTGACTGATCTCTAGTTAGGATTGGCTAACGAGTGGCAGCAAGTAACTTTCCTTCTGCTCGGATGCTTAACCTTGACAAGAAAGCAGAAAAATCTTTAAGGATTCAATTTCCTGGGCCTATTAAATTCATAGGGCTAAAGGCAATAGTTCTGAGTCAGGCAATATAATTTGATGAAGTCTCCATTCCCCTTACAGAACACACCTCAAGCTACACAGCATTGCCAGGTGTCTTGTTTGCACAGGGACGTGCTGGATTTTTAAAATCAGAATGCGTTGGGAGCCCTGCTTCCAGCTGTGTAGTATCCATTCTCTGCTGTCACCCACACAGTCTTTGTGCCTGAGTGCTGAAAGCTGATGGAAAACAAGTGGTCCTTTCCTGGCTAAGAGTGGAATGTATGGGGCTGTCTGCACATGCACGCTCTGTGCCCCTGGCCTGGATGAGGAAGTGTAAGTGCTCAGTCATACCAAGATAAGGAGGAGTCAGGGTCAGGCAAATAGGAAGTATGATTTTACAGCTTTCTAGTTATTTCTTAATTTGTAATGAAAGAGGTGCGGTGGCTAAAGAGATTAGGTGCTGAGGTTCAAGCAAGTTTTTTACATTCTTAACTGATGCAGCAAACCCAGAGGTGCTGTGGCTATGAGCTGCCATCTCTAGTTAGGATTGGCTAACGAGTGGCAGCAAGTAACTTTCCTTCTGCTCGGATGCTTAACCTTGACAAGAAAGCAGGTGGCACAAATTAAGCCCTGGTTGCTCAAATAGTGTCACACCCATATTAAAGGAAAAACTTACTGGAGTTCTCATCAGGAACTAGCTATTTCTGGACCATTGCATCAGAGCGTTCCATTTTGATCTCTAGATGACTGTATTTTGCACAGCGTTTTTCTACAAGCTGTATGCCAACAGTGTTCGAGAATGTCAAACTGCCAACTCTATGTGGGAGAAAACTAGTGCTTTGTTGATACTACAGTATAAACTAGAGACCCCAGGCAAGATCAGGAGCTCATAGTGCTTGGCACTGTATATATGCTGCAAAAGAGAGAGTTCCTGCCCCAAAGAGTTTGGTGATCTCTGGCCAGTTCACAAAACAAAATTCCAGGTTTGGGCCTGATCTCCTTATTGGCACTTTGGGCTAATTAAAGGGCTCAAAACTGGCTCACTTGCTTCAGGAGAGAGAGGTTGGGGTTTGACTGTATCATGGAGCCTGAACAATGCTTTCCCCTAAAACTGCCCTACACCCCCAGGTAAAGGGCGGGGCGCTGCAGGAACATGCTCGAACCACCTGGGCACCTGATGCGTAGGGTGGCCAGGAGAAGGTGGCTGCTATTCTGAAGACTAGGGGAGACACTGGCACAGTCAAATCAGCGGCTTCCATGGGCCGTGCTGAGGAAGTGATGACAGGCAGATTGAGGAGCACTCAGAGTTGTGGGTGGTGCTATGGTTACGCAGAGTGAAGGCAGGTATCTGGAGGGAGATCTGCAACAGAGCTGGACACTTGATGATATCCTTTCTCAACGGCTGAGTGTAATATGGATTGTTGCTGACCCGAGTGCATGGGGAAAGGAGTGGCTATGAGAGCAATTGAAGTCTGGGGAGCAAAATGCTGTCTAGGGCTCTGATAGCATCGGGGAAGAAAGGTGCTCCTTTTGGTGGGCTTTAGGTTCTGAGCTTTATAAGCACACCAAGGCATTTTTCCTGTTGCAGATATTGGGACCAACAGCCCCTCTGAAGCAGTAGAGAAATACCAGGCCTACCTCACTGCTGGACAGAACAAGCTTTCACATTCATGGTCAGAGGCAGCGGGGCCAGCTGGCTGGGAGTGGAGGCATTTGGCTCAGGTCAGATGAAGGAGCAATCATCTGCCTGGATCTCTCTGGCAGAGGGGAGCAGTAGGGCAGCTCAATGGGGTGCTCTGGAGGGAACCACGGACTTGGGAGAAGGAAGTTGAGTGGGACGTAGACTTAGTGAAGTGTTCGGCTTAAATAGCACTTACACAGCAGGGCCCAGCTCAGTCACAGGTGGAGGGAGGAGGGTAATTCACATAGTAGGAAATGGTGGGGTAGTCGGTGATGTCTGATCTCTGAAAAATAAACCCATGTTGATGAGAAGCAGCGTCTGAAGGTTCATGCTGAAATCTCTTGCTGCCTTCCACACAGTGAGGGCTGTAAGGAGCTTTCCAGAGAACGTGCTGGGTCTGTGCTCATAGGAGCTTACTGTTTGGGGCTCACTGAGGCGTCTTTTGTCATTTCCAGAACTGATGTGAGCTCATCAATCAACTTCTTATACTGCGGTAACATCCAGTGGCCCCAATCAGGGCCTGCTCTGCTGGAGCCCAGCTACACTCCAGATGCAACAATCCAAGGGCTAGTTGTTTTAAAATGAGGAAATAGGGCTGTTCTGTTTAAGCTGGATTTAAGGGTGTATGTGAAACTAAATACAGTGACTCAATCTTGGATGTATAAAGTAACTTAATTTACTGTAGCCCCTCTTGCTTTTCTCTCTCCTTTTGTTGATTTACTTGCTTGCAAGTAAACACTACCCTATGTGTTCTTGCTTGTGCAGCCAGAATTTTTTTATTTGTGCCCTCTAGTGGACACTAGGTGTTTTTAAAAGCTGCTTGACTCGCTAGCATCATAGACCTGGGAAGAGCATGCCCTGACTTCTTGCTTGTGCCTTGTTCCATAAAGCAATGGTAACCAAAGGGCAGCCCTTGCACAAGTGGCATGAAGCCTATTAGTGGGGTTGGGAGGCAAATCCCCTTCTCCCTTCATATACACTTGTTAAGAACAGCTCAGACTGGAGCACATAGAGAGCCCCAAGCTAGCGGAGCTACACCAGATATGAATTCAAAAGACTTAAAGAGCTAAGTCTGTTTAGCTAATTGAAAAGAATATTAAGATTACAATGTATAAGCAGCTTCATGGGGAGAAGATACCTGGTGCGAAAGGGCTCTTTATTGTAGCAGAGACAAGTAGAATAAAAAGCAGTGGCTAGAATCTGAAGTCAAATTCAAATTAGAAACATACACACATTTTTAACTGATTAATGATGGAGTAAACTAGCAAGGAATGTGCTGGATTCTCTATCTCTTGATGTCTTCAGATCAAAACTGGAGGCCTTTCTGGAAGTTTATGCTTTAGTCAAACCAATTATTGGGCTCACTAGAGGTACCTGGGAGACTGCAGGACCTTCACAATTTAGAGAATGTGTCTGAAATCAACAAGATGAATTTCCACAAAGACAAGTGGAAAAAACACTTAGAAAGGAAAAAACAAATATACAGCTACAAAATGGAGCATCATTGATTGTGTGGAAGTCTTGCTGAAAATGATCTGGGGTTGATAGTTGATCACAAATTGAACATGAATCAACAGTGTGGTGCAGCTGTGAAAAACCTGGGGTGTATTAACAGAAGCATTGTGAGACATGGGATGCAACCGGCCCACTCTAGTTGGCATGGTTGAAGCCTGAGCTGGAGTACTTTATCCGGTTTTGGGTGCCACCCTTTGAGAAAGATGTCAATAAACTGGAGATAGTCCAGAAAGCAACAAAGCTGAAAAAACCTTTAGAAAACCTGACCTATGAGAAAAGATTTAAAAATAAATAGACTGGGTGGGGACCTGATAAACTTTAAAATTAAGGGTTATTATAAAGAGGACGGTGATCAATTGTTCTCCCTGTCCAGTGAAGGTAGGAAAATAAATAATCAGCTTAGTCTGCAGCAATGGAAATATTGGTTTAGATATTGGAGGGAAAATCTTCCTGTAAAGGTAGTTCAGTTCTGGAATACGTTTCCAAGGGAGGTTGTGGAATTCCCATCATCCTTGAGGTTTTTAAAAGCATCTATCAGGGATGGTCCAGGGTTAACTTAGTCCTGCCTCAATGGATGGGACTTGATGCCTCGAGCTCGCCTCTAACCCTACATTTCTATGATGATCAATTTAATGGCTGTGATGTAAAAGAAGTCAGAATCTAATGGTCCCTTCTAGCTTTAAACTGTATGAATATCAGTCCCCCCCACCCCACCCTTTGAATGAAGAAGTATGTTTGGTATTAATTAGAGCCATGGAAATCTGCAGATATCCACATCTGCAGGTGTGATGTGGATAGCCACAGACCATTTCTTGCAGATGCAGATCCACATATTTGTATCCATGCAGAACTCTACTATTAAGTGCTAGTGTTTGCAACTCAGGGGTGATTTTAGACCCCTCCCACCACACCCAGATGCTATGTGAACAGATTACAGTGGCCTCCATTCCCTTATTTCACCATCGGCTTTTTTTTTTTTTCCTTTTTTTTTTTTTTTTTTTTTTTTGGGTGGCAGGGTTGAGATTTCTGGTTCTGGGGACACATTTGAAAAATTTTGATTAACTTTTATTTTCACCAAACCTGCAACATTTCCCAAAAAGTGGAAAGCCCAAATTTTGGCCAGCTCTGTGTTATACCTTAAAATCAGCTGGAGATTGAAGCTGCTGCAGAACACAGACACTCACTTTTTGAGGGTGGGCGTGTAACACCAATGCTCTAGACTAGAGTCTGCACTGGCTGCTTATTCGTCTTTGGGAGGAGAAGGCAGGCCAGGTGTTCTTTGTGGGGGGTCAGACTCTGGCATTCTTCCTATAGTCCAAAATAGCCTGAATTTGATGACTTTCTAGGCATGGTGCAAAAGATACCTATTTTAGAGGGTTCTTAGAGAAGACCAAGGTATGTTTCCTAGATGATGAAGGGGGTTGGGGGCTGTAGAAGTTAAAAACTGACACTTATTTCTTGTATAATTAATTGTGAGGGCACTTGGAGCCAACTTCATTTTAAATCAAAGGAGACCATGGCCTACAAAGATCAATTTTCTATATTAAGAGAAACAAGGAACAAAGATATATTATAGCCCTATGACTTTGGACTACATAGAAACTGCAGATCACACTAAAGAAGAGTCAGATGTTGGGCAACAACACAAGGATGCAGAGGAAGTTGCCTCACCTATAAGACACGCTCTCCTCTGATTCAGCAGTCCAGCGTTATGGTAGTGCTTCTGGCAGGCATAGCATTAGTCTTTAAGTGAGGCCTGCAGCAGAAGGACCCAACCCCATATCCTTGTTAAAGATCCCCCAAGGGCTGCTCCTTCAGTAGTATTGTGGTGTGTGTGTTTTTGTGTCAGATTTCTCCGTTACTACTCACTGGATTCATAACAATTTCAGTAGACCACATTCTTCACTTTCCATTCGCATTTTCAGGTTAAGTAGCTGCCGTCTTCCACCCTGGCAAAGCTTGCGTCTGAGTGGTTGACGATGCAATTGTTATAGTACCTATAGACTGTACAGTATTTTGGTAATGAAAGGTGCTATGTTAGTATAAACACTAGGATTTTTCTATATTACAGTAATCGCCAAGGCTTAAGAGAAGAGCGAGGTAACATACCACCAATGTTCTCTTATCTAATAGCTATTGTATGACTGACTGGGAAAAGTCAGAGAACAGAATAGGACAGTGGTTCCTAATCTTTTGGGCTTGAGGGGCAGAGATATCATTTTTACAATCCTTAAGGGCGGGGCCAGCCCAAGGGGTTTTGGCATCCTAGGCGAACTATGACTTTTGCATCCCTATCAGAGGGCAATACTTTTTTTACATGAGATTATATTTTTAAATAGAGAAAAAAAATCATTTGTATCTAATTTGGCACCCCTTAAAACCTGGTGCCCATGGCAACCACTTAATTCACCTATATGGTTGGGCCAGCCCAGCTTAAGGGCCAACAGGTTCCCCACACTGCAACCAGACAGAAAGTGTTCCGCAAGAAGGCTTCCTCCCTGCTGATCTCCCATCTCACTGGGTGCAATGGGGAAGCTCCCTGTGTCCTTTAGCCCTGTGTGCTCCACCTGTGTCCCTAGGCAGTGACTCCCTTCTGCAACCAGGGGGATGGAAAACCCAGTGCGCCCCTCGTTCTGGCTCCAGGAGGGACCCCCGCACCTATCGACTCAGGAAGAACATTTTGCCATGCTCCCTACTATGGGTGTGTGTTGGGGGGGGGGGGGGGGTTGCTGATCTCCCATTGCCTTGGCTGCAGCAAGGATTGCACCCATCTTCTAGTCCTGAGGAAACACGCTCTACCTGGGTCCTTAGGAAGTTGCTCCCTTTGGCAGCCAGCGGGAGGGAAGCTGCGGGCCACTTTGAAAGCTGCCACAGGTTGGGAACCACTTGAATAGGAATACTGTACTCTACTACTGTGGCAATAAATTACTTCTTAAAATTTAAAAACTAGATGAAGAATTTCAAAAGATGTTTCAGAGACAGAATAAAAGAGGATTCCTTTGTTACTAATGGTTCCTCTTCTAATATGAGCTTCTGAAAAGTATTCTGCTGCTCAGAAGATAACAGCTTATTTAAGCAGCCTTATTGATTCAGACCCATCGAGAGTTTGTTTTGGATTTTAGATTTGTTTAAACATCACAAAATACACAGCCTGAAATATTAGAGAAGACTTAACTGCAGAATTCAGTAGGGTTTATTTTACAAATACTTTGAATCAATGCCATTGATATACAAGTTGTATGAATTTTCTTTAAAAATACAAGTCAGTATAAAAGATTCCAATTAGCATATAATGCAAGGTAGTGAATGATTCGGTTTCAAAATGGCTAAGGAATTATCAAGTAAGTTTCTGGACCATGCTACAAAAAGTATTGAAATCAATGCTGTCAGGAGATAAAAGGGAAGGAAGAAAGGTACTTGGAGGAAGTATTTAAATTTGTATGAGAGGATATCTGCCTCCCTTACTTTAGGAGGGGCCTGCATCTTCTATTGCCAAAATATTTGAGAAAGCAACATGCGAAGTGCATAGGAGCCCAGCTCACATTGTTCCTGCTGTTTTCAGGATTTCTTCAGAGCACATTTTCCATTGATCCACAATATATTTAGACAACAACATGTTCCCGGGTATCTGTGTAAACCTAAGAACCTGTGAAGAGAAACATATCCCACCCCCAAACAACTGCAAGGCAAGGATCCCCTAGAGTTCACGAACAGTGTATATATGCACCAAAACTTGCTGAACACTCTGCTCAACATTTCCAGAAGCAGTTAATGCTGTTACTTCAGCCTAAATACCAGTTAATTCCATGTTCAAAAACCCACTTTTGTACTGTTAAATCAGTGCGATTGCTTAAAAAAAAAAAAAAGAAAAACCTCAGTGCAATCTTGCTTAAGTTTATCAGAGCCTCAGGGACAGTTAAAATGTAACTAGCAGTTTTCCTCATTCCAGGGCTCTGGTCTGATGAAAGCAGCTCTCTACTTAGAAGTGTACTGTTGTTAAAAAGCCCCACTTTATTTCAGTGCATACTGCTCTTTTTGTGGTTATTTGTGACAATGATAAGAGTTCAATCTTAAAGACAACTATGGTGGGTCAAAAATCTCCCTGATATGAGGCCATTACAACAGGGATGAATTAGGTTTACCTTCTTTTAGATCATGGAGAAGTAAGTTACTTTGTTGACACGCAGGCATTAGGACCATATACTACCAGAGTGCACATATTGCATTTTTAGAATGGTGTCTCTCCCGGCCTCTTCCTGCACTACCCTTTTCACCCTGTTAGGTTAGAAAAACCGTCCCTCTTGCTAAACCCAATAGTCTATGTGGTAGTAGAACCATGTTAGTTCCCACAGAACAGGTAACATGCACTTACCTGCAAGGGCAGACTGAGGAAAGCTAAGTTAACAATCCCTTATTAAACTTCTGAACAGAGCTTCAGCAGTTCAGGCAGAGACAGAAGTTCTGATTATACCAGAAACCTTATTTGACTATGAAATCCCAAAGCACTGGGTCCAATAAGCTCGTAGCTGATGTACTCTATGCAGTGAGAAAACCCTCTCCCAGCCAAAGGGAGCAGCATTACAGCATGGACACCACAGACAGATTCTGCTACTGTAAACATACCTACAGTGCCAGGAATAGGTGCCATCCCCTTACTTAGGTTTAAATACTACTCCGATTCTCATAAGTCTCTCTAAGGTAAGCCATTTTGGAGGGTGATGATTCAATCTCCAACCTGAATTGGTGTGCCTGCTCTTATATACTGTCATTCTGATTTCTCTTAGTGTAGTAAATGCACCGTAATTCTCTAACAGTCACATTTAATCCAAGTCAAAAACTCAGCCCATATCATGGACCTGTTAATAGTCAAAAATGAAACAATGAAATACAGTGTGTCATTAAACTGGATCTACTAATATAAAAAAAGATTTACTTTGTCTCTAAGCCAAATATTTAATACAAGACAGGTAGGTCTTATGATCAACTCACAGTTTAGCTATTTGAAACAAAGTATGGCACAGATTCCAGATTTCTCTCAGGAGGTTGTGTATTCACACACTTTTCACTCTTTGCAATGATTATCAATTCGCCAAAAATAGTGTAACAGTCAACAAGGAAGAGCAGAGAAAAGCAGATTTAGGAGAAATTTTTTTCTTTTAAGAGGTGAAAATAAGTAACTTCTACTTTTGTAAGAAACTTTATTTTTAAAAATGCATTCTTTCTCAAAACAGATGCCATCTTTTTAAAAATTGCAGTAGCAACCCTTGCACTCAAAGGAAAACATGCAAACTTGATGGCTGAAAATATTCTGCATAAAAATCCAAGACACGAGGCAAAAGTGTGGCCCCACCTTCTCGTGCCTTTAGGAAATCCAAACCTTTCAGTGCAATGTCTGGTGCTTCCAATTGTGGAGAAACATAGCAGATGTTATCTTCTGCCAGCTAATCTCTCCGATTTTTGAAGCAAAAACAGTCTCAGCTACATTTAAAATTTCATTGTTAATCTGTTTTCAGTAAGTACAAACAGAATTCAATAAAATGCCAGAATCCAGTGGAAAAAAAATTAAATTCTACCCTGTGCCATACACTTTTAAAAAATTAGACAGAAAAACAATTTCCGATTTTATTAATACACCCTTTTTAAAGTTTATTTGTGAAAGCAGCTCTTTATGCAAATCAAAAGCAGTTCCTGAGTAACTGCAGTAAACAGCATCTTAAATATTTTTTGTTTTGCCTTTCAGCTCTTCTGTTTTGGTTCTTCCTTTATTTCTCCCTAGTTTCAAGTTTAATCACAGGTCCTTTCCAAAAAATGTGCAAGTTCAGTTAGCAACATTTCCAGGACTCCACATACTGCAGATGTTCCTGCCATACCTAAGATCTGCATGTTTGCCAGGTTGTATTCCTCCAGCCATTGCAGATTTCCCTGTCCAACCTTTACAGTATGAGTCTTCACGTTTTCTTCAGCATACGTCGGGACTGCCATGTGTGGAACTTATTGTAGGCTGTCTGCAGCATCTCTTCTATATGATTTATCAACTGAAAAAATAAAACAAAGGGATCTTCCCGGTATCTGAGAAACATGTACTCTTACTCTGAACATAAATGGGCTTGATTTTCCCCTCTCACTATGAAATATCAAAAACAACTGCACTAATGTGAAAAGGAGACTTGGCCTCTGTTTCAATTACAGAATGGTGCAAAGTTTTATTGGTCAAGTAGGGTAGAGTATCAGTAAAGACAGTGGATATGTAGTTAGCTAGTTTAAGGGAAACTAGGCAGACAACTGACTACTTATGTTCAAGCGCTGTACTTAAGAGCACTTTCAATCGTCAGTGGATATTAGCTAAACAGGTCATTCATTCATCTAGTCATTGAGAAGTCAGACTATCAACTTGAAAAATAAAAGGAAAGAATTAGAATGTATAACCCTACATCCTTTTCTCCATCAACCATGGTTTTGAGTATTTTTTTTTTTAAAGGGGACAGGAGATGAGAAACTCTTTTCATAAAAATTAAGCATGACACATATAGCTAACAGAACAAATTAACCCTCCCACCCCCCATGAAACAAAAAGACATCAAAATCTGCCATTCTGTGATAAATGATTTTTTTTTTTTTTTTTTTAAAAGATAAAAATGCACACAAATAATTGAAGTTAGAAGGGAGATTTTTCCCTCTTACATTTGTGCTTAAATACTGTCTCCGAATTTTTTCTTGGAATGGACAGAGCTTTGTAACTTGAAATCTTTCCAAGTTACTCTTCATTTTCACAACCTGAAAGAGATCAATAGGGGGGAAAAAATGTTCAAATCTTCACATGAAAATTTTCTTGCACTCAACAAAGTGCTCCTGCAAATTGAAAAACAAAGCTAGTACCTCAGGTTTTTGTAAATATGTATAATTAAATTGCTAGGAAGCAGTTACTGTATTGAAAATGTGATAAGTTTATGGAAGCAAGCATTAACTGGCCATGCATTTTTCTTAAGCTGTTTTGTGAAGCATGTTATGCTCACTTAACTGTACTGCAGTCCCATTTTCTACAGTATCTTTGTCAGCAACACTTTACATTTAACATTATTTATATCCCTTTGCTTTAAGCCAGGAGTGTACTTTGGATTTTTTACTTTTGCAGGAGAACATCTGAACAGACCCAGAAAGTAACCTACTTTGTCAGATCCAAAATGAGGCACAGTAGTACCTCCAAACAGAAACAGTGACAGAGCTAGAATCTTAGGGTTTTTTTCTGATCCCTGGTCTCATGCTCTAATCTTTTTAAAATGCAATTACACTCTGAAAGATAACTGGAATGGCAAAATGATTGTGGATGATTGATTCTATACTGAACTTGTTCAGTTTAGATAAGTTCTCTCCGCCCTACCACTGTTACAACTAATGTTAGTATTTTCTTTCTGGTTCTCATTACCGGTTACCAGGATTCAACAATTGGAATAGGTAATAATTCAACTGACAATTCCTGAGCCACAAGAATTCTGCCCCTTCTTCTGCATAGTCTATGCAAGGGACAGCAAAAAAAACAGTTTTAGGCAACAGTGTGGGAATATCACATTGTAACTGCACAGAGGGAGCAGGTCTGCTGAATAAAGATGCTGTTTTTACAGTATTGCATTGTGGCCATAATTATTTTAGGCGTGAAAGGACAAGCATCTTTTAGTTATTTATACCACATGATTTAAAATGTGACACAGTAGCTTACATAAAACTTCTTCTGTAATAGTCTCATTACAGACCGTACATGTGGTTACAAGGTATACTGACATTATTACTAGCTCTCTCCACCATATATCGCTCTCACCTTTTCCTCTAGGAATGGTGTATTCACAGGAAAGCAGGACCAGAAGTGTCGCAGTAGTTCCCCAACTGCCACATACAAGTGTTTCAGTTCAGACTGAATATCATTTGGCACCATCTCTGCAAAGGGGGAAAAAACCATCATTTAAATATGTAATGTATATCTAAAATAAGATGTTGCTAAAGCATAGAGAAAGTTGCTTGATATTCGCAACAGTGGCAGTCTATGGCTCAAACTACTACAGTGTACCCGTCTACAAGCACAGTCAATTACATTACTACTTTGTAGTCTAGTTATCAGTTTCTTTAAAAATGAGCCTGAAATCTAGGACTCAGTCAAAAGGTTAAGAACAAAGCGATCACTAAACTTGCACCTTCCTTGATGACTAATGGCAAAGTAAACTTTATTCATTAGGGTGTAAATCTCACCTCGTTGTTAGTAATAGGACCCCAAGACACCACACACAGTAGTTAGGAACACTGGATTGTAACCTGTGCTACAGGTTTCATCTTCTTCCAGTGGGGGGCAAAGGGCAAGAGTCAGATGAGCACCCCCCCCGCCTGAATTGGGTAACACTATCAGAATCCACTCATTGTGGAGCAGAAGCACCACCATTTCTTTGGATCCTGACTCTCAGAATGGGACTGGAGTAGGGTCCTTCCCTCCTCAGGATGTACAGGATAGGGGCAAGGACAAGATCACGGTGGCAGAGGGAGTAGAGAGAATTTATACAGGGGAAAAAAAACGGGGAAGGAAAAAGAATAAGAGCTGAGACGCATAGGAGGAGAAATCAGGGAAGGGACCATCGGACAGAGTGAGCAAGGGGGAAAAGCAAAGATATAAAAGTCAATGAGGAAGCAGCACCACAAGTGAAAGCACAGGGAGCCCCCACAAGAGTGTAGGTGGGGTACAATGGGATAGAATGGAGCCCCAGCAAACAACGTCCTAGGGCCCCAAGTTTCTCACTGCACTGGGCTGTGGCTCTTTAGAAATTGGGGGAGGGGCAGCTGTAGAGGCACGCAGCCCCAGCAGCAGTGTTCGCAGACACTGCCTGACTCGGGCCCGTGGTGCACATTGCCCTTGCTCCTACAGGAGGATGGCCTGCTCCCTTTGGGAAGGCAGTGTGTGGGGTTACTGCATGGAGTCCTTGCGTTCCTGAAACACAAAGACTCAGATTCCCACGCAGGGGCCCTTTTTCAGCCTGGTTCAATTAAACACTTAAGTGCAGCTCTCCAGAGCAGTCACGTGGTCCTTACCATACCAAAGTGTACCGCAGGGGTCGGCGACCCCCGGCACGCGTGCCAGCTCAGGCTCCCCTGCTGGCCCCGTAAACCGCGCGGCCAGCAGCTGCAGCCCACAGCTGAGGGTCTCTGCTGGCCCCACCCCCTGCTGTACGGCGGGAGGGGAGGAAAGGGGAGCGGGTCGCATCGCCCCAGACCGCCCAGAGCTGCGCCACTGCCAGCAGGGCAGAGCCAGCCCCGGCCATGGCCGGCAAGAGGGTGGGTCGGCTCAGCCCACCCAGAGCCGCCGCTGCCGGCAGGCGACCTCTGGTTCCTGGCCCCAGATCCCACCAGCAGCAGCAGCTCCGGGTGGGCCAAGCTGACCCATGCTCTTGCCAGGGCAATGCGACCCGCTCTGCTCCCCTCCCCTCCTGCTGTCCAGCAGGGGGCGGGGCCAACTGGGGCTATCAGCCCTGTGCTGCCCCTGAGGCATGGAACCGGAGGCAGCTGATGCCTGGCCCCGCCCCTTTTGGCCCCTCCCCTGGCACCTGGTGTACTGCAAAGAGGTAGCACGCAGCAGCACCAGAAAAAAGCAATAGCTGTGATCAATACAAGCTCACAGTAACTTACTACTGGTGGGCAATGATGTACCATAATATAAAACTGGAACTCCAAAAAGAGAGGCTGCAAACCCGGCAGCTGTTTGAGTTTTATTTCATTAAAGCAGTGGTCCTCAACCGTCTCCCCCTCTTCCCCCCACAATAATAGAATATGTCCACAACATGCAGCCTTTCCCTGCTTTCCCCACCCCGGCCAGGAGCAGAGTCACCACTGGGCGAAGGCAAAACTGACAGAAAGAGCCAGCAATTGGGAGCAGGGCCATGGTGGGGCATGGAGTGGAGCTGTGGCACAGCAGGGCAGGGTGGAACTCCCTCCCCACCCCCATGGGGGATAGCTGCACCCTGCCAGACATTCCTCAACATCCCCCAGGGAAATGTGCCCCACAGTTTGGGGCCACAGGATTAAAGGGCTTGCAACTGAGCATGGCCTCGTTATGAAACCTGACACCCCCCCCAATGCTATTTGCAGGCATGTGTAAGCTTCAATCTGTGCTTAACTCCCCTTCCCCCACATCAGAATTGTGCTCTCTACAGTACCCCTAGGTCTTAATATAACCTGTATTTTGGGCAGAGCTATTCTACACAGCAACTTCCTATGCCTGCTTCACTTCTATTCACTTCCACCCTTTCAGCATTGTGGAGGGTAGGGAACTTGTGACTTTCTGAGGAGGGTTTCATTTTTTTTTTTTTTTTTTTTTTTAAAGAAGCACAGTGGTGGAGTTGCAGAAGTAGGGTAGAAAATACAGTGCATGTGCTGGTAACAAGGGCAGCAAAAGGTACAGGGAAAAGAAAACATTGTCATTCCCCACCCTTTATTGCCCCCCTTCCCAAAAGCAGTCTCTGCCAGTGGTTACCTGACTGTGGCTACTGCTGCCTTTGTTCTGTCAGCTTTCTGGCAGTTACCAGGGAAGTGAGCGTGCAAGCGGGGCCTTGCAGAAACAGAGCTTCGACTCTAAGCTAAAGACGCAGGCGCTCAAGTAGGTCTGAGCAAGATGGGTTGAAAGGGGCAGGACTAAGGTGGAAACAGAGGGCCCATGTAAAACTGTTACACCGCTCTAATCCATGGGAAAAATTAAAACTGAGCAATTATTTCAGAGAGATAAGGTGGGAGAGGTAATATCTTTTATTGGCCTATTGGTGAGAAATGAGCTTTCAAACCACACACAGCTCTTCAGATGATACTCAGTGTCAGAGTTGGGCTGCTTGGAGTACCTTTCCCAGACCCCAAGAAGAGCTGTCTGTGATTCAAAAGCTTGCGTCTCTCTCAAACAGCAGTTGATCCAACAAAAGATACTACCGCTCCCATTTTCTCTCTCTCAAATATTCCAGGACCAACACAGCACCAAACACACCACATGCAATTATTTTGTAAACAGATTTGGTTACAAAATCTGTCTCTAGACCAAATCTAAAGCTTGCTCCTCCAGAATAAATGAAGCTTTATTTTGTAAATGGCAGAGAAAACAAAAAAGCAAAGAGGCTAGCCCTCCAGTATTACACTGTGGCATACTTTCCAAGGCTGGGAGCACTGATTTTTAGCTCTTAGGCCTGAAGCCTTGAATTTTGGGGTTTTTTTATATTTGGCCACCAAGTGTAAGCAGAAATACTAGAGGAGAAAGTCGGCCTACAGGCTGTCCTGCACCAGAACAAGGTGGCTACTTGGCTTCACCCTATCTGCTCAAAATGGTGACACCAGGATGGAAAGCAGCAAGGTAGTCCATTTAGTGAAGGGGTAATAAATAAGTCTGACCTTTAACACAGTATGCTGTGAGTAAGCTAATGGCAAATGAAGTCAGACTATCTTAATCCCATTTACTTCAGCAACCACAGCCTCCTTACCGGCCACACTGGATAGCTAGTTTCATTCAGAATTTTTCCATTGTCACTTTAATCTTATACTTTGCTATAGTATTCAAGGTGAACATCTGTGCATTTGCTTTGACAGTGTAACCTGCTGTATCTAGAAATAAAAAAAGGCACTGCACCCCACCTTTTTTGTTGATCTAGTCTATCTAGCTAATGGATATCTTACTATGTAGTACTTACGGTTTATGGCTTGCTGGGTTCCACCCTGCATAAGTGCTCCTCCAGGTGACAGCGCTGTGATGGTGCTAGAAGCAGCACCACTTGAAAGAACCTTAAAAAGAAAAATCACAAAACAACAGAGTCCTTTCATATAGTTTTTTTCCAGTCACTCGTTTTAAAACATTTTGGACAAATTAAGTCTTACAGAAACATCTGGATTGTTGGATCAGATATATCAAACAGGACATTAGGGATTTTACACTGATATAATTTTGCAAGTATAAACCTAATCTCCCCATTGAAGTCCTAGGGAATTATAAATACATAGTTCTAAGTATCAACTCATGTTACCTGTGCAAGTTCCAGAAACCATGACGGGAACACAGATAGCACCCATCCACCAGTATTGCTTTCAAACTGATGTCTATAGCAGGGGTCGGCAACCCCCAGCACGCATGACAGAGCTGGCACACGGGCTGAGCCTGAGCGGCACATGGCGCCGCTCAGGCTCCCCCGCTGGCCCCGCAAACCACATCGCCAGCAGCTGCAGCACACGGCTGAGGGTCTCTGCTGGCCCCGCCCCGTGCTGGACAGCAGGAGGGGAGGGGAGGGGAGGGAAGGGGAGCAGGTCGCATCGTGTCACCCCGGCCCGCCCAGAGCCGCACCACTGCCGACAGGGCAGAGCCGGCCCTGGCCAACAAGAGGGTGGCTCGGGTTGGCCTGGCTGGAGCCGCTGCTGCCAGCAGGCGGCCTCTAGTTCCCGGCCCCGGCTCCTGCCGGCAGCGGCGGCTCTGGGTGGGCTCACCCTCTAGCCGACTCACCCTCTTGCCAGCCATGGCCAGCTCTGCCCTGCCAGCAGCAGCGCGGCTCTGGGCGATGCAACCTGCTCCGCTTCCCTCCCGCCAACCAGCAGGGGGTGCGTCTAACAGGGGCCATCAGCCCTGCGCCGCCCCTGCAGACGGGAGCCGGCCCCGGGGCGGGGAACCGGAGGCTGACCGCTGGCTGATGCCAGCCCAAGCCCTGACCAGCAGGGCATCTGAGCCTGGCCCCGCCCCCTTTTGGCCCCACCCTCGGCACCTGCTGAGGGTGCAGTGGGCGGGGCTGGCACAGGGGCCAGCAAAGGTTGCCGACCTCTGGTCTATAGTATGGGTTCTTAACCTGTACAGGATATTGCCTAACAGGTCCATGTATTGGATGCAACTCAAAATCACTAATAAAAACTCAGCCATTTTTATCAGGCAATACAACAATTAAAGGAAAATTTTCACTGGGCCCCCTCACTTTACAAGAACTGTGAGCCACAAACAGCAGTGGAAATTTAATTTGGGCCACATGTAAATTTGTTGAGTGCAAGGAAAGTTAAGAGAATCTGCTGCCCCAGACAAACTGAAGACAGAAGATACATGCAGCCATTTGGCAGCCTAAGGGATGTAGCAGCACCTGTGTCCTACTTCCTTTTTCAGGCTGGCAGATGCACGTAATCACAAATCCCCTGGATGTGACTTTGTATTGCCATTGAACTTTACTCTCCATGTGCCGGAGGCAAGGGTCACTAGAGATACACTGCACAGCTGGAAGATGGAACTCTACCACGCACAACAGCAATACTGATTCCACTATATTGGGAGCTTTCTCACAGGTATGGGAAAGTTGTAGGATTTACCCATTAAAACCAGCAAATCTGGTAGTTAGGCCATCTTAATTTTACAACATCAAAGCTAAAGTGTTAGCTGTAAAACACTGCTCTGCAACTTAATTCAGGTAAATTATAGGCTGTTCTCATTCAAGACTTTTCTTTTAAAACAGTTTCCCATATCAATTTAACAGGAAAACTATCAGGTTCACCTTAAGGGACTAAAAAACTAAGCACCCTAATTCCAGTAAATCAAGAAATATCAAGACAAGGTTAATTCGAAACTAAATTTCCAGTATCACGGAGGGAGTTTTTCTTTTCTGTATTTAAATTTAAACGATTTTTTCCTACCTGAGTTAGTCTGGGTACATAGGCTTCCATTTCTTGTCTAATACTATGAAAAGAATTAATTATATCTTGACTGGTTGCATATTGCTGTGACTGAATTGGAGTTGGACCATGATAATACCTATGGGAGGAGACAGGAAAAAATCCTAAGTAGTAAGTATAGAGACAGTAATATAAGTAGCAAAAGCTTATTTATTTAGCAGTTGCACCTCTCAGATTTTAGGTGCTGTACAAACTTAGCTTTTGGTCTCTATTAAAAAAAAAAAGTTAAAGGTTCTGATTGGAAATGTACAACCCTCCCCCGCCCCCAACAACACCCCAAACCTGCAAGCTTCCAGATTCCACCTACAACCTAAGCTCTTCCCAAGTATGGCCGCAAAATGAGAAGGGATATGCCATTCTTGATTTTTTGTTATGTAGCTCTTAGGACAGGCCTGTACTTAAAATGCTGCATCAGCATGTAAGTGAAGACACTGCTATGCCAATGGGAGAGAGTTCTCCCATCAGCATAATTAATCCACCTCTGTGAGAAGCAGTAGCTATATCAACAGGAGAAAAGCTTAGATTCTGGAAGACAAAAGGGCAGCCATAACAAAGAAGTGAATCCAACCATTGTGAGTTGATCCAATTCAACACTCCAATAAGATCTGTGTCTGCAGAATGTGCAAATATTTCCAAACGTGTCATACAACAGAAACGCTTACAAAATGTCTCAGTGAATTTATAAAGGTATATTTGTTAGACCTTCATACTTAGAAAAAAACCATAAGTTTAGTTTATCACAGCAGTTTGTAATAGAGGGCTTACGAAATACACAAAAGTCAGTATGAACTGAAGACAGTTTTGAAAGTGGCAACTACTTGAAAATTTCTGTAAACATGATTTCAGATTAATTAAATTTTAATCTAAAAGCACTCAAAGCTATGTAAAATACAAAGCAGATCAGGGACAGACTGAGTCTGGATAGGCCATAAAGCAATTTATATTACTTTTAATACATTGAAATATCCAAAGAACTGTTTTCTTTTATACATTGAGAACTTACCGATCAGATTTCTTTAGGTTCAGTGCAATAGTTTTAATGCTATTATTCTTTCCTAAATCTTCATATTCAATAGCTTCCTGTAGCTTCACCTGCAATATAGAGACATGACTATAAAACAAATTACTTATATGATTGCACATATGTAGACTATGCTTTTTCCCTGGTCCATAGTTTCCTGGTTAAAAAAAATGGAAAAAACTAAGATAAAGGAAAAAAGCTAGCAGTGCATCACCCAGTGTGGTCAGGAGGAAAGGTGCATAAGTGGCTCTGGCTGCCTAAATCAGTCTTCAGTAACTGGCTGTTGAAGCCACAAGATTCCTATACTATTGCCAGGGCATAGGGGGAGCTCCTTTCCACTGTCACATCCCAATTGGCACAAGCAAGAGGAAAGAGGGGGACGGCAGCCTAGGAGATGCAATAGTTTCTCTATGCCACAAGAGGATTCTCCCTCACAAATATACGTTGTCATTCCAGGGCAAGCTGTTGACCCTGTGTTTGTTTCCCTCAGAAACAGCACAAAAGTGGCCACATGCAGTGCTATTGTAGAAAGACAACAGAGTCCTGTGGCACTTTTAAAGACTAACAGATTTATTAATCGCATGAGCTTTCGTGGGAGAAAATCCCAGTGGGACCTGACACAAGTGATCCAGGTTTCAAAAGGCAAGTACTCAGTGCTTTTTGAAAGTCAGGCACCTTTAAGATGTCTGAAACTGGGCACTCAAGACACTCAGTATCACTAATCGATTTTTAAAATGTAGGGCATAATTACAAAGGAGGTCAATGCTTGTGTTAGGACTTCCACAAAGGCTGAGTGTTTAAATACATAGGATTTGTTACCATGTCTCTTCCAATCTTAAAATTATTTCTAATTTTTTAAATTAAAAAGCACAGAGGAAATTACCAAGAAAAACTTAATGTTTTCAAGAACTCCAAAATCATTCTCTTGTTGCACACTTAAAAAAGCTTTTTGAGACATTGTAAAAGCAAAAACTTATCAAAGAATCTGGTGCCTGTTAGTTTTGGAGGAATTGACAGTAAAACTCACCCTCTGAATACATGAATGGGAAGAACATGACTGTTTGAAGTCACATTTAGGTAAATGCTGTACTAAAATCCCACACACTGACTTCTCCCCTTTCCCCTGCCTTTTAAAAAACATTCACACACACCTTGTTTCAATACTAGTGGCCTTTACTATTTTTTCTGAAGATCCTGGCCAGGATTTTTATAATTCAGAGCCACCTCATAGAAAAAAAAAAAGCACAACTGTACTTATCCTAGACAAACCTTGTCAACTTTAGCAAGGCTTTTGATACGGTTTCCCACAGCATTCTCGTCAGCAAGTTAAGGAAGTATGGGTTGGGCGAGTGGACTGTAAGGTGGATCGAAAACTGGCTAGATCAACGGGCTCAGTGGGTAGGAATCAATGGCTCGATGTCTGGTTGGCAACCGGTAACGAGTGGAGTGCCCCAGGCGTCGGTCCTGGGGCCGGTTCTGTTCAACATCTTCATTAATGATCTTGATGATGGAATAGACTGTGTGCTTAGTAAGTTCGTGGATGACACTAAGCTGGGGGGAATAGTAGATACTCTGGAGGGCAGAGACAGGATCCAGGGAGACTTGGACAAATTGGAACACTGGGCCGAAAGAAACCTCGTGAGGTTCAACAAAGACAAATGCAAAGTCCTACACTTAGGACAGAAAAATCCCATGCACTGCTACAGGCTGGGGACCGATCGGCTAAGTAGCAGCGCTGTAGAAAAGGACCCGGGGGTTATGGTGGACGGGAAGATGCATATGAGCCAACAGTGTGCTCTTGTTGCCAAAAAGGCCAATGGCATATTAGGTTGCGTCACTAGGAGTATTGCCAGCAGATGGAGGGATGTGATAATTCCCCTCTATTCGGCACTGGTGAGGCCCCATCTGGCATACTGTGTCCAGTTTTGGGCTCCGCACTACAGAAAGGATGTGGACAAATTAGAAAGAGTCCAGCAGAGGGCAACAAAAATGAGTAGAGGGCCGGGGCACATGACTTATGAGGAGAGACTGAAGGAACTAGGCTTATTTAGTCTACAGAAGATAAGACTGAGGGGAGATTTGATAGCAACCTTCAACTACTTGAAGGGGTGCTTCAAAGAGGAGGGAGCTAGGCTGTTCTCGATGGTAGCAGAGGACAGAACAAGGAGCAATGGTTTCAAATTACAGCTGGGGAGGTCAAGGTTGGATATTAGGAAAAACTTTCTCACTAGGAGGGTGGTGGCATTGGAATGGGTTACTTAGGGAGGTGGTAGAATCTCCATCTTTGGAGATTTTTAAGGTCCAGTTAGACAAAACCCTGGCTGGGGTGAGTTAGTGGGAGAGGTCCTGCTTTTTAGCAGGGGGTTGGACTAGACGACCTCATGAGGTCCCTTCCAGCCCTATTATTCTAATGTGCATATGTTACTTAACACACACAAAAAGGAAAAGGACCAATGTTTTTAATGCAGCAATTTAAAGCTAGAGCCACTGCAGATATGTAGCTAAAATTGTGACAGAAAATATTAAGAAGCATTAACAGTATCAGAATAGTAATACCCTTGAATTTGATTAAATGAAAATTCAGTGAAAACTGCTTTGGGGAGCTGCTTCCTTCATTCATTAAGTACAGAGATTTTCTTCTAGTTCTGCTAAATTGTTCACTCTAACCCAGAACTGCAGCAAGCAGTAAAGTCAGAGCTATTGACTGCTACAAGTACAATAGGTATTTTCTAAAAAATTATTTGCTACTTGTATGCATTAAGTAATTTTTTAGGGGTGGGGGAGAAGTATGTGCAAGAGTTAAAAGTCACTGGAGATTAATTTTTTTGACTGTAGTACATAGTCATTCAAACCTTTTTTTTTTAAAGCAACTTTTATGTAATTCCAGTATCTTGAACACAGCTGCTCAGCGAAAGATTCTAAAAAAACTACTAGCTGCCTCACTTGTGTGCCAATAATCAAATCTGAAACTCGTTTCAGTTGAGCACTACTGTTTCTGATGTAAGATCAAGCCTTGAAGTGTTAAGTGCCAATTTAGCATTTTGCTTACTAATACATGTACACTCCTCCCACGACACATTAATTCTAGGCAGTGGTTGCAACTGCTAATATACTACCAATTCCTGGATGTTCTCCCCGAAGTGCTCAGGCACTTACAGTGGTAATGCCTAAATACAGCCACATGCAGTGAAGAAAACATGCCTTTTAAGCTCCATTTGAAACACATGGGAAAAATATCAGTGTTCACTCAATGAAAGAAGAAAGGCCAATGGGAAGGTTGTATTATCAAATTTTAAAAAGTTATTTGCATTTAATTAACTAAGGCGCTCTGTGTCAACAGAGCATGTTTATCTGAAGGCTGTTGTATTTAATCAACATTTTACATTCATATCATTCTTCATACTTTTAAGCAGCCATTGCTTTATGCAGCTGCTTGCAGTATTACATATACACTTCAGCTGGAAGCGCACCGGCACACTCACTTTATTCATACCTTTTTTATTGGTGGCTGAAAGAAATCAGAATCCCTGGAGTTTCCATCTATACTGCTGGTCTCACTGTAGTGATCATTTTGTGCTTCTCTTAAATAAAAGACAGTATTAAAAGGGAGTGAACAATAAGTCATCCTACAGGAGATTGCTGTTTAGACTGAGGATATGTAGTAAGTTAATCTGTTTTAAAATATAATTTACTTCCAAATTACCACTTTCAAAAAAGATTGGCACTTAAATGCTGGACCAACAGGTGTCACTCCAAAAAGGGTCAGCTTATGATGGACAGGATTCATCATCTTTGCCCAAAGAGGAAAAAAGTGTAATCTTGACAGGTGGAGATATCAGGACCATAATGGGAGAGAAGCAGTCCTCCTGCCAACTAAAACTAAGTTAAACCTCTTAATGCATTTACATCACACCATTCCTATGCCAATGTTATCAATTAAACTGTAAGGAAGGGAAGTTGCCATTATGTATGTTCTTCTAGGATGGTCCTCAGTGTGACTATCTGCTCTACACATGATCTCTTGGGCCTCAATCCATCCTGCTCTTTTCTCTAAGGTTTGCATCTACTGCCTCCACCATCATCTGTAATGCCACACTGCCGAAGTCTCTCTCAACACCACACTTACCTCCACACAAACTTGTCCTAGTCCTGCTGCAGTCACGGCATGAGAGTGGCTACTGTCCCTGTCCCTGGCACTTTGAGCTATGCACATACAGTAGGGAGTACTCCCATATGGAATGACAGGAAAGTAAATATCCAAATTATGTATTTTGTAGAAAGGAGCAACATATGTTTTGCGGGATGGAATGTGTTCTATCAGAAAGGTTTACAATCCAGTATTCAATTTCAATTAAAAAAAAAAAAAAAAGCCATCCACACATACATCATATAGCAGCAAGGGGAAAAAAATATTCTTCCTGAAGAACAGATTAGATAAATGGATTGTAATTAGGTAAGTTTTGCAGGACTCAGAGGGAGACAGAACCCTTTCCATGCTGCACAGCAACCCTTACTGCACTAGACCTGTAACTGAGCCGTCTCGCCCCTCTAAGGTTTGGCTCACAGATCTGCATTAGTAGACCAAGTTGCCCTGGCTCTTCAGTCCCTTCTTCCTGAGCACTGGAGTATAGGGAGCTCCTACAGAGCTATGTTCAATATGCAGGTGATATGAACTCGTGTGAATGCCTTGAATCCAACCATCCCATCCCTTTCTGCATGACAAAAACTGGACCACTTCCACTGGACTCATGGTGGCTTTCTGAGCCTGAATTTGGGCTATAGTTCGGATGAAGTTGTCAAACATTCTCTAAGCTGAATCAGGCAAGGCACAACTTTTTATAAAAAATAAAAATATCCAGGTGTGAATTGTGGTGCAGAAGAGGAATGTATGAAGGTACTTCCAGCCAGCAACATTTTACACCACCTCATGAAAAAAATAGCATGTTTTTAATTTTGGTAGTTGGCATGGCCCTATAAACTGAAAGGGATTTTACCACTAAAAATGGAATCCATACTCTCAGCTGTTTTTAGATCATAATATACTACAGGATTCAAGTTAGACTTGAAGGTTTTATAAATGTGGAGTTAGTTGCCAGTTCTGAGACCTTTTCCGGTGCTGAAACTTACTGTTTCCTAAGCCCAGCTGCAAGGACCATGGCACTATGATGATTAAAGCGTTTTATAATGGCAGCATTGCTACTCTCCTTTACGGACTTAGAGGAGTTTGATGTGGATGGCACAGAGGAAACACCATAGCCCTGCAAATAAAGTAATGAACAGTTTGTTAGGGTTATTCCAAACTAAAATGTGATATTGTTCCCTATTTTCCACTAGATCAGATGTGGTGTAGTGAGTCTGCATTTCCCTTTTCTGGGCTTTCCTGAATACAATGGCATTGAAGTGTGGTCTAGTGCTGTGATTTTCAAACTACAGCTCGGGACCCAGTACTGGGTCACAGCACCCCCTGTTGCTGCCCCTGCCAAAAGACTGGAAGGCATTGCTCAAAGATGTAATTGTTGGGTCACAGGCATAAATGGTTTTTTTCAGCTGGGTCCCGAGAATAAAACTTTGAAAGCCACTGCATTAGAGGAATACATATAGTATTGGGAGTCACGAACTCCAGGGTCCTAATGTGATTCTACTGTCACCTGCAGTGTAACTGCTACCTCTCTGCCTCAGTTTCCCCAGCAGTAAACTAGGGATAGCAGTGCCCAACCTCAGAGGGGTGTTGGAAGGATTAATGCTTGTATAGCACTTTGAACGTGTTAAACTTTCTATAAATGTTAATTCTTTATTTTCAAGTTGGTAGCTTCAATAACCGAATTCTTAGAGAAGTTAAAAATCCAGCATTCCAAGGACCACTAAGTTTTCAGTAGTAAACGAATAGTAATGTGTTCATCAAAAAGGGACATTTTGCTTTAAATTTTATTAAGTGCTTAGGAATACAGCTTATCTCCCTATAAAACAATACAAAGTTGTATTAATTTGCACTCCGATTCTTGCTGCTACTACTACTTGTTTTCCTCATCACGGCAGTGATATCTTTGTCTCTGTTAAACGTGCCTGGTACAAACAACTGGCAATTAATATTTTAAGTTGCTAGTAAAACATGAACATAGTTTTAATTTCATTTTAAGTAAACAAGTTGGACCAAAAACTTGATAACCTTTATATTTATCTTCAGTTGGGACTCAATCTTCTGTATTGTATAATTCCTGTGTACCACCGCCCAGTAGCCTCTAAATGATAAGGGCTATTTTAAAATGAAAAGGCTGTACAAGAATGCTTCTAAAAACAAAAGTCAGATTGTACAGTAGTGTGTTTAAGAAGCCAAGTGAGGTAATGCAGCTCCACAGAACAAAGAAAAGATGCACAAGGACAAGAACTGAGAATACAAATTCTGGTTTGCCATATACGTATCCCTATGTAAATCAAAGGTAACTCAATGCACTTACACTGGTGTAGAACTGATGTGATTGGAATTATACCCAGGACATCAACACAAAAAGGAGAAATTCAGTGATAAATTAGCATTGGGCACGAGAAGTTATTCAGTGGAAAATTTGTATTTTAGTACTAAGTACTTGTGGTCCTTTTTAAAGATAAGGGGATCCAGTTTTAAAATAAGTAGTAATTTTTTTTTGTTTTCACAGCCTCTGTACTTACCTCATCTAATGATTTATCCTCCAAGGCTGTTAAATCTAGCAGAGGATTTTTCACCCCTTGAGACACCATTGTTTTTAACCCTAAGAGGAGGGGAAAAAAAACACAATGTTTTCTTGCAAAATGGTATGTAAATGCAAGAATCTGTCAATACTCAGTATTAACAAACCATAAGCTTCAGTTATCTGGATGTCAGTACCTTGATAAGAGTCCATAATTTTCATACACAACATATAGTATGGCACAGATTATTAAATTATTATTAGATGCCAAAATATTTGCAAGAAATTGCTTTCTAAAAACAGCATTAGCTGTTGCCAAACTGCTTTTGTAAACCAGCAACATGCAAGATATCTGGCACATTTTGGATTCGATGGGTTTCCAAGAACCAGCAAACTGAACACTACAAGTATCAAAAAACCAAGGCTGTGTCTTTAGAAATACTTGTTTTCTGAACAAAAAGTACTATGTATTCTTTTTTTTTAAAATCATCCAAATATATTCCACGCATGGGAAAAGGAGTAGTATCAGAAGGTTCTGTATTTGTCCAAGTGCTGTTATGTGTAGCAACTTTCAGCCCTTTACAGCATCCGTCATTTACAGTCTTCTATTCAGTATTTTTGAAAATGATTGCAGGAATTATTCTAGCTAGTTCCAGATTAGTCCTGTCAACTGCCACCCACAATTCTGAACATTTTCTAGTCATTCACACAAGGTGCTGTATTCAACATACCGGTACATACTGTCTTGAGATAGAGAGCATTAGCTAATGGATAGAACAGGGAACTGGAACCTATGACTACTGTGTCTTTCCCCAGTTCTGCCACTGTCTTGCTGTGTTGTTTTGGATAAAACACTTAACCTTTCTGTGCCTCACTTTACCTATCTGATGTTGTATGGCTTTTGTTTATGAAGTGTTTTGAGACTGTCAGATGGACTCTAATCAGAATGAAAAGCATTCAATAATTATTAGTATATTTAAAAAAATCTAATCTTCTCTCTTTGCGTGTGTGTACCATTCACGGATTATATACACGCATTAAGGGAAGAAGACATTTTCAGAATAACGTTGAAGTCTTTCACCTCAAAAAGTCACATTACAAATATGACCCAGAATGGTGCTGGGCCAAGAAAAGTGGAACACAGCCAATTACCAGAGAACTGATTTATTACAAAAGTCACATTTGTTGTAAGTCTCAGCAGAGACACCACAGAAAGAATGGTCCTGTGAACCAAGCCATTCCCTACTAACAGAGGTTCAATTAAGGCTCCTTGGTTGTCCGTTATCAAGAAGCTTTTGCTGACATTGTTCATTCTGTATGAGTTGTTCATAAAGAGGAGTTTTGAGTGCTGACATCTTTTAAGCATTAATTTGTTTCTAAGCATTTTACTACTAGACCTGAAATGTCTTTCATAATCAGATACTGTAAATAAAGCAAAAGTGGGTCAAACATTCAGCCTGATCAACACCATCCAATGATTACATTATAGATCTTGACTCCTGACATCTTGTAGCATTTATTAAATAATAGGACCAACATTCTTTTTGAAAATGAGAATATTCGTTTTATCTGATTTACCTACTGTGTCTATCAAAAACTGGGCTTTTATTTTTTTTTAAATTAATTTTAGAGTTTCAGTATAATATGGCTAAAAGCACAATGGCCTACTGCAGAAAGAGGAAAAAAAGCTTACCTTTTTCATCCATTTTGGCACATTCAGCAAAGAGGTCTTTTGAGCCTGTATTCAGCCTATCCCGATGGAAATAGTGAGACTGGAAAAATCGTGTCCAGAATTCTTTTTCTGTCATATTATGTGGAACATTTTCTGCATATTTCACTTTTACTGCAAACAAAGGAGGGTGCTTATAAGCTATTTTGCAATTCAAAATACTGCATTATCTGTCAGTATATGATGGAAAGTGACCAAAGCTTATGCTGAATAGACATGAAACTTACTAAAAATATATGGAGTTTAGATTTTAAAAAGAAATGACAAGTTATGCACCAAATAGAAATTCTGTCATACTCAAAAAAGCTTATTATGTATTGGAAAGACACACAAATAAAATATAAGTTTTGGGCAGACTTGGAAAATCTAAAATATCAGAATCTCATTATTTAAGGGGAATCCTTCCTCACTGTTCTCAATCCTTCTCATTGTTCCAAATGGATTATTTCCTTTTCATGCAGAGTCGACCAAACAAATAATCAGTATTAGGGTCCAATCCAGCACTTGTAACTCTAATTTTCTAATGGAAGGCTGGTGGTAAATTATCAAAACCCGTAGACAAATGGTAGTTATAATAAATCCTTCAAACAGAGGGTGACATTTCTGCATGAAATTTACTAATGGCTTAAAGACAGAGCAAAGTGAATAATTCAGAATCTCTTTTCAGCCTCGAACCTACAAAACACACTGAAGGAAGGAAGGAAGACTGCATAAGATGTGCAGAAGGTAGTAGGAAGGAATATTAAGAAGCCTGTACAATTTACCAACAGAAACAAGTCTAGGACTAACTTTCTAGTCTACTAATCATACAACTTAATAAAATGAACTTAGAGAGCTTTGTATCATATATGTATTGATTATTCTGCCTACCTGCAGGATACGTCCTGAATATGGATTCAATAATATCTGAAGTTAAGTTATACCTCAGACCATTGCAGCCATCTGTCTGAGGCCGAACATCAGCCTATTGGAATAACAACATAAGAATATTGTCAAACTGGGTAAAACCTTGTTTATGGGTTGACTTAAAACTGATTTTTGAACACACACTTCACTTAAGATACCTGTAAGAGAGAATTAACCTATATAGACAAAACCAAATGTAGTAGAGTAGGTAGATGCTTAAGCCTCCCCTTTCCACTCTCCCCCCTTTTAAAGTGACAATACAAAATTAAGAGAAAATCAAAACTGCTCTTCAAGATGCTAATTTATTTGCTCACAGCAAATGTCTCAGTTCAGAATTATCTTTTCAGGTGGATGGAATGATTTATCAATAAATATTCAAAGGACTGGATACATGCATATTTCTTGGCTAAGGAAAGATTAAGGGGAGGTGATAGTCTACACATATCTGAAGATGTAAACAAAAAGGGCAAAAGTATATAGAATCATAAAAGGAGTAAGAGAATTAAACTGAAGGGGAAAATTTAGGCTGGTTATCAGAAATACCTCCCCATCTGGAAGATTAATCAGAATACAGAAGTTTAACAGGAAATGGAGGAAACCTCCTTTCTCGGGACATTTAAAAACAGACCAGACAGCACATTTCAGGATACATGCAAAGAACAATCTTGCACTGACAAGGAATTTGATGGACTGGCTTAATTTCTGAAACCATAAAAAGATAATAGATATTCCTGTTTGTAAGTGTGGTATTCCATTTAATGTTAAGTCGGGGCCTCTTTTTCTGATATTGCGTTAAGTAGAAAAAAACATTACAAAGCAATGGTATTTAAGGTAAAATTTTAATTTTAACTCATACATATTTTACAGAGGAAGTCCAGCCAAGAAATAAATGTGTTTCCTTAGTGGTTTCTTAAAAACCCTTCCTCTGTTATGTAGATTGAACGTACCAGAAAAGCTGCAGAGATGCCCACATCCTGTTTATTAGGTGCGACAGAACTATCCACAGTGTTCATACTTAAACGGTTAGCCCAGAATTCCTCAGCACTGATTACTTGACTCACAACAAGGTCTTTATAAAGCTGAAACAAAACAGGATCTTCTTGCAGCATTCTAGTAAAAGAACAAAATTAAAACATACCACACTAATTCAGCAGGATTTCCATGTCAAATAAACTGTAGGGGTTCATGAAGGGAACAGATCATAGTGAGGTAAGAGACACACTGCATTGTCCAAGAAAAGTTCTAAGTAGTTGTACAAGTAATATATTAAGATCAATACTGCTACTCATCTTGGCCAAAGAGGAGACACTTGTGGTCACGGAGCATTATGGGCTGTGTGGTTCAGACCCGTCAGGCGAGAGATGTTCTTATCAGTCCTTATTAGTGTTGTTCTGTCTCTGGCGCTGATATCAGCTTGGCTGCGTGCGTGAATGCGTGTGTGAAGCTCTGAAGGTGTGCTTCCTCAGGATCACCCCTGGCTTAGATCTATAAGTGGGGTCTCCGTTACCCCAGTGATCTAGCGCTTGGCTTGGATCTGAAGCAGGGACTGTGTTAGCCTGATGATCCTAAGCCGAGGTGCTCCTTTGGTGAACACCCTACCTTTGGCTCAAATCTTTAGTGAAAACTTAGTTAGCTCAGTGATTTGGAGCCTAGGCGTTCCCTGTGTGCTAGAGGTAAACTGAGGCAGCACTCACGATCAAAGAAACCAACACGACCACGGATCTTTGTAGAAACGAAGGTGCCAGGCTAGACTTTATTGGAACATAGCACAATGGCAAGCGATTTATATTAACAGAACTGCTGGCTGCATACATACTCTTAATTGATGGTAGGACTCCCCATCACCCCTTTTGGCTCCACGGGGTCTGAGCTCCAGGGCTCCTACTTTTATACCCTCATCTGATCTTACATTGACTGGTCCATATTCTAACTGATTTACACATCGATTGGTCCACGCATCACTGGGTATCTCCATCCATCAAGGTGTCATGGTTTGGCAGAACCTTACCTTTGCATGGGCCAAACTATGCAAAACATCTTTTTGGTGTTATACCGACCCAACACCAACTTCTTCAAGGTACATTCTGATTCTCATACTTATTATTACAAATTCAGCTTGTTTCTTGCCAGTTTTAGTGAAGTCAGACTTTCACAACCTCTCTCGTTAGTACCTTCAGTTCGGGTTTGCAGTACATTCTTTGGAAGGTACACTACAGTACACTGTTTTGGATTACTTTGTTAGGCCCTGAGCCAGCACCTAGGCGCTTCTACTTGTCTTTCTATTTTAACCTTTTACTTTCTCTTACAACACTAAAGGCTTGTTTTCATGGGGACACTCAAGGAAGTTAAAACAAATCAACTTAAGCTGCAACGTTAACAAACGTCAATTTAAAGTGCATTAAAGCCCTGGGCAGTCACTCTCATTGAGAAGTAAAATGGCCTCAGTTTGCTGTGGCTTAATTCTCACTTAAGAAGAGTCCACACAAGTTCAGTGTGCTTTAATTTCACATCTTTCATTGTCTTATCCTAACTTTCCTGAGTGTCCTTGTTTAAATAAGCTGTAAACAGAAATGAAGCTGCTAGCTCAAAGAGAGTTTTAATAATGATCTCTAGAAACAAAAAAAAAGTTATTTCCCTTGTAGTAGCTAGAGTTTGAAAGTTGTCGTCCATATATGTTCACTCTTGGTGCCCATGTGCTTGAGATCCGAGTCTTAGTCTTTTGGTCAGCCCTGTCCATTGGGGATGTTTGTGAACCCTGAGCATCCCTCAAGCTCTTGTTCCAGGGGCAGAACATGCCCAGCTGCCATTATTTCCTCCGCTGTCACAGAATCCAGACATTCTAGGACTCCACAGTAACAGGGAAGGGGGTGGGTAATAGAGCATGCATGGAAAACGCATTTCAAAAGAACTTATTTTCTGTTCAAGTGCTTCTCGATATATATATATTCCACTCTAGGCGACTTGCAAGTAGGTGGGTGCTCAGAGTTTACTTAAAAACTACAGCACAGCATCGGATGTCAATGCTTCCACTAGGGAATACATTTAATGAAATACGGACTGAACTCCAAGTAAATGTTTTTCAGGTGTCTGAAATAGGTATGTTTTGCAAGGAAGCGGTCTGAGTCCTAACCTGAGCTGGGTATCTAAACTAGCTAATTTGTAACATCTTAATACAGCCTAAAACACACATGATAGCCTCTGGGCTGATGCTGCTTGGCCTTTCATTCTCTCAGCAAATGCTGTAACCTGCATCAGATTGGTTCTGAAGGATTTGGTCCTTTGCAAATAAATTGATACAGCTCTGCAAATTAAGGTATGCAGCCTGATTTCCCCCTGATTTATGAGAGGCTTAGGGAAGAATACTGTTAAGGGAATCGTTCAGGCAAGAACCAGGAATGGGGTCGAAGTGATACCTTATTGCTAAAGTACTTGGTAAAGGGAGGTCCTGTCATAAGCCTGTATTGCCCCAACTCTAATAGCTGGCGTAACTGCTACTAAAACGGAAGTTTTTGTAGATAAGTCAAGCAGGGGAGGGGGAAGATCAGTAAGCATGCCACATCCACAATAAGGTCCCATGGATAAGATAGACAAAGTGGCTGAGAACTAAAGGTTGACTGAAGAGTGACCCAAAAAGGGGCAGAACTATTTGACCCTCTGATTGGACATTTGCTAAAAGAGCCATAGGGTCAGGTTGTCCAAAGAAAACCACCACTGCAGAACAGATCAGCCAACAAAAGGAAGTGCTGGACTTGAAGAATCCCTTCAAAGTGTGTTCTGGCATGAGGAGGAGTTCTGAAGGCAACTTTAACCCCCATGATAGACTTGCACAGTGAGTGTTTGTCAGAGATCTGAGCTTTTCCAAAGACAAAAAGGCATCTGGAATGCCTACAGTTCACTGGAATTGCTGCCTGGCAAATGGGGGGTAAGCTGAGAAGATCTCAATCAGAGGATTGGAGGGGGAATCCAAATATTTCTCCACCACCCACATTCTTATCTTTAAACACTATGAAATAGGTTGCACTGAGACTTGAACCCTGAGGAGCTCTGTTCTGCAATTCTGATGCTGGAAAGGAACTGAGTGGCAGGGAATCCCACTCTGCCCTTCATATCCTTGGTACAAGGCCACCACTCAGGGTACATGTGCAGGCCCAATGGACAATGCTGGTCATAAAAGATTCCAGTCCAAGTGCATGCACAGTGAGCAGACTATACCTATATGGACATTACTCAAATAGCTTGTTTCATTTCTTATAGGCAGTGTATTTATTGACCCTCACATGTTAAGCCAAGGTAGTTGAGGAAGAATTTCCTACTCACATTCTCTTGTTATGCATCAGAAGTTCTAATTTAGAATACTACCAAAATAGATGGAAATCAGAATCTGAGAAGGTTATTTAGCAATGGGTAGTTTTGTTTTTTTTTTTTTTAAATCCAATTACTAATGAAATAGCAAAATCTGACCTGCAATCCCTCTATCATGTCGCTTCTAAATGGATACCATGAGGAAAAATTCAATTTTTAACAAAACTGCAGTGTTTTCCAATCATTCAAAATTATACAGCTGTTCCTAGTCTTTAAAAATATTGTAATATTTAATTAATTGTGCACTCAAGTCTTATCTGCCGCACTGCTAACCACAAGTCTATTTAGAAAAAAAATGGTATAGCTATGTTCAATCTAGGAAAAAAATTGACTGGATAGAAAAAGTATTTGTGTTCCAGGGAAAGGGAGGAAATTAACAGATTCCAAGGCATCATTTATCTTGCTCTGCTTGTCTGCTAGAAGGAAGTAATTTCTAGTCTATCTTTCTGAAATCCATTGAACCTTATGAGGTATCAGGTAAGTCACAAAAGCTTTTTTAAAAAAAAAATAAATGCCTTGCTTGCTTCCAAGAGCCCTGTCACATGAAAACATGCTCAGAGGAATTTCATCAGAATCCAAGGCCAACAGATTTTACTACTGAAATAGAAATACTACAAGCACTCTTTTGCTGCAGCAACATAGCTCAACTCACAAGAAACTGATTGTAATTAGAGAGGGGGAAAATGACAAAGATTCATTTTGGAGATCTTCTCCCTCTCCTTTCCCCTCCCCCAGTACCTGTTCTTTTCCTCAAGTTCTTTATTTGCTTTCCTCTTGAATTTGGGTAACAGCTGCTGAAGAAGGTCCTTCACTGCATCTCGCTCCTTCACTGCTGTGCTTTCATTGGAAAAGTGGAAGTTGGTTGTGTCCCCTGCGTGCAGTACTAGCTGCAGCTGAATTTTAGCTTTTCCTTCAGGACTGATTTTCTGGCCTAGAATATATAAAGAACAAAAATTTGTGATAGAAGTATGTTTATTAATAAACTTCAGTCTCAGAGCATTCATTTATATACCGTTGTCTGCACCATAAACCCTGATATCCCAAACTGGTGGTGGTATAGCACATTTCTTCCAGCCAAAGTGGAACATGCAGCTGTCTCTACAAGTTCGCTTGAAAAGCTCCGTCTCACTTTTCCTACTGCAACCAAAGACACCTGGACTGAGATCTTGAGCTGCAGCAGAGTCCTCCTTGATCACCTTTACATTCCAGGACTAGTCTTCTAGCAAAACTTGGAGCAGCTCTCAGGTACCCCCAAGCTGCAGGGTCTAGCAATGGCCCTAAGGTGCTGCTAGGGCAGCTCAGGGTCATTAAGTCATAAGGATGTCTGAGCCCTTCCTCCTTCCACATAGCCACAGAGAAAGAAGAGAGATCTACACTGCCCACAGTTCACATCTGCCTGCTCCTACACTGCAGCATTGTCCTGTTTGCACTGCTTCCCTCATGCCAGCAGAAGGTGCTCTACCACACTTCTGGATCTGAGCCCTTTTCTCCAATATAACCAAGGAAAGGGAACCAACAGGCCACTGTTAAACTTTATTTCCTTATGCTGCAACACCTACATGTAGTACACACTTTTTCAATCCCATGAACAACAAAAGAAACTTCCTCTGATTCTCTCTATGCCTGCTGATGTAAATGCTGGAGTTTGAGAGAATGTTACTCCATCTACAGAATGTCTGCAAGAACTGATATCTCCTTCTCTAGTCTTCTAAGCTACAATATATAAATGCTGTGATAGGCTCAACAGCCGGTGAGGACAACAGCTTCACAAAACTTCTAAGTAAAATAGGTGAACAGACTTTCCAACTTGCTATTAAATTGATACCAGTTAGAGAGCATTGCATTTTAGAGTTTTGACTTAGGAAAATTAACAGCCACACACACCCTTTAAAAGCGTTGCAACAATCCTATATGAATTTACATAGCATATTTTCTAGACCTGTGGACAAAGCTATATGCAGTTTGCAAGGGTTTGTAGTTTTGGTATTGAGTATGGACAGACTGCACCAACCTGAGCCAGGCACAGCACAACCAACACTGTGGAAACTCAATTTTGACTTCCACACTACCATTTCAATTGTGGGTTTTTACTGAATAAGACTAGCCAAGCCAAACTGTGAAATAATTTAGGGGTTTATATTAAAAACACCCCTGAAAAGCTTTTGAATTGCAGAATTTTCTATGCCTGCAATTTACTTCTGGTTCATGGTTGCCAGAAAGAATAAGTTCATGAAAGGCCCAAACTGGACAAATACCCGTGAAATAAAATTTGAGTCTGATTTAAATATTTACTGAGATGTTGCATACGAGAACCATAGATACAAAAGAAAGCGCTTTCACTTACATTTTATATCTGCATACATGTGGCTGACTGTGAATCGGTCTTTGCCTTCAGGTGCCCATGCTATCCTTTCAGCCATAAGATAAAGAGCCCCGTCCTGTTTCTTCTGACGCACCTTCTTTACTATCAGTAACACCTCCTCAGATGACGTTGCCATGATGGTTATAAGGTGCTATTAAAAGCACATGGTACAGTTATTAAATTCAATAGCAATTAGTATTTCTATTGACAGATTTTTCCAGTATTCCAACTTGTTTCAAGGCATAAAAACTTAGCTTTACATTTTAATGCTTACGTTCTGTAAACTAACAGCATAGATCAGTGTCCAAGACACATACACTAAACTCCACTCCACACACACAACCCAACTTTTTTGGCTGAAATAGAAATATAGCTACACACAAATATTATCCACAGCCATATTATACTTAGATTTCTCATCTTCCTTATATATCTCTATATCATCTAATTCCCATATTTTATACTTCCCTTTTATTTTTCCTTATTGGTTTGTCAGGTTGGGAAGAGAATTAATACTTCAGAGAGTATGTACACTCCAAATCCCCTGGCATTTCACAGTACATTCCTTCTTTGATAGGAGCTGTTTACGTTAAAACTACTCGGAAGGGGAGTGTTGCCTGAATTCTGGTTGCTTAGTAATTTGGGTAGGATTATAGGATCACCAATGGGTTTGATCTGGAGTAAATGAGGTTCTAGTCCCTGAATCAGGCTACAAAAGTTTTCACAAGGATTCCAGGGAGCACTACAGGAATATTCATGCCAATGATCATGTATGTATATTTTTACAGATTTTATTAAGATAATGTAAAATGATAAAGAGATAAATAATTGAAGACAAACGAATAAATCAAATTAAATGGATAAGTGGGTAACGCAATGATGATGATGATGATTTGAATTACAATCTTATTTTTAAGATATGTATGCTATATTTTCTATTGTATGCTTTGGATTAATATAATCACACCCTTTCCTGCTGACCTGGTCAAGAGAGATGTCTGGTCCCTCAACTCTGGAAAGGATGGGTGAAGCTAGAGCTATAAAGCTGAGTAAGACTAAGACTACTGATAATACTTAAGTATCTTAAAACAAAAGATCCTAACAAACAAAAGAAGATGCTCAAAGGGTAATTGGTGAATGCATCCTGGCACCACTGTTTACCCTTTTTATACCCTGAGCAATATGGGCCCTCCTTCCAAGTCTAAACTTAGCTCTTTCACCACAAATTTTTGGGGTATGCTTCTCCTGTAGGCTGACAAGTTTGTGCATATTAATGACCTATTACTGATATACCTGCTTTCTTTCCAGATGGTTCCAGATGGAGTGTTTGTCACACCTACTGTTATTTCTGGCCTTTTTGGTGGGTTTTGTGGTGTACATGTAAAATTTTTATAGGCATGAACTGGGCAGCCCCCTATTTTGATACCCCATGACTATCTGAGGTTCTAAAGTCATAACCACATCTGTCAGCTTCTACTCCTTTCTTTGGGCCAAGGGATCCTAGACGTGGGTATGCTTAGTTTTCATACAGGATGTGGCTTGCAGGCTCTCATGTTTTAGCATTACTAATTACATACATGAATTTATGATTTTGTTAATATAAAACATACTTAAAGCTATCAGGAAACTTAAATATATACTTAAAACGATATGAGGAAAAGTAGATATGCAAGCAAGCAGGCTAGATCTATAGGCTACAGGAGAGGGAAGAAACTATCAGATGATGTACAGGTTCTTGCAACTGTATACCTCTCAAGTTAAAAAAAAAATAAAATGAACCAGTTATTTGTATTTGCTGATTATCATACAAGACTTGAATAAGACTTCACACACAATCATAGTTTTAACTGGACTATTTATTTTGTCCAAAAATATTCAGAGTCTCATCTTGCACCCATAGAGAACAATGAGAGTTTTGTCATTGTCTTCAGTAAGCCCTTTTGTAACTGGGAAGAAGGACAATGGGATCACCGTTTTTTTTTCTTTTACCATTTCCCCCAAACAATCTTAAATTTCTCAAGGAGGATAAATAGTAACATACATATTTTACTGTATTCCATACACAGTGTACACCTATCAGAATGACATGAAGTTTCCTTAGAACTATATCCTTTAAATATTTTATAACCATCCTACTGCTGCTGTTTTTTTATTTGTCATGTACCTGACTGCTATTTCATTGTTATGTAATTTTAGAAATCCTTTGACTATGTACATTTACATTTTCTTATCTTTTAATTGCCAAGATCTACATCAATATTTAAAAAAAACATTTGTACCATATTTTACCAGATATGAGGAATAGGTATCAGAAACCAATATACACATCCATTTAAGTTTACTTACGGATATGGTTTTTTATCTGGATCTTAAATAATACTGTATAATTTTGAAAATAAAAATCTGAACATCTATATGGATACTTAGTATCAACCAGCACTCTGCTCAGTTAAAATCCTACAAGCTGAGCAATCAGACAAATGTGTTAAGTACAAAATTCACAGGAAATGTTTAGTAGTAAGATGTGTTTGCACTTAGGTTCTGATCCCGACTAGACCATTGGGAGTTTTGCTACTGACTTCAATGCTAAAATTTTGGGTGCCTATGTGATTTCTCCCCATCCATGACAAAAGAATAGTTGGTATTTCGGGTGTCTCTCTAGAGAAGTTTAGGTAATACTTTGCTTCTGAGGAAAACTGAGATACTTATAAAGGCATGATTTCAAGGTAGCACCCATGGTATCTCCTAGCTCCCCATACCACTAGTCTTTCCTTGTATTATATAGAAGTGAAAGAAAAATGTCTAAGATTTAAAGCCTTCCCAGATCTGGCTCTGCAGCCTTCCACAGAGCTCTTACCTCTGTCGGAAGTAGGAGAGTTGGCTATAAAGTGGGAACTTCAAAGTTTTCTCTTGAGAGTGGGAATTTTAACAGTTTTCTCACTTATTTTAAAATTATATATCCCACATTTGCTACAGCTGAAAGAGAGAACAAGTCCACTAAAAGCAGTGGACTTCAAACTGCGCTAAAGTGAGATGGACTAAAGGCATTTTCATATTTAGGCTTATCCTGTTGTGGACTGTTGTGATTTTTCAGCAAGACTGTGTTTCTTCCATATACAACTGATCTTCCAAATGAAGAAGAAAAACAGCTGTTACTAGAGACGGCCCTTGGCTACTGGGGGCCATAGGCGAAGGCCCCTTGTGGGGCCCCCTCTGTGGCCCTGCCCCCGACACCCGCTTGCCACCCCGCCCCCCCCGTGGCCCCAGCTTCCTCCCCCACGTGGCCCCGGCTCCGAGCCAGCTCCTTCTGCTGCTGATCGAGGCAGACACAGCTTTTGGGGTAGATGAAGCAGGCAACAGGGCCGCTGACTGCCCAGGGTCCTAGGCGTGCACCTGCTTCACCTACCCCAAAAGCCAGCTCTGGCTGTTACTGATTTTTATATCAAAGACTCAATGTTTCTGGCACTCTACTTTGCAGTGTGCAAGTTCTGAATGACAATATCTCACAAGTGACTTGTTCCATTGCCTGGGCAACTGAATGCTCTAACTCAGTGCTTTTCTGTTCTTTTTGATCATTGCTGCTACTTCTGTTTTCATGCCTCTGTAAGAACTACACTTTAAATATGACAGCTCTGACATAATTGTCTGCAAACTGCTCACCAGTAGCAAAGATGATCCAATACAGGAGGTGGGGAAGAACCACGTCCTCTTTAAACACTGCATCAAGAATCAAAATATTTCACTAACCAGGGTTTTAAAAAATTACTATATACTTACTTTCTAAGAAGACAAAATGGCTCCACTGGTTAGGTTCAGAGACAATACCAAAATAGAAATCCAACTGCTTCTCCCTCAATTGTTGGGCTGAACAAGCTCTTCTGTATCAGTTTCTAGATAGTAAGTGTCTAAACTGAATGGAGAAGATGCTTTGTCTTCCCCATTGTTTAAAACTTTCCAGCTGCTGTGAGACAGGGAAAAGGACCCCAATACTCTAACTACTCCCTCAGTCTCCATTTTGGGGGTGCACTTTTTCTTGAATATCTCCTGTCTGACTGCTGCTCTGCAGTTTTCCAAACATCAACACCGTGAAAGTGACATGATTCTTGACAAACAAGGAGTCTGGTGGCACTTTTAAAGACTAACAAACGTATTTAATCGCGTGAGCTTTTGTTGGAGAAAATCCCACTTTGTCAGAAGCTTGAAGATGGGGAACTTACATATTTTTATGCCATCATGTGTCAGAAATGGGGGGGGGGCCCCCCGGCCGCCTTATACATTGGACAAACAGGATAGTCTCTGCACGGAAGAATAAATGGACAAAAATCTGACATCAGAAATAGTAACATTCAAAAACCAATAGGGGAACATGTCAATCTTCCTGATCACTCCATTAATGATCTGATAATAGTCATACTCAGGCAAATGGATAACGAATCACAGCTTGAAAGAGAAACTGCAGAATTGGAATTCATATGCAGATTTGACTCTGTCAATTTAGGGCTGAATAGGGACTGATTTTATTCCCCCATTACTACAGGTAATTTTGCTTTCCTTCCTGCCCTCCCCCCACCCCTGCAACTTTCTCCACTGTTTGAATCCCAACAACTGCTTTGATTTGCAGTAACAGTCTGACCTGATCCCATGACTTCCACTCCCCTGGATTTATTTTCCTCCCATTCTGTAAGTTCCCATCTTCAAGCATCTGACGAAGTGGGATTTTCTCCCACGAAAGCTCATGCGAGAAATAAATGTGTTAGTCTTTAAAACTGCCACCAGACTCCTTGTTGGTTTTGCTGAACTAGACTACCATGGCTACCCTTTAGAACTTGATATCATGATTTTTAACAGTGTCTGCTGCTGCTCTTGGGGGTGGGTCTGACCTGCAGTTGTCAAGTCAAGTTTTGTTAATTTTTATTTGCTGTTGTTTAGTGAAGCTATAAAGTAGTAGCAAAGGCATTGGAACTGTTTAGTTGAGACTCGGAAAGATGGACCTGTCAGTTTGCATTTGTTCCAAATTTGAAATATTACCTTTGCAACCATGGAGGCCAGAAACATGGTTTTATTTATAAGCTTAAATTCTGCAGAAATTGATGTCTTACGGACTCCCATTTGTGACTGGTGAGTGGATTTTTCCATACCATGTATTCAGTAATATGAAAATACAACTTTTAAGATAAATATCTAAGCAACACAGAAAAATTCTGCATCTCTGACAATAATTTACCTATGAAACATACAATTATATTGTTAAACATTTGTGTTCTGCAACAGGGCCTTTTAAATAGTAAAATAGATAATATTTCTGAAAAGCACAGAGATAGATCAGTGGTTCCAACTTGTGGGGTACATCTCCATGGGGAAAGCACAAAATCTCACCTAGGATACTTTCAGCTGACACCATTCAGCATAAGTGGTGGGTTTAAAAAACGAAAAGAAAACAAGAGACAGATTCTGCGGGCTTTTTATTTCCTAACTCATTTCTGAATATTTCCCTATGAAACTCAGGAAGCAGCAGCAAATGCAGTGTGTGGAGATCCCAGCAAAGATTCAAGGAAGGCAGTGAGGATAGGGCTCTTTCACATTGTCACTTCCACTTCCCTGGTGGGTGGATGAAGTCAGGCAGCAGAGACTAGCCAGCAGCTACTCTGAAGCCACCTGACTGGCTTCTTTGTGTTCTTCTTAATTAGCCCTTCCTTAGAATTCCTCTTCTCTGCTCCTTCTAGAGCAGCGGTTCTCAACCACTGTGTCTGGCCACAAAAGTGTGTCATGAAGAACCAGGAGGGGTGTCACAGAAAATTGGCAGCTCAGCTTGGAGCCAGCTTGGGGCTCCTGCCACCCGCCACACTCTGCTGCCCTCAAGAGGCAGCAGCCAGGGCCAGATGAGTAAAGGGACTTACAGGCTGCAACCCAGAGATCCTGAGCTGGCGGGGAGACACCATCTACCCCACAAAAATAACCCAGCCCCATCAAGCCAGACTATTAGGGCAGCAGCCTGTGCTGGCTTGACTCTGCCCCCACACAGGTTCCGGAGTACTGCATCCTCCAGAGTGCCACAGCCTCCTAAGTGCCACCACCACTGGAAGACTGTAGTGTGTCATACAGGGGAACATCATCTGTCAGATGTGTTATGACAGAACTAAGCTTGAGAACCTCCGTTCTAGTGTAGCTAACTAACATAGTGCCATAAGAGGCCCTTGCCCCATTCCCCACCCTCAAGGACTGCTTTGCCAAGTGATGTTTGGGCAGAAAAGAGTACCCTTGCTAATAGTCCTGATTTGTCTGAGACAAACATGGGTTTTGAAAAGGTCCTAGGTATTTGTGACAGGCAGAGGAGAAAGGATGCTCATCTGTCATTTTACTGTAAGGGAGGGTAGAGTGCTACAAATTGCTTTGGTTAGGCAAGCAAGGCAAGAAGCTAGAGAACTCAGGAACTTGTGATTTTTTGGACTTGTCTACACCAGTCTGGATCCCCTGGCATGGTCAGACGCATCTGTGATCTAATGTAGTATTTTAGCTGAAGTAAGACTAGAAGGAACACCACATTACTTGCTTAAGTGAGAGAGGAAACTCACATGTGACTGCATGTCAGATGCCTCCCTTTCTTAACTCTTCTGTGGAATTATGTTTAAGATTTTGGAAAAAAGTAGAGCGGCGCTATTATTTCTTTGAATTACTTCGTATAGGGCTGTAATCTCCAGCTAGATTTCCCAACATCAAATCTTTAAATCTTGAAGTTTCACTTCAGCTACAATTTCAATGTCACAAGTGAAATAAATTGTTTCCTGCCCTCTTTGCTATGTCTCAGTATCTTGGATTTTATAACAAGATGGCAATGCTTCAAGTAAGAACAATGACTCATGCCATTTCCATCTCTCCCCTTCCTTAACCTTCTGTTCCAGTCTTATCCCTCCTATTCAATGTCTTATGTATACACCAAACAGAGAAAGATCTCACAATCTGTCAATGCCATCTGTGCTCCTGCACAGTGGTGCTTTTATCAGCAGTGCCAGCATAGTGCACTGGGTGGTGAATAGGCTCAACTCTGCAAACAGAAGCACAGCACACTAAAATATGAGAGGACCCATCACCATCAAAACCAAGGCAACAAAGTCTAAATGGGGACACTGATTTTTTAAAGATAAATAAGTACAGAGCTACAAACGTAAACTTTGATCCTGCAGGTTGCTCCACACAAGCAGACCTTCATGCCCACATGGGGCTCTGCGTAGGTCCAGAAGTCTCCCTGCACAGAGCAGTTTGCATGACCAATGTGCAGAGGCACAACATGATTATCTGAGCTACGTTACAGCCAGATCATAAAGCATCAAATCCTGACGATCACATTATGGCACTTTTTCTCTTTAACAAATATAGATCGGCAGGGCCTTGGTTTTACCTCACCTGGAAGGGCAACATCAGCAGGGCCCATCTCCCCACACTACGCCCTACTGGATCAATCTCACTTCAGCGAGAACATGTTTCTGCCCCCACCACAGCACCTACTCTTCCTTGATCCTCTCCCCACACCCCCGGTCATGCCCTCAGCCCGGCTGCACTTCCTGCCCCCGAGCACACCCCGTGTATTAACAAAACCGCCTCTTGCCGGCGGTGCAGGACGAGCCGAACTGCCCTGGCGCGGCGACAGCTGGGGAACCGGGAACAGCGGGGCCGGGGGTTGTCAACGCCGCCCCACCGGGCTGGGTGCTTCACTCTCCGCCCAGAGCCAGCAGAGGGCCCCCACCAGCCACATCCCCGACCCGGGCCCCCACCCCTGCCTGGAGCAGCCGCCGCCCAGCGCCCCCGGCGAGACCCTGCCGCGCTCCTGGACATCGTCCAGACTCCTACCGTGCGGACGGCTGCTCAGGGCCCAGGCCGCTGTTCGCTGTTGCTGCCGGGTGAGGGCGCGGCGAGCTGAAGAGGTCGGCGCGCGCGGGGAGCTCAAGCCGGCCGGTGCCGGTGCCGCTACTAGGGGGGTCGCGCCGCCGCCTGATCCATCGGGCGGCCAGGGAGCTGGGCAGCGAGGGGCACGTGACCGGAACCAACCTAGGTCCCCGCGACGCCCCGAAGGAGATCGGATCACGTGACGGGGGAGAATGGTGTCGCCATGACACCGCCCGGATCACATGACAGATTCTCCACCATGACCCTCCCGGATCATGTGACGGTCTCCCCCGTCTCCATGACAGTGCGCGGGAGGGGGTGGTGACGGGATACCAAGAACCCGGCTGCCACCGTCCGGCCCCTCCCATCCCCCGTCACCCGACCCCGCCGAGCGGGGAGTTCGGTTCCTTCCCTGTGGTTCCGTTCGGTCTCAGCTCTCCGTTCTGTCCGCTCCAGGGTGCTGCGGCGCCGAGGGGGGTGGGGACTTCCCTAAGCAACCGCCCGAGGGGGAGGGGTGAAAAGCGCGTACTCCTCACGTGACCGGGGAGATGTGTGCGTGTGACGCTTTTTTTGCTGGCGGGCGCGCGGCCTGACGTGTTTGTTTCCAGGGGCCCGTGAGAAGGAAGGATCACGTGTTGTGGGGGCGGGGCCGGAGAAGCAGCTGACGACGGGCCGGGCGAATTCGGTTTGGAGAAGCTGCGGGTGAGCGTCCGTGGCGCGAGCTGGAGGCGGCGGCGCGTGGGGGAGGGTTGAGGGGAGCGTGGCGGGAGCAGCGCTGGGGGGCCGAGTTCTGACTAACGCCTGTCTCCCGTGCCTGGTGGTGCTGGCGGTTTTCGGGGCGGGGGTCTGTCGTGCTGCTCGGCTGCCGCCCCTCTCGTTCCCCTTGGTGCCAGAGTTCTCCTCAGAGACAGCCCCCAGCGGGCGAGAGACCCCGCCTTTGCCGCCTGGGAGCGTCACCTGACATAACTTGGGGCTTTCCAGCCTTGGGGGCGCCGCGTTGTTGTTGCTAGTGTGAATGGGAGCAGGTCGAGGCTCCCCACCCTGGGCCTGTTGCTCCCAAAGGGTTTGCAGTTCTAGCTTAGAAGTGAGCGTGCAAAGCATTCACACGTGTGAAGCTCCTTTGCGATACAAGGAGCAGTGCTTGGTGGGCACTTGTCCCACCATGCACTGCCCACAGCCAGCCTAGTCCAGCTGCAGGGTTCGGGTGGCAGCAGGGGCTGCGGTGCTTAAGCTTGCAGCCCCCGGGGCTTCGGGTGGTGGCGGCAGCTGTGCGCGTAAGTGCCGCAGCCCTCGCTGCCACCGAACTCATGCAGCTGGACTAGGGGGCTGGCCCAAACCGGCTGGCCTCACTGGTCCAGGGGGCCAATCCCCCAGAGCTGCTGAACCTGGCATCTCCAATAAAAGTCAGTTATATGTCAATTTCACTGCTCAGGTAGAGCAGTGAAATTGACACATTTGACAGCACCAATGTCCCAGAGTGGCCTGGATTGGCACTCTGGGACATTTTCGGAGGCTGTCTATTGCGGAAAATCCATCCACAGGAGCACTAACCACTCTTGATTGGAGTGGTTTAACTGTTGTGGGGCAAGAGGGTGTTGCCGCGCAACAGGGAAAATGATCTTGTGGAGGCTCCAAGCTTTATTGCGCGGTAAGGAGCCTTATCGTGCATAAAGTGATCGTGTGTACATGGCCTCCGGGTCCTGTGACTGCAGTAAAGAAACATGTCAGTTTCAGGTTACAGTGTGAGGAAACTGCGCTTGGTAGAGATGAGCACTGGACTTCTTCTCAGAGGGAAGAGAATCTAGGAAGAAAAACTGGGGAGGAGGCACCCTATGCCTCAGGAGCCTGAGGGAGGTGTAGAATAGCAAAGTTCTGTCCAGGTGTTGTCAAAAGTTAAACTGGAGGCAACTCTAACAGGCAATTGTGAGCCAGATGTGTGTGCATGTAAGATATAGCAGGGCCCATCAGCTATGAGAAGCCCTGGGTTTGGAAAGGAGCATATGGTCTGATTTGTACGAGAGTGCGCTCCCTGAAACATGTTAGGGGAAGTGTAACTTCAGTCTGTTGTATTTAGTTCCTTGACTCATAAGTGAACAGTAATGTTTTTCAAGCTTTGGTAAAATTTTACTATATTTGTAGTAACTTTCATCAAGGATCTGAAAGCATTTGTAAACTTTTAAGCCATGTGTCTTTGTGAAATAGTGAGACATTATTTTACAGATTCTGCTGCAGAAACTATTATTAAAATATAAACTTCGAGGAGTGGCAAAAATGTGTGTAGCCATAGAGCCACTAGTGGAGAAACATTTCATAATACATACTGCTTCTTACGTGAACACCAGAGATGAAGTCCTGGCCCAAATGAAGTCCATAGGAATTTTGATATTGACTTGAACGGGGCCAGTATTTCATTCAAGGGGTTCAGTTCATTGCTGTAAACCCATTTTGCTTAATATGATGGACATTCTTTTTTGTTATTTCTGGGTGGTGATTCATATGTTAGTGTTTCATATTTTTTTATTACTAAGGTCACCTTCCTATAGCTTCATTTTTGTGAGTGAATCTGTAACCTGTGTGGAGCTCCATCAACTTCAGTAGGGTTTTGTATGGGTGCAGTTGTGAGATTGAGGCCTTCATATTTTTCACTTGCTCTGCCTTTCACCTATGTATCTTACAGAGTTTTGCATTTCTGTGTGGTGGGAATGTATTGGTCTCATGTTTATAGATTAATTTTATTGTCTTTGATAAATTTGCATAATAAACATAATTTGTAGAGAGCTTTTTATTAGCACTGTTTATGAAGGTGGGTAAATATTACTATCCCTACTTTCACAGAAGGGGAAGCCTTTTTTAAAAAAAATTCCAAGCATACACAGTTGTTTAATAGATGTTTGCATGTCAGATGTTGACTGAGAAGGTCCTCCACAGAAACTGAAATTTTATTGTTTCATTCTTTCTTTTGCATTTGAAGTCCAATTCAACCGTTGGTGTTCTATTAAGTACAGTTTTCTCTTATATCTCATGTTTTCAGAATTTAATGCAATAGAATGTTCCTTATCAATGCATATTCTCCCATTTATTTGGGTAGTACAATTGTCCAAGATAAATAGCATATTTATTACATCTTTTTTTATGTCTAAAGCAGAGTATTATGTGAAAGTGACACGTTACATTTCAACATTCTTCTACTCATTATTGGAAGTTGTCAAACTTCATATAGCTAAACTTAGATGTTTTCTAGTAAATTCATATAGTTTGTTCTTGAGACTCAGGATTTGTCTGCATTAGAAGTTTTATAGACTTAGATAAACTCCTGTATAACTTCCTGTGTCGATACTCTTACGGCAGAATGTGTGTCCAAATGGGGAGTAGCATGGCTGTAAAATTCCCCCTGTAGATGAGCCCTAATTGCTATAGTGCATACACTGCCAAATATTTAATATAGTTTTGATTTTTGAAGTATTTATGAAAACTCAACTTCTAATTTACATCTAAGATATTATTGCCTTTTTTATTTTAAGTAGTTTCTTGTGTGTATTTGGGAGTAGCTGAATTTAATTATTTTATTTTGTCTTCACTTGGTTATTTTGTGAACTTTTGGAATTCACATAAAGGCATATGCAAACTTAAATGTATATGTTACTTGATTCACTGATGCTTTGAAGTTGGAGGTATAAGGAAGGATTTCAGCTGCTAACTAAATTCATTTGATTAAATTACTTATGAGATATCCATCTGCCTCAGCATGCACAAGAGTATTTTATTTATTAGGTCAAATCTCCCCTAAAAAATGGTGTAACCAGCAACAGAAGTCTTGGTCTGTAACCAGTAGTCCATATCCTGGAACAGATCCAAGAATTCCAGAAGTCCCAGCATTACTTTGCTGTCAGCAAATAGCTGTGAAATACATTGTCAAATTATACGTTTTATCCTTCTAGTGGCTGATCGTCAGTGAATAACAGTCTGCTACTACTGCCAGTAAAGTGGTAAAGGTCTGTGCTGTGGGTCTGAAAACCCCCACTCTCTTGAAGACCCTATTGACATAAAGAGTGAATATGATTCTAGAAGATAGAATTTGTTTTTTTTGTTTGCTTTTGGAAAAAACCCTACGATTGCATTAAACAAATTCAGATTCTAAAGTAAAGTTCTCGAAAGTTAAGAAATGTACAAAAATAAAGTTGCCTGTTCAGTATAAAAGCTTACAGTAAGGTGTTTTCCTTATTAAAAAAAAGTCTGTGAGAAAACTGCAAATTTTGTGTTCTGTGCAAAGTTTGAATAGTGTGCAGAAAATAATGCATGATGAAGATAAAAGTATTGAATAGCTCTCCATTCAATGCTTGAACAACAAAGTCTATGGAAATTAGTATATGTAGTTGGGCTGAATAAGAATGCTGAATTAAGATTTAATGGGCTATTCTAATTTTGATATTGTAACATTCATATTTTTAGCAACATTATATTTTGTATGTAATATCAATTTTAAGTACGTCAATGCAGGGGTTTACACTTGTTTAACCAAATTGGTCCTAAAAATTGTTTCTTTGAGTGTTTTTTTTTTTTTTCTTTTGCTAAATCAATGCCGTTGTGGTCTGTGGACATGGCCTAGATTGCACAGGAGATTGTAAACCCACCAGGTATTTAGTTTAGGAATAATCAAATGCAGATCATCCAACAGACTAACATTTCCTAAATTAACTTTGGTGTAAATTGAAAAACAAAACAAAGTAGGGCTCTGACTTTGCAGTCAGATCAATGTAGGAAGGAAGACCCTTATGTTTATGTGGATCCAGCTGCAGGATTAGGATTGAGGCCTGTTAGATTCCCCATCTTTGTACCTTTACAAGCAGTCTGAAGTCTTTGTCTGTGCTATCCAGTACTCTATACCAGCAAATCCTCCTAAGGTAGACACAGCTTTTACCAACAAAAGATTTGTTTTGCTGTGATATCTTATACTAGTTCTCTGAACAAAATAAGCTATGCTGGTATAACAGTGTAGTGACATAGCTATGCCAGCAGACTTTTAAGTGTAGACTAGGCCTTAAAGAACAGAGATGAGATTAGAAGGTCACTCCCTCCTTGATCAATTATAGTTTGTTCTTAAATTTAATTTTTGCAGGTACAGCTAGAAGCTGAAGTAAGTAGTGCACCAATGACTGAGTGTTGCCTGGCTTTCTTAACTCAATGACATCTGTGCCAATGATACCAGAATCTTACAGCCATGTATTGGCAGAACTTGAGTGTTTGGATCCATTGCTGTCTGCACTCAGGTTGGATTCTAGTCGTCTGAAGGTAAGTTTGGTTCATGCTTAGTGCATTTACTACAATGTTGTTTCCTCTTTTCAGACACAGAAGTCAGTATTACCGCTTGCTGAATGTATGCATGAAATTACTTGGATTTTTGTAGATCTAGGAGCGTATTATGCAATTTGCACATCTTGACTTGGTATATGCTACTTAAATTTTGGCTCCAGTTTTACTACTCTCAGCTTCATGGTTGGCAGCAGTAGCTTCTTGGAAGAACAGTTAAGGGCAGTATGAAACAAAGAAAGATGGGTCGTCTTTGTCTGTAATGGAATAAATAGAAATATCTTGCATGTTAACTTAAGAATGCGTAAGCAACCTTTTAAAAAGTCAAAATAATTAGCTGTTTAATTCTGTTTTTTGAAGTAAAGTATTAACATAAGATACTTTGGGAATAGATTGGTCAGTTACAAGGAAAAAGCACTATTTAGCCCCAAAGCTTCTGAGAACATAGTCACTTAATTTGAATTGAAACATTTTTGTTTTGTTTTAAAGACTTTTTTTTTTTTTTTTTTTGGTCAGCCCATGAAATTGGACGGTTGGTAAGACTTTAAACAGTTGCTGCCTTACTCTGAGGGACAAATTCATACATCAGTGTACAAAACACTTTACTGTGCTTATCTAGTATGATGGCAATCTATCAAAAGAATCATTTTAGTCCTTGTTTTTAAAAATGTCGCAAGATTTGAAGTGCCCAAATAGCTTCATAAGAAAACTTCGGGAAAGAACTGACTTTGTCTTTTTCCGTGTCCTTTATCACTAAAGATGTTTGCAACAAAACAATCTTCAAGAGTTGGTTTGCTTTTCCTCTTCACTCTACTGTTAGAAGACACTGGTTGCACTTAGATGACAACCTGGCCCTGTTGTCACATATCTCAAGTGGGGGATGAGCAGCATGCATAGAATGTGTTCTTTGTCAAAGCTGCTGTTTTTAACAGATGAGAGGATAAATGAGATGCAATTATCAGGGGAATTTATATTTTTTAAGTAGCTACAGTGTCCTGTGTTATAATTCTTTCAGTGCACATGTATAGCTGTGTCTCGGAAATGGCTGGCTCTGGGCAGTTCAGGAGGGGGACTAAATCTAATACAAAAAGATGGCTGGAAACAGAGACTCTTTCTCACTCATAAGGTAAGCATAGAAATGTACAAAAACTTCAAGGAAGGGCTATATTTTAATTGCAGAAGTGAGAAATGGTATCTTCCTGCTAAACTCACAGGGATGTACAGCCAGTTGAATCATACAAGTAAGCTGAATTTTCTGACCTGTCTTTGAACAGAGATGTTGTATGCAAAAATAGTGTTTTGCAAAGTGGGGTGGAGGGATTTTCCCTTGTGGAGCTGCAAAGAAGGAGTGGCCTGAAAGGGTGCACTGTCTTCTCAGTTCTCCAGATTCATAGACACTCATTTTAGAAAAGATAAGCTATCTGTTATGGTATGAAAGAAAGCCTTGAAAATGTGAAATCAGCATGACCCATGTGCAGATGTCTATCTGAATTTGCAAAGAGTCTGGAACAGGAGCACTAGTTGTGAACTGCCTCATTCATTTCAGTGGGTGGTAACTCAAATGGCAATTATGAATCTCTAAATGTTAACATTGTTAGCTGTTATACTGCCCATGTATGTAAGACAGGAAAGGAAGTGTCATATTATGAAGACCTATTCCACCATTCCTCTAAATTGGTAGCATGTGCAAAGGACTAACTTGAGTTGGAGGAAGTGTGGAAGATATAAAAATTAAGATTCTAAAGCTGTTGTTGGCTTTTAACAACACATGGCAGGGTTGGAAGCAGGAAATGATGGGTTGAATATTTTTGTTTCAGAAAGCTAGGACTGCATTATGCAATCATTGCACTGTTATTATACCAAATGTCTGTTTTCAGTATTCATTATTGTGGAAGGATGGAGGCTAATCAGGATTTTATTTATTTATTAGTCTTGCTTTCTAAAAAGTACAGAATTAACACTGCTCTGCTGCAGGGTAGTGGCACTAACTAGTAAAGGTCCTTGTCTACCAAATGATTCAGAGGCACATGTATTACAGACATTTTTGTTGTGTTCTCTTCTTGTAAATGTGTCTCCTTCTGTGATGATCCCATTTTTCCTCTTGTCCAAGTGCTAGCACCATACTTTCATTGGGTGCGTCTAGACTTGTGAATTAAGTTTGGAATCCAATATAGAAGAGTAGTGATCAAGTATCTTTACAGTCTAACAGTGCTGGTGATTTGAAACCACAAACTCATTTTGGTTCCTTGTGGACAGCTGTTTGTATCCTTAAAACAAGCCTCATAATTGATAGACTTGAATGGGCTTGGAAATTGAACTTTTGTCACTCATGGAGCTGGTTTCCCTAGTCCAGAATTTAAGACCTTGGCTAGATTGTATCAGATGAAGTAGTGCTCATTGCTGCTTCCTATATTCCTCTTCAGTGGATAAACACAGGTCTTCAATCTCCCAGACTGTCAGCTGGATGTTTTTCATAACCAGTAAGTTAGAATCCAAAAGTGCTTGCAAGCTGCTGTGTGGACAGACTTTCATCACTTGTAGTTTACAGATGCAGGATAAGAACTATGTATATCTAAATGAAACAATGACTAATTTTAGTGTATTTACTTTATCACTTGACTGATCTTTCTTTCATCAGGAAGGGGCCATTTCCCGGGTTGCCTGTTGTTTACATGATGAAGATTATGTTGCTGTTGCCACCAGGTAAGAGATTTGATTAAACTAATTTCCCCTTTCTGCCTCAAGGCCATAAAACAACTTCCCTGGTACGGATTTGACAACTTTGAAGCCTTGCCTACAAGGGGAAATTGGTCTGCTTAGCTCTTCCATTGTAGCTGTCAATGTAAGTGTTCAGCATTCTCTGAGCAGAGAAATTATTCTGGAATGGTATCCATAGAGAGAGATGTTGTGGAGTAACTTATTTCGCAATAGCTATTCCGATCAACTTCTCCATTAGGTAATGCCTGAAACATTTCAGTAGCATTCAGAAGGGTGCTCACTGACCTATAAAGTGAAATTGGTAGCTAAAACATTTACATTTTTAAATTAAAGCTAGTTACATTTATTTAGCGCACAACTGACACCCTGATTGGCAGTTTCAGAGCAGTGGACAAGGATTGAGCAAGCTTCCTTCAAGTCAGGGCTGAAGTTCATTGGTAGGCTGACATGTGGAAGCTTGTGTTATTTCTGTCTTTGGATAAATGTAGCACTTTTTTTCCTCCCCAGAATTGCTTATCTAGTACTTGTCACAAGCACAGTATTCGTACCCACAACCTATTATATTAAAAATGTATTCTTTGTTTAGCTTGTCTCTTCCTGTGAGCAGCACTTTACTTCTGGTATAAATGATGGTCACCTTCAAAAGCCCAATGCTCTTAAAAATTTAAATATCCCAATTTATTACAGTCAAGGTCTTGTAGTGGTCTGGGAACTCAATCAGGAGCGTCGTGGGAAGCCGGAGCGGATTTATGTTTCCTCTGAGCACAAAAGCAAAAAAATCACAGCTCTTTGTTGGGATACGGCTACGCTTCGAGTTTTTGTAGGAGATCATGTGGGAAAAGTGTCTGCAATCAAGATTAACACATCCAAACAAGGGAAGGTAAAATGTTACCATTTTCTTTGAAATGAGAGGAGATTACATCACATGGACACAACTGAATCCTTATGTGCATCGTTGTCAGTAAAATCATAATGGAGGAGAGAGAATTCACTAGCAAATCAAGTTCTCATTTTGGTGACTACTCAGGAGTGACAAACTAGTTTCTTCAGATATTGATAAATCTTTGCTTCAGCTACATGTGTAGCTAGTCAGCAAGTGGCACTATGATATAAATAACATAAATGTTCTAAAATGCATCAGCATTCAGCTTAAAGTTAAACTTACCACTTTAAACATACAGTGAGTTCAGGCTGGAGTTTTTGAACAGTGATGTAACTTCTGTTTAGAAGTCTGAGCGTAAATCTGCAATTTCTTTCTTTACTATTACTTTAAATAGTCTTAAGTAATCAAAAGGTAAAAGCACATTTTATTATGGTGCCTCTGCGTAATTGTAGGATGAGTGTTAAGTTATGTCTGCACTTACAGAGTACAGGTCCTGCGTTTCTAGCTAGCACAGGTATAAATAGCAGTGTAGGCATGGCTGAGGTGAGTAGAGTGCCCTCTCCACATGCCCAAACATCACCTCTCACATCTACACTGGTATTTTTAACAGAATAATGTCCCACTGGCAGATTCTGTTCCTTACCACAGAGAAAGGCTCTCTGGTAGCAGGGAGGCAGCAGGAAAAGGTCCCACTGGCACGCCTCTGCTGGAGCCTTTCCTCCTTGTCACCCCTTATCAGAGTGTTTCACTGACGCATCTAACCTCAGATCTCAGTGACAAGTTTGGACTGACTGTCACGTAACTATATGTGTTGTGCCTTACACACTGCTGTTAACTAGAGACAAAGCAGAAAACAGTTGTTGTCCTGGGTGAGCTTCCCGCACTGGATGCTTCCCGAGCAGCTGTACCCACACGCTCGATCCATATTCTAAGCTTCCCTGGGTAGGTTTTTGGTTTCTTGGGCACCCTTCCCAGGGATAAACTCTGATGCCATTTCTGAGGAATGGGCTGGTGAACCCCCTCCTTAATATCTTAGTCTCCCCAGTAACTTAAGCACACCTTCCCCAGAGCTTCATTTTCACAGGCATTCTGATTCATAGATTAATCCTTTAGGTACATGTGATGTTAAAGCAAGTAATGCACAAAGACTTTCTAAACCAATTATCTTTATTCATGAATTACAAGAGGTACACAGATGTGGGCAAAATGAAATACTTCTATGCAATTCCTTCTCTCGAGCACTCATGCTGAGCAGTGCTAGGATTTTGGATAGTCCATTCAGGGTCCCCGGATTCGACCTGACTTCCCCTCCTGACAAGTGTTGCCCCTTTGTTGTGTTCAGTGAGAGCACACAGTGACCATTTATAACTTTTCAGTCCTTTCTGTCATGTTTCTCTCCCAGAAACTCTCTCAGGTGATCAAGACCCATAGTTAAGTGTGCTATTGCTTGGATACTGCCTGTCTGAAGTCCAGACTGAAATCACTAACTTTTTGCAGTGCAGCCTCCCCATGTAGTTAACTGCTAGGCCAAGGTAGACCTGTTAAAATGCTGATGACTCTTGATGTTCTTGTAGTAGCTGTCTGGGTAGGGTCTATGCCGCATGTGATACAGTCCCACTTACCAAATGGCTGAGTCATTATACACAGAGGCTTTCCACGGTACAGCAATTTCATAATATGAACCAGAATTGAGTTTTATATAAGCAAGATCTCAAATCTGGTACAGCTCCACAGTTAAACATGTTACCAGAGCAATTGCAAAAAAGAGCAAAACTGGAACTGAAAATTATAGTAAAGTGGAAGTTTGGGTTTTGAGGTTTATAACACATCAGGGCTGAATAATACATTCAGCCTTAACTCTTCAAAGAACTGGCTGCTGTCCTTTTTTTGGTTCCTTATACTTAGGGCTTCAGATTTGACAGGGCATTTTATTTTTATATATATAAAATCAGAGCAGTTACTAAACCTGTAACTTTAAACTAACTTTACTGTGACTGATTCTTGATAAAATATGCCCTGACAAATGAGTGGGTGCCACCCATTTGTGTAACACCCTCTGCTTTGGTACCACATTCCTAATCCTAGCCTGGAGAGAGGGGGCTTCAGAGAAAACCCAACCTGTGTGCACCTCAGGCATAGGCACCTAGCAGCTCCTGCATCCTCTTAGGATAGGCCCAGCTCCCCAACTTTGGACATTGCAATTATATGTGCGGGACTGCAGCACTGCTCTGATCTGGCCCAGCCATCTCTCCATCATGACAGAAGGGAAGGCCAAACCTGAGTAGTGCTGTACTCCTGCACAGCTGGTTGCAACACCCAGAACACCCTGCAGGATAGGAGCTGTTGATGTGGGGTGAGTCACAGACATACAAATAAAAATGTCATGGATAAATGGGAAAATCATTGTCACTTTTTTCCTGCCATGATTATCCTGTAGTCTTATTTATAATGTATAAAGTATAACCTATAAAAAAGGCCTGAAAGTTTTTTTGCTAAAGAAAAAAATTTGCTTGTTTTATTTTAGAAATATCAAGTATGTCAATTCTCCTCTTCCCTGGTTTTACTGGGGATCTTGTGGGGGGAAGGTGTGTATGGAATATATAACGTGTGCATTAAACCCTCAATTGAAGGTTGAATCTAACATACGTTTTCCAAAACATTAGTTGGCCATTGACGCTAAATATTAAAACTCAAAGCTTTAAGTAGTCAGGTTACAGGCCTGTATACATTAGAGAATTTTAACAAACTTTCCATTTGTGTGACTACTGGCTAGGCTGCACCACTGTCATCATGAGGGGGAGCCCACATGTTTGCTATCTGATGTAAATCTAACAGTCCATGAAAGTCATCTATCTGAAAATTATTTAGTAAATGGTATTTAGACAACATACTGCAGAGTAATGATAAAACTTGCTAGCCATATGTAGGTTACTTAAATTTGAAGTTGTTAGCGGATAATTAATTCCCGAAGGGACTATGCCTAAGGGAAACTATTGCTGGCTTGAAAGAAAATGCATAATACATGGGTAATGAGACTTAATAAAGAGAACTTATTTAAGTCAGAGAGGACCATGATTACACAAAAATGAATATAGTATAAGTATACAATGATCAGACATTACAAAACACCATAGATAAGGCCTCCATCTTGCAAACATGTTTATAAAGATCTTTATGCATATGGGTAGTCCATTGAAGTCTGTGGGGCTATTCATAAACATGAGCATTCTCAAATCCAGGATCTCAAACAACTTGAAGTTTGTCATTTTCTGACTTCTGAATGCAGCACTTTGGAACTGTAGTTTTTATGGAATATTGTCAGCATTGATCTAAGCCCAGTGTGTGGTGTTTTTATTTGCTCCTTTAGGCAGCAGCTGCTTTTGTGATGTTTCCAGTTCAGATTATAACCACTGTTGACTCCCGTGTAGTTCAGCTTGATTATTTGGATGGAAGACTTCTTATTTCTTCACTGACTCGCTCCTATTTGTGTGATACTGAGAGGTAAGTTGTATGCTAACTGCAAAAGTATCAAGACATCTCTTAAAACTGGCGATTGATTGAAAGGGGTGAACTGAAAGATCATTCTTCAGCATTTATGTTTATCATTCATAAACTTCATCACTCAGTTTTTGCCATTTAGCAGGTCATATGTACTCATCATGGAAAGACTTGCTGCCATATTGTAGACCAGATGTAACCCCTTTATCTTAGTTTTTGGGTTGTATCTTAGAGGTTGGGTTTCACGGTTTAAAATAAACTATAACTTTACTCGTAGCTTAGATCTTCAGAATACTATTTAATGTCTGGTGTACAGTGTAGTTTAACGGACGCCCTTTGAGTGAAGCAGAGACAGCAAGGCTAATACTGACTTTGCTGCATAGAGTCTACTTAGATAGACCCAAGTGGCTCAGCAAATAGTATAAAAATTATTTTGGTTGCTCTAAGGCACAATAAGTAGTAAAAATTAAGGCACGAAAGATGCTGTTTCTTCATAAAGTACAAATAATGAAAAACTGACATCAAGCAAGCAAGTTTAGTTTTTGTTAAACTGAAACTATCACATCTCTCTAGCTTTTGAATTAAAATGGTGAGACTTCTGGTTTAACATATAAATAAATGTTACCGTATCTAATACAAACTAAGAGAGATTCTGGAAGCTTAGATTATGAATGTTCTGGTGGTGGGTACAGTCCTTCAAGAAAATGTTAAAACAAAATAGAACCTATTTTTTACATTATCCAAATTATATATTTTCCTCCACTAGAGAGAAATTCTGGAAAATTGGTAACAAGGAAAGAGATGGAGAATACGGTGCCTGTTTTTTCCCAGTTGGAAAGAATTGTGGGAGCCAGCAGCCATTAATATATTGTGCACGTCCAGGGTCGAGGATGTGGGAGGTGAACTTCGAAGGAGAGGTGCTAAGTACTCATCAGTTCAAACAGCTGCTCTCATCGCCTCCTCTTCCAGTTATTAGTCTAAGGTAGTGGTATTGATGGTGGTTATGGATTAATTGGGTTATGCTTTCATCCCCATGAAAGTTACTCTCTGAAAATCACAACACATAGTAAAACTTTTAAAGATTAATAGATTGATTTATCTCATGAGCTTTCGTTTGTTTTCCTGAACTAGACTGATGGGGGGCTACACCTTTGGAAAATATAGTAATAAAAAGTTAAATCCTGAACAAACACTTCAGTTTGTCATGCAGCCTAGAGTTTTCATTTTGCAGTTCTCAGAAATTTTGGTTTAACTGTTCCTTATAGCATCCACTCACCCATCCACTTGCATCCAAAAGTCATTACTTTAAAAGGAGCGGGAGGGATCAGTTTCTGGCACATGACGAAAATTCAGGCTTAAGTCGTGATTAATGCAGTGCTTGCCATTTCAATTAGAAGTGGTCAGGTTTTTACTACACATCTTTGAGTTGGCATTTGCTCTTTGGGTGACTGCTTTAAGAACCAATTCCTTTTTTTCATAGTCAGTTTTGACTTTCAGTTAAATGTAAGAGTTGCAAATTTTCATCATGTTTGATTAGAGACATGAATTCACACTTTGACTTCTTGGGTTACATTTTCTACAGCAGAGATGCAGTTTAAAGTTATAAATCTACAGTGCTGCCTTTAGATGATCTGAAATAACTATTATTAAACATAGAACTGTGAACCTATTACTGATTGGTAACATGTTTGACTCTTTTCGGAATGGGTTAGATTGAAATAAGGGTCCTGGCTTTCTCAGAAACACTTCTAGTGTACTTGGTATAACTGGAAAGTATAGCTATAATTATTTCATAGAATAGTTAATTTTTTCTTATTTGTATTTTAGAATGTTTTTTGATGGAAAACTTATAAATGAACTGATATCTGACTTTTATTGTAAATTATTTTAACCATTTCTGTTAAGGCAACCAGAATCCTTGTAAATACCTTCTTGGGCTCTCGTAAATAGCAATTTTCTGTTTTGAAATATCAGTCCTTTGGTAGTTTATGATGACCTCTTCTTTCCATGTTCATGGGAGTTTAAAATGCCACCAAAAACAGTTTGTTCTGTTAGTTAAAAGAATTATGCTAATCCATTCATCCAGTATTGACTCTAGAGGTAAATTGTAATATAGTCAGATTGTGGCTTTAGTAAATATTGGCATTCCTAAGTATTCCATATTAGTAGTAATAGGTCTTTTGCCAATCAACTTTGTTCATAACTGACACTAATAACTAAAACCTCAATTTTACAAATATATCCATAAGTTTAACTTCATATACATATCTCTTTAGGGCAGTGGTCCCCAAACTTTTAATGGGCAGCACTGGGTCTGGCGCCGGGAATGCAATTGTGGGGCCAAGGCTGTAGATACAGCTGGGAGCAGAGCCAGGGGCCAGACTTGGGAGTGGAGTTGCAGCTGGGAGTGGGGCTGGAGCAGGGTGGGGCTGGATGATGTAGAATCAGAAGTGATTATGAGAGGTCATTGAGTCCAATCCCCTGCAATCATGGCAGGACCACGTACCCTCTTAAACCATCCCTGACAGATGCTTGTCTAACCTGCTCTTAAAAACTTCCAGTGATGGAGATTCCACAACCTGCCTAGGAACTTATTCCAGTGGTTAATCACCCTGACAGTTAAGAATTTTTTCCTAATGTCCAACTAAACCTCCCTTGCTGTAATTTAAGACCGTTGCCTCTTGTCCTATCATCAGTAGTTAAGGAGAACAATTTTTCTCCCTCTTCCTCATGACAACTTTTTAGGTACATGAAAACTGTTATCATGTCCCTTCTCAGTCTCCTCTTTTCCAAACTAAACAAATCCAGCTCTCAATCTCCCCTCATAAGTCAAGTTTTCCAGACCTTAATCATTCTTGTTGCTCTTCTCTGTACTTTCTCCAGTTTCTCCACATCTTTCCTGAAATGAGGCATCCAGAACTGGACACACTACTCCAGTTGTGGCCTAATTAGGGTAGAGTAGAGTGGAAGAATTACATTTCCTCCCTACTTCCCATGGGAGTCCCAGCCTTCTGCGCATCTCTTTCCAAATGGCACGCCCCAGTTTGGGGATTTCTGCATTAGTGGGATTTAAAGTTAAGCATGCATATAAATGTTTACGGAACTTAAGGCTTAAATGTTTTGTACTTGGAATGAATTACTGTCATTAGCGTTTAGATATTATATGTTTTATAGGTTGGATCCTCAGTATAATATTTCTGCCAGCTCTCTCCAGTCTGTGTCTTTCCCAAAACTGTTGTACTTGACGTAAGTATTTACCAGTACTCTGCTTTATTAACAATGTCATCTTTGTGTTATCTTTCATCGCATCTATTCAAATTAATATCCTGTAAAGCCCATGAGCAGTTGTTCTGGTTTGTTTATTTTCTTCCCATGCTCCAGTTTCTCTTAAACCTCATTTTCTCCCCCGCCCCAAAAAGCCTGTAGTTCAGTGAGTTATTTTCAAAATCCTAATTACTTTTCTTTATATTTCCTGGGAACTTAAAGCTTTGCTAACTTTCAGCATTTCCACTGAGCACATTTCTTTAGGAGTTCAGTTTCATGTAAATGTGCAAACCTCTTAAAATTAGTTTTTTAAATATTTTTTTGAATGGTAACGTCTAAAAAATTATCTTACTAGCTGAATTCCCTTTATGCAGGCTGCATTTAAAAACTGTAGAAAACAGAGGTGTTGAGCCAGCAGGCTATGTCTTAAATTCAAGATCTTGTCTTGTTCCTTACATGAAAAGTAATTAATAATGTAATGTAATTTAATATAATATAAAATGAAGTACTTTGGCAAGAGAATTTCCTTTTTAAAAGAGTACATTAAAACTTCTTGAAACAGTGCTTAATATTTTTTCTTTGCTTGCAGTGAGCATTATGTTATGACATGGACAGAAAGAGGCATTTATGTCTTCATTCCTCAGAATGTTCAAGTTTTACTTTGGAGTGAAGTAAAAGGTGAACGTTAAGAAACTTAAGTTTTGCTGCATTGTTCATTACATTTTGACTCTCTGAAGTCCTGTACTTAAAGTACAGTAAACAAATTTCCAGAAGGGGGTTTAAATAACACTATTTAATAAATTTCAAGTTAATCATCAGCAATTTATATGACAAGTCTTTGAATGTGTAAACAAAAATACCCTTAAACTAATCTTTACAATTTACCCATTTGAATGCTTGTGAAATAAAAGTGGTAAGGGACAGTGTATTAATCTCAGGGCATGTCCGCACTACAAACTTAAGTTGACCTAAAGCCACCACAATAGTTTCTTTCATGGATCATGTCCACACTACCCTCTTTTTGTCACCAGAAACATTTCCACCAATTTAAGAGGGTGGGTGAGCGGTAGAGGGGCCGAGAGCTCAGTTTTTCAAGTTCACATACAGCTCTGTCTTGGAGCTTTCCAGCCACCCAGGCTCTTGGCTCCCCATTGGGAGCATGGCAGCTGCCTGGTGGTGAGGCCCCTCCTCTGAGGGTGATAGGCTGACCTATAGGCAGTTTTCTTATCAATTTCACAGCTCCAGTGTAGCAGCTTTAGTTAACAATTAATTAAATAGTTGCCTAATAAACAACTAATTAATTTCAGATAATGGGACCTGTCATAGTTATACGGTCTCTGGCTTTTTTGTTTTTGTTGTTTTTCAAAGGAAAAAAACAGGTGCATAACCTCTAGTTAAATACTTCCAAGTAACTTCGCAAAGACCAAGACGCTCTTGGATTTTAATTGTATGCAATAGTAATTACTTACGTAACATAGTGCCATCTAATGTTATGTTATTCCGTATTCTGCTGATGTACATGAATGGAAATTTGTTGCAGTCATTAGTAAGCAGTTTGAAAAGTACAAACTGTTTCCAATGTGGTGGTAGCTGTGTTCATCCCAAGATATTAGAGACAAAAGATGGCTGAGGAATTGTCTTTTATTAGACCAACTTCTGTTGGTGAGAGAGACATGCTTTCAGGCTTATACTGAGCTTCTCTTCAGGTCAAAGAAACTTACTCAGAGCATCACAGTTAAATACAATGTAGAACAGATTTAGCTGTGACACTCAGTGGAAGCTTGAAAGCTTGTCTCTCTCACCGACAGAAGTTGGTCTATAAGACATTACATCACCCATTTTGTGTCTCCATTGTTTCCACATTTATCTAGAAATGGAAAGCAATACTGATTAGTACATTCACACCTAAGACCTTCCTATTCATCTTTTTTTATATAGACATCCAGGATGTAGCAGTGTACAAAAATGAGTTGTTCTGTCTGCATACGAATGGAAAAGTCTCGCACTTCTCTCTTCTGCTAGTGGAGCGTTGTGTAGAACGTCTGCTAAGAAGAGGTTTCTGGAGTCTTGCTGCCAGAGTCTGCTGTCTCTTCCAGAACTCTATTATTTCCTGCAGAGTAAGATATGATCTTTTCCCATCCTTTTACTGCATCTACTCAGTTAAGTCCTTTGGTCCTAAATCAAGTCCTCTAAAATTCCGTACTTTGGATTCTAGAGCTTTTGTCATGTTGAAATGTGAATGTAGAACTCATCAGTGATGACTGCTGTATTAGAAAACTTAGCCTGTCACTGTCTGGGTTCTAAATTAAAACCGGTCTGTTATTTTTAATGCTCATGTGAAACATATTAACAAATCTCTTGCTTTTTATATTGTTAGGCACGAAAAAATTTGCCTGTAGATAAGCTAGAGCACTTGAAATCACAGCTGGACCTCTCAACACAAAGCGATGTTATTAGCCAACTGGAAGAATTGATTTCAAAGCTGGAGCCGGTAGATTCTGCATGCAGTAGCAGAAGGAGCAGTATTTCATCACATGTAGGTGCATATAAGGTTGAATTTTCTCCCTAGCTGAATTACTACTTTCTCATTTCATGTAAGTTTGTCTATTGCCTCCTTTACTCTGCAGATTAGAAAAAAGATTTCTCTTAGATTTGTCTTCCTTCACTGACAGTGTTTAGATATTTAGGGAGACAAGAAGTGTGAGGTATTATCTTTTATTGGACCAACCTCTGTAGGTGAAAGGTATAAGCTTTCAAGCTACAAAGAGTTTTTATTCAGGTCTAGGGAAAGAAATCAGAGTGTCTTAGCTAAATACCATTTGGGATGTATTCTTAAACATAAATGATAACATATTGTAGGAGAACACTTGAAAATAATTGGGAAGTTGAGGCTTGGACTGTTACTTATAAGAGGTTTGATGTGGGCAGTTAAAGGTAGCAGGTAAGGGGAGGTATATTATAAATTGCTGTAATCAGCCATAAAATTGGTGTTGCTGTTGAATCCATGTCTTTTGTTGTCCAGCAGAGTTACGAATGTAAGTTTCCAGTTTACACTCCCCATCCCATCTTGGAACCCATACTTGGTATCCTCGTGCAATTAAAACCCATATTTTACAGGGCCCATATCCCTCTTCTCACCTTCAGCCAACCACCCAACCTTGCCAAGTTCTTCATCAGAAGTAAGCTCCCTACAAATTAGGACACAAGAACTCAAAGCAGCACCAAACCCTGCCAGAATAACAGATGCAAAAACTGCAAATGTATCTCTAGAGCAAGGGTCGGCAAACCGCGGCTCGCGAGCCACAAGCGGCTCTTTAGCCCCTTGAATTTGGCTCTTTCAGGTGCGAGCCTTGGTCCCTTTAAATGCAGACTGCTGCTGCGGCCGGGCTGGGGAGATTCATATCTCCCGCCCTGAGCATGCGCAGACAGAGCCTGCTCAGGGTGGGAGCGGCCTGGCCGAGGAGCAGCTCTGCCGGCCGTCCCTGCAGCTCGGAGCCTCCGGCCAGGTAAGGGGGCTGGAGGGAGGCCTGGAGAGGGGTGGGTGGATGAGGAGAGTGGGTGGGGGGGACGAGGAGAGTGGGTGGGGGGGACGAGGACACTGGCTGCCGCCTGGAGAGGGGTGGAGGAGACCCGGAAAGCCGCAGCAGACCCGGCCTCTGGGCTGGCCGTCCCCGCCCCCAGGGTGGGACAGGCAGGCTCGGCTCAGGAGCGCGGGTCTGCTTGCCTGCCCCATGGAGCTGGGGCAGGGGGGTGGCTGTGGCCGCGGTGGGCTCCCGGGGTCCCACCCGCCGTCTGCCTCCAGCCAGGTAAGGGGGCTGGAGGGAGGCCTGGAGAGTGGGTGGGGGGGA
>ML685792.1:10075345-10101120 GCA_007922175.1 Pelusios castaneus | reverse complement strand
TGGGGGGGACGAGGAGAGTGGGTGGGGGGGGGCGAGGACACTGGCTGCGGGCTGGCCCGGCAGCCTCTTCTCAGGAGCGCGGGTCTGCCTGCCCCACGCGGCTGGGGCAGGGGGGTGGCTGCGGCCACGGCGGGCTCCCGGGGTCCCACCCGCCGTCTGCCTCCGGCCAGGTAAGGGGGCTGGAGGGAGGCCTGGAGAGGGGTGGGGGGGACAAGGAGAGTGGGTGGAGGAGAGTGGGGGGGGGCGAGGACACTGGCTGTGGCCTGGAGAGGGGTGGAGGGAAGCTGCGGCAGACCCGGCCTCTGGGCTGGCTGTCCCCACCCACAGGGTGGGACAGGAGCGCGGGTCTGCCTGCCCCACGCGGCTGGGGCAGGGGGGTGGCTGCAGCCGCGGCGGGCTCCCGGGGTCCCACCCGCCGTCTGCCTCCCAGCACGGAGCCAGGATAGCCAGCCAGCCAGGATAGCCAGCCAGCCAGCCAGGATAGCCAGCCAGCCAGGATAGCCAGGATAGCCAGCCAGCCAGGATAGCCAGCCAGCCAGCCTCATTCTTTCTTTGTGGAGTGAAAGAAGATGTAGTGTCGAGAATTGAGAAAGGTATGTTGAGATGGTTAGGAATACCCTTATTAAGTTAATATCAATGTACCTTCCTATATATTTTAAGTTTAAAAAATTTGGCACTCAAAAGAAATTTCAATCGCTGTTTTGTTGATATTTGGCTCAGTTGACTAATAAGTTTGCCCACCACTGCTCTAGAGCCCTGCATGGATAAAAAAATGTGGATCCGCAACCGATCCATATCCGAGGCATGTAAGCACATATCCAATCCACATCTCCATGTTTTGTAGGTAGCTGCAACCACCCTGCCCCGCCCCTCCCCCCCCCCCCCCGCAGCTGCTCTGCTCTGCTCAGCTCCTCCTCATTACACTGTGCTTCTGTTTTGTGTTCCTGCCTGTGGGTGCTCTATAATGTAACAACTTAAAAGCAGGGTGTTAGTAAATGTGCACACGCTGTTTTTATTTTAAACATTATAGAGAGTCCTAAGGATCCTGGTACAACCTCTGTGTGTTCTTCTGGGGCAGCTGCCTGTCAGTTCCTGGATTGTTAGCAAGCAGCAGCTGCCTCACACAGAGCCCGAGGAAGGGGGCAGGGAGGGTGGCACTAGCCAGAAGCTCCCAATACTGTTTGTTCAGAGCCCTGCTGGCCCTGATCATCTGGTTATTCCACCTACTAGAGGGAAGATCAGGTCACTCAACTGTTCAGCATGGGCAAGGTAATTCATTCAGCTGAGCGATCAGATTGGGAGGCTGGCAGCCAGAGAAGGGGGGAAGTAGCAGTCCATCATCAGCTGATGTGCGTAGGCTCTGGCAAGCTAAGTTCAGGGAGCCTGAGAAACAGCTGAGAGAGGGGAGAGTTGTCAACAGCTTCCAGTGTTTTTCAGAGCCTTCGCTGGCTCTGATCTGAGCAACTGTTATTCTGCCTGGGCTGGGAAGTCTGGGCTGCTGCAGTTTCTCAGCTGATCAGTGGAGGTGGGGACTGGCCATTGAAACTGAACACCAGCTCTGACGGGCTGGGGTCTGGAGTCAGAGACTGAAAGACAGCTCGGGGCGGGACCCAGGACCCGGATGAGCCAGTAAAAGCCCAATGCTGTTCAGAGCCCTGGCTAGCCCAGATATGAGCAACTTTTATTCTGCTGGGGCTGGCCATGTGAAACGGGGGCTGCTGAGATCACTCAGCTGTTTGGTGCTGGGGGAAGTGACCGGCAGTGGGGGACGTGGGAGGGGGAGCAACTGTTACTTCGCCTGGACTGACCCCTGGTTACAGTGAGGGCTGCAACTATAACCAGTCAGATGTTCTGGGTGGAGCAGTGGTGCTCTCTGCACGTACAGCCGTGATCAGATAAAAATAGTATCCATACCCGAGCCGCAACCCTCAGCAACGGGTCTGCGGATAGCCGCATTTGCACCCGCGGATGCGGATATCCGCGGATAAGAAGCAGATATCCACGGATTTGCAGGGCTCTATGTATCTCCACTGCTACAATGATCAGTACCCCACACAACACACCTTTTCAGATTCATGGGTCCTACACGTGCTTTTCACAACATGTGGTGTAACTCATTCAGTCCAGCAAATGCTATAAAACATGTTGTGAATGAAATCATCCAATCACTACATTCTCAAATGAATTCACACAAAAAATAAGAGATGAAAAACACTTATTACCCTTGAGCAAACACTTTTCACAGTGATCATGCCATACTTATTCTTTGAGTACTTGTTCTCAAAAGAAACTTGCACAATACCTTCAAAAAATGAGCTTGGGATCTTAAATGAATAACTCTTCTAGACACCAAAACTCATGGACTCAACAGGGACACTGTTTTTACAGCCCATTACTACAATTTGTAATACCCCCATGGTTTGCTAACCTTAATTATCCACTTCAAACCCCCAATGCATAACTATTTTTGAATTTAGTTCACACACACTGACTTTCTTCCCAAGATTTGAATAAGAGGTCTGCATAGCTAAAAAGCTCGTACTTTCCACCTCCAGAAGTGAATTCAATGAAAGGTATTACCTCATCCACCACGTCTTTCAGACCCTGAGACCAACATGGTTGCAGCAGCAGCAGCAATGCAAGATACATGTAGAGTGTCTATAACTAACCAGACTCATTGGGATAGAAACCTAAAAATGCTAATTGTGCAGTTTTCTAGATTTGTAAATCATGATAGATTTCATGTTCATCTAGGGCTCGATGTGGGTCAATTATATCTTCTGGCCTATTATGGTCCTTGCATGACAGTTTTTTCTCTTGTAAAGCTATATTTTAGGGTGGTGTAACATTCTTCAGAATGTCAGTTTAGGTGGAAATGTTGACCTCGTTTGGGCATGAAACTTTTACTCAGCTTTAAAAATTGGCTTAACCTTACATATAGAAGTGTTTAGTGCTATCTTACTAATGTGGTTGGTTGGTGTTGACCCTAACCTTCAGTATTTTGTGAAGAGGGAAGTCTTACTTCTTACTTGCATAGCTGCTTTCACCTTCACAGCACTTTAGACAACTAATTATTCTCCCAACATCCTGTGAGGTTATCCATGTTGTAGAGATGCAGAAATGCACAGCTTGAGCTGACTCATGACCAGGGAGAAACATATCTTGGAGCAAACTTTTGTGGCAGGTCTATAATTGCTCTTACTATTGTGTTATTAACTTATTCAGAAATCAAGTAGCTGCAGCTATAATGTGAGCAGAATTGTAATTTAGACAAGTGCCAAGAGGAAGTGATTAATCCAAGATACAATGTGGTTTTATTAGAGCTGAGATTAAAATAAAAAATGAGGATTTCTTAGTTCCTGATTGTGTGCTCAGCCCACCAGATGTGCAGTTGTTTTGTAGTTAATCTTCCTCTAAAAGTTTCCTTTTAACTCCTTGTTCAATTTCTTTATAAAATATAGTGTACCATCCTCCTCCGTATACAAATACCACTATGCTTTTCCAGTATATATGTTTATTTCCAAGGTTTCAAAACCTCTAATGTTGCACTGGATTCTCGGTGTGATTTAATAAGGAAGGATATTTTTGTGGCTCATGTGACTTTTTTACCCCACAGGAAAGTTTCAGTGTCTTAGACTCTGGAATTTATCGTGTTATTAGTAGAAGAGGCAGTCAATCAGATGAGGATTCTTGTTCCCTAAACAGCCAAACGCTGTCAGAAGATGAGAGACTTAAAGAGTTTTCTGCTCACCAGGAAGAAGAGCAGGTGGAGCTTGGTAATGGCTTTCAATGAAAATATGCTTTTCAAATGCATTCTTTTGTGTTCAGTAAGTAGCTGGTGACGTGTACATTTAAAACAAAAGCCTCGATAGTTGTAAATTCCATTTATTTCCCACCATTTAGATATGTGATTAAATCCAATAAACTGTTCAATGAATCACGTCACCTCTTGCTAGTAGTAAACCTAGTCACCACTTTTGTGACCTCTTATAGTAAATTTTGTACCGAAAACTTTAGGAATGAGATCTTGATTTAACTGAAGTAAATTGACAACAGTGGACACAGATTTCACTCAAGATTTCCTTTTTTCTGTAGGTAACTCGTAAGTTATTCTTGGCATTAAGGCAAATTACCCTGCGGCAATGTTAATCCTGCTCTGCTAGCTAGATCGCTGCCTTTGTTGTCCATTTTCTGACTGGCTGAACCTGGCCATACATTGGTGCTGGGGAGTTGGTCAATGTGGGTCAAGTTAGAGGCTTTTCTGTCCTTTCAAGGGGTAACATGATCTCTCCTTTCTGAAAAAACACGTCAGTGGCTTCTTTGTATGATGCTATCTCTATGTTGCCGGAGGAAGCGGTTTAAAGGGGCTGGGGATAGAATGGCCTGTGGAGAGGGGATATGTCCTTGAGCTTCTGCTGAGAGTATGCTCCAGTGCACTAGGGAGAGTATTGGGGATTTTTTTTAAATTATTATTATTATTATTATTATTATTATTATTATAGTGAGCTGTCTCTTCAGATGTACAGGAAGAGCTGAGTGAGGCAGAGCTGAAGGCCCACTTCTATTAAATATTAAACTTTTTCCACCTCACCCACCCAATTTAGAACTTCTAGCTATGAGGATATACAGAGTCTCTGTAGTTGATAACCTAAAATTAAGTGGGAACAGAGAGCAAAACCCCCTTCTCATCATGGAATCAACTTGTTATCCACTGCAGAGTTGGAGTGTCCTGTAGGAAGGGTTGGAGTCCTATGTAGTTTTCCCGATCTTGCATTGAATTCTGCTCTGATTTAGTCAAGAGGGAAGGTGAAGGAATGCATCTGTATTGGTAGTATTCATTCTTTTGTAAAATCCAGGTAGATTATACTAAAGTGTATGAAAATATGTCAGAGGGTTTCTTAGGCCCCTCTTTTTAGGGAAACCATTGGTGTCAGGAACTAAAATTTCATAGTGCAACAAATTTTTTTTTGCCATGGGGTTGGTGGACATTCTCACAATGTGTGTCAGGAAAGAGCAGAAAAAAATAAAGGTATAAGAGCTAATGTTTATCCACCTCTGTTTATTTTTAGGTAGTTTTGTACTACTAATAAATGCGTGTTTTGTGACTGTGTGCTTTACACTTGTCATTTGTGACATTCTTTTTCATCCATCTTTACTTTTGGGATTATGCCATCTTAATGTAGTTCAGAAAGCAAAACTCTCAAGTGAGGAGACTTGGCTTTCCATGTCTGGATTTAGTTTTCTATTTCTGCTCAGCTAGTGTTCACAACATGACCGGTTATTTCAAACTAGAAAAGTCCTATAGGCTTCTGTATCTCAGCACATGTGCACTTCATTTAGTGCTTTAGATAATTTCCTGAGAAGATACTAATGAATGCTGTCTTCTATTCTACATTGGAATTGCTTTCACTGTTCCCATTACCATAAGTGGTCATTAGACTTTAAATTATTACTTTTCTACATAGGAAACAACAAGTTTGTTTGCAAGCAGTGTAACACCACTTTCAATCTTTAAGTGCCATCTAGAATCCCATTTCTGTAACAATGTTATGGATGCTGACAGGAAAACTCATACAGTAGTAGTACAGCTTCTTTTAAGAAAAATAAACTTTTTTTGTTTTGAGGTACTGGTAAGAGAATTGTCACCATTACTTAAAATATTTTTTTTCTTAATCACCCTTTAAAAAAAAAAAAAAAAGAGATTGAATGCATTTTGTGCATGTCTTGTACTTTTTAAAACATAAACTGATCCCACCTCTCCTGTCATCTGAAAGAAGAGCATGCCAGCCTGGATTCAGTAGTGTTATAGGCGACTGTGACTTAAAAATGAAATAACTGCCATAAAGCTGCTTGTGGCTGTAACTTGGTTTCAATTTGACTTGATCAACCTATCCTTTTTTAAAAAAGAATAGTGGGCAAACGCAAACAGACCAAATTGCATTATAGTTATTGGTATGCAATGTAGTAGTAAAGAACACAGTGGAGGCGCTTTTGGTTACTGACTTTCTTTAGGCTGATCCGAAGAGCCGTGTTTAAGTTACACACTGATCTCCTTAAATACAATGGTGGTAGACATCTTAGTGGCTATTCTGACACAGACATGTAATCTGACTTTCTTGAAATGCCACTGCCTTGTTTAATATGACATATTTATGGGTTTTTTTGAGCTATCTTATTTGTGTCCTGAAAATAGGATTGATCCAGAAATCCATTTACAGAAGATAGTCACCCATCCAGATGTGTTCTTTTACTGCCACTGATGTGTCAATTGTCTCTTTATCAAATAAAGATCCAATAGATTAATAAAACAAATACCTACTAGGTCTAATGTTGGTAATGCTAAGATTGCCCTTGAACCCGAGGACTGTACGTGTATACCTTGCTAGACCTGACTCTAATTCTAGCCCCCATTCTAATCTCTCACTTCATCCCCCCAAAAATGAAAGAATGCACATAAAAACGAAAACACAGTTTAGGCCACGTAAGACTAAAATTTCTCAGTTAAATGAAAGTGTGGGTCATATTTGGATTATATGTTTATTTGTCAAGTCATTGTTTCATAATTTTATTATTTCAATTCTGTTTGTTAGACAATTTATCTCATGCTTCTGTGGTGGTTGAAACTGATCGGAATGAGACTTTTCTCCCATTCAGTATTCCATTGTCATTTCGTTCACCATCACCTCTGGTCTCCCTCCAAGCTGTTAAGGAAAGGTAAAAATCATAGGATATTTGTTCATCCATTACATTCCTTTTTATCCAAATTCATAGCATTGTCAATTCATACTTTGTTGAAAGATAAAATATTACATAAAATACATAAAATAAAATGAAATTTAATGGGGAAAATAGGATTTAATCCTGACTTCATTGAAGACAAGGGAAGTTTTGCCATTGACTTCTGTTGAGCCAGGATTTCACTCTTGTTTTTGTTGTTGTTTTTTTAAATGGAAGTTAAGAAAACATACCATAATCTGGTGATTAGTAATTCCTACTGTGACTGAGTCTATTGAATGTGGCTATGGGATTCAGCATTTTGGTACTTAAATTGTTGAAGATTCTTAAAGACGTATGGTGTATTTCAAATGATATGTATTGCCAAGATATGCACCCCAAATCAATTAAATTGTCCCTTCCTTTCTTCCTTTAGTGTATCAAATGCATTCCTCAAAGGTATCTGGAATAAATAGTAGTTTATGCCTACTATTTGTGAGCACACCAAGTTTATGTGGGAAAAAAATCAAATGTGGGCTGCATAAAACTGATTATTTCTTAACTGTGAATATAGTCTGTTTTATGTAAAAACAGAAGTAGTGGCCCATTTGTAGCATTATCTTGCAATGTTGGGTTAGTTCTTTCATTCAGTGTGCTAAGGTAAGTGTATTGCTCCCAAGCACTTCATTAATAAAATAATATTTTAATTAAGTTATAACTAGATGCCTGTTAGGTTATTGAGGTTATTGAAAGCTTCATTCATAAGCTAAATATAGTTATCCACACCTCCATTTTCCTCTTTCCATATACCAAGCTATATCCTTTTTAAGACATTTATTACCAGAGAACACTAATTTTTACACAAGCAGAAAATCAAATCCATAAATATTAGGAATGTAAAATATTAAATGGTTAAACAATTAACCGATAAGTATTAGTTGTACTATTAAGACTAATACTTTATTGGTTAACTGGTGGAATGGCCTCTTGGTCTCCATGGTAACAGTGTTGGGCCGTAGTATGCTGCCCGGGGAAGCTGTGGCCCTGGTTTAGGAGCTGCAGGGCACCTCACTATGGAACACCAGGGACCACTGGTCTGAGACGAGGGTCCCCTGCGGAGCTGGGCTGGGGGTGCTACCCAGGGGACAAGGGGAGATGGTGGAATCTAGAGAAGACACACAATTGTATCCGTTAAACATTTAGCTTATGTAATGTTAATAGTTCATGGTTATCTTTTTAAAATGAAATTTACATCCCTAATATTAATATTTTACATTCTGGTTACTCCAGTTTGAAGGCTTGGTCAAATATCCTTTTTTATTTTGCAGTCTGTTTTTTTAATAAAAATTTCCTTTCAATGTTTACTGTATTTTGAGATCCTTATTCTGCTGGGTTGAAACCCATTCCTCCTCCTTATATTTACACAGCAACTCTATGTTGTACTGTGACACTACTGAGAGGGGCTCTTTGAGTGGTGAATGTTAACTGTTTAACCAGAGAATCTGGAAATTCTACTTTGAGTGATTTGCACATGTCCATTTCGCTCTTGGTGTGTACATGCCTCATGCATGATTTGTTGGAGAATCTTTTCTGAGAGGCACTCATCAGGGTATCTCAAACACACTCTGCCATTGAACATCACTGCTTGCAAATATAAAAGGACAAAGCTGTCTCTGACCCCCACAGTTTCTTCTTACCCCTCAAATTCCAAAGGGGTAGCTGTGTTAGTCTATTGTAGAAAGACAACAGAGTCCAGTGGCACTTTTAAAAACTAACAGATTTATTTATCGCAGCGATAAATAAATCTGTTAGTCTTTAAAAGTGCCACTGGACTCTGTTGTCTTCTTACCCCTCAGTGAGAGTTTTTGGAGTGCTTTCCAGTCTTGCTATCACAAGTTTATTTTGCTAACTCTTTATATATAGTCTGTTTAGTAATTAGATATAGTGTATGGTTAGTGTTAGGTTTCAGTTTTTACATTCTTTATTAATCTAATTTGATTCGTGGTAGTGGGCCTCAATACTGGAGTCATGCCTTGGTCTCTGGGGTGCAAGTCCTGCTGATCCTGTACTAGCATGGTGCTGGTCAGTGACCTACAGCCTAGTGGACTACAGTGTTTGGGGAAGTCCCACCTCAGTGACAAGTGTCATACTTTTAGGAATTTCAAGTCTTGCTCTAAAAACAAGATAAAGCAGTGAGAGTTAAACATCTCTTTATGGAGGCAACACGTTGCCCTCCATCAGAACTGTTGAGGTCAGAGTTTATTCCAAGTACAGCATCATCAGTACAGAATGCACCTCCCAAAATATTTTTGCCTTTCTATCTCTATCATCTATCTGGCAAGAAGGAACTGAGTGGGGTTGGGGCTGCTCCTGCCTCTATCTGCATGCAGGGTGGTGTGATGGTAAGGGGTGCTTGACTTGCTCCAGTGGGTACTGCTGAGAGAAAATGTTCTCTGACATCTGTCTGCCTGAGATGTGCACACGCTTGCACTAGAATAGACCATGTGCAAAATGCCTTGAAGAACAACAGTTATGGAAAAATAGGTAACCATTTTTTCTTTGCTAAACCTGTTCTGACCTGGAGTGCAGGAATTCAAGGTTGCTTTTGAATCCTGGTTTCCTAAAGTATTCTGGAAAGTTGTGGACCAATATATTTGACTTTTGGAATGTAGGTAGGCCTTCCTTTTGTAATGAGACATTAAGGATTACGGATGGATAATTGAAACAGAGGACATTTTAGAATGTTCTCTAATTTCTTGGTAAATATAAACTTCCTGAAAAATCTTCTTGTCACTGATAAGGTTATTGTAGCCCAAATTAAAAATTAACTATCAAATTCTTGAGTGTTCTGATTTTTAGAGGCTTTGTTATGGAAAACTAGCCTAAGTTTCCAAATAAAAATCTCAGCATTTGCTTAACTGTAAAATCCCTTCTATCAGACAGCACAAAACCAAACTTCCAAATGTTTTTTTATTTTGTGATTTCCATTGGTTAGTAGTAAAGAACTTGATTAAAGTATAAAAGTTCTGAGATGTTTCTTATTGAATGCAACATGCTTTTTTTCCCTTCATGTTAGGTTCTGACTGACTGATACTTCCTGGTTCCCAATGCTCCTCCCTCTCCCTGTCCCCCCCCTTTTTTAGATTATAAAGATTTCTTAAGGGAAAGACAGATTTATTGTATTGACTATGAGCTTTCCCCTTGCTGCCATCTCAGTTGTTTGAACTCTTGGCTCCTAGCGTTTCTAGCTTTGTACGCAAAACCACTGAAAAGATTGGCACCCTTCATATGAGTCCTGATGTCAGAGTGAGGCAGGAAATGAAAGATGAGGAGGAGTCTCATGAAGCAGGTCCTAGTACAGCAGCATATTCCCAGGAAGAAGATGAAAACGAGTAAGTTCAAGCTCACATATGTGCCAACTGCCAAAAGGATAGGGACCACCTGTCTGCCACAATGATCCCATTTATTTCAGTAGAATAGGTAATCACATGATTTTGCTGGGAATCTTTTTCTAGCTGGCTGTATAGAGAGGTTCCAGCCAGGAATTCATCTGGTCTCCCCCCGCACTACTCAATATTCTACCGCAAAGTGTCAAACTCTTATTAAAAAAAAAAAAAAAAAAAAAAAAGATATTAAGAGTTTACATTCATTTGAGGAGGGGAAACTAATATAATTCTCTACTTGCCCTTCTGGGGTTACCAAGCAGGCATGTGGATGCACATGATTTTTAAAACGTACATCCTATTTTTAAAGAAAGAGGAACAAGCAATTTTATCACCCTTAAAACTGGGTTGTCTGAGGCAGTAAGAAAAAACTGTAGTGACTTAGTCACGAGCTAAATTGTTAACAGGAGTTAAATTGGCAAATCACTGAAATATGTTTAAGGAATGTATTTGTAATAATAGCTCAGTGTTAGGTTTGTTGCTTGACATTTGAGAACCCTCATAATTAATATTTGACGAGATAGGAAAAAAGTTACAGTAGTGTGCCACTGAAATTATTTTCCTTCTGCTTCTCGTGTCCATCTGCTCCATAATTTATTGTGGTCTCAATTAGTTTTTCTCCGGAAAAGTAACAGAGCTGTATTTCTCCTAACAGAATTAGTGCTATTTCTCTCTCTGTTTTTAAAAAGATGCACATTTAGGTTTTTCAGTGGCACAATTTTGTCTTCATATTTCTTTTCAGAGTAGAACTACAGAATCAGCCTCAAGAAGAGGACCGGTTAAAAGATCTCAAGGTAGCAACAACAGAAGCTATGTAAGTGAAATTTTTTCAGCAGAGAGCATAGAGCTATATTTTAGTCTGGCAGAAATTTTTTATTGTAAATATCTTCAGTAAATTATGATGTGCAAATATATTCAGATATGGTATAATGCTTATTTGAATAGCGGCTTTTTCCATTAAAAAGTTTTGCTGAGAGTAAAAGGACTGAGGTAAAATTAGATGGTTGCCTGTTGAGCTGCCTGAATTATAGACTGTCAGGTCAGAAGAGACTAATATGATCATCTAGTCTGACCTCCTGCACAGTGCAATAAATCTCTAATCACTTTGAGGTGGGGTTCCCAAAAGCATGCTTGGGGAAATGATATAGTGACTGTCCTACTGTCCTGACTACTCAGGGAAACTGCATTGGTTGGTATGACCAATGACTAGGAATTTATGGTCAGTTGAATCATCCACTTGATATTTATAATAAATCAGCTCTGGTATCTTTTGAAGACTAGCAGGTTCAACACATTTACATTTTGTTTTACAGAAACAAACTGCAAGATTCACTGGTTTTGTTAGAACCACAATACTTAAGAGGAGTTTTGCAGGAGTGGTTTTTGTGTTTGGAAGAAACATTTGGTTTCAAAGAGCCTTCCTTTTCAGATGACTGCTTATCTGAAAAGAATGTGTGTGCAGAAGAGCAGAGTGAGGAAAATATTGAACCAGAAGAAAATAATGAACTAGATCAACACAGTGATGGTGGTCACGTAGGCAAAGGACAGAGAGATGACTTGCAAGAAAATGCTGATCAGACTAGCAAAGATGATTTTGACAGAGAAGTATGTGAAAAAAATGCCAATTCGAAGGGAGCCTCAAACCATGTTTTTCAAGTGTGTCCTCCATGTTTCATCATAGAAGAAATTCAAAAGGACTTGGTAGAATTGACAACGTTGTGTTTTGAATTAAATGTGTTTGCTTGCAAGAATGGGAATGCTGAAGATGGTCCTGAACAGGATTTACAGCTATCAGTTTCATGGGCCTTGGCTTGTAGGTTCATGAAAGACTATTTCTTTCTTTTGGATTTAAAAAGACTGAAGCGGTATATTACAATCCATTATACCAGCTATCCCAGTGTTTGGGAAACTTACATTGAAGGATTGAAAGGTAATGACTGTGGTGGGTGTTTATTTTCTCTCTCAAACAAATTGAAACTGAATTTTAGGTTTTTGTTCGGGAAACATCAGATCTTTCTTTTTACTCAAGCTTGAGGACAAATTTCTTTCTAGATCACCTCTGAAGCAAGTGCTCTTTAGTTTTTTTTAAGAAACAACACTCAGTTTATAAAAAAAATAATGGCTTCTAGGGGAAAATTATTCTTGTTTAGTTCCAGAGGGGGAGCCGTGTTAGTCTGTATATAGCAAAAACAACAAAAGTCCTGTGACACCTTAAAGACTGATAAATTTCTTCGGGCATAAGCTTTCATGGGCTGCAACCCACTTTCTCTCTGATTTGTTAGTCATTAAGGTGCCACAGGACTTCCTTTGATTCTTGTTTAGTTATTATACGGATATTGTGTCTAAAGAAGTTAATGTATAATGCAGCTTCAGTTAATTGAACACTAGTAATATGAAACAGATGTGGTGAAATAGAATATGCACATCCCAGAGTGCAGCTTTAAAAAAACTTGATGCTACTGAAATAATAATTTCAGCTATTTAAAATAATAAACTAAAATTAGGAAAAGAATTTCAGCATTCTCCTTTGGCAAAGTAGACGTAAGTATACCCAGCTATTTCAGCTTGTTTCCAAAGCTTGGACAGCAGCACATGTATGAAAATCAACAATGAACTGGAACAGCATTCCCCATTATGGCATGTAGCTGATGACTTCAGACATCCTTTTCTTCTTCTCCACAAGTCCTGTCTGCCCTTTGTTGTGCTTTTGCAATCCACATAAACCACTAAATAAATAAGTAACGTTATCTTTGCCACAGTATTGATGATAATTCAATCAAAGCCAAACACTCATAGCTTAAATGTGATTTACACACTTGCTAGGCTAGAGATTTCCATGATGAGGACTTTGGAAGAATAAAGGAAATTCTTCTGTTCCTTAATTATGTTTAAACTAGCTTAGTTTAAAAAAATGAAAATGTAAAACACATACAATGATTTGTGTTTCAGAGCTGACTCGTGCTAGTCCAGTGACTTTGGCAATGGAAAATGGAGATATGTTGAAAATATTAAAACTGTTAAATGACTTGGGACCCTGGGATAGTCCTCTGTTATTGGCACATGCCCAAAGGTCTGTAGCATGGGACTTTTCTTTCTTTTCTTCATGTTGGTTAATATGACAATTTCACACTGTCCGTTCGTTTTCTGTTTGCCTTGCTCTAGGTGTGTATTCCCACTAGCCTTCTTAACATTGTGTGAGACTTTTTGTGATTACAATTCTAGTATTAGCATACTCAAGGAGAGGAACTTGAAACACGCTGGTAAATGAATTAGAATCTTGAAATAGAGTTTTATTTTCTAATCAAAGTGGCATTGTGAAATGGCATTAAAGGTAACATGTTTGTTTGGTTTTTTTGTACAGGCTCTATGAAAAGTTTGGGGAAACAGCTGTCAGGCCACTGATCAAGTTCTACCCATCAATCTTGCCCTCTGACATTATGCAGCTTTGTAGACATCACCCTGCCCACTTTTTAGCATATTTAGACAGTCTTGTTAAATCAAAGCCAGAAAATGAAAGGTAAAGGGGATATATGTATCTATATGCCTTTATTTTTCTTGTCGGGAAATGATTAAATAATGAAAAGACAAGATATCATCCAGCTGTTTGGGTTTTTTTAATTTAATGTTACTTGAAGGGAATACAACTTCTCTAGAAATCATCTTTCCAGTGCACTGATCATGATTGTCTTCAAATAATGTGTGTATATATATATGTAAAAAATTATCACATTTATGTATTTGGTCAATTTAAAAGTGGTTTTTCCCGCTAACTTTTTTAGGTCATCCCTGCTTAGATCTCTTCTTCATCCTGAAGCATTACGACTGGACTGGCTGTGTTTAGCAGTTTCCCATGATGCACCACAAAGAACAAATACGGTGGATTCTGAAGGAAACCCTAGGTAAAGTTATACATCATGTATATTTAACTGCACTGCACAAACCCTAGTTGTCCAGACTCGCTCTGTGTTCCCTGATGGAGTTGGCTACGTCGGAATAATTTCACTTCACTGTAGGGTGAAATTGATCCCAATGGAGAAACCCCACAGTAGGCTTCAGTTAAGCAAAGAGCAGTAAGTGATGCATAGTCTTTGTTGGACCCTTCTGCACTGGGTTCAATTTATGGTATGTTACCTCATGTGCCTCAAGATGTTTAACAGCAGCAACCAGAGCATTTAAACACTTTTATTATTTTCATAATCCACTTGGGAATATCTCTTTAATGACTATATAAATGCATATGTATTTAAGGTTGATATAAATTGTTATGACTAAATAAATAAGATATAAATACATTTCTCTCTTAACAAGCTACCACTTAGTTTGTAAGAATCACTTTCATTGTATTTCTGAGCAACACACTTTTTTAAAAGTGTAAAATTTCTGCAGTGTCTCGGTTGGAATATATAAAACGCATTCCCAGAGTTGTGTAAAAGCCTCCTGACATTGATGTTGGTTCGCAAAAAGGCCACATTAAGTTTTTTCTTTCCCTCTCTAATCACATATTAATCTCTGCTTTAAAGGAAAACCTCTTAAATGAGACTGTCAAGAAAATGACTGAACATACTGTTCTTTGAATTAATATTGTCAAAACTTCATGTGAAAAATGAAACAATACTGTTAATCTGCTTGATCTCCTGATGAAAATAGTTGTTTAAAACTCATGAGAATGGTAATGTTTAACTTGTGAATGAATCTGTCTTCCCAGACCACGTTCACACTTGTTTACCTGGGGCTATAGCCAACTGATTTTGCTTCTGATTAAACTCCCAGCTGATTTTGTAACAAAAGAGAAGATGGCCGACATCTGCAAGTCACATGGGTAAGCTGGAAACTTTGTGGTTTACTGAAAAATTATGATCTTGAATCTAGTTTATTTGGTATCCTGGCCCATTGAAAATACAAATGAAAGCCAGTCTATCTGCTCACTCTATTTAAATGAAGTATTTTGTGACTGGCTTTATTTGAAAGTGCAATCGTATGTAGATATAAATAGTCAATGACCAAGTCTACCTGACAGCAGCAAATTCGCCACATCCGTTTGATTTTTCCAGATTGATTGAGCAGGTCAGTGAAGACCCATTCAATCGAACCAGAAGTTGACCAGTAAGTCCACACCCTGAAAAAGAGTAGCGCTGAGTCAAAGGGAGGGCATTTTCCTTTGTATCAATGCAGTGGAGCCACTATGGCTTTAGGCCTTAGTCAGTCAAAGAGAGATAGGGTTTTTACATAAGCTGCCTAAAATAACTTGTGTATCTCCCTTCGACTGCCATTGAAAACTGCAGTAAGTGTAGGCCAGGCCAATGTGAAACATACCTCTGCAGTATTACCTTGCTTTGTAGCTAAGAAGCAGTCAAGTCATGTAGCTAGTACTACACCATTATATGTTAAGCTCTTGTTTACTAGCCAGCACATGTTAACATAAAATATGACCAAGGAAGTAACTCCAATGCAAATCACAATTCATAATTACACTAATCATGTATCTCCCTTATGTAACCCACTTTAGTAGAGAGAAATTTATGGATGCAAGTCTGGTGGTTAATCATGTTCCCTCTGTTCCTAATTACCCCCACGTGCTTATTTCTCTAATGACTTCTTGTCCTATGCAGTTCTTACCTCCATATGATGGTCCTTTTCTGCTCAACCCTTTACTGTTAGCATACACAAAAACCCTCATTGTAATGGGACCCCTTAGATGTGTTTATCACAGAGCTCTTCTGACCTCTTTGAAGGTTTTAGACAATAGGCTGGCTTTAGTCATTAAATAAACTGACAGTTCTGGTTTGTTTTGCCACTTTGAAATGGCCAGGGTATTCCTAATATTTGGGGTTTTGTTTTTGCCGATCAGTATGGTAAATCAGCAGTTCATTACCAATGACTTTAGTTTAAAAAAGTATTTAGTTGATTCCTGGAAGTCTTTCATTTCTTCTTTAAGCTTCTGGCCTGGATATCTCTCTCTCTGTTTGGAACTGGATAGAAGAATAGAAGCCTTTACTAATATTGTTCATTTGGATGATATGAACCTCTTGGATGGAGAACATGGTTAGTGAATCTTAACACAAGAGCTCACCAGTATAATATGTGATCTATTGAACATCTATGTAGTGATTGTTGACTAAGTATAGAGAAGCATTTATCCAGAACTGAATGATGTGTTGTGTTTTTTAAGCACTGGTATAGTAAGATCACTTGGGATCTTGTATAATTTCTCATAATATACTGTACAGCATATATATCATTGAATATAAATAACTGATGCTCTTTGCAATTTAATTTGTGTATTCCAACAAAACAATATTTTGAAATAAAAAAAGCCTTGTCTTGAGTGGATAAAATCTCTGATATTTTTTGAGCCCCAATTTGCCCTCTTAATCTTTGTTGCCTAGTACTTGGAGAATCAGCTAGTTTACTAACACTATATAGTGGCTTTTCTAGGATGTAGTGAGCATTTCTGTATTATGTGGAACGATTCCAATAAAAATCTACACTATCATAAAAAGATACACAAAGGAATTCCTTGGATCCTAGTTTAATCCAGAACCTCAACGATGATTATGAAAAAGCTCTTTTTAAGCTCAAAAAGTCCATAAATCCTAACAGTTGGCTCCAGTGCTGTTGAAAATCATGTGATTGTCAAAATAAACTTTTAAGCTATTTAGCCAAGGTGTGAATGTAGAGGACTGACTCTAGACAGCTATCTTTTAAATGTAATATTTGCTACAAGTGTTTTCCTCACAGCTAACTATAGGAAGTAATTTAATTTTGCATTTAGGTTCAATTCCAGAGACTGAGGAAGAATGGAAGTTCCTTCTCCATCTTGCACAAAGTCGCAGCACTGATTTCCACTATCATGGTACACAGAATGGGAATGCTGTTGCCAATGGTAGCACTAATTGGTCAAACTGCATTACTGTTGAAAATGTAGCTCTTTTGTTGGCCAAAATAATTGGCCCAGATCGTGCCTTGCCACTATTGCAAGAGAGTGGTTTGACAGCTGAATTGTCTGAGCGATTTACCAGGATCTGTGAAATACTGAGAATTGCTGAAAAAAGGCAAAGGTAAGGTGTGGGTGGAACATTTATTGATACTTCATTCAGTGTCATCATAGGCCTTCATTCTGTTTTTCATAAAAACAAAAGTTTAGTATGACAGAGTGGTAAAACTACCTGAAAATACTTCTACCCTCCATTTAGGAGGTATATTTGAGACACTACATTTTTAAGCTATGTAACAGAAAACACAATACTGAGAATTAATGTTTTTGAGGGGGTGAGGATTAGTGACTAAAACTATTAGATATCCACAGCAGAAGTACTCAGCAACCTCTTTACCTATATTGCATTCTAGAATGCTCTGATGGCTGCTTCATAAATTCCGTAATAGTGTAATGAGACATTACAGTATGTGGAATTTGGGAGTCTATTTACGCTGCAGTTGTTGCTATCAAAGTAGTTCACCAACATGTATATTGTTTATATCCTTCTAAAAAGCATGCGAAAAAACAAATATTTTTGGAATTAAGTTGTGTTAAAGCAAATCTTGCAGGCCTCAAAACTTGCCTGGTAACAGCATGTCTTTTAGAGGGGAGTAAGAATGGTAAGATGGGAATGGAATGTAGTATGAGATAAGAGCCTGTGACCCATCCTTGACTCAGTCTTGTTTCTTTTTCTTCTTGCTGGCTCTGTGATTTACCACTAGCATTCTGTATTCTTTGTATTCCCTATAAATATGTCCTGAAATCTGCCTGCGGGCAGAGCTCACTTAACTGGACAGGGATGCCCTGCCGGTTAACAGACTCTCACTTCCTGTATGCTGGAATAAAGTGTCTTGCTTGAATCTGATTGAGTCGATCGTTTTTCCTTCACAGTTGGAAGATGATTCTTTGAGGTCTTCTTACTATCTCTGTTACATCAGTACTGAGGGGCTGAGTGCCAGCAAGAGTGAAGGCTTGGAATCCAGGAAACGCTAAATACTGGGCTTTGGTTTAAAAAAAAGAGTTCTGCTATATTTTTTTTTTTTCTGTTGACTGTTTGTCATCACTCATGCTCTCCATTCAGTTTAGTGATAAATCTACAAAGGCAGGAGGCATAATTGAGCTCTCTGAAATTAAATCATACTTATTACTACATCACCCAGTTTAAATTCTTTGTAAAAGTTAGTCGCTAGCAAATTAGGTAATTGATATTTTTATTTTTCTCTTTTGTTTGTAGAGCCCTGATACAGTCCATGCTGGAAAGATGTGACCGTTTTCTGTGGTCTCAGCAGGCATAAGAAATATTCCAGGAAACATGGAAATGAAGTTCTGTGCTGTACATATTCTACATTAATGTGCCTCTGAAGCTTTATAACCTCTTAAAGAAACAAATGCTTGTCCACAAAATAATGTATTCAGTCAAACTACAGAAGAATCACACTTCAATTGGGTTTTCTTTGCACTATTTCCTAAATAGCTCAAAACCTGTTACTACAACAGGTTTTAGAAATTGTTAGATTGAAATACTCCAGCGTTTATGTTGAAATTAAGATCACAACTATCTGACATACATTTTTTTACAATGAGATTAAAAGGATTACAGTCCTTTGAAATTAAATTAGGTTTGAAAATCGTGCTCTTGGCCTCAGCAACTCTTCTAGGTTGGTCAGGATGTCAACTTTGAAATGATGAATGCTGTGTCTATTTCAAGCATAAGTAGCCCCCTTTGGCGAATATTGACTGACACTCTTCCCCTGCCTAACTGACATTCACTTTTGCAAATAGCTGCAGTGAATGCATGCAAGGTGGCAGACTTTTCCTTAATTATATAGAATAGCTACCCTTTTGATTTATTTCTTGGAATAGCTACATTTTTATCTTTTAAGATCTGTGTAAAATAATGTTATGGGGTATTGATTGCAATGCTGTTGAAATATGCATTAAATTATAGAAATACTCATTAATAGACTACTTGAAAAAATATGTAAGCACAACATTCCTAAATTGTATGAATAGGACATGAGGCCATCATCTGATGATCTGTGTGATGATAATTCAACATCTCTTCAGATGTCAATATTTCATAACTGATTTCTGACCTTTTTTGGAAGTAATGATTAAATGCATTTCTTTTTATTAAAATTGCCTTTTAGAAAGCTGATAGTACTAGCACACATTTTTAAAGGGAGACTATCAAGTTAAAGATCATAAATTTTTAAAAACCCTTTTCTGTTTAAAATTAAATATTAGATTATTAAAACCAAATATGTAAAACACCCAGTTTTACATAATCATTTTGCATAATCTTACTATACACCTATTCTGTTTACTCTTCCAACAGCTTGGATAGTTGAAACAGACAAGTCAGATTTACTTATGGTTTTTAACCCATTTCAGTTGTAGAGTCTCATTCGCACAGTATTATAATGTCTGGGCAAATCTTAAAAAACTCCCTTTAGAATGTTTTGTCATTTTTTTTTTCCTCCAACATTTTGTGAGTGTATTTAGTTCTGTAATCATTTAAAATAAGAGCCTACATATATTTTATGTATATACTTTGGTTTCCATTGTTTGCTAAATTCCAAATTAATGATTTTATTTAAAATCTTAATTATTTTTTAATCAATGTAAATTTCATCTGTGACTGATATATATAGAATTGCTGATGGATGACTAACCTCTTTTTCTTAAGTGCTAGAACAAGTCACTATCTTATGTTGGGGGGTTTCATAGCTCTTCTAGAGGGGGGATAAAAGTCTACAGGAATGTGCCATGTGGCAGGTATTTCATACCTTAAGGTTCCTATCTGTGAAAAGCCAACAAAGTATTCTGTTTCAACTTAAGTTTTATTTGGGGTTGAGATTTTCATCTGAAGTTTGGAAACAGCTCAAAAGTTCCATCCTATGCCCTCAGGCACACCTTGGTCTGATTTATCATAGGCACAAAGGATTGGAAATGGAGTACTCAGTTGTCCTAACTTTGGTATTGTTATGCCCTGAAGCTTAGAACAAATCACTTTACTTTTCTGTGCCTGTTTCACTACCTGTAAAATGAGAATGCTACTACCTCATATGGGTGTTAGGCTTAATTAGTTCAATTTTATGCAGCACAAAGATGTAAAGCACTATATAAAGTGCAAGCCTCATTTGTCTCAGGAGAATTCATGACCAGTGCACTCTGGCAAAAGTCTGACATCTCTTCAGTTTAGAGGACAAAGTGACGTGGAATAATAGCTGAAAGCTTCATATACATAATAACCTTTATTTTATAACTTTTTTTGGACACAGTTAACAATGCTGACTTTCACAATATATCACAATCTTTCTATTTAAAGAGCATGTTTCATTTTGTATAGCACTGTTCATATTAACAGCAGTTTTACAATGATTTTTTAAAAAATGTATTGCACTTAAAATGAATTTCAACTAATTTTAAGTTTCAATAAAGAAAATGAATGTTTCTGACTTAGTCTTAATTTCTTTATTTATATGTGACTAAGATGTGAACTATATGTGGAATAAATTGTGACTGTATCCTAGGAAAATGCTTCAGTTACACACTGCAAGCATAAGATAGGAAAGTCCATCACTCAGCCACGTTATGACCCATTTAACTTTAAACTTTTTTGATAATTCTTTGTGAAATGGTGTTAGTTGGCTTAATTGTGAGCTGTATAATGGGCTTGTATGTCAGGACAAAAACTATTGTTACAAGGAACTTCGTTTTTCCTTGCCATATTTTGCTGTTTATATTCAGTTATTTTGCCTTTAAAGCTATTTTGTTCTAATAGGAAAAACTGCACTGACTTGATTTGCTTCAGATTTAAAGAAAAAACAAACCTCAGTAAATAAAATTTTTCCCTTTTAGTGGAGGCCAGGAATGTAAAATTGCAATCCAGAAACTTGAGTGGTTTCAGAAAGTGGAGTGATTGAAAAGAGTTAAAGGAAATGTTTAGATAGCTGTATTTAAGATTGTTGGAAGAGCTCTTGCTACATCATCCACTGATACTTTGAATGATTGTGCAATGTCTCTGATAGGCAGATCATAGAGGGTCTGAAAATCTAAATGTACTACAATGAGTGGTATCCAGCAAGATTTTCAGAGATGGTGATGTATATGTTTTAGGAAACAAAAATGGTTCGTTCCTGCCTTTTGAAACCAGAATTATTTCTCAATCTCAGTATCAAAGATGAAAAATTACCACAGTTCAGTTTCATCTAGAGGAGAAGGAAATAATAGCACAAGAACTACTGACCTTCCAAGTCACAGTTACAACAAGTAATCCATGGCATTCCGCATAATAATACCTAGTAAGAATCTTGCCCTTTTATTACTAAACTAGTTCATTTGTCTGGAAAAGTCTTGATACACACTTTATTCCCACAAGGAACTTAAAAAAAAAAAAATTACATGAATCAACCTAATAATGTCATTTTGCTGTCAGGGCTGTTACAGTTGAATATAAACCCTTCCAAAAGGTTCCTCGTTCCTGGCAGACATGTGCGTTGAGCTATGGTCCAAGGTCTCTGAACAGCTCCCCAATGCTTCTAAAGTTTGGACAATATATGAGTGAATTATTTCAGCATTGAAATGATTCCTTTTTAACTTCATTCATCATGAGAATTTATGAAAGGATGAGGTAGTAAATCATGTATGTACTATGTCTAGTTACATACCCTGCTGCCCTACTTGAATAATGTATAAAGTTTGTCACTGAAAAATCAATTGTGCACTTTACATAGAATCCCAAGTTAGAGAGTAGCCATGAGGAACATAAAATGGCCATAAATAACTGACAAGAACTAACTGACATTTTGAACATGCAGGGTGAAATTTGAGGCAGAAATTCTGAGAGGTTCAAAGCCAGCTTTGTCAACAGGGCATTGACCAACGACAACACAGCTGCCATCTGTTGCCCTTACAGGTCATAGAATTATGTTGGGCTAGCGCAGTGGTCAGCAAACCGCGGCTCGCGAGCCACAAGCGGCTCTTTAGCCTCTTGAGTTTGGCTCTTCAGGTGCGGGCTCCCCAGAGGCGGCGGTGTCGGCGTCGGGCTGGCAGGGCGCCGGCCCCTGTTAGAAAAGCCTGAGCCCCGGATCTATTCTGGGGCCCAGGAACCCAGAGGACTCCAGTGGAACACATGTTCCGCTCTGTCCTACCCCGCAGGCAGGCTGCTGCTCAGCTGTGAGCAGCGGCCACCAGCCGGGCTGGGGAGTTTTTAAATGTCCTGCCCTGAGCATGCTCCGAAAGAGCAAGTTCAGGGCAGGAGCAGCCTCCTGGCCAGCCCAACGCCGGACGTCCCTGTGGCTTTCCGGCCAGGTAAGCTCGGGGGCCGGGCAGGAGCGCGGGTCTGCCTGCCTGCCTGCCTGCCCCACGCGGCCGGGGCAGCGGGGTGGCTGCGGCCGCGGCGGGCTCCCGGAGTCACACCCGGGGACTGCCTCGACTTCCCGGGGCCAGGGCTGGGGCCGGGGTCAGCCTCCGGGGCTGGGGTCTGCTCGGCCCTGGGAAGCCGCCGGTGGGGCCGAGCAGACGGCATGCGGCGCGCTCCCCCCGCCCCGATCCGGCCACTCTGCTGTGTGCTGGCCGGATCGGGGCAGGGGGAGCGCGTGCCCCTGGCCAGCACACAGCTGACTGGCCGGGGGGAACGGGGCGGCGGCATGCGGCGCGCTCCCCCCGCCCCCACTCTGCTGTGTGCTGGCCAAAGCACTCTCGCAGCTGCGAGAGTGCTTTGGCCAGCACACAGCAGAATGGCCGGATCAGGGCGGGGGGAGCGCGTGCCCCTGGTCAGCAGCGCACAGCTGACTGGCCGGATGGGGTGGGGGGAACGCAGCGGCAGCGGCGTGAATGAAACCAATAAACTTATAAAACTAAGAAACCAATGATACAATGATTGACACAAATAGTGAATGAAACCAATAAACTTATAAAACTAAGAAACTAATTAAAATCAATGATATAAAGATTAATACACATTATGCAAACAGTAAAATCACCTGCATATCTCTACACTTCCTCTTTCTTTTCTCTTCCTTCTTTCCTCTTCTTTCTTTTTCTCTTCCTTCCTTTTTCTCTCTCTCTCTCTCTTACTTCCTTCTCTCTTTTTCTCTCTTCCTTCCTTCCTTTTTAAAAAAACCCAACCTTTATAAATTAATTATAATTAAAAACCTTAAAAATCCCGCACGGGTGAATCTTCTGAATCTGCTGTGAAGCTGCAAATCCTGACCTACACTGTAGGATCTACCGGTACTTTTGTTCAATCAATTGTAGACAGAGTTTTCATTATTTGGTGTTGGTGGCTTTATTTTAAAATGAAACGTTTTTATAGGTGCCCTGTTTGACATGGCTACAAAGAAAAAGCAACGAAAAACGGAAGACGAAAACCGTGAATTTAAAGTTGAATGGACCGAGACTTTCGCGTTTATTCAAAATTTAAATGGCCTTCCGACCTGTCTTATTTGTAAGGAAAAATTGGCGCATAACAAGAAATCAAATTTGGAGAGACACTTTACAACTAAACATGTGTCATTTAGTAATAAATATCCTGTCGGTGATGCAAGGAAGAAAGCAGTTGAGGAACTTCAGAAGAGTCAAGAAAAATCAAGTTCTGTATTTGATCACTGGATGCAATCTTCCAACAATGTTAATTTAGCAAGTTTTGTGGTTAGTCAAGAGATTGCAAAGAGAGGAAAACCATATACAGATGGCGAATACATAAAACGTTGTTTTATAAATGCATCGGAAGAGTTATTTAGGGATTTTAAGAACAAAGAAGATATTCTAAAAAAAAATTAGTTGCCATTGTCTGCAAAAACAGTGAAAGATAGAACAGTCAAAATGTCTTCCAATATAACCAACCAGTAAGTTGAAGATCTTAAATTGGTTTCAGCTTTATCAATAGCAGTTGATGAGTCTTGTGACATAAATGATACAGCGCAAGTTTCACTTTTTGTAAGATTTATTTCAACTACAGGTCCTAAAGAAGAACTTTTAGGATTATTGCCACTCAAAGGTCAAACACGTGGAGAGGATATAGCAAATGCTGTAATTAAGTGCATTGAAAAACATCATATTCCACTCGATAAAATTGTCTCAATTTCAACAGACGGGGCAAAAAGTATGACCGGCGTAAGGAATGGTTTTGTTGCTATTATGAAAGGAAAAATTAATCACGAGATACTTACTCACCATTGCATCATACATCAAGAAGCGCTTTGTGCGCAGACATTTCCAGAAGAAATTTGCAAAGTTATGGAATTGGTGATTAAGATTATCAACTCCATTATAGCTAAAGCTCTTAATCATCGCCAATTTAAAGAATTTTTAGTTGAAATGGAGAGTGAGTACGCAGATCTTCTGCTGCATAACAGGGTACGTTGGTTATCAAGAGGAAACGTTTTGAACCGTTTTGCTTCCTTATTAACAGAAATTAAAGCATTTTTCCTTGAGAAGGGTGTTCATTATCCAGAACTAACGAATGATCAGTGGATCCAAAAATTGTATTTCATGGTAGACGTCACGTCCCATCTAAATCAGCTTAATCATAAACTACAGGGGAAAGGAAACACAATTTTTTCTATGTTAGAAGAAGTTATTTCATTCGAAAACAAATTATCTGTTTTTGCTCAAGATTTTGAAAGAGAAACTTTGATTCACTTTCCAAGCCTGTTGAAACATCACCAAGAAAATAATTCTGATATTGACATTTGCTATTTCAAAACAACACTTTTAAATATGAGGGAAGCTTTTCTCAACAGGTTTCAGGAATTCAGAAACAGCAAAGCGACGTTAGCCTTTGTTAAAAAACCTCTTGATGCTACTGTAACAGAATTACATTTTTCTCCCTTTAATATTGACATTGGCAACTTTGAAATGCAATTGCTGGATTTAAAAAACAAAGAACTGTGGAGCTCGAAATTTGAACGTCTTTGTGCTGATATAGAAATATTGGAGAAAAACAAATGTGAACTAAGTTCACAGCACAAGTGGTATGCTTTGAAAGACCTGGAGAAGGAAGATATGTTGATTTTTAACACCTGGAATAGTATTCCTGACTCATATAATCAACTGAAAAAACTAGCGTTTGCTGTTCTTTCCTTATTCGGGTCTACATATTTATGTGAACAATCATTTTCAAGCATGAACCTTATCAAGAGTAAATTGAGAAGTCGTCTTATTGATGAGAACCTGGAATCGTGCCTAAAATTAAAAACAACAACATACAAACCTGACTTACTCAAACTTTCCAAGGAGATGCAAGGCCATTGTTCACATTAGTGTTTGTCAGTCATTGTCATGATTTAATTTTCTGTATATTGTAAGGTAAATTGTTAGGAATTTAAGTTTATCAATAAATAATATCGTTATTAAGTATGTTATCAAGTTTTATTCAACGTACCTATAGTTTAACTAAGACTTAAAACTTTAAGTAAAGTTTATTAAGTTAATTTTAGGAAACGTTGTGGAGTGAAAGAAGATGTACTGTCGAGAATTGAGAAAGGTATGTTGAGATGGTTAGGAATACCCTTATTAAGTTAACAATGTACCTTCCTATATATTTTTAGTTTAAAAAATTTGGCTCTCAAAAGAAATTTCAATTGCTGTTTTGTTGATATTTGGCTCAGTTGACTAATAAGTTTGCCCACCAC
>ML685792.1:9956560-10075245 GCA_007922175.1 Pelusios castaneus | reverse complement strand
GATATTTGGCTCAGTTGACTAATAAGTTTGCCCACCACTGGGCTAGCGAATGGGAATGATTTGGCACTGTTTCAGAACACCTACCCAATCATGAGGATTTTATTCAGAATAGAGTCCCATAAAAACTTCTCTGACCATTTACAAGTACTACCTTTTAGTTTACAAACTTCAGAGGGCAATATCTGACCTGAAACAGCAGCTATTTACCTGCATTGCTCCAACTAGAATCAATAAGAGTCGTACATATTATTTCCCATGCACCGATCTGGGAATGTAAACTGTCTTAACTCCATCTTAATAAAAAGTTGATAGTTAAGATGGATATTTATCCAAAAATAAATACAAAAATACACTTTACAAGTAAACTGGATTACTAATACAGCTGATGACAATCCATTGGTAAATATTTGGCGTTAAAGATTATTAAAACTTTCATATAGTTGCATATACTTTTGATTTAGATCTTGCCAACAAAGCAAAATTCAGGCAAACTCACTTCTCTTTAGAGATCATAAAGGTGATGAGAAATGCTAGATGACCTTGTCTGAAATCCAAACTTTGACAAAAATTTCCATCAAAATCTAAAAGGAGGAAAAATGAAAATGTCAGCAAATTATGACATCGCACTTCTGATCAGCATTACAAACGATGTATTTTTATTATTTATTTCTGTTATTGTACCTTGTGGAGCCAAAGTCATGGACCAGAACTTCATTGGGCTAGGCACTGTATAAATAGAACAAAAAACTGGTTCATACGCCAAGAAGCTGAGGGAAAAGTTTTCTCCTGCTACCTTTAGCATACCTTTTTGAGTTCTAATTACGATCATAGAAAAAGATGAAACTTGGCATTTATTGTGCATGAAGAATGGTTACTTAAAGTTTCCACATTAAAAATCTCATTTGGAAATATTGCTCATTTCTCTTAATTAAAAAGAAATGTGATGCAAGTCAGAAAAAGTGACTGTAGCAACTTCCAGTAAATGATGGACATTTAACCATCTCAAGCACTAGTTAAGTTCCAAAGCGGTAGCCGTGTTAGTCTAATTCAGCCAAACAAACAGAGTCCTGTGGCACTTTTAAAGACTAACAGATTTATTTATCTCATGAGCTTTCGTGGAGAAAATCCCACTTCGTCAGCCTGACCTGATCCTATGTCATACACTCCTCTGCATTTAATTTCCTTCCAAGCACTTGTTAAGTAATGATTGTTGGATCTATAAGGAGAAAATACAGACATTCATCAATTCAAATCAAGAACACTCAACATTGCCTTCCAACAGAAGCAATGTTTGTTTACATTCCAAAAGCAAAGAATTGCCCAATTTTAATTTAGCCAGGTTTCTGTAAATTCTTTCCTCCTGAGAATTCATCAGAAAGAGCTCCACTTTTCAGTGACTTTGCAGTACAGCAGTGCTAAATCTGATTCTAAATGGAAACTTCACCTATGTAGTACTTACCCTAGTTTTTATTCTATAGAGTATGTAGAATGAGTGATTTTTTTTCTCCTGATAAAACTTAAGCAGAAACTAAAAAGTCAGTATTGGTCTTATTTCCAAGCCCAGTGCTGTGATGGCAGAGGGGATTTCACTTGTTTGAGTGGGAAGTATTACTCTGATTATGCTTAGGATTTCTATGTGACCCTGCTAATCCATGTACCTGCTTCAAAGTGGGTATAAGAGGAATGGACGTTATAGCTGGCCTCTTTAAAATATTGCCCAGTTATCTGATGTATACTCTCCTTCTATTACAGCTTAAATAAGTGAACAAGGAAGTTCTGCACCTGCATGATGATGATGTCCCTGGTGCTTTCTGACAGTGCTCAGAACTGGCTCTCTGATGCTGGATCATTCATAAGAGAAGCTTTTGAGGGTATATTTTTTTTACTAATAGTATTTTCTTCATCAAAATGGTTCTCAACATTTATGTGCAGGTGGCATGGTATAGACATTAATATAGTTAATAAATTAAAAAACCCCAGGGAATCAAAGCCAAAGAAAGGAAATCAAGAACAAGTGTTGAAAAACTCTGGTGGGCAAATAAGAAATGCACACAGTTCTTCACAAAAGGATACATTAGAACTTCCTTCTAATCCCTTAAAAGATGCAGAGTTAGGCCCCTCATTGGGACTCCAAGCACATAGCTACTTGAACCTGAGCAAGTCAACTGGTAGGTATGTACTATACATTGTACAAAGTCCTATAGATCATAGTTAGAGATTTTCACCAGATTCATTCAACATTTTGCAAGATGTTAACTGCAACCTGTGCACTCAGCTGACTATGTTTTGACTTTACCTCTAGCAATTTCCCAATATAGATCACAATGGACCCAGTAAACGCGGGAAGGATCTAAATGCCTTGTTAACTAACTGGTACCTGTTATTTGTTTAGTTCTTGGTTTTGTGAGAGGGACATGCCAGTTTCTAGAAAAGAAAATATAAAATAACTGTTCTTTGAATAATTTCAGAAGCTTTCCTCCCCCACCAGGAAATATTTCTAGCATCAGATCACTTGTGTCCTGATTCAGCAGTACAGGAATGAAAATCTTCTACAAGGTGCTAAACGTCCCCAGTTCCCACTGTGTTGAGTTGACAGCATTCCAGACCATGCAGAATTGCATCCTCAGGTCCTGACTGAGGAAAAACATTTAAACATATGCTTAAATCCTTCCTTGCTTAAGAAACCACTTAAACATATGTTTAACTATCCTTCCTGAATAGAAATACTTTATTCAATCAGAGATGATTGTATTTGAGATATAGCAGGCTTTGTCTGGATGGAGATGTAGATCACCACATCTAATAATGTTAAGATTTATTTAATCTGAAGAAGCAATTCAGCATAAAATCTTTGATTCAAATTATTGTCTCATTTGCTATTGTACTTTTTAGATCAAAATATCTTTGTTTCTACTTCTGGCTGATATTCCATGATTTCCATCTTTGGCTGTAAGAAGTGCTTGGGTTTTTTTTTTTTAAACTGTCATAGTAGATAGAGCTTCATGTCTACCAAATCAAATTTCCTGTTCACACATTGTACAGTCATAGCACAAACATTCCAACCTGTTTGATCTCTGGTTGATGGAAGGGTGGTAGTGATTTAACTATACTATTTTCTAAATAGATTTAGATACACTGATGCAAAACCTGCAATAAAAAAACCCCCAAAACACTTGGGAGACAGAAGTATCTAGCTTTGAATCACACCTCTATTCCATTTTCCTGGTGATCCTTACAAGATCAGTGAGCAAAATCTATGGGTCTCTTTGCCCCTACAGAATTCCCCAGAAATACTGCAGCAGAGATTTATGGAGATTCCATGGTTTTATGAGATCCATGTTAAGGAGCTTCCTTTCAGCTCCTCCTCCAAAGATGTCACCCGGTGGAAGTTACAATTAATAAAGTAGTCTAAATGGCTGCAAATCTCTCGATCGCTAATGGTAGTCTTGGGTTCCAAGTAAAGTCAGGTTATTTCTTGAGAGCAAATACTAAATTTACCCCGGGGGGAAAAAAAGCATTTTGAGAGCACTGAACCAATTTGCAAACTCAGGTCAAATTTGGCAAATAGTTTTGGCTGAAAAAAGAAAAAGGAATAATTTTCACGAGGCACAATTCTGACATACTGCAGAAATGTCAATTCAAATGAACATGAACCATTTTTTTGCTTTTTGTTTTTCATTTTGATGAGAAAAACCATCACAACCCTGTTTTGGTTTGAAACTAAACTATCTTTTTGGATGTCTCAAATCTTCCACTGAACTAAAAAATCAAGTGTTTGCTCATCAGTATATAGAATCCTCTCTGCACTCTCCAGAAGCACTAGCCTTGGAAGCCACGGTGACTAGAGTGGTGTTTGACTACTTCAGAGGAATGTGGGTGGAGTAACCTCAAAGTTTTGATTTAAACTCCGTAATCCTTTGTCTCTTCTCCATGTGCTGGTGATATGTGGCACGCATACACTGACATGCTGGATGCAAATTATAAAAATGCCGATAAATATTTCCATGCATGTCGGAATTATGATGCTGCCCGAAGAGGAGCTGGTGGTGGATGGGCAGCAAAAGTTATTAGGTAACGGATTTTACTTGGATGATGAGTTAAAAGTCAGCGGCGGGCTGTGCAGTGAAATGACGATGAAATATGTTGCAATTCAAAAATAGCTAGTGTCCTGTTTGAAGTGAAGACTTCTTTTGTTTAACATCTGAACTGTCAGCATGTGACCACTATGCCCATTCTTGAAATGTATAGTAAGTTTCTGAGCTGACCTATTTAGATATATTCACATACCAGATCATATTACTTTGTACAGGGAAGCCAATATTTTCACCACAGGACTTTTAAAATTTAAATCACTGTAGGACCTCCCTTTAACCTAGAATCGGTATACATCCCCTTTGCAGTTTCATCCAAAGAACGATGATCATAGGTTCGCTTGTGGTCCTCCAAAAAGGATTGTTTTAAGGTGTTGTTGCCCGTGATGTCCAGGATGTAGAGGAGTTTACAGGGAGTGGTTAGAATTACTGGAGGCAAGTAATGGGGAGGCTTTTTAATCCACAATTGCTACATTTGTGGGATGACTCCTGCAATTCAGAAACAGGCAAAGATTTGTGTCTGTGTGTGACAAGGTGGGTGAGGTAATGTATTTTATTGGAAGAACTGTGATTGGTGAGATGTTTGCACATTTCCTCCATTTTACAGGGAAGTAAGGTTGAAAGAGTGGAGATAAAATGAAAAGTCAATAAAGTAGTTATTCAGGATTAACTAAATACTGTCTAAATCATCTTTGTTTCCTTTTTCCAGTGATGTCAGGGACACTTGTCAGGGTGGCAGTGGAGCAGAGGACTCATGTTGAGACCAAGAAGCAAATGCATGGGGCAGAAGCAGGGGAGACCCCCAACCGCTACAGACCAAAGGGCCTCCCCTCAAAATACTAACGCAGCCTGTAGTTACAATGGTTCATTGTTCTACCAGCTGTGAAAGACCACAATAAATAAAATCTTAAAATTCTGAAGCTGTCAGTGAACTTACAAATTTCCTCAGCCACATTAGAAAAGATAAAACTATTATGATGGATAAATCTTCATGATTCAGGGGAGAAGATAAGGCTTAACTGCCCCAGGTTTGGAAGATACTTTCAGATAATTTAAAGATACCCTTTCACTCCATTTTCTGCCTATTCTGGGTAGCTACTGGTGCTGGCCACCTTCAGAGACAGGCTACTGGACTCCTTTGCTCCATTATGGTCATTCTTCTTTGTATTATTATCCTCATTTTTATATGGGGATCTGAGATCTTAATTGACTTGCTGCTCTTTGCATGGAAATCTATAGCAGAGCTAGGAGTTGAATGCAGATTTCCTGAATTCAGTCCAGTCCTCTAACCATGAGACCATCTAGCTGGCAAATTAGTATGGGGCGTAAAAGTCACCAAATCATACCTCAGGTATCATGGTAAAAATTGAAATTTGTAGAGCAAGGTGGGAGGAAAGTTAATATTTGAACAGATAAAAACCAATTTTCCATAGGGCTGGGAGTCAGGGTCCATGAGCAGCAATATTGCTTCCATTTTTAAAGTCTATAGTTATTGTTGTCAGGGAGGTGCAATCTCTGTTCCATCTGTGGTGAGGCTAGAAAAGCTGGATCAGACACACCGCTCCCATTACTGGATGAAGTTTCCCATGGTGGCATAAAAGCAGGAGTGAGCGGAACAGACAGACAGGGAAAACTAAATTCAGAACTTGCCAATCTACATTGATAAAAACTTTGGAAACAGGACGGTGTTTAATAGGCTCAATGCTCATAACTTGAAATAAAAAATAAGTAAAGGGAAAGGACGGGCACACAACCAAATCAAAATTAAACCAGTATTTTCTGGTTGCATGCTTCCCAGGCTCTAAGTAGTTCCCAGACAGCTGACAGCTATTTCATGAGTGTTTTCTGGTGCTGCATTCAACTCAAACATCTTAATTTAAAAGCAAAGGAATCTTCGAAACTCAAAATCATGTCATGCTTAGCAGTCCTGAAGAAGATGCGCACAAGTCTATGGGGCCGGATGAACTGCATCCGAGGGTGCTGAGGGAGTTGGCCAATATGATTGCAGAGCCGCTGGCCATTATCTTTGAAAACTCCTGGCGAATAGGGAGGTCCCGGAGGATTGGAAAAAGGCAAATATAGTACCTATCTTCAGGAAAAGGAAAAAGGAGGATCTGGGGAACTACAGACCCGCCAGCCTCACCCCAATCCGTGGAAAAATCATGGAGCAGGTCCTCAAAGAATCCATCCTGAAACACTTGGAGGAAAATAGAGTGATCAGGAACAGTCAGCATGGATTCACCAAGGGCAAATTGTGCCTGACCAACCTGATTTCCTTCTATGATGAGATGACTGGATTTGTGGATGTGGGAATAGCCGTCGACGTGATATACCTCGACTTTAGCAAGGCTTTTGATATGGTTTCCCACAGCATTCTCGTCGGCAAGTTAAGAAATATAGGTTGGATGAATGGACCGTGTCCCTGCCAGCAGGTAGAGGATCTTGGGGGGCAATTACCACAACAGTGGGGTACAAATCAATCTTTATTGAAAAAATGTAAAACAGTAAAATTTAACAATGGGGTGTATGGGGTTTGTCACAGTAGGCAATAATGGGGTGTATGGGGTTTGTCACAGTAGGCAGTTGGGGAGGGGGTTTCTCTTATTAAACTGTGAAAATGAAGAGGTGTCACAGCGAGTCACAATTGGTGGCTAGCGATTCTACAAAAAGAAAAAAGCAATATGTCACAGTGGTATAGGTGTAGAGGTACAGTAAAGGCAGTGGTAACCAATGGGGTTTTATGAATATGAATAAGATACAAATGGCAGTAAAATTGCACAATAAGGGTGATTAGTGAATTTACACAAGTGTAATAGTACAGATGAGAATCAATAACTTGGTTTGTAGGACTGCAGTGGCAGGTAGTCTGTAAGAGAGTACCTAGAGGCTGGGTTAAGGAACAAGGGTGGGGGTGGGGTGAGTAATCAGTGGCAGAGGAAGAGGGAAGAGTACAGCTGCAAGGGATTCAGCAAGAGGCACTGAAGCCCTGCAGGGCGAGGCTCAGAGCAGTCTTCAGGAGCCTGCAGGCTAAACACAGAGGAATCAAAGAAGAAAGGCAGCAAGGGGCTTTGGAAGTTCAGGGAGAGGTGGAAACAGCAGCAGAGGACTTGGGGTGTTTGGGGAGAGATGAAGACACAGAGGCACTTATTTAACAACTTAACAGCAACTATACAACTTATGCTAATAATAAACAGAAAGAAGGAAAAACAAAAAAGAGAGGAGCAATACAGCAAAACAATTATCTTTAATCTAGCTTAACTATGGCCACACAATATAACAGGTAATGACAAACAAGTATCTCACTTAACTACCACTAAACACAGACACAAAATTCTATTCTAACAGGACTACAACTTATACAAGCTAATAAAATACAACTTAACAAAACTAAACCTAAACCAACTAATGAAACTAAACCTAATGGCACACCTTATACTACACTGGTCCTATTGACCAGGGAGAGCAGTCCCAGAGGCAGAGTGGTGTGAGCCCAGGGTACAGCTCTGGAGGAGTTAGGGGATGGTGGCTGCAGCAGTGGAAACAGCTGAAAGCAGGGAGCCCCAGGACAGAGCACACAGAGGCAGAGCTTAGCAGCGGCACAGGCTTTTCTTTAACAGCAAGGGAACTGCGGAGTTAGAAATAGTTTCAGGCACAGACCAAGGAATTAACTTGAGTCTGTCTGCTGGGGAAGCAAGGCCAGCAGCTAGAACAGGGAGAATTTGCAAGAGGAGAGCTTTACCAATTCCCAGGACAGCAGCAGGAATAGAGGCAAGAACAGCAGCAGCATCAGAGGATGCAGAGGAGGCTCAGTTCGTTTTCAATAGTCAGGAGATCTCACAGGAAAATTTGGTGTTCGTGGGAAGGGAGTTTAAAATGGGGAGTATGCTCAAAAATTAAATGAGAGTGGAGAAAGGGCCCCCAAAGACCCCTAGCTGTTCAGACCAGGTAGCAGAGCAGGAACCTTTCTGATGTCTGACTCAAAAATGTCTGGTTTTAAAGGCAAACTTAGGCAGCTTCCCACCAGTAACTCTGATTGGCTCCCTCTTCTACCGGGTAAGAGAGAGGGCAGGGAAAACTGAAGGTAAGCACAGAACAAGTCGGGGCAAAGATCTGAGTCACAGGTATGACTCATGCCCTTAAGCTTAACAGGCCATTTAAGTCTTGCACTCCTGGGCATTGTCCACCCTACGCCGAGCCAGGGCTGGAACAATAGTTAAGGGGCCTCCTCCCTAGGCAGGGCCATGGCACCAAAGAAGCTGTAAAAGGGCCATTCCCATGAGCAGCCTGGGAGGGGTGGCCACACAAACAAAGGAGACAAAAACTGGCACAGGGGAACATCTGTCAGGGACAGACCATAAGGTGGATAGAAAACTGGCTAGATCACCAGGCTCAGCGGGTAGGAATCAATGGCTCGATGTCTAGTTGGCAACCGGTAACGAGTGGAGTGCCCCAGGGTCAGTCCTGGGGCCTGTTCTGTTCAACATCTTCATTAATGATCTGGATGATGGAATAGATTGCACACTCAGTAAGTTCGCGGATGACACCAAGCCAGGGGGAATGGTAGACACTCTGGAGGGCAGGGACAGGATTCAGGGAGACCTAGACAAATTGGAACACTGGGCCAAAAGAAATCTCATGAGGTTCAACAAGGACAAGTACAAAGTCCTGCACTTAGGACTGTACTGCTACAGGCTGGGGACCGATCGGCTAAGTAGCAGCGCTGTAGAAAAGGACCTGGGGGTTATGGTGGACAGGAAGCTGGATATGAGTCAACAGTGTGCCCTTGTTGCCAATGGCATATTGGGCTGCATCAGTAGAAGAATTGCCAGCAGATCGAGAGATGTGATAATTCCCCTCTAATCGACACTGGTCAGGCCGCATCTGGAATACTGTGTCCAGTTTTGGGCTCCCCACTACAGAAAGGATGTGGACAAATTAGAAAGAATCCAGCAGAGAGCAACTAAAATGATTAGGGGGTTGGGGCACATGACGTACGAGGAGAGACTGAAGGAAGTAGGCTTATTTAGTCTACAGAAGAGAAGACTAAGGGGGGATTTGATAGCAACCTTCAACTACTTGAAGGGGTGCTCCAAAGAGGAGGAAGCTAGGCTGTTCTCAGTAGTAACAGAGGAGAGAACAAAAAGCAACGGTTTCAAGTTGCAGGTGGGGAGGTTGAGGTTGGATACTAGAAAAACTTTCTCACTAGGAGGGTGGTGAAGCATTGGAATGGGCTACCTAGGGAGGTGGTAGAATCTCCATCTTTGGAGATTTTTAAGGCCCGGTTAGACAAAACCCTGGCTGGGGTGATTTAGTGGGAGTGGTCCTGCTTTTTAGCAGGGGGTTGGACTAGATGACCTCGTGAGGTCCCTTCCAATTCTATGATTCTAAGAGCTCTGTGCAACTGGAAAGCTTGTCTCTCTCCCAAACAGAAGTTGATCCAATAATAGACTGCCTCATCCACCTTGTCTCTCTACTACCTGGGAGCAATGCAGCTACAACAGCACTTCAATTAGTAGTCCTTGTCCCACTTTAAAAACCAAAAATCAAACACATTTCCAGCATGCAGTGGGTTCTTCTTAGCATTATTCTGGTCAATTAAGCTTTTAGGCCTTTCCTCAATTTTTGTGGTAAGAGTGCATACATATTCAATAGGCTTTAAATCTATTACAAAGGATTTTTTGGTAGCAGACCAAGTCAGGTGGTATCTGACAAATATTAACAGGATCTTGGAGTTATTAGAGTTCTCTCACACTCCAGAGAATATATATAGTTACAGCTTTGTTGATTAAATCTCTCATCCAAGTCCCATTGAAGCCAGAGGGAGTCTTTTCATTGGCTTGAATGGTCTTTGGATCAGGCTTGCATGTTCTATTTTGGTAAATTTAAGAGAGACACTCAGATTTACTGCCTATTTGAGTGTGGGACTTGTAATTCATGAGTTAGGGATTTATTTTTTTTTGGATGCATGGCTATGAAAAACCTCAACCCCACCCCCACCCCTTTTCTTTTCATAGATATGTACTTATTTTTTCTCTTGTTCTCAATAGTGTAGCTAGGGTTTATGGAATTTACTTACCAGCAGAATATTTTTGATATAATTTACAGAATTTGGTAAAACCCTCCACAGGTCAATTAGTTGGATCTGCCATAGCATGGAGAATCTGGGAGAGATCATCCAGATCAGTGTTTCTGCATTAATCTGCACAGGCTCTCACATGCCCTCAAATCCTTTCAGAGTAGCAACTTGGTGAAAGTGTGGGATTGTTCCTTTTCGGCTGTCTTGCGTGATTTGATCTGGGAAATGCCCTTTAAAATATGGGTCTCAACACATCTTCAAGATCTCCAGGTTTATTCCCCTGTATCTTTCAGGAATTGTGCTGAAGGGCTATGCTCTCTGTCCATTTTATATGTGATCAAACCCTGATCCTTCATGCTACTCGAAATCTTTGGAACTCTGCAGGTTTGAATTTACAGATTATCTCCTAGTATCCTGCCCAGCCCTTTGGATAACCTATTACTGTTTCACAACAATTTTCCATTTCTGGAAAGAGCTTCAGTCTGTTTAATAAACCAGAGTGGTGATACGCAGGGCTTCCCCTCGCCTCCTATAGGACTCTTTATATTGAGTGAAATTACCTGTGAATGTACACAAATGGCAATAGGTGAAATTCTGGCATGAAGTCAGTGGGAGTTTGCCACTTGGAAATGTGCAGACCTCAAAGCTTGAGACTTCTTGGGTCCGAAACCTCTTGGTCAGGCAGGTCGGATTGTTTCTATGTTCCCTGCAGGGGGTTAATGATTTTGAGATCAACTGATCTCTTCCTACATATGTCTCAATCAGGTAGCTGGGGTGTCTTTGGGGCAGACAGGGGGTACTGTGTCGTGAGAGGCGCTGTATGTCTCGTGGAGGCAGGGGCTGCAGTGCAGCAGCTGAGGTGCAGTCTATCTGTGGGAGGCAGAGGTCGCAGCGCGGCTCTGTCTGTGGAACAAACAAGGAGTCTTGTGGCACTAAGACCAACAAATTTATTTATCGCATGAGCTTCTATGGGAGAAAATCCCACTTTTCAAAGCGTCTGATGAAGTGGGATTTTCTCCCACGAAAGCTCATGCGATAAATAAATCTGTTAGTCTTTAAAAGTGCCCCAGGACTCTGTTGTCCTCCAGACTCCTTGTTTGTTTTGCTGAAGCAGTCTAGCAAGGATACCCCTCTGGAACGTGTCTCTCTGTGGGAGGCTGGGCTGCAGGGGTCGCTGTGAGTCGGCTGAAGAGCTGTCTGTGGGAGGCAAGGGTCGCAGTGCGGTGGCGGAGGCGCTGTCTGTCTGTCTGTGGGAGGCTGGGCTGCAGGGGGCGCTGTGAGTCGGCTGAGGAGCTGTCTGTCTCTCTCTGGCTGGCTGCTGGGTAGGGTTGTTGGTGCCGGTCCCAGCTGGGCGGAGAGTGTGAGGGCTGCAGCAGCTGCAGGGAGCCCTGTCCTAGGTGGGCCGCCGGGGGCTGGAGCCGGCCGCTCGCGGGCTCTGCGGGGAAGAGGCCCGGGTAGCGAGGTCGGCTGGGGCGCCGCGTGCCCCCAGTCCCACCCCGGGGAGGGATGGGCGGAGTCCCGGCAATCCCGGAGCAGCGGCCGGATGGCGCCATGGAGGGGTGCGTGGGGCAGGAGGAGGAATCAGCGCCAGGGGGGCCGAGGGGCTAGCGGGTGATGGGACACACCGGGGTGGGGGATCCCTCCCACTCCTGCCTGGGCTCATCCCGGCTCGCCTTTGTTTCAAGAGCAGTAGGGTGGCAAATATGGACCGGAACCCTTCGCCCCCTTCCTGTGCCGCTGAGGATGGGGAGGCTGCCGGGGATGCCGTCGGGAGCACGGTCTACAGCAAGCACTGGCTCTTCAGCGTCCTGACCAAACTGATCGAGGTGAGTGAGCCGGGACCTCGTCGGTGCTGAGCGCTTTCGGCCAAGGCGCTTTGTGGCCTGGCCCTGCAGGTTGCTGAATGGGGCTGTAAGGTGGAGAGAAAGGGACCGCAGCGAATGATTGATTGTGCACTAAATAGCAGGGAAGGTGAAGAGCTATTGACGCTGAAAGACAATGATGCTGCCTGAGTAAATGGGCACAAACTGGCCATGAATAAAGTCAGGATGGAAATTAGAAGGAGGTTCCTGGTCATCGGAGGGATGAGGTTGTGGAACAGCATCATGCAAACAGGCGTGGTGGGGGCAAGCATCTTAATTAGATTTAAGAGTGTGTGTTGGGTTAATTGGTGAGTGTGATCGTATAAGAAGGTTGATTGTGACATAGGGGTCAAGGCTCAATGGCTCTGAGATCCTCTTCTGGTTTATATCTTTTATGTTCTTTAAAGCTGCTTCAGGGTTGTAATTGGTCCCTCCTCTCCTCTTCGACCCTTCCCCACCAATCATTCTGAGTGTTTTCTTTTTAATTTCCTTTTCCTGAAGCCTCAGGGGTGGCTAGGGTTGGAGTCTAGGGCACTGGATGGGGAGGGTCAGGCATCTGAGCTGGCATCAAATACTTTCTTTCAGGTGATTCACTGACTGCTTCTTGCTCAAACGCTCAATCTAACTGATTGCTATATGTGGGGCAGGAAGGAATTTCCCCACAGATTAGTTTGGCAGTGGCCTTGGTGGGTTTTGCTTTCCTCTGCAGTATGTGGATACCAGTTACTTGCTAGGGTTATTTAGTTATAACCTCACTTAATTATTTTCCTGCCATTGTGTGGACCTAGGGCATTTGGTGCACCTCAGTCTTTCTTGTCTCTTGTGGGCTGTACAATTTTTGTCTAATTTTGATTGTTGGGGTTAGTGAGTGTGTGCTAGCTGGCAATGATTGCTTGTAATATACAGGAGGTCAGAATAGATTATCTGGTGGTCCCTTCTGGCTTTAAACAGTGTGACTGGGATTCAATCTCACTACAAATTTAGTTATTTGAAGTTCATTAAACATCTCTAATACTGTAAGCTTTCATAACTTTACTAAGGCAAAACTTTTAGGAATGACAAGGTGAAACACTCGTGGATCAGAATTATTGTGTTCAATGACATAGCCATATTAGTTGGAAGATTTATTATGATAAATATTTAATTCCCCTGTGTGTAATATTTCTATAATACTTGAACTTTTCAGTAGAGGATTCCACCTCTAGTAACTAATGTTAGTTAAACTTCCCAATTTCCCAATAATATGTCAGGTAGGTAAGTATTGTTGTCCTGCTTTTTTCGATGGGGAAATTGAGGCAAGGTGACACTAAAATCCTGCATGACCTTCAAGACAAGTTTTTTTTCTACCATTTAAAAATGAACAGTACAGTTTTGAAAGGTCTGAAAACAGTAGATTGTTAGTCATGAGTATCTTAGGATAAGTAAAGCAATAGTTTGCCTTGAGCAATTCACTGTAGTTCTTCACTCTGATTCTCTTAGCATTGCCCCATTTTCATTTACTTCACTCACTAGGTCATTAGCCCTGAAAAAAGTGACTCCAACGCAACCAGTGAGGAGGTGCAGATGGAGCTAGATGAAGAACTGGAGAATGACATTTGTAAAGTGTGGGACATGTCAATGGATGAGGTATGTTGGCTGAACAAGGTGTTGAATATAACTGTAAAGCTGAGAAATTTCTCTGCAGTGTTGCAGCCTTTCACTGAATGTCCCCAGTTGAACTGCTCCTCAAAGAAGAGGATTGACAGCTCTGCTCACTAGGGCTATGTCTACACTGGCAAGTTAGTTCGAATTAAGGAGGCTTAATTCGAACTAACTAAAGCCATGGTTACACTAGGCTTTAGTTAGTTCAAATTAAGGGCTTCCTTAATTCAAACTAATAAATTCGAATAGGGTATTCGAACTAAAGGGTTAATTCGAACTAACTAGTTCCAATTAGCCAAAGTGGTCATGTTAATTTGAACTCATTTCTTAGTTTGAACTAACCGGCCATTGAAATGAATGGGGATCGCTAATTCGAACTAAGCAAGTGCCATGAATGGCACTTGCTTAGTTTGAACTAACTTTTTCTAGTTCGAATTAAATTATTTCGACCTAACTAAAATTAGTTTGAATTAGTTAGTTCAAACTAACTAATTGGAACTAATTTTAGCAAGTGTAGACATAGCTTAGAAGACATAGTGTTAGAAGTGCTACAGTGATGCACCTGCACCACATCTAGTGAAGATGCTCTACATGGACAGGAGAGGGCCCTCCCATCAACATTATAACTCCATCTCCATGAGAGGCAGTAGCTATGTTGGGGTAGTGCTGTCCGCACTGTTGCTTAGGACAGTGTAATTTACGTCACTCAGGGGTGTGGATTATTCACACCCATGAGAGATGTAAATTGTAGAGATGCAAGTGGGATTATTAACCAGGTCCTAGAAACAAGCATTCTCTGCCAGCTTCCAAATTTGAATGGTATTGTTCCTTCTTTGTTCTACTGGCACCATCTGCTGAGAATCCCTAAGCAGAGTATGCATGGGAAGTTGATTAAAAAAACATGCCTGTTCCTATCAAGAGGCTTTTTCAAGTAACAGCTGAGAATAGCAAGCATTTGGTTTAAGATTGCATACAAACACTAGTTTATGAAGAAAGACCTTCAGTTAGACGCAGGTATCTGGGTCCTAGGAAGAGGAGTGAGACACCACTCCAGAAGGACACCACTCCAGAAGGAGTCACATTAGTGCTAACGGTGAAGGCAAACCCACTATCTTTTTGTATGTTGAGGGTGACATTTAGGATCGAATCTCATGCTGACACAATGGTACGAATATAGGCACTGATCCTGGCAGTGTCCAAGGAAGAAATGGATGAATTTTTTTAAGGATCTACAGAAAGTAAAAAAAGTTTTAAGACAATAGAGATGTTGCTGTGTTGTGAAAGCAGGATTGCACTGGAATTTCTGGGCTGAAACCACAGGCAGATTCCAACTTAGTGAAGAAAACAAAAGAGGTCTCTAAATTTCTGCCTGTACAACAACTTGCTGATAATGAATAGAGCCCTGTGCAGATACAAAAATGTGGATCCAGAACCGTACTGCACCCACCCAGTGTCAGTCTTCATCTGATCCACGATCTGCATGCCAAGATCAAGCTGGTAGAAAACATCTACAGCAAGTCAGTACGTGTGGCAAGAGTATACAAGAAGCTGATGGGATGGTTCAGGATAACTGTAGGAGTGAGATGAGAATGCAAGTTTTAGCCAGATTTGTTCAACTTGGTACTGGAAGCAGTATTGAGTAGCACTCAGAGATAACATGACTCTTCTTATATCATGTGGGAAGATGGTAAATAACTGTAGATTCACAGAGCATAATTGATTTCATAGCATAGTCCAAGGAAGATTTACAGAGAATAAATGCCAAAGCTGACTGGGAAATCAGAAAATTTGAACTGAAGGTGAGCATGAAGAAGGCAGAAACCTATAACAACTGGAAGACAAGAGGAAGAGGTCAAGATCAAGCTTGGAGACAAAATACTAAAACAGGTGGAAAAACCATGGTAATTGTAAAGATGACATAAAAGAAGACTGGGACTAGCTGCTGCTGCTGCATTCAGTAAATTCTACAAAATGTGGAAGGCTGAAATCAGAATATATGAAACAGTTGTCATGCCTGTAATGCCATACAGATTGGAAAGTTGGAATCAGGAAAGCAGATGAAGATGTGATATTAACTGCAGAAATGAACTGCTTGTGAGGGGCGTACAGAGAGTTTTAAGACTGCAGAAAATGAAGGGATAAGAAAAACAGGTGAGACAAAAAATAACGCCTTTATGGAAGCAACAAGAAAGATAACTGCAGTTTGGATACATGTTGAGAATGTACCAGGAAAGAATAGTTGCTTGTATTTTTTTATGCATGATTTGGTAGTTAGAGCTCAGTATATCAGCCATTTTTTATGCTAATTTTGGTCACTTAAAAGTGTATGACGACTGTTTACATCTTCAGCATTTTTAAGGCTAGAGGTAATGTGATGTGCCTTTAGAATGACTCATTTCTCTATAGCTATGATAACAGTTTTTGCTATTAAATGTAATTAAATCCAATAAACAGGCTAGGTTTATAAGTTTGATGGCGTCTCAAGGTAGAGATATAAAATGGCTTTTTTATTTTGAGGGTCAGATTGTTACCCAAAGATTACAAACACTGAAGTACCAGCACATTCTCAATGTAAAAACAGATACTTTCTCTATATGCAGCTTTAGATCTTTGAAATAAACATCTTGAAAGATGTGTCCTTCACTTCTAAGTAGAGAATTAATCTTGTGGTTTAATGAGGTGAAATGAGGAGGAGAACATTTCTAATACATTCCTCTTTTGTACACTGATCAAGTCCTAATGGTAATCCCTTCTCCTGTGTATCTTTTTATATGTCTGGATGTGGGGTCACTGGCTGAATTCTCATGACTTAGGGAAAGGTCATGTGTGCTGAGAGAATAACAAAAATTAAAACTAATTTTTTTGGTATACTATTGATAATTCAAGAATTTGGAGATACATTGAGTAGGGGGTTAATTGGATTGAAGCAATAAAAATGGTGGAGCCAGTGAACACATCATTGGATATGTCACTGACTATAATTGACAGACCAGCAAGGATTGGTAGATAACTCACCTGTCAAAGTGAATCTAACAACTGCTTGATACAACCTGTTTTCCTGAGAAAAAGATTTGATTTATATGTGGAAATTATATGTTAGAAAGAAAGAAAATATGTCAAACACTTTTTCTTTCCAGGATGTTGCATTATTTCTCCAAGAATTTAACGCCCCTGATATATTTATGGGAGTGTTTGCCAAGTCTAAGTGTCCTCGACTTACTGTAAGTATTAATACTGTAACACTATTAGTACTGGAAGGTTAATTGAAAGCCCTGTCCTGTTTAATAGCAATAACAGACAGTCCTGGGTGAACACTTGTGAAATATCTTCATCTTTCCCTTTCCTTCATGTTGTGTTTGTATATGACTTCAATGGTGGAGTAAAGAGGGGTGGCTTGTAAAATACCTTATATACAATTTTAGGTTATTTTTTACACACCGTGCTCTCAAATTTTCTTCCTGATGACTGGTCTGATCAGTGCTTAGAGAAAGTTATAGGTCTTGAGTGTAGGTGTTTCTTCTGGTCTCTCAAAGTGATTTTGGTCTTAGTGGATTATTAGATATCAGTACTTAGAATTTCATTATTCTTATAACAGTTTAGCTTTTTTTCCCCCTCCTTTTCAGTTTTCATATGATTTTAGCAGTCTGTATCTCACAATCCGCTATCGATAGGAATTAAGATTAGGAGTTCCAAAAGTGCTTAGTGTTGTCTTAACTCTGCTGCCACTAAAGTCAATGGAAGAAGAGTTAGGCTAATATTGATGACTTTAGTAAAAATACCTTTTGGCCTGCCAGGGCTAGAATCCAAAGTTCTCATTACTGAAGATTTGCGATTTTCAGGTTTCCAGTGACATTTGTTATTAGCATTGGCTCTTCATAGGATACGTCAGAGTCCTTGATCTCTGGGTAGAGCTGTACATTCTTTTGGTCATCGTCTTTCAGGAGTGAATGTAGTCTTTTGATGATATCTGCTGCAGTTTGTTTTTAAAAAACACTGTAGTTGGAAGTTGAGACACTGTTGGGGTGTGCTGAATTCTTTGTTCTTACCCTGTTTTTGTGATGTGAAATCCAGTTGAGCTCCAAACTGATGTGCACCAAGTATGTATTGATCTGGCCTAACTATTGAAAGCAAGGAAGTTTATTTCAAGGTATATTTTTTATTTTATTTTATTTTGTTTTTTGAACCCTTAACTGATAAGCCCGAGGAATACTTGCTGCCATTTGTCCATCTAGTATAATTAACCCTCTGTACATCTTAGGCTGAACATCTCTAATGGAAATACGCAGTCTGTGTGGGAAATTAACTCACATATTAACTCATAGAAATGAAATGAGAATCATCTCCGTCAGTGATTAGATCTCTATCCTAAGGTTATGGAAAAAAAATTGTAACCTATATTGCATTTACCTAATTGAACTGTATTTTGATTTCACAGGAAATCTGTGTGGGAATATTAGGTAATATGGCCTGTTTCCAAGACATATGTATGTCTATTAGTAAAGATGAGACTCTTGGGTAAGTTTGTTTCTATGTGCTTTTGTTTTCTGTCATGTGTACATATAGGTTTACAAAATATGGATTAAATATTCAAACTCTTTTTAGTCTTAGATTTTGGACCAAATAGGTGAGGTTTACATTTTAGGAAATTCATTTTATTATAAATATTTTTGTCTCTGTTGTTGTGGTTCTTTTTATTTTTTTAAACAGAAAAATGGTCTTCTGTTGGGCTTGTCTATCTTTAAAGTGCAATACAGATAAATTAATCCACGTGTTTCTGTATCTCACCCTAGTTATGCCAAGAAGAGGAACAAAGTTTCTCATCCTCTGCCCCACCTTAGTTCAGGTGTTTCAGCTGACTAATTACTGAATATGCAAGATAATGTGTCTTTTAGAAGTTTTCAGGATTAAGAAAAAGCTATGATGAAGAGAGAAACGTCAGTTACCCATGAGAGACCCCTGCTATTAATCATCATAAGCCCTTGAATATGTATTGTTACAAGTTCAGGAATCCATTTTTGTCTGAATTTTTGGAACTGGAAACATTTCTCCACAAATAGAGGCTGTTTTTCCTTCTATGTTGGGGCAAGCTGCTGGTGTGAAAAATTGATATGAAGCTAATCCTAAAATGTTTTTGTTTTGTTTTTTTTAAAGAAAAATTCAGTTAAACTTCACATGGTAACTTTTATTTACAGACAAATGTTATTGCAACATTTATGTGATTCAGACTCACCTACTTTGCTGGAAACAAGCAGGTAAGGCATCATCTTAGCAACGTAAATGTTTGTTTGACAGAGTTTGAATGTGTTCTAATACCTATAAGTAAAATCCTTGAGGGTGAACTGATTATTTTGTTTTCTTTCCCTTCTTAAATTCTACTGTGCACTCGGATTTCATCTCTCATGGGCTCAATTTTTATCTCCATTTTACTAGTAACATTAGTATAAATCTACATTAACACTGCTCTAATGAGGATCTGACCTACTGTATTTTAATTACATGCAAAGCTAAACTTGCAATTATTGTCTAGGTTGCTGTTAACTTGCCTCTCCCAGGCTGAGGTGGCCAACATTTGGGTTGAAAGAATCCGAGAAAATCCATCTGTGTATGACTGTGTTTGTTTTATCATGTCAAGCTCTACAAATGGTAAGTTGCCAAGTAACTTGGGTATTGGTGTTAAGAGAAGATAAGACTCAATGCTGAACTATATTTCAATTGTAAAGAAAAATGGTTTTGTTTTGAAAGTGTGAACTACATCAAAAATACAAATACAGAGGAGTCCAGAATAAATTGAGTCTACTCTTGCAGGTTTTATACATGTGTTCGAGCCCTAAAGAAAAAAGGAAGACTGAAATCAGCCCTAGATTTACATCTGTGCTAGATCAAATTTCTTTCATTCAGGCAAGGCACATGGTCCTTAGTGAAGTACATGCACATGGCATTCTTACTGTTTTAAAACAAACTCATGTTTTCAGTTACTCCGGTGTAACGTTGTCTGTTTTTAAGGTTTGATATCTAAATGCATTCTTTTCTTGTTAGAACTAAACTGAAAAAGAAATTTAGAAAAACTATGCTGCTATGCTGCGTATCTTTGTAACATTGCAACTCTTATGCTGTTTCAGATATGTAGCTTGACTGACATTTTTGAAATATAAGCACACGTGTTTTTCATGTTCAGCTAAATAAAAACAGCAGCACGTTTGTCCAGAAATCCTAACATTTCAGCTTTTTGGCTTAGAATAATTTCAGCCACAGTGTTACCTTTTTTAAAAAAAATCCTTTTGCTCTTTTATCTGTGTGTCTCATGTTTGATTTCAGCGGGACTTCTAAAAGAGTGAAGTGCTTCTCAGCATGAGTATTTATTCTGCATTCTGCTTTTTGTATGTTAACATGGGTGAGAATTTTCTGTGCTGGTTTTTCATTATTCATCAAAATTTGGTGTTTTTTTCTGCGCAGTTGAGCTGCTGGTGAAAGTGGGCGAAGTGGTGGACAAGCTCTTTGATCTGGATGAAGAACTGATGTTAAATTGGGTAAAAAATGGCTCTTATCAATCAGTGGGACAGTCTACAGATGATTCTCCAGAAGAACGTCCAGACTTTAAGATTGTACCTTGTGTACTTGAAGCAGCAAAACAAGTCCGGTATGTGTGCTTTTTCTCCTTTACTTTTGGGGACAGGGTGACTGCGACCTTCTGAGGGCCCAATCCTAAAACTTTTGACTTCAGTGGGAACTATTCATCTGAGTAATAGCGATTGGTCCCTCGGATTTGTCGTATAAAAGTGCCATGATTTATTACTCTAAAGTTTCTTCTTGTTTATCAACTAGTTGGATATTCCTTGCATCCTAGTGTTTGTGAAGTGATTTTTCTGTTAATAATGATCACATCTGTTTTGTTGTTTGTTTGATGTAGTGCAGATAATCCAGAGGGGCTTGATGTTTATATGCACATACTGCAGCTTCTAACCACAGTGGATGAGGGCATTCAAGCTATTGGTAAGACACTTAAATCGTTGTATATTATGGAACAATACAGTAATGAAGATATCTATAAAATATATAATATGTTAAATTTTTTTCTTTAATTGAATTTGTTTTTTCTTTTTCAAGTGCAGACTCCTGATGGAGGAAAAGAGACTTGGACTTTACTTTATGGTCTCATCTGCCATGAGCTCTGCCAGCCAGATGATCCACCAATTATTATTCAAGAGCAGAAGAGTGTATTGGCCTCTATTTTGTCTGTGCTGTCTTCCATGTTTGCTTCACAGATACAACAGGAATATGTCATGCTGAGAAAAAGCAAGTATTATTTTTACTACTTGTACTGTTACCCCAAAACTTTGGAACTCATGAGATCCTATTATGGCTTGAGTATACTAATGGACCAGTCCCACTCCTTAATTCTACAAACAGATAATAGAAAGTGGTCTGCCCTAGGAGATTTATAAGGTTTCATCAAGAGGTTTCCTTAAATCATTGGACAACTCCCTACATGTACCTGCTCAGTTTACTCTTGGGAGGTTGCAGGTTCAGCCCTCCACTGAAAGGATTGACATTCAGACAATAATTGCTTCAAACCCAAAATTTCTTTATTACATGCTATTTCTAATACAATTGGATTCGTAAACCAAAAATCAACACAATGTAACAAAATGAAATAAGCTGCTTGAGACAATACAGAAAACCGAAGACCGTAACCTTAGACTGCACAAAATCAATTATAAGATAAACTGTAACAATGTAGTATAATACTCATAACACACGGTAACATCTCCTTACCACATAGTATAACAATGTTATGAATAAATAAGGAGTCTTGTGGCACTTTTAAAGACTAACAAATTTATTTATAGCATGAGCTTTTGTGGGAGGAAAAACCTCTCTTGATAAGACGTTTGAAGATAGAGAACGTACAGAATGGGAGGAAAATAAATGCAGGGATGTGTAAATCATAGGATCAGGTCAGACTGTTGCAGCAAATCAAAAGTCACCCAGGGGTGATAGCAAATTGGACAGTCAATGTGGTTAAAAATAACTAGCTTTACTTGTTTACTTCAAACTTGAATCTCCTTCCTACCAACTGACTACTCCTTGCAGGTTTTAAGGTGTGATCTTTGTTGTCCCAGCCTGCTTTTCTGCTATTGATCCATTTTAATTCTCTCTCACCATTTTAGATTTGTAGCTAAAACTTGCTCTAAACTGTCATTATTTCCTGCTTATCAAAATCCTTCAACTTAAAACTAACTATATTTCTATTCATGCCTAGTCATTGTGATACTGTTATCATCTTTGTTGTTTAAATTAGAGCAGATAAAATCCACAGTGTTTTTTAGCTGTGTGGCCAAATGCTGTCTCTGGCGCTGATCTCCTTAAGTGGACTATAGCATCTTAAAAATCTCTTGGATCACTGCAATTCGTGGCCCTTGAGTTACACCAGTATTGGGGTGGGGATATTAATTTAATTTATTATTGGTTAATAGAGGTCAGGGCACAAAATTGTCACAGGTTTGGAACACCATCCAGGTAACAGATTAGAGGTGGCTTGCAAAATTCTTATCTAAACCAGAGTTCAGATTTTGACCATTTCTAAAATTTGGGGGGTATTTGTATCTGGGTTTTCAGCTCAATCTCCTCTTTACCAGTGTAGTCAGGTGTCAGTTGTCCCTCCCCCACTGGGTTGGAGAGGGGCCACTCACAATGTCACTGTTTACTGGCAGGGGGAGGGGGCAATTAGCCGATAGGCAGTTTAGGGGAGTTCTGGTCAAGCCAGAGCAACTGTACAGTCTCTAGGCCCAGCCTATGCAATTGACAGTCCCTGACCATCAGGCAGAGCAGAGCAGATATGCAGTCTAGAGGCCCTGGCCCTCAGGTGGGCAGGACAAGCGCAGTCTGTGGGTGCTGGGTCCTTCAGCAGAGGCAGAGCCGAGTAGCACCCTGTAGCCCAGAGTTGCAGGCAGGGTCAGGCTAGTGAGCAGCAGTCTAGAGGCTCAGGTAGAGGGCTAGCCACCAAGAGGCGTAGGTCTCCAGAGGGGGAGGTGTCACCCCAGGAGTGAGGGGGCAGGGGACGGGCTGGTAGGGGGACACAGGCCCACCCGACTTCCCCACATCCCAGTCCAGGGCCCTAACGATGGAGGAGCTTTCATTGGTGGGGAATCCAGCTGTAATGCACAGACTGGGGCGCAGAACCCAATGTAGGTGAATTGCGGTTGGCTGTTCCTGGGCTGCTTCCTCCCCTCCCCTTGGGTTATATCGGGGTCCACGAGGCATCCTTAGTTACCCTGGGTATCTGGCCACTGGCAGGCTTGGTGGTACCCCTGGCGGGCAGAGCGTCTCTGTGTTCATCAGCAAAGGCAGCAGCCTGGAGCAAGCCAGGTGCCGCTGTCTCAGGCATTATGGAGCTGAATGCTTTGCCTTTTATAATTCCTGTCTCACCTACCCATTTCTGGAGGGATGGGCACAGTTGGTCTTGCTCTGCCCACTTGGATACGGAGGGTCTCATCATCTCACTGCAACCCATTATAGTGGTAAATAACAGAAGTGCAAAAATAATACTTGTTAATCACAGAGGCCTTGGTTGCAGTTGTTTTAGGAGGTGGGGAATTCTGCATTTAATTCATCAGTTTTTATCATTTGCATCACCATTGTGAATGTTGCCAAGAAATGAATAAAACAGAGGCCAACATTTAAGATGAAAGTATTGACATGGGACTAGAATTGATATCTTTAGAAGAAAAAGATTGTACTGGTCATTAGATTGGCAATTATTATTGTGCAAAATTTACTAGACTAACCTCTGTTTTCTAAAGACAGTAACAAAACTGAATGGCTTACGTTGATGGCGAGATTTCCTTTGCCATTGGGTCTGGCTTGGTACAGCCTAGATATACAATTAATGGGGAGAGAGAGTTCAAGGGGTTGGATCTGCACAAGGGAGAATGTGCCTCTGCTAATAAAATGGGGGAGGTCGGTTTGGCTTAAGCTACCTCAGAAGTTATGGCAGGAACTGTGCATGCTGGGAGCTACTGCTGGGGAAATTCTTCCATATCCTGGGGCTGTGGGTATGTTTTCACTGAGGGTGGCAGATTTGCCACCAGCGGATCGATTGAGCGGAAGTGAATACCTGATCAATCGATCCAGAAGTCGACCGAATGAAGCTGTTTTGACAGGAAGGCATTTCCTGTTGGTGCAGAGTAGTGGGGATGGAGTGCTTTTTAGAATTTAGGAAGTTGTTGGGAGATACACAAACTACTTTGCATAGCTTGTGTATCTCCCATCGACTGCCAAATTTCATGGTACACCAGTCCTATGTCTCTAAATGTATAGCAGGCCTATGTCTCTAATGACACATTGTGGCCTGCAGAAAGGAGTGGTGCACAGTTATAATAGTGAGTGAAATATCAGTTATATGTAATGATTTATAGTTCTCTAGAGTTTCATCTCCTGGATGGTGCTCTCTGCTAACACTTGTAAAAACCTTATTGACATATACAAATAACCTATTGTCTTGAAGCAATGGGAATGTACATTTCTATATCCTTATCAAATCTTCATTTGTGTTTCTCTTGACAGTATCTGGAAACTACCCCAACTGTCTTGCAGTTGGTAAAACTGTGGTTTACTGTTTTTTGTATATTAGATATACCTCTGATTGGGAGCCTGATTCGAATCTTACAAAACATGGAGGGCTGTGAGAAGAGATCTTTTGATAACTCAAAGAAACCTCAACCAGAGGAGACTGAGAAGTCGGGAACAGCTGAGGAAGATTTCCATTTGAAAATCTTGAAGGACATCTGTTGTGAATTGCTTTCCAATATGCTTCAAGAATTGACTAAGGTAAAGACAAAAATTTTAGTGAGATTTTTATGCAGAGGAGAGAGACAAAGGAAATCTTATTATTCAAGGGGCCATTTCTTTTCTTTCTTCAGTCTGAGTACAGTTATGTACTAGAAACTGAATTGTGTACAGTTCTGATTAGAGAAATGACTGAAGGTACAACCATGACCCATGTAACACAAGATACAGACTACGATATTTCTGAAGACTTCAATCTATTTTATGGGATAAATTCTCTTCTTGATGTACATTTGGTAATTCCTTTTTTGGATGTGAATTAATGAAGTCAAGGAGAAAATACGTGTATATATTTAAGTGGCAGTTTCTCAGCTTTTGACTAAGAACTTCTGAAGATCTTTTTTGTGAATGCATTTTTGATATGAGACTTTTTCCCAGTCTCTCTGTTCAGTTTTGTGTTCGCTATTGTCTCTAAACTATAAACCTTCTTATTTGTTTGATGCATTTTACCTGCTTTACAATGTAGGTATGTGTATATGGCACTATGCATGGGACTATGAGCTTGTGCATTTAGCAACTGTTTATGAAATACTAGTTGTGTTAATTTTTTACTGTTGTTTTCTAGGAAGATATATTAGAGGGATTGAACCAGGGACATCTAAATGAACAGAAATGTTCCTGTGCCTTTCAAAATCTTTTACCACTATATTTCACTTCAGTAAGTATTTAGCATGGGTGAAAACAGTTGGGATGGGTATTTATAGCCAGATTTAAAGGAAGGGCAGGATTATTCTGTTATAAGATGCAATGTCTAATGCAACTTCTTTCTCTCCTTTCATTCTTACTTTCTCTCCTTTTCTTTTGGCTCACTTCAGCCCAAACTTTAAACTAGCTCATCTCATGTAAATTAGCAGAGCTTTATTGGCTTTATAGAGTAATTTTTTTTTAAAGTGCATATCTGATTTCCAGAGAAATAAAATCTTTTTTTTAAGCAAACCCAAACGTTCAGTGATATTGGATAGGATTGTATTCTGTTGATTAGTCTGTGGAACTTATTGCAACACTGTATCATTGAAGCCAAGAGTAAGGATTTGCTATTGATATAGAGAACTAGATGATCAAGGTCTACACTAGTAAACACGTAATAAAAATGAGAAGTGACATATTCGTGCTTTAGGCTGTAAACCAGATTTTAATTTTGGAGGTTTGCGGGGCAGAATATCTCTTGCACCTTCCTCTGAAATAGCACTGTCTGCTGTCAGTGATATGGTACTGGAATAGACAGACCACTGGTCTGATCCAGCATGGCAGGTTATTTGTTCCATCTGAGTGCATTTGGCATACTTTGTTTTATTTCTAGGTGGAGAGTTTCCTTGAAGCGCTGCGTGAGGCTGATCAGATGCTTGCTGACAGCCTAGAAAAATGTTTCCCAAGCCTGAGACTCCAGACATAAAGAAAGTACATGGAATATTTTCTTCCTATGGAATGAAGATTTTGACTGTTTCTTTGCAGTATTTTACATATCAACATGCTAATAAACTCAACAGAATGAGTTAACCCCTTAGCCTCCAGATGGAATTTAAGCAATTTAAGAGATATCCCTAATGAATTTTAGATTAACCTGATCTGGGATGGGGAAGGAAACAAAGCCTCTTGAAGTCAGTTCTTTATCTTGCAGTCTTGTTGGGTTTTGTGATCAGCGGCTTTTGATTTCTAGCTGCTTACTTGGTACACAAAACAGAAATATAAATATACTTTTATATTTTAATAACTCCTGAGCCTGTGCGTCTCATCTATTGGGACAGTGAAATGTACTAAATCTATTAAAATGCTATTAACATTTTAAAGTTGCTATTGGTAGTAGAGTTAGTCAATAAGAAATCTTAAATATCTTCTAGCTAAGCTATCATTAATTTCTTCAGTTGTGTGTGCAAATGTTATAGCAGAAATGTTGCAACATGTTCTGATACAATGTCTGGGCTTCTCATTTCTGAGCCCGTTTGCACTATAGGCTAATCTTGAGAATCTGGCACCAATACACGTTTAAATGGGTTCTTTTCAGGCTACTCAGCAACTTTTACTTGTTGTAGTCAAGTCACTTGAGACTCAGTTAAAGGGTTTTAATCCCTTGCATATAAACAAACTCTGCTTTTTAGAAATGCTGTCTACATTTCAGTTCAGAAAAATAGTGTATATCAAACAGTTCTTGTTCCTTGCTAATGCATGTTAGTATGTTGAATTATTTTGAATGAAATTAGAAATTGCATTTTAGGCTGGGATTTTCAAAGAAGTTTAAGGGAGTTAGATATCTCAACTCCCATTGACTTTCAACTCTCTTAAACTCTTCATTTTTTTTTTTAACTGCAGTTTTATTTGGGTGCAGTGCAGCCCAATTTGCTACTGTGTTTGGACATCAAAGATGTTACAGCAATATGTTGGCCGATGTTATTTCTATGAATTGGAACTCGTAACAATTGGTCCAAATGACTTGAGATATAAAAGAGGATGGAACAGGTTTATAGAGAATAGCTCATTAACGTACATACATACATTCTGCTGTTATCCAGATTTCTCTTGTTTTACACTTTACTTGCCATGATTTATGTGGACAATTGGTAATTATTAAAGATATAGTATCTGTATACATGTTAAGTCTTTTCACTCAAACTTCTAGTTTTTAGAGGTAGAACAACCCAGCCTTTCTGTCAAGTAATTCTTTGTTGTTGGCAAGGGGACTTGAAGCCCAAAAAAGCTGACTGAAGTCGTCAGAAGAACTGCAGTGTTTTCTGACTTCTTTTTTGGTTGTGGTACACTCTTGGAGGCAGTTGGTAACACTGAATATGGCGACAGGGTTTTCATACTGTTTTGGCGGTTTTGAATATTTTCTTAAAACAACAGTTTTTTAATAAAGTTATTTTTAAAAAGTACTTTTGGTTTTCTTTACTGCGTCTGTGAGATATTTACTACTATCCTGAGTAAAGGTAACTTCTAAGAATAGAACTGAAACCTGTTTCCTATGGTAAATGTTCTGAGAAACATGTTCTCCTTTACCAAAAATTCATTTTTAACAGACTCTCTTTCAGTGGAGTAAGCCTTTGCTTTGTCACTAAAGCTAATGAGACAAAAAGCTCCAACAGAAGCTAATGAGATAAATTGCATCTTTCAATGGAAGTCGTCTCCAGTCCTTGCCTTTTCACTACATTATTTTAACTATGCTTGTCTAAGAAAGTACCCTAGATATTCTTTCATGGAGAAGGTACCATCGGTGTCTGCCAGCATTCACAATCTTTGCATCTCTTGGTACATAATGCTTTACAGACTCTTCTTAAAATAAGTTTCATAGAAATTGAGGAAGGAGACCACCTATTGGCTCATCTGTTTTTTCTCTCAGCTAATAAAAGGTCATTCCCCACTCTATGTTATCAATGCTTTGTGGAGAGATTGTATGTGTTTTAAGTGATCTGGTAGGGGGAAGGAGATGCAGATTTTTCTGGGACTTTCCCTATAGATGGGGTAATATATAGCATTGCAAGAAATGACATGAACAGCATATGCTTGGAAGACAAAGTGACTGATTTTAATTTGTTTAATCAGAGGAAAACAACTGGGATCCATTTACATTTGGGTGGCTTTAAATTCAGGATAGCATCATAAAACACAAAAAGTCAGTGAGTGTGAATTGTTAAGTCCCTGTAAAAGTGGTCACAAAATATGAGTAATATTCAGCATGTTATGAGAGTGACTTCAGATGAAAATTCTCCATTTCATGTATTCCCCTTTTTTAGAACTAAATCAACTGCCATTAAATAGCAAAATTTCATCTACGAAGTTTTAAAATTGAAAGGTGAGGTTTAAGAGACCTGGACTGACAATGGGCTATATTATTAATATAGTGGGCTTTCAGTGAAGGGAATCCTCAGTGAATAGCTCTCCCCTCTGAAATTCTTTTTTCCACTGTTCTGACAAGAGTGGTAGAATGTTGACTTTCAGACCAAGAGGTAAGATTCCAGTTCTTACTTCCCTCAGGCGTTTTCCTGTGAGGAAATGATTGTATAGAATGTATTGGTGGAGGAGAATCCACTACTGATATTGCTAGTTACCACAGTGCGGGTTCTCTTTAATACTTAACACACTGGGTGAAATCCTGGCTTCTTCTTCGAGTGATTGCTCATGTCAATTCCAACTCAGGTGTGCGCGCGCCGCGTGCACGGATCACCGGAAAGTCTTCCCCTAGCTTACCTGCAGGGCCGGCTCCGGCCACCAGGGGGCGCCCAACCACCCCTGCATATATATCCCAGCCGGCCCTGCTTCCCTCCAGTTCCTTCTTACCGCCCTGACGGTCACTGGAACAGCTCGCTCGCTCATGTAGCCAGCATTTGTTTTACCTTAGCTAGTTAGTGTATATAAGTTACTTAGTGTAGAGAGTTAGGAAGCAGCACGGGCCAAGGGGCCCGAACCGGGGCATGCCTGGCTTCAAAGCCTGCCTTGCATGCAGTAAGTTTATGCCCAAGGACGACCCGCACTCCTCGTGCTTGAGGTGTCTGGGCGAGTCCCATCTGAGGGACAAGTGCAGGATTTGTAAGAGCTTCAAGTCCCGCACGCAGAAGGAGAGGGAACAGAGGCTTAAGCTCCTGATGATGGAGGAAGCCCTCCGTCCGGCGGAATCCGGAGAACCAGTTCCGGTAGGGCTGAGCGTAAGGACTCTGAAAAAGAGCCACGGCACCGCCACCCAGCAGCACCGCCGGCCCCGACGGGGGGGCACCGCTCGCGCTCCCCGGTACCGGGGAAGAGGAAGAAGGGGGAAGGGGACGCCTCGCCACCCCGCAAGCAACCCAAGGCAGGGTCTAAAGTGCGGCCCGAGGCGGGGCACTCGACCCAAGCAGCACGCCCAGCGGCACCGTCGACTCCGGCACCAGCGCAAGGGCCGTCGAGTCCGGTATCGGAGCCATCCCCAACGCGGGATATACTGGAGGAGGACCTTCAGCTTCCCTCCACGCCAGAAACCTTTGAGGCGGCCAGGGAGCTCATCGAGGACACGGTACCGCCGACCCACAGTGAGGTGCGGGCACCGTTGCCATCCCCAAGATCCTCCGTCTCCTCGAGGGGGAAACCGACGCCGCTGATCCCTCCATCCCGGCACCGCTCCCCTGCATGGCACCGCTCCCCGGGCTGGCACCGTTCCCCGGTGCAGCAGCGCTCACCGGCACCGGCGACACCGGCACCGGCACCATCAACGTCGGCACCGGCACCGGCACCGACAAAGCAAGGGTCCCGGTCACCTGGGGACATCCATACGCGGCCCGGAACCTCACCACCGCGCCGCACCCCGGTACCGCCCATGGTTGTGGCAGCGGCAGGGGCTCCACCGTACCGTTCCCCACGGCACCGCAAACTGTCGGGAGTGAGCGGGAAGCGCACCGTGCCGGACAAGCCACGGCACCGCTCTCCGGCACCGCCAGGCTCCGCTCCACCATGGTCCCCACAGAGCCACCTTTCCTCGGGGTCCGAGGAAGGCTCAGAGACTTTCCAGGCCAGCAAGATGGAAGGGCGGCGCTCCGCCCAGCAGTGGCCTCAGTGGCAAATGCCCTCTCAATGGCCCTTTTGGACCCCATGGGCATACCACCAATCGCAAGGCTCATGGGCAGGCCGCTCCTCCTCGAGGGGTACCCGGGCACAACCCTCGCAGTCAGTGAGTGCTCCCCGAGATCTAGGCTCTGACGAAGAGTCAGTGGGGACACGGAGCCACGCAACAGAGGGGGCCACGGACTCAGTAACAGCACGTCAGTCCCCTGGGGAGGCTCAAGGGGAATCCTCCTCCTCCCCACCGGATGAGGCGGTAGCGGGGGCCACTCCAGCGTCGCGACCCGATGATAGCAGGACCCACCAGGAGCTGCTCAGAAGAGTGGCAAGAAACATGGGTCTGCAAGCGGAGGAGATAACAGAGGAGGAAGACCCGATGGTGGACATTTTCACTCCCGAAGGCCCCGCTAGAGTGGCTTTATCCTTAATAAAGACTATAAGGGATACCACGAAAACCCTTTGGCAAACCCCCGCCTCGATTCCGCCCACCGCTAAGAGAGTAGAGCGGAAGTACTTTGTGCCTGCTAAGGGTCATGAGCACTTCTACACTCACCCACCACCGGGCTCGTTGGTGGTAGCGGCAGCCAACGAAAAGGAACGGCAAGGGCACCAGGGGCCCTCCCCCAAATCAAAGGACACCAAGAAATTAGACTTGTTTGGGAGGAAGGTCTACTCGACCGGGGGCCTACAGCTAAGGATAGCGAACCAGCAGGCTATCCTTAGCCGCTACACCTTTAACTCCTGGACTGCCCTAGAGAAGCTCTCAGCGGTAGTCCCTCAAGATTCGAGGGACGCTCTGTCTGCAATGGTGAAGGAGGGTAAGGTGGTATCCAGAGCCCTCCTGCAGTCAGCTTTAGATGCGGCGGACGCCGCAACCAGAGCCATGGCGTCAGAGGTCACTATGCGACGGAGTGCGTGGCTCCAGGCGTCGGGTCTGCCCTATGAGGTTCAGATGACTATTCAGGACCTTCCCTTCGAAGGGCAGGACTTATTTTCATCCCAAACCGACGCCAAACTACAGACCCTAAAGGATTCACGGGCCATGTTGAAATCTTTGGGCCTGCATACCCCAGCTCCGCAACGGCGCCCGTTCCGCCCCCAACCCCCCCAGAGACCTTTTCAGTCCAGGGGAGACATGGCCAGGCGTGGGAGCCGCAACAACCGGCGCTCTGGCCAGAGACAGGACAATTCTAGGAACCACTCGCGCAACCAGCAGGGGCCTAGAAAGAACTTTTGAGGGTACGCCAGAGGACGGCGTGACAATAAAAAGACGGATCGACCCCCTTCCACAGCCGTTTGGCGCCAGATTAGCCCGGTTTTACCGTGCATGGTCCAGCATTACATCGGACCAATGGGTGTTACGCACGGTCAGGCATGGTTACTCGCTCCAGTTTTCGGCTATGCCGCCATCCCGCCCTCCCCTCCCTCCCCGGCCCCCCTTCGGGGACCCCTCTCACGAACACCTCCTCAACACCGAGGTGGAGCGCCTTCTGACATTGGGCACGATAGAGGAGGTTCCAAGAGACAGAAGGAGGAAAGGTTTCTACTCCCGTTATTTCCTGATTCCCAAACCAAAAGGGGGACTGCGCCCTATTCTAGACCTCCGAGGCCTAAACAAGTTCCTCCAGAAGAGGAAATTCCGAATGACCTCGCTAGCCTCCATCATCCCGTCCCTGGATCCGGGAGATTGGTACGCCGCCCTCGATTTAAAGGATGCGTACTTCCACATCGCGATCCTGCCAAGGCACAGACGGTTCCTCCGTTTCCAGGTGGGCCACCGCCATTTTCAGTTTGCGGTTCTACCCTTCGGGCTAGCAGCAGCTCCTCGAGTCTTTACAAAGTGCCTAGCGGTAGTAGCAGCCCACCTGAGGAGACGGAACGTCCGAGTGTTTCCATACCTGGACGACTGGCTCTTGAGAGGCCGCTCCCCACAAGAGACCAGGTCGCACCTCGAGGTGGTCCAATCGACATTCGACAGCCTGGGCCTCATGATCAACGAGGAAAAGTCCACACTGATCCCATCCCAGCGCATAGAATTTATAGGGGCGCTGCTGGATTCGGAGAAGGCAAGGGCCTTCTTACCACGGTCTCGATTCCTCAAGATACGGGAACTAGTCAAGGACTTATCCAACCACCCCCTGACCCCGGTCAGGGCTTGCTTGAGACTTCTAGGCCACATGGCCTCGTGTACCTATGTGGTGAGGCATGCTCGCCTCCGGATGAGACCTTTCCAGGCTTGGCTGGCTCAAGTATACCGCCCGGCCAGAGACTCCCTCGATGCCATAGTGCGTGTTCCCCAACACGTTCGGGATACACTTCCTTGGTGGTGCAGCCGGGACAACGCTTGCGAAGGTCTCCCCTTCCAGGAACCTACCCCATCGGTGACTCTGGTGACGGATGCATCGGACATGGGGTGGGGAGCTCATCTGGGCACGCTCAAAACCCAAGGGAAATGGGACCAGTCAGAGTTCCGCTTGCACATCAACTTGAAGGAGTTGAGAGCGGTACGCCTGGCCTGCCAGGCATTCCAGGACGAGCTGAGGGGCAGGACGGTGATGGTTCAAACGGACAATACCACCGCCATGTGTTATGTGAACAGGCAGGGCGGAGCCCGCTCCTCTCCCCTGTGCAGGGAAGCCCTCAACTTGTGGAACTTCTGCATAATGCATTCGATCCACCTGGTGGCAGCATACTTACCTGGCCGCCAGAACTCGATTGCGGACGGCCTCAGCAGGCGTTTCGCGACACACGAGTGGTCTCTGCGGGAAGATGTGGCAGCGGATATTTTCCGCAGATGGGGTGTTCCCCAAATAGACCTCTTTGCATCAGCGGCCAACAGGAAGTGTGAAAATTTCTGCTCCTTCAGGAACCGCGACCCCGGATCGCGGGCGGATGCGTTTGCAATCAGTTGGTCGTACCACCTTCACTACGCCTTTCCGCCAATGCCCCTCATTCAAAAGGTGCTGCTCAAGGTGAAACAGGACAAGGCGAAGGTCATTCTTATAGCACCAGAATGGCCCCGCCAACATTGGTTCTCGATGATGAGGGACATGTCACTAGTGTCCCCCATTCCCCTGCCCCTCTTCCCAGACTTGATATCGCAGAACCAGGGAGCCCTGAGACACCCCAACCCCGAGGTACGGCATCTCAAGGCGTGGCTGCTCAGTGGCTGAGCAAGGATGAGCGCCAATGCTCAGAGCAGGTGCAAGAGATTTTGCTAAGTAGTAGAAAGCCCTCAACAAGGCTCACGTATCAGGCAAAGTGGAAGAGGTTCGCGGAATGGGCGAAGGCAAACGGGGTGTAGGCGGCCTCGGCCTCCATCCCAATGGTGCTGGATTACCTCCTGATCCTGAAGCAGTCGGGGCTGGCTAGCTCCACGGTTAAAGTGCATTTAGCCGCCATCTCAGCCTTCCAGGAAAGAGGTCCCAAGGAGCCCCTGTTTTCGGACCCGATGGTGAAGCGGTTTCTGAAGGGCCTGGATAGAGCCTTTCCATGCACCAGGCCCCCTATGGCTCAGTGGGACTTGAACCTGGTCCTTTCCAGACTGTCGGGAGCTCCATTCGAGCCCATGGCGTCCTGCTCCCTCCTCTGTCTCTCCTGGAAGATGGCCTTCCTAGTGGCGGTCACGTCGGCTAGAAGAGTGTCAGAGTTGCGGGCCTTAACGTCGGAACCTCCTTACACGCTCTTCTTTAAGGACAACGTGCAGCTGCAGCCGCACCCGGCCTTTTTGCCAAAAGTAGTGTCCCCCTTCCATACCTCACAGGACATTTTTCTTCCAGTGTTCTACCCTAAGCCACACGCGTCAGAAAAAGAGAGGCGCTTGCATACCCTGGACGTTAGGAGGGCCCTGGCCTTCTATATAGAGAGAACAAAACCGTTCAGGAAATCGTCTCAGCTCTTTGTTTCGGTGGCGGAAAGAATGAAGGGGGAACCGATATCAGCCCAGTGCCTCTCGTCCTGGATCACGGCGTGTATTAGACAATGCTACCAGCTGACGGAAGTGCCGCCCCCGAAGCTGACAGCCCACTCCACGCGAGCACAGGCATCATCGGCGGCCTTCTTAGCGCAAGTACCTATCCTGGACATATGCAGGGCAGCAACGTGGTCCTCCGTACACACCTTTTCTGCCCATTATGCGCTCACCCAGCAAGCAAGGGAGGACGCGGCAGCCGGCAGAGCGGTACTGCAGTCAGCCAAGTTATAGAATTCCTCCCTCCTCCAAGGTAAGGCTTGGGAATCACCTGAGTTGGAATTGACATGAGCAATCACTCGAAGAAGAAGAAACGGTTACTTACCTGTAACTGGTGTTCTTCGAGATGTGTTGCTCATGTACATTCCAACACCCACCCTCCTCCCCTCAAAAGGAATTCTGCTAGAAGGAACTGGAGGGAAGCAGGGCCGGCGGGGATATATATGCAGGGGTGGTTGGGCGCCCCCTGGTGGCCGGAGCCGGCCCTGCAGGTAAGCTAGGGGAAGACTTTCCGGTGATCCGTGCACGCGGCGCGCGCACACCTGAGTTGGAATGTACATGAGCAACACATCTCGAAGAACACCAGTTACAGGTAAGTAACCGTTTCTTTTGTCAGGTAATGCTAAGGCTTAAGCTGTCCAAAAACTTAGGCCACAGGGTCAGGGGGTTTTAAAAAAAAAAAAGTCAAAAAGCATAAAGACGGGAAAGACCACAAAACTGTTAAATTAGATAAAACTGACAGGTACAAAAGTGCAAACAGAATGCGAGCTAAACTAGCCACAGAGAAAAGGGGAAGATTAACAGATCCCCAGCACTCCGGCTAGATAACCGCAAAAGAGGAGGAAGGTCAGAAAGGTCTCCGACAATCAGGGAAGACAGCTGGATCTATGAGTTAGCAAAAAACCATGTCACCTCGGGTCTGAGCAATAAAAGGAGGCCTGCTGGGGTGGGGATGGGGGTGGGGTGAATTCAGAGTTATTTGTCTCAGTTAACTCGGGGGCAAGGCTCTGGGGACTTTGATCACCCCCCACGAGCACTCCCCCCTGCTCTCCATGGGATGTGGACAAACCGGGTGCAAGCACTGAAGCCTGGCCAGCTAAGGGAAGGTTGGACCAGCAATCTGACATCAATATCAACAAAGGAAAGGTAATCAAAGTAAAGGGGCTCAGAGTAGCGCCTGGCTCCTAAGTAAAAGTAACACAAAAAGTTTTAAGGTTCTTCCCAGCTTTATGCTGAGACTCTTAGGTAAATGAACAATAGCAGCACCAACCTTGGGTTTGGGGTTGATGTAGGAATTGGGGTAGGTATAGGATTTGCTTTGGGTATAATTGTGTTAGCATTTCTGCTTCTGTGTGTGTGTTTATAACTGATAAAAATAAGAGCAAAGTTGTGTTAGAGTGTGTGTGTGAGGAAACTATAACCAGTGACCAAGTCTGAGGCTAAATCCTGTGTACAGCTGCCCAGGGCCTGCAAGGGTGCGCAGGTGAACCTCGTGATTCACTGGATCCCCTTCTTGGGTGAGTGCATAAACGGGCGCGCTCTGTGCTTGGCGTCCGTGCTGCTATAACTTTGCTGCTGGGGGGAGGAAAATGTGAATGGGGGATAACCGTTGACCAGGTCTGGGACTAAATCCTGTGTGCAAGGGTGCATAGGTGAACCTCGTGACCCAACGGGTGTGAATGAGATCCCTATACAATAGTATAAAGAGTCCTGTGTGATTGTGTCTTACGTATGGGCTTGTGTTCTTGATTGCTCTGGTTTGTGTGTATTGGGCTCTGTTATATTCTCTGTCATGTGTTTAAAGCCATAATTGATGCAAAAACCCTGAATCTGTATTCAAGCAATAAGCAGCATTGCAGTGTGTGTGGATATATTGGGTGTTTATTGTACCACTAACCACTGCCTTAACCTGTGTAATTGTAATCATAGTGCCTTAATAAATGTCACATGCATAGTAAATAGACAAAAATCATTGTTAGTGGTGGTCTTTGCCTAGGGGCTCCGGGAGCTTCCCAACATCCGCATTTAAAGGACCGGGTATTTGTTTGGGCACCCTTCTCCCTTAAGGGGATAAAGCTTAACAGCTTTGTTGAAGTCAATGGCTAAATTCCCATTGACTTCAGTGAGACCAGGATTTCAACCACAATCTTTTCATGTTCCTTTGATAGTGACCAAAAATTGTTACAAACTGATGGCTTGTTTGGCCTGTCTGACATTAGATGAAGGTCCTTTTCTTTTCCAGCTCCTGCTGGACTGAAATCTATATAAAAAATGCTATTCTTAAAATCTATTAATTTAACTACACTAGCAAGGTCCATTAGGTCTTGTATAACAGGTCAAAGAATTTCACCTTGTTACCCCTGTATTGAACTGAATGAATTGTTTGACAAAGAACTTGTCTACATGGGGAAATTTTGTAGCATAGCTATACAGTAATTATTTTGTTATATTCATACAAGCCCCTGTATGGACCTCTGTGGTGGAATAAAAGTGATTTTTGAGCCAGAAGAGTAATTACTCTACTTTCAAAGCAGTATAATTATTCTGGAATAAAATTATTTTTATTCTTGTACTGATATAATTATAACCAAATAATTATTACAGTGTAATTGTACCAGTAAATTTTTCCATGTAGACATTTCCTAAATGGGAATATAGACACAACCTTCCCTCCCTCCATGATTCCTAGAGTCAATCCTTCATTGTCTGAGCTAAGGAATTGTCAGGAAAGTGTAAGGAGAGTTTTTTGTCTTCACTGCTCATCTGTGCGTATCCTAAAGGATTTCAGTTTTCAGGCCACTGATTGACACCTTTTGTTCGTGTTAAATTCCCATGAGAAGTTTGAAAGGCAAAAGTTGAGATATTAATCTTTTCAGTTATGACATTTCTTGGTGATAATCCCTTTCATGCTGATAATCTTCTGATTTCATGGTGGTAAGTCCTTTCATTTAGAGCAAAGAGGATGTTTACTGAGCCTTTGAACCAGGGCAAAACCAAGAACTGATTTGTTTTGGCAGGGCCTGTGGTCGACATGCGTGGGCCGGCTGAAAAACAAGCACTTCGGTCACATGAAGTTCAGGAGGCGACCAGCTGAAAAACCAAATTGCTCAATTCAGTTGTCAAGGTAGGGTAGAGCATTGGACTAGACTATAGTTCATGTTGCACTTACACTACTTTGGCAACTGGAGCGCCGGTTGTCAAGGGAGCTTAAGCGGAACATCAGCAGCAGGCCTTCTGCAACCGATTGGGTGGGTCTGCTTTCAAAATGGATGGGCCATGGCCCACCCGGACCCATCTGTAGCTACATCACTTCCCTGAACTTGTTAAAACATAAATTTTAGAAAACTGGTGTAGTAGGTAAATACAGGGTATTGGTGTAGTAGGTAGAATCACAGATCTGCAACACTGTGAGGACTTTGGGTGAATAAAGGTCTTGTAGCAAGTGTGCATTTTCTCTGCACATGAGGTAAATATGTAATTTATTTTCATTCAGAAATGGTTCAAGTTCTGTTTCTACATTACTTGGTGGTTCACGTCCGTGGATATTATGCAAATGTAATATCCATAACTATCGCATGAGAGCGCTCTCAGTCTGGGCTTTATATCATGCTCCTGTTTAGACTATACTCTTTATCCTTACTTTGACTCCCTTTTCCAGTGTTATCATATTCATTGCCAAACTAAAGCTACCATCGCTGCATGTTTGAATGTAGGTATGTGTTCATGTAGGCAGGTAGTCTACTCCCACACTGAATGGTTATTCTCAGTGACATTTTCCATTTCTTTCGTTAAAAGAAAGCTACATCTTTTTGACTAGTGTAAAGTTGGAAAGAGAAAGGTAGAGTGCTGAACCAATATGACGGAGGATTTTGCTTCCAGGGGAACTGAAGTTGGCATGAATCTTTAGTGATATGTGATGGCACCATGATTATTGTGCAACACACTACTCCGTTTACTATCCACCCTCGGGGTGTTATTCATCGAGGGGTGCGCTTGGATGACAGGTTCTTTTTCCACCGGGATAATAGCCCGGCCTTGATCTGATGGAGAGGAGGCTTTAACAGGTACATCAGTAGTCAAGGGAACCAAATTATAAAGGGTTAAACCGAGCCAGCCGATAACCCAAGTGATTAGTATAGGAATTAAATACTGTTCCCATAGGGGAAAAATAAGGGGGGTAAAGGAGTACTGGGGATTAACAACATCAGGGAAAATAGGAATGGAATCAGGAGAGTTATAAGCATAAAATGTTTATTGCAGATCATTATGAGTACAACAACACTTATGCACTTTTTCTGGTTATAAGTGTACACTCTTTTGAGTTGTTATATACTTGCAAGATTAAACACTTTACTGTAATGCTAATAATAATGGTGTGCTGCAGCAGGCTTTAAAAATGAAAGTAAATGCGCATTATTGAATCATTTAATTGCTAAAGCTATCCTTATTACACTGTGATTGCCCCTACCTTTAAAGGGGATTGCAGTCTATCCACCTGAACTCCCAGGCTGGGGTGCTAACCTACTTGTTCCCTAACCTTATACCTACCTCCCCAAACTCTCGGGGGTGAGGGTGCTAACCTACGTTAGCCCTAACACCAGGACCTGGGGTGCTAAATACTTCTGTTACCTTTACTGTTACTAATATCTTATATACCTGTAGCTACTATTGAACCAGTGTTCACTGAGGTCTATTGGTGATTACTTCATACTCACCGAACTCCTTGCCAACGTGTCAGTCTCGCCACCCTTGGGGATCAGGTGCTGACCTTTCTTTGATGAGCTCGGGCCTACATGCCAGTCCAGTCACCTTTAAGACCAGGACCTGACCTTTCTCTGTTTTTGGCTATGGACAGACCCCACTTGCTATCGTAGCCGGAGCCACGGGGCATCTTGAGTCATGTCCAGCCTACCGTCTCCCTCCCCATCTTTGGGACTAATATTTATAGAATTTTGTGCCTCCCATTCCCCTCCTGCTTTTCCAGAGGTTCCCACGTCTTTGCAACATTGCCCCTCGGTTCCCATACGCTTTTACACATCTGCTACATAGCTATTAGTTCCCATACGCTCTAAGCAGGGCCAAATCTTTGCAACATAGCCATTACAAGGCTTTGCAACATAGCCCTCGGTTCTCACACGCTATGTGCAGGGTATTCCTTGTAACATTGTAAGTTTCCAAGGTTGCTGAGGCAGACTATATGGCGTCTGAGTTCTGGCATTGGTTCATGTGAGTTGTATGCTAAGGCCTTTGAAAACTGGTTCAGGCTTGGGCCTATTCTAGCAACCTATTAATTCTAAAAACATAGCTTCCCATTCCCAAACCCCATATTCTGCATATTGCAATGATGGGAGATGTAGAATTAAGAAAAAAACTTAGTTTAAATTGGTTCTATGTATAAACTATGAATTGTATTTGAAAACATTAGATTATTAATCTTCTATAATTGTACTGATTTCAAGGAAATAATTTATTTGGCCCATATTTTTATGTAAATTTGCAATCTTTATGCCTCCTGCTGGTAGCTCTCTTCTGTTGGAATCCTGTCATAAAGCCATAGAAATTAGAGCTAGAATAGAATTGTATGAAAATTTAATCTGTTAGTTTGCCAATGCATTTTTGTGCTGTACATCCCAGTTTCTGTACTTTGCCACTATACATTTATATGTCCCAACTGGTGGGATTTTTGCCTTTTCTTTATGGGGGAGATTAAATTACAGAGCTTGATGTTGGGAGATTTCTTTCCCTAATATTCAGGCTGAATTTTTGTTTTATCAGTTTTATGCCATAACCTTTTTTAGTTTATACTCCATCTTATTTCCCATAATAATTTTTCCTTTCTTTAGTGATTATATTTCTCAGACTTGTAAACCTATTTTATCTGTCTTTAACCACCTAATGAAATTACAACTACATAGCTCTTTTAAACTTTCTTCATAAGTTAAGTTGCCTGCGTCAATTGTTACAGTGATACAGGATACCTTAAAATCAGTTAACATTGTGTATAAATGGTTGGTTTAGCAGTAGAAGAGCACGACCATTGAATTGCTTTTTAAATTTTTGTTTTGTATTTTCTTTTGTCCTCTTGGATATTTTTGTTGCCTGAAAGCAATTAAAATAATCACTTTTTCTTCCAAAACTTCTTTGATCATACAATCCTCCTGCCACATACACAGCTATAAAAAACTACATTACCCCAGAATTTTTATGCCATGTTTATTGAGACTTAATGTTTGGTTAAATCCTTATTCAGGTGCTATTCAGTTTTTAGTGATCCCACTATGTTCAGTGAAAATTTTGCCTGAGCAAGAGCTGAGTTAAGTGCAAAGATCCAAAGTGTTCTATGGATGACATATTTGCTGTATGGTCAAACAGGAGGGAAATTTGCAATGAATATACTTTTCTACAATTTTGTATTTTTTTTGTTAAATCTCTTCAGTTGAACTGTATCTGTGGATTCTTTTAACAACTAGCTGAAATTTGTGTACAGAACATTATTATATGGAAAAACGTTCTGTAGCTAAGCTAGAGTCTTAAGCTGGGTTCTTAAAAAATGCTCTGGGCTGGTCTAACTCTGTTTCTGTTGAAATCTGACTCTCATTGATGTCATTGGGAGCAGAGTGAGGCCAATGCTGAGCACTTTGAAACCACTACCATTTAGCTATACCTTTTTTCATCTGTAGATCCCTTACAAATTTTGAATGGAAGTGTGGACTGCTGTGGAAATCTTAGACATAGTCTGCAGATCAGCAACGGTCTGTGTGCCACACGTAGGAAACCACTGAGCTATATCATTGAGATTATTGCAATTAACAAATTAGAGTTATGAAAGCAACATCTTTACTACATTTTAACTTAACCATTTTGCTGTAGATCTTGGGCAAAATGTCTTGGTATCAATAATGGTTTCTTTCCTTTTTCTTCCCAAAGAATCTGAAGATTTGTCTTTATAGTTTTCAGTCCTGTGTTTTTGTCCTAGATGATGATGATGATGATAAAATCATAGTTGCTCTATTGACCAGATAAGACCTTTGGGAGTCTAGTGTACCAAAAGGAATAACTAATTCAGTCTAATGTAGCTGAGGTAATAACTATTCCACCATAGTATTATGTAATTTCTCAGATTTTTAGTACAGCAGCAAACAGTACTAAAGCAGCCCTAAGTTCCCAAGATATGCATGTCAGTCATACCAGATAGCATGGCCATCACTGTAGGAGTAGGTTTTGCAATTAGAAAATATTCCTCCTTTTGCTTCTCTCTCAGATTGTAAAACTTGTTTTCTGATTTATCACTAATTCATGTCCACCATATCACATAATAATTAGAAATAACGTAAGAAGAAGAAATAAGAGGTAAGCTAAAGAAATAAATGTGTTCTTGCACACCATTTACTGTAACAGAAGCCTGGAAAATTAGGACACCATCTAAAGCCCACTGAAGTCAATGGGAGTTTCCAACTGACTCAGTTAAAACCGGAGCAAGCCTTTAATGATGGGGAACGCTGAGCAAGGGCTTAATTTTATGTACAGGTCCATGTGAACAGGATTGCTTCACACAGAGACCCCAGCAGTAGGATGAGACAGAAAAACAGCAAAGAGAGAAAAGATGGAGAAACTCAAGAAAGAGAAAGGGGAGAGGTAGGACAACTTTAAAAAAAAAAAAAGAAAAAAAAAAAAGAAAAAAAAAAGAGGGAATACAGAAATTAGGAGTGGCAAGATGGAAGTGTACAATAGAAGTAGTAAGAAATTTCTAACAAACCATATTGAAGAAAGAAAAACACAGGGTTAAATAGTAGTAAAAAGGGGTGTTAATAAAACTAGTCCACTAATGCCCCTCCCCCTGCAAATCATATTCAATACATCATTGTATTTCTGCTGAATATGAGGTTGACCTTAGATGTTGAAAAGTGAATTCACTTTGTAACCTTCTAAAAACGTGTGAAAAAGTTCAACTAGACTGGATAAGGGAGGAATAAACCCTGACACAGGTCAGAATGAACAGGCATATAAGGGCTTCTGATGTCCATCACTGTCTTCATTTGCCAAAGATGGCAATTTTAACTGGTTCCTAAAATGAATGAAAAGCCAATGGAATTGATTAAGGATGACAGTGATGCAATTTCAGGGTTTTTTTTGTATGTGTACAAGTTTGGGGAGCATCATTCAACTGTGCTGGGGTTCAGATCAGAGATCAGGGTTTCATAGAGCTAATACTAATTTTTATTTTGCAATACTTTTGGATTAGTAAAGCACATTTAAGTGCACTGTAGATTTTTATAAACTAGTCAAATATAAAATGAAATGGGATCACATCATTCTGAATGTTTGCTTGGTTTTATTTCTTGTGAAGGAAATAATTTCTAAGGCTGTCACTTATTGAGTTGACCCAAGATATAATTTTGGGTCATTTCAATAACTGTCCAAAAACTTTTGAACTAGATTTAGAAATTCAGTCAATTAGCACATTCTGTACCTGTTAGGATTCAAACCCAAGGCCCTGATCCAAAGACTATTGGAGTCGATCATAATTTTTTCCTGTTTTCAGAGGCATTTGGGGGTAGGATCCTGGTTTAGAATAATCAGATTTATTGATTACTTCCAGCAGGCTGTGTATATAATAACTATACCATACTGCTGTTGATATCCCATGCTTTAGGGTTTGTTCCTTCAAGCCATTTTTCACCTTGCAACCATTTCAAAGGAAACCCTAAAGAGAAAATGCATCTCTGTACTCTTCTGTATTGCAATGATATCAGTGATTTATGTTGTGTTCTAGTTTACGTAGACTAAGACTGTCTTTTAATTGTGCACTGAGTTTGTATCAATATTATTTTTGTTGCTATGCAGAGCATTTTTGGTGACATCTTATTTAAAGAAGAAATTGTAACTTTAACCAACCATCTGTTAACCCTTCTTAGAGGAAATGCTTTCGTCAATTACTCTAATGAAATCACAAAAATCATTTCCTGGTCTCCAGTCCTACCATAGTTCTCCTATCTTCTGTCAATAGAGCATATTGAAATACACAGGAAAATGCACGTACACTTTTATCCAGCTTTACAATATAGCCACAATGTTATGTTTTAGTGTTACAGATCATAAACAACTGTGACGTCAAACCTTTTGTAATTATAAAAGGTGATTGATTAATCTTCTGCATTGGACAAACTCTACTTTATTTAACATCATGGAATTTGTTAGTAAAATAATCATTGACTAATGTTTTCTAAAGAGCTGAGTATTGCTTGAATCAGCACAGGATGAGGAAGGAGTATTAGGGACAAGAATTCTGGGAGTGGCCATATGTAAAGTCTCTATTGTGCTTTTTGCAAGTTTGTCTTGATGTGTTGGGATCCTGGTTTCGTGACTTGAGAGTGTAGAATGGAAACAGCGTAGTTAATGAAATGTGATTGTAATGGGAATACGCTAAGGAACAGCAAGCAATTTAGGGTTTATGGGCTCTAATATAGATAAAAAAATAAGATCAGTACTAAGTGTTGTGTACAACTGAAAGGTGTTAAGGAAGGAAAAATAGGAAACATAGAGGCAAATTTGCTTATAAGACATTAATAATGTAGATCCAGCTGAAGCCTGCCTGGAGCTGTGATGCCTTGAACATGAGTGCTTCAGGTTGTTTCCATGGGATAGTTCGAAACATGGATGAAGGGAAGATTTAGCCTTCTTTTGTTAGAGAAGATTTGATAGTCATTGAAAAGGAGGAGGAGAAGGATTTGGATGATAGTGACATTGAATCATTGTACACCAAGTCTGAAGATTCATGAGTCAATTACTTAGAGGATTAATGTATATTATAGGCCATCTGGTCAGGAGGATGAGGAACTAACAGGTGGGGTAGTCGGGTACAGACTGGGCAGGCAAGTTTCTCCACATAACTCAGCCACCATATCTTAATCTTGACCTGCAACACCCCTGCTATTACAGTCTTGATCAGCTCATTAGCATACAGGCAAATATGCCCATTGGTGAAGTGGTTTTCTGATGTAGACAAATGATGACTTGAAAGAGCCTATATAATTCACTTCACTAGTGACCTACAAAGATGAAAATCTAGCATAAGGGTTTAGAATTATACCTTTTACTAAATTTTTCTTCATGACTTGAATGCATATTTTGAGTCAAATTCTGTTGTAACATACGTGCCCTAATGAATTTGGTGTATGTCAGCACAGAATGTAGCCCTTTAAGTGTAATGAATAGTCTCATAATGCAAACTTTTGAAGTATACTCAAGGACTATCGATTTCTGGGTGTTCCAGTGGTGCTCTTCATTTTACAACACCTTTTTGATATCATGCTGTTATGAATACTTTAGATCTGGAAGCCATTTTTCCATGATCACTTGTGGGTAGTTGGTTGGCAGAGTAAAGAGGGATTCCTTGTTTTCTTTTGGCTAATTAATTGCTGGGCATACACTCATTAACTTCAGTGGGCTTTCAGTCTGGGAGAAGGTGGCCCAATGGCGCGCGCGCGCACGCGCGATCACATTTTTTTTGGCACTGTTTTTGTGGCTGCCCCAATCATGGATTATTGTATGATCAGTGTATGCATTGTGTACTACATAGAAGATGGTCACAGTTGCCTGTGAGGGTGATGACGGTTGAAAGACAAGGCATTCCCTCTTGGAGCAAAAGTGCAAGGAATTGAACTGTCTTTTAGGAAATAATTACAGGGCTACCCCATGGATGTCAATTGCTAAGTTAGAAAGTCCACTGATAATATTGATATATCATCCTTTAAATGCTAGACTGTTTGCTCAACCTAGAGCATCAAGTGCTACGGCACTACTTTGGAAGAACATGTCAGATGCGTCATAGCACAAAGCCGGTGGTTCTTTAGGGAAATAAACAGTTTTCAAAATCTAATTAGCCTGGTTGCTCTGGACCCAGAGTTTACTCAGACTTGAAAGAAGTGAAGTTAATTAAAATTAAACAAAGCTCTTCCTTCCCTGCGTGGTCCAGTCCCTTTGCTGCTTCCCTGAGATGACAAAAAAGGCTATAAATAACAGGAGTTGCTTTTCTGGTGCTCTGTCACAGAAGAATAATGAGAGAAAAACTGTATCCAGGTGCAACATGTTCATAGAACCAGAGAAAAAGGGCACAGACATATTTAAAATGAGCTTATTGTGTTTAAATCTCTAATGTTAACATTATAAAATGATTGAACTCTCATAAATTTGGTATTACATATTTATCAAGCAATCAAGCTTGCTGTAAGTAAAGGTGGTAACTGGGGAAAAGAAGGTTGGATAATCAGTTCTATTAAGGGAGTGGTATGCAGGAGCCCTGATGCAGAGGCGGCCTTTGGCTATGGGGGGCCCTAGGTGAAGGCACATTATGGGGCCCCCTATAGGCCTGTGGGGCCCCACATAGGCCCAGGGGGCCCCCTGTCACCAGCCCCAGCTCCCCGCCACCATTCCCGGCCCGGTCTCCTCCCCCCCCCCCCCCGCAGCCCCAGCTCACTGCCGGCCCCAGCTCCCCACAACCATCCCCAAACACAGGGGCCAGTTCCTCTGCCTGCAGCCAACTGAGGCAGACACGGCTTTTGGGGCAGGCAAGGGGGCCTCTTGCAGCTTGGGGCCCTAGGCGTGTGCCTGTTTCTCCTACCCCAAAAGCCGCCTCTGCCCTGATGGCTATTGTGGCCTCTCCCAATGACTGTGTGTAACCATCAGCAAATTAGTTAACGGTTCAGTACCTTAGTTTCCCCATTTGTAAAAGGAGGGAAATAATATTCACCGATCTCAAAGGAGTGATGCCAAACTTAATTCATGAATATAAAGCTCACTGAGATCCTCTGTGACAGCAGCAGCTATAAGATGGAAGTATTTATTTATTTACTTACTTGCTTACTGGCCTCTCCCTCCAGAAGTCTTCTAGCCCGAATGGCAGCTGGCCCTCACCTCTGGAATTAGCGGAGGGTAGGAATTTGCTAAAACCTGAGCCTGGCCACATTCAGAAACAGCTACTAAGAGAATTTCTTCAGCCAGGTGTTTTGATAACTGCCGCAGTATTCCTCCTGTCATGTCAATGGATTTAAGTGGGATTAGAATTGGCCTCTAATGGCAAGGTATTTCTCCTCTCTATCCTTATAAAGTCTTGGTGCTGAGGGGGAACTTGTGGAGCATTAACATGTTAGACCTGGGAGAGATTTTTTCTTTAAATGATGCTCTATGCAGCACAGCTGATTATCTGCAGTATTTTGTTATCACTAGAGTTATGCCTCTTGAGGTAAAGTCAGGCTAGCCAGCAACAAAAGGGTATTTCAGGGCAGGTATGTGAGCCCTAGACTGTTGAAGGCCCTTTTCCCTACAGGCAGAGGGAAGGTTATGTGGGTCAATTAGAGGCACTTGGGCCCAGTTAAGGGCTACTCCAGGTCTACTAAACCCCTGCCTCTGCTAGGGAGGATGGAGGAACAGGAAAGTACTCAATCTGATGGCTTGTGTCAGCAGGAGAAGAAAACTTCCCCCCAAACTAGGAGCTAGTGCTTCTCCCTAGAAGAGGAGCAGCAGGAATAAAACTCCGACATGAGTTTGGGAGACAGGTTGATACCTCCTGACCCCAGGGGAACACCACCAGGCCTATAGCTCCAGCAGAGGAGCCAGTGAAAAGTATTTCCTTAGATCTGGCTGATGGAGACTTATCTATTCACCCCTCGAACCCTTTGGGGACAAAGGGGCATTCCAGAGGCCAAACCCAGGCCACCACAAAACACACTGAGGCAAGAAGTGCTCACAAAACTCATCCAGGGTGGGGCAGATTTTACCCCAGGCTTTGTTTGCCAGTGGAGGGAGCCCTAAGAGGGTCTGAGAGGGTTGCCTTGCTACACTGTCAATAAAATCAAATCAGTGACCACAGTAAATAGTTAGGGCCAGAACCCCAGCTGGAGTAGATCCATAAGAAGTCAAAGAAGCTACACCAATTTACTTTATCTGAGACTCTGACTCATGTTATCTCATCTGTTTCCAAAAGAAGCCATGGGGAGGCGTAGCTTTGTGTTAATTGGTTTTTCTTATAATGCTATAAAGTATTTCTCTGAAATGAAATTCTGCGCAAGCTGAGCAGAGCCCCCTAATCAGACAGATGGAGCTCATTAACAGTTAATTTAATAAAGCCTTTCTTTGATGGGGACTAATGAATTTACCTAATTACGAAGTTGAACTAGCTCTAATGGTCGGTAAGATTTAATAAGAGAAAAAGAAAGGAGCATCAGATCCAATGGGGCTGTCATGTGAATGGTGCAAGATGGCAGGTTTTGCTAATCTTGGCCAGGAAGTTTTTCATTAAAACTCTCAGGCTGGCCATTTTAGGATCTGTTTTCCCACCAGCATATTGTGGCTAGAGAATATTAGTGGTTGGATGATTTTCTTGGTGAGAACTGAAATGGTCTGATTTAATTTATCAGATTCATACTGAGCCAATCCTGCTTCGCAGTGTTAGGCTGTAATGTGCTGTGGTAGGTGTGGCAGCACAAAATTGACTTAAAACTAACTGGGGATTCCCTTTGCATGGGGCGTCCTCAGTGCCACAGAGATGAGATGATTTGTGAGGGGATGTTCTGAGTATTGAATGTTTCACTTTGGAACTCCCATGGTACCGTAACAGTGGATCAAAGCATTCTCTGTTTCAGAATGGTGTACAATTTATAAAGATGAACAGTGAGGTGAACACAGAAGACCATGTTAATAGCCAAACCTGTGTTTCTAAGCAACTTCTTGAAAAGTATCTCTAAGTATCGTGTATAATTAAATTTGGTCTTTAAAGACCCAGCAGGTGATTTTCTCACTTAGTTTGACAGGTTTCACTATATTTTCAAGTCGCAGAGACATATCACATGCAGTCTTTCTGTTTTCTAAATGTCACCATCTAGAAGACTTGCATGGCATCTGACTGACTATGGATAAGGCGAGAGAGAGAGAGAGAGAGAGAGAGTGTGTGTGTGAGAGAGATAGAAGGCGCTTGCATTGACAGAATTGGCTGAAGAGCTCTTGGCTGCCTTTGAGCGGATCAAAGCCTTTTGAATTGCTTTCTGAGCTGTGCTTACTCATATCATTGAGAACTACAAAGCCTGCTGTATTGTTACAATGTTTTTTCTTCTTCTCTGATGTAAAATGTGTTGCTCATAACCTTTGTGCCTCTTGGCCTAAACAGTATAACAAAATGCTCAACATCTTCTGTTATTAACAAGATTATTTATGCATTTAATTATTTTGCCCTGTGTTTGCCTACACCAGGAAAGAACTGAATAACTCCTGAGTTTATTTGTTTAGTAGAATTGCTGACACAGCAGCAGCACACAACAGTTTCACTGCAGTGAATTGTTTGTGGTTCCTCTTTACATTTATTTTGAAGGGTGTAGAAGGTGTTTGGAGGGTTATAAAAATAATACATGATTTTTAGTGCTGGTGAAAAGTGTTTGGGCTAGTCTTCACTGACACTGGCAAATTTGCTGCTGTCAGATCGATCTACCCAATTGACTGATTGGGTATCTGAAGACCTGCTCAGCTGATCAGGAAATCCATCGCTGAAGGCCAGTCTGGCAACTGGAGTAGGGTTGACTCAACGGGAGGGCATTTCCCTCGACTCAGCATACTGAAGACACCACTGTAAGTAGGCGTTAGGCAGTCGAAGGGAGATACGCAAGGTATTTTAAGTACTTTGCACATCTCCCATCGACTGCACCAAAATCTTGCTGTGGTGTAGACCTGCTCTTAGATTGACAGCACTTGCTGTTGAGAGCCACACAGTGATTATAGCAGGGCGTGCTCATGGAGTTGTGGTCTCCAGGGCTTCCACAAGTAAGTGATGAATAAGGCACTGTTGTCTTCCTCTTTTATCAAATTGTTTTATCATGCCCTAACAGGCGGTGAAAAACAACATTAAGAAAATAATCAAGATTCACTTATAGAAGAGGTTAGAACTTCAGGCAGCTTCTCAGAATAGGTCTCTTCAGTTACTACCGCTGTCCCTAACAGGGCTAAATATGTATTAGGTTTGGACACTGAAGGCTTGATTCCACTACCTTTCATCTTGCATAGTCAATGCACTTGTGAGGCCAAAATGGATGTAAAATGCCAGCTCAGTATGGTAACTTTTAAAGATTCACTTTGCAATGGTGTCGATGATTTCATCAGGTAAGGAGAAGTGGAGAATCAGGCCCTGGATGTTAGATATAGGAACCTCAGATGTGTAATAGCAAGATGTGCTAAAACTGTTTACAGCTCCTTCTTTTTTCTCTGTCTCTTAAAGGTTCCTGTATATATAACAGTGTTTCTGAGGAGTTTGGAGATTCAGTTTTCTATCTGAGATTTACCTTTCTTTGTTTCATGTGTTGCTGTTGGACCAAATTGTGTTTCCACTGAAAACAACAAACTCCTCATTGATCAGAATGTAGTCCAATACTACAGACACTTTTTCTCCATCCCCTGTTTTCCTGGCCTTGTATTTTGCATGTTCATTTTGAATCTGAAAATCTGACTGATGACATCCCACTCAGGAACCTGTCCTCTTTCTTGTATATTTGTCACATTAGTTTACTACCTAGAGAAGTGACTTTGCAATCTCAGTTATCAAATTTGCCATTCTTGAGGTTACTGGAAGCTGAAGGTTGCTCTAAATTGAGCTGTGGGGACCAACACAGCACTGAGTAGACCCAGGAAATGGGGATTGCAGCTGGCACTTCTCCTCCCCCCTCCCCCCCATCCTCAGTTGCAGACAAAGAATCTGGGCCAAAGAGTTTTTCAAGGATTCCACATAGTTTGGATCCAGAATCTGAAAGCAGTTTTGATTGGAATGTAGCTGATGGTACATGCATAGATGCATGTGCAGTATCAGAAAGAAAGCAATGCATGGTGAAAGATTTCCCTGTTCCTTTCAGTATCACTTAAGTAAACCTTTCATTAAAAGCTAACAAAGATATTAACTGGATAAATTATACCTTGTTTGCTCAGAACAGCATCTAATTCATACTAGTCAGAATTCTATTTGATGTCTGTAAAAAGAAGAAATAAAATGACTTACTCCACATGAACATTCAACATTGCAAAGCAAACACAAAACCAGCTGATAGTTGCGAAGCTGGATGTGCTTCATTAGATTTACCCTGTCCTTCTGGTTTTTTAAAAATAAGTGTGGTTACAGATTGATACCTCAGCTGTTGGTTGAATCATTCATTGAATAATATATCCAATCAAATTTGGCAATATTTTTTATTGGAAAAAAGGTATTTGTGAATATTTTCAAAATGATTTCACAAGTTCAAAACGTGGTTGAATAATATCCAATAGATAGGTTTTTTTCCTGTCAGTATATTATTTGCAAATAAATGTTTTCATTATTCAGTCAACTCTTTTTCTTTGCTAAATCGTACATAATGAATCATCCTGCCCAGTACTGTCCAATTGCTGTGGTGAGGTGTGCACTGGAAAATAATGGTTTAATTGCCATTGGCAGAAGAGCTAGGCAAAAAGCTGTTTTTGTCTAGTTAAATTTCTGGGACAAAATCATAGAATCATAGAAACTGGAAGGGATTATGAGAGGTCATCGAGTCCAGTCCCCTGCACACATGGTAGGACCTAGTATCCTCTTAAACCATCCCTGACAGCTGTCTGTCTAACCTGCTCTTAAAAACTTCCAGTGATGGAGATTCCACAACCTGCCGAGGCAACTTATTTCAGTGGTTAATCACCCTGACAGTTAGGAATTTTTTCCTAATTTCCAACCTAAACCTCCCTTCCTGTAATTTAAGCCCATTGCTTCTTGTCCTATCATCAGTTGTTAAGGAGAACAATTTTTCTCCCTCCTCCTCGTGACAATCTTTTAGATACATGAAAAGTGTTATCATGTCCCTTTTCAGTCTCCTCTTTTCCAAACTAAACAAACCCAGCTCTTTCAGTCTTCCCTCATGAGTCAAGTATTCCAAACCTTAATCATTCTTGTTGCTCTTCTCTGGACTTTTCCAGTTTCTCCACATCTTTCCTGAAATGAGGCATCCAGAACTGGACACAGTACTCCAGTTGAGGCCTAATCAGCACAGAGTAGAGTGGAAGAATTACTTCTCGTCTTACTTACAATACTTCTGTTAGTACATCCCAGAATGCTGTTAACTTTTTTTGCAACAGCGTTACACCGTTGACTCATATTTAGCTTGTGGTCCACTATGACACCCAGATCTCTTTGCACAGTACTCCTGCTGCTTTCTGAGGATCCCCTTCATAAGCAGGGGGGTGAAGTATGTCCAGGATGGGTGCAGCACTACTGAGATTCAGGGCATCATTGTACCTTCAAGGGCAGCCCTAGGAGATTATTGTAATTTAGACAGGACCCCAGACTGTTGAAATAATGCCATGGACCTCTCCGGTCTTTGGATGACTTAAAGCCCCATTAGGCCCTCCATCCCCTGGGCGTGTAGTTTCACCCTGCAACTCTTAAAAGCAAAGCACAGCCTCTCACCCACAGAAGGGACCATTATGACCATGTATGTTCAGCAGCAGTCCCAAGAGAAAACTAGAAAAACCCTTCCCCTGCACTTTCAAAGAGTTACATGGTATTTAGCTGCATGCCTCCCATCGACTACATTGTTGTTTGACTAAATCCCATGCGGTTCTTGCACCGCAGTTAACTAACAGAAACCTAAAGGCTGCGGTGAGAACCCCCAGCAGTCCATTTCAACTAAGGTAATTACAACTAATCAGACTTGGTATTTAATTGTCTCCAGCCTGGTTTTTAAAGGGACTTAGCACTTTGTATCTTTTACTGTAAGAACTTCAGCTAGCTGAATTCTGCCCTCAGTTAATACATGTACAACCCCTTTGGCTTGAAAGAGGTTACACGTGTGTAACTGAAGGGAGAGGATGGCCCTAGATGCCTAGTTCCTAGCAGTGGTGATGTGAAGTTGCCTCGAAGCTTAAAGCACTTTCTCCTTTCCCAGAAGAAGCAGATTTCAGTTGACACTGATGACCTTGAGAGGATTGAAAAGACTTTATGGCTGACTGATTATCTTGCCTGCATTCCTACAGCCCTCAGGTAACTAATCTCAGCCTTCTGTCGATGATTAATATCATTGCAGATCGTTCTTGCCTCCTCTTCCTACAGTCCCAATCTCCTATGTTATGCATATTTGTGCAAATCCATCTTCTCAATTCTACAATTTCTACCTTATCCTGTCATGGGCAGAGAGGCCCTTAATGCAGCAGAAATGGCTTGGTTTCATCTACAGTGAACAGGTGGAGTTGGTAAAGAATAGCTGGGGATGGGCAACAGTACAACTCCCCAGCCATTCCTACTCCATGTGCATGTCCGTGGGTCTAGTGAATATAGAGGTGATTGAAATCACTTCCCTGGACTGACTCTGCTTTTCTTCCAAGGCCTGTGTGAAGAATCTGGTCCCCCCAAATTGATGAATACCATTGCCAAGTCCATGTCGTTGGGTTAGATGCAGGGTACAGTGTGTAGGACATGCACATAAGTGTGCTAGCAGCCTCTGCAGCAGTTTGGACAAGTGATTAGACTCCTGGAGTGAAATCCTGACTCTATTGAAAGAAATGGGACTTAAACTGAGCCAAGATTTCAACAGGGGGTCCTTTTCCAACCTCGCCACTGACTTAATGTGTAACCTTGGGTGGATCACTTAACTCTCCCTTTTATCTGTCTACAAAATGGATGTTGTAATTTTAGCTGGCTCATAAATCAGTGGCTTTGGGTGTCAAACCTGGGTCCAGAGGGTTGCTAAACAAGAGGTTCACCCTTTGTGCCATTACATTGCAAACTGAGATAATAAAGCTGCCGCTAACACTCCACTATCTGATGCTACACCCACTGACTCAGCTGGAACAGGTGACTGGAAACAGGCTGCTGATTGGACACACTGTGTATAAAGCTTCCTGTTCCTGTACGCTCCCTTGTCTACTTCCTAGGCCTTAGACTAAGTACCTTCGAGCCTCCTTGATCTTGGGTCCTGCTACTTGTTTCTGCTTCCTCACCTATAATCCAGTGATTGACTCTGGCTTGACCCTGTTTTGTGACCCTTGGTGTGACATCCAATGATGACCTTGATTCCACACATGGCTCAGACCATTAAGTCAGACTGCCTTTGCATAGGGTCTCCCAGGTTGTGAGGGTTAATTGATTTTAATATTTATAAATCATTTGTAGAGATTTAGCTGAAAGGTGCTAGTTAAGTACAAATTATGTTAATAGTACTTTCTTTTAATTTGCTGTTAACTAGACAACGGGGCTTTTGTGTGGGAAGCCAGACTATAAAAGGACCTAACCAATTTTGTTTTGTTTTTTTTTTTAAAAAAGACCCTAGCCTATAATTTTACAGCGGTTCAATGCCAAGGGCACGTATGTCTGGGAAGTTTAAATATAGTTATTTTTTCCTTTTTTTATGAGACACTGAAAAGGGGCTAAAGAATTAAATTCAAAGTTATTCAGTCACCATCAGAAAGCACAATAATGCTTCAGTCATAAGTAGTTAAGGATGGCCATTGTGAATGGACAGTTAAACCAAACATGCAAGATTTAAGCTAGTCAGAGCCTCATAAGAAACCAGTTTAGGACAACAACATATCATTAACTTCCATAATGCCTGATCATTCCACAGCACAAAAAGCTGTCCAAGGGGATGGGACTTCCATGAGGTTCCCCCTCCTCCAGAGGATCCTGCCATCATGATCAACGGGTGCATGTTTGCCCCCTGCAAAACAAACTAGGGGTTGATGCCCTGGAATCGATGTTTTTGTCAGGATTACCTATAAATCTTGAGAGCAACTCTGGAGCTCAGTGCTATCTATGCAGTCCTCGTGGGAAATCCTGGCAAAATTCTCACTTACTTCAGTGGAGCCAAATGTGAATTTAATTGTGGAGGGAGATCAGTGATCTGGCCCTTTATATTTTCAGTGCTTTTTAGTCCAAACATTGCCAGATAGATTTCTTTACCAATGTTTACCCAAAAAACTAACCTTGCTTTTAGGCTCTGAATGCAATGTCAAAGAGGACTATGAGGATAGGATTTTAGTCTCAAAGGCTATGTCTACACTTGTTAATTTAAGTCGACTTAGCTAAGTCTTTAAGTCAACTTAGCATGTCTACACTCAAAAATTAAGTCGACTTAAAGGAGACCCTGCCAAATCGACTTAGAGCGTCCACACTGGAAGCCTAAGTCTACCTGTAGGGGGTACATGGAGCTGGGACAGGTCCACGGTGGCAGGGGGGGCACCCCTTGCCAAGTGCCAGGGAGCTCAGCATTTGCCCCATTGTACCTAGGTACAATGGGGGCTGAGCCAGACAGGGACACTGGCAGGGCATAGGAGCAGGGTGGGCAGGGCTCTGTCCTGCCCTGTGGGGGGGGGGCACGCCAGGCTCTGCTTGTGCCAGCCACCCTGGCAGGGAGGGCAGTGGGGGAGCCTTGAAGTCCTTTAAGTCGACTTAAAGTCGACTTAGGGCTACTCTGCATCCACACTTGCTAAGTCGACTTAGCCAGCAAAGTCGACTTAAAACAAGGTTTAATAAAGTCGACTTTAATTTTCCTTAAGTCGACTTAAGCTGTTGCTAAAGTCGATTTAAGGAAAATATACTGTGGACGCAGATTAAATTTAATCGACTTAAGCAAGCTTAAGTCGACTTAATTTGTAAGTGTAGACGCACCCAAAGAGCTGGTAGATCCACATTGACTAATATAATAGCATGAACAGAACCATGATGATAATGTCAGTTATTTCTTTTGGAGACATTCTGCTTTATGGGAGCTACACAGATTTATATCAGCTGAGGATCTGGTCCTAGGAATATTGTGGCTTCTCTCCTTGTTTTAATACTGCCCTTTTGCTTCAAGTATTATGGTCCCTTGAAGGCGGATTTATGCAATGAGTAATTAATTACAAAGGGGATAATGTAATTGAAAGAACAGGTTCAACAGCTTTTCAGATAAGGTCTTATAACAGTTCAGGTTATGTCAATGGACTATGTCAAGCCCGGATGTGTGACAGAACTCTGCTTCTCAAAATGTAGGATCAGTTTCCTTGACACTGTTTCTAGCAGGGTCAGACTTGTACCAGATTCTCAGGAGCTGATAACCTACTTGTTTAGATCAGAGGAATAGCAACAAGAAGGCAAGTGTCAAAAATCTTCCCCTAGCTACTAAATGATTAAGCATACATAAAACAAAACCAAAAAACCTTTCCCTGTGCTTGCCTCTGGTCTTTCTCCTCCTTCTGTCCTGGTACCTTTCTATCCCTATGCGTATTCTCTTTCTCACCTGGGTCTTCCCTGGAACTCTGTCATTCCTCATTCTTTCACTTTATTGTTTGTCAAGTTCCAAAGAGATAGCCGTGTTAGTCTATTGCAGAGAAACAGAGTCCTGTGGCACTTTTAGAGACTAACAGATTTATTTATTGCATGAGCTTTAGTAGGAGAAAATCCTACTTCGTTTTCAAAGTGTCTGGCGAAGTGGGATTTTCTCCCGTGAAAGCTCATTCGATAAATAAATCTGTTAGTCTCTAAAAGTGCCGCAGGACTCTGTTTGGTTTTTTTTTTTGTTTGTGTTATGGTTGTATCAACCAAGATCAGCCTCTTCTACCACCACCCTCCAACTCCACTAGGTACATAGTCACAGAGACGGTGTACTACAAATAGACAAGACAGACAATGGAAGTGGTGTTATCTCCTCTCCCTCTTCCCCATACACTTTTCTTTCCCTCATGCCCTTACAATATTTTTATCCTTCTACACCACATCTCTCCTCCTTTTACAAATCTGTCATTCCTCACTATCTCCTAAATTAATCCTAAAACTCTCTCCTCACGGTCACCTCTTTCTTCCAGCCCCAATTCTTGCTGCTTCTGTGCTCCTTACATATATTCCTAGTGATTACATGAGTTTTCTGGATCAGTCTAAGCTGCTTCCTCCCATTCCAGCCAGTATCTGTGGTGACCCTTGTAGCCCGTTGTTTGTACTGAGCTCCATATTCTGTCTGCTGGCAGTTTATCTTCTGCACTGTGTTGCCCATCTCATCGTTACCTCATGTGGCCAGAGTTAACATTAGCCCTTCAGCTATGTGGTTAGCTTTTGAAGGATGATTAAGTGGCCATGGGTTGCTTGGGCTCCAAAAGGCAGTGCTGGCTAAGACAGAAAAAGCTGGCTCTTTGGGTGCGTCTACACTAGTAAATTAAGTCGACTTAAGCAGGCTTAAGTCGACTTAATTTACTCTGCGTCCATACTGGAGTTTCCTTAAGTCGACTTAAGGAAATTTAAAGTCAACTTAATAAGACCCACTTTTAAGTCGACTTTAATGCTTAAGTCGACTTACTTAAGCAGTGTGGATACCCTTAGTTGACTTAGGGCAGGGGAAAAAGGGAGCCCCTGCTCCCTTCTCCCCAGGAAGCCGCTAGCAGCTTGTCCTGGCTCCCTTCTCCCCGGGACCGCTCATGTCGTGGGGAGAAGGGAGCGCGGAGCTCCTTTCTGCCCGTGACCGAGCAATCTCAGCCAGAACAGAGCCCTGCGGCTCCTTTCTGCCTGGGACTGAGCTCCAGCAGCTGGAGTGCCATGCCGACAATTGCCGGCAAGGTGCTCCAGCTGCTGGGGAAGCGCCAGGGGCTCCCCAGCAGCTGGAGCGCTCGTTTCTGGCTGGGACCGCTGGGATCCCAGCACAAAGGAGCCCCGAGCTCTCTTCTAGCCAGGACCCCCGCAGGGGTCCTGGCAAGAAGGAAGCCATGGCTCCCTTTTTGCCAGGACTGCTGGGGTCCCGGGGAGAAGGGAGCCCCACGGCCCCTTCTGGTTGGGACCGTGGGGGCCGCTCGGTCCCTGCCAGAAGGGAACGTGGGTCTCCTTTCTGCCCGTGACCTGAGCAGTCCCGGCCCGAAAGGAGCAGGGCGGTCCGGGTGAGAAGGGAGCTTCACGCTCCCTTCTCCCCTGGACCACTCTGGGGCTTGCTGGCTCTCCCCAGGACGAGCCCCCGTACCCTGGGGAGCCGAGGCTCCAAAGGAGCCTCCCTCCTCCTGGACCTAACTAGTCGACTTAGAGAGTCTAGTGTAGACTCTACGTTGACTTAGTAAAGCCAGGTTTAAGTCGACCTAAATTTCTCAGTGTAGACATAGCCTTTAACACCAAGTTGTTGAAACGAATACACTTATTACTGAATCCTTCATGGATCCAAAATGGGTGGTGGTATGTCTTGGAGTTGAGACCATGCAGAGACACATTCCACCTTGTTTAAAAAAAAAAAAAAGGTGATATCCTTTTGCTAAATTTCTTAGTAATAAGGCTCCCTTTGTCCTCAGAACAAAGCCAGGTATGTTCCTTTGCATTAGATGTATGTGCCTTTTATTTGTGGAGACAGCAGGAATCTGATTTTCTAAGTATTTGATTCATTTAATTTCCACATTTGTCCAGCTAGGACATAGACTCATACACTCTAAAGTCAGAAGGGACCAATATGATCATCTAGTCTGACCTCCTGCACAATGCAGGCCACAGAACCTCACTCACCCACTTCTGTAATAAACCTATGACTGAGTTATTAAAGCCAGCACTCAAGTCATGGTTTAAAGACTTTAAAGTATAGACGATCCACTAGCAAGTGAGCCATGCTACAGAGAAAGGCAAAAAAATCCCGCAAGCCCTAGCCAATCTGCTCTGGGGGAAAATTCCTTCCCGACCCCAAATATGGCAATCAGTTAAATCCTGAGCATGTGGGCAAGAGTCACCAACCAGACACCCAAGAACGAATTCTCTGTAATAACTCAGAACTGACCCCATCTAACGTCCCATCTCAGGTTATTGGTATATCCACCGCTGGTAGTAAAAAACTGGCCAATTGCCAAATTAGGCCATACCATCCCCTCCATAAATTTATTAAGCTCAGATATGAAGCCAGCTAGGGTTTTTTGGCCCCACATCTCCCCTTGGAAGGCTATTTCAGAACTTTACTCCTCTGATGATTAGAAACCTGTGTCTAATTTCAAGTCTAAATTTCCTGATGGACAGTTTATATCCATTTGTTCCTGTGTCCATGCACTGTACTCAAATAATTCCTCTCCCTCCCTGGTATTTATCCCTCTGATGTATTTATAGAGAGCAATCATATTTCTCCTCCACCTTCTTTTGCTTAGGCTAAACAAGCCAAGCTCTTTAATTCTCCGCTCATAAGGCAGCTTTCCTATTCTGCGTCTCATACTAGTAGCCTTTCACATTCCAGTTTGAATTCACATTTCTTAAACATGGGAGACCAGAATTGCACACAAAGACTCTGCTTTCAGAGTAAGCCTTTTAAACTGTTCCCCTTAAACCATCTTCAAATGCACATCCGCTAGCTGGATTGTGGTGAATGGGGAGAACATGACAGACTGTAGTAAACATCCAGTGAAAAATGAAGTGGAGCATAATGTCCATGTTCTTCTCATCCAGACTAGAAATCCCTCACTGTGGTCAGTGATATTTGTTATGATCCAGTGAACTGGGTTTAACCAGTGACTGTAGGATCAGGGCTCTGTTGCACTATGTACTGTACAAATACAGAGCAAGACGTGGGTCTCTGTCTGAAAAACCTTCCAGTCAAAATAGACAAGACAGCTAAGGCATGGGGGACTGTGTTTTTGTTCTGTGTTTGTGGAGTTCCTAGCACAATTTGTTTTCCAGGGGCTACTGCAATGTAAATAACAAAGAAACATTTAAGCTAATATCACAGGGAAAAGGTAAAGGTAAACTTGGTGCTCAGAATATATAGTCACTGTTTAAACTCAGTTCACTGGTTCATAACAAATATAGCTCGTCACAGCCACTGACCTGTAACATGAATGAAAAGACTCATGAAGCATGAATTTATTAAATGGTGGTTCATTTCTTATTAGCAAAGCAAGACAATTGTTAATCCAATGTACATTCCTGATTAACACACTGCTTTTCTATTGTGGATTGAAGATCATGGCTCTGGCTCCTTTCGCTTGTTAAGTTCTGTGTCTTTATCCACTCATTAAATCGATCATTTCTGAGCTAGATAGAACCCCCATTCCTAAACTTTAAACACAGTGCTAATTAGGGTACATTACTTGAGGGGGTCATCCTTCTAAAGAGAGATGGGCCCTCTCAAACTGGCTGCTGATCACAGAATACTTGCCACCAGAGCACCGACTGAAATGATTTCCCACAGAACACAATGTTGAATGAGTTGAACATATTATCTTCAGCACATTAGTTATGTATGCAGTTTACCTCTCTGCAAAATTATTCTATTGTAACCAGCACATGTTCCTCAATGGATTGTGATTAAAAACAGTATATGTCTTTAGAAGCAGTAGAGTGATATTACTGTATCTGAGCCCTGATAATCTGAGTTGTGTATGGCATACTGCCTTTATTTAAACCAGTTTATGACATTTAAGAGCCAAATTTTTAGCCATAGTCATGAATTTTATACCCACAAGACTGTGCAAGTGTTTGCAGCTGCAAAATTGCCTGCATATGTGTTTAGAGTAGGCAAATTGACTTTGCATGAGCAAATGAGTCCGTTGTGTAACTGTTTGCCTGAGTTTGCATGCAGTTACCAACATGTATGTAGCTACAAATGCTTTCCAGCTTTCGACATTTGTGCAGGTGTCAAATCTGTGGCCACAAGTAATGGATTGCATGGCTACTACAAAGCAATAATACATGTTATTCCCTTAGAAAATAATGTGAAATTAAATTCCTTGTAGTGGGAGCTCCTTTAAAGCAGAATGCCCTGTAGATTTACACTGCCTGGATTTAATGCTTCGAAAACTAGGGCCATAATCTGCTGTGTGCAACCACCCCATTGACACTTCTACCCTAGCTTTTATTTAGACAAACTAGGCAATAAAATAAAAATAAACTACTCATTAGTGCTGTGGTGCTGGGCCATCTCCTTCACAAGATCCACATCCAGAATGTTATTAAGAAGTTGATGGCAAGTCTAGTCAGCCTTAAGGATGGAGAGCAATTTTGGATAGAAGAACTACCAGATTGAGCCTTCACCCACAATTTAAAGCAAACTGAACCCAAAGGTTTTCTGAAGTCTGGAAAAGTCTGGTTGACTTTTTAATACTTTTTTTAGATTTTTTACAAGAATTGTTTCGGTCTGCCTTTTTGTTTGTTTTTTGTTTTATACAGGCTGGATGAGAGCAAAGGAACCATAATATCACATGGAAGGTATGCTGTGTTGTTGCTGTACCTGTGTTGGTCCCAGGATATTAGAGAGACAATGTGGGTAAAGTAGTATCTTTTATTAGAGCAACTTCTGTTGGTGAGAGAAACAAGCTTTCAAGCTATACAGAGCTTTTCTTCAGGTCTGGCATGGCATTTCCAAACAAGCTGCAATCCAGACAAACTGGAAACCAGACAGGAAAGGTTGTTCATGGGAGATTTCCAAACCAAGGACATTCAGGTAAGTTGGGAGAAGCTTGGCTTTAGCAACTGAGCTTTTAGATACTTCTTTAAATTTTTAGAGGCCTAACCCATGACTACTCAACTCTAATATCATACCTAAGAGGACACACTAGTTCTGATTGTTGCTCTGTGGTGGCTGCTGTCCCTGGTAAAACTCTCAGGCTGCATCTACACTTGTAAATTAAATTGATTTAAGCTTGTTTAAGTCGACTTAATTTACCCTGCGTCTACGCTACAGTTTCCTTAAGTCGACTTAAGCAGCTTGCTTAAGTCGACTTAATGAAAATTAAGTCGACTTTATTAAACCTCCTTTAAATTTGACTTAAGGCTTAAGTGGACTCCCTAGAGTCGACTTAAGCCAGTGTAGATGTGAGGTAGCCCTAAGTCAATTTAGGGCTACCCCAGGACTACACCAATGCCCTCCCTGCTGGGGGTGGGGCACAGGGGGAGTCCCCCCATACCCTGCCAGGATCCCTGACCCCCTTTGCCGCATTGTACCCATGTAAAATGGGGCAAAGGCTGAGCCCCCCGGCACTGGGCAAGGGGTGCTCCCCCTACCCCTGTGGACCTACCCTAGGTCCCCCTAGCCCCTAGAAGTCGACCTAGGCATCCAGTGTGGATGCTCTAGGTTGACTTTGTAAGTTCCCCCCAAAGTCGACTTTAATTTTAAGTGTAGACTCACTAAGTTGACTTAACTAAGTCAACTTTAAGTCGACTTAGTTAAATCGACTTAGTTAAAGTCGACTTAAAATTACAAGTGTAGACATAGCCTCACAGATCAGCCACATTTGTTCATATTATAACCATTTTATGATTAGCATGTTTGCAGCATCTTTATGTAACAAGATCTTGTATGCTTATATTTCACTGTAAAGATAATATTCTAATGAGCAGGAATATGAATTGTTTGGCTTTTGAATCAATTTGTTTGCTGGAGAAATGATTTCAGGGATCGGGGAGTAAAATGTCTATCATGGGATTAAAAATATGCAATGAATTAATGCTGCGTTGCCCTGGGGAAGGCAGTTCCACAACTGACCCAACCCCCTGCCGCCCCAGCCATGCCTCTTCACTGCCAGGGCTGATCCAGCTCCTGCTGCTGGGGCTAGGGCTGGATCCTGCCACCAGTGGTGGCCCCAGGTCCCCGGCCAAGAACGGATCCTGCTGCCAGCATCAGCCCTGGGTCCCTGGCAGCAGCCAGGACTGGATCGTGTTGCTGGCTGTGGCCTTGGGTCTTGCTGGGGCTGGCTCCTGCCATCACCAGCAGCCCTGGGTTCCCGGCCAGGGTTGGGCCCAGCTGATGCCGCTGCCGGAGGTCTTGGATTCTGGCCGGGACTGGATCCTGCTGCATCTGGTGGCTCTGGGTCTTCTCGCCAGAGCTGGCTCCCGCAGGCAGTGGTGGCTCCGGGTCACCAGTCAGAGCCAGATCCCACCAGTGGAAGCAGACCTGGGTTCTGGCTGGGGCTGTATCCTACCACTGGCAGGGGCTCTGGGTCCCTGGCAGAGAGCAGGCAATTGGGGCTGCAGTGCCTCCCTATGTCTCTGATAAACTCTGCCCCTGTCTGGGCTGACTAGGTTTTCCATTAGGGGTCAGATCTTATAACATGTTCTTTTGATGCTGTTAAGGGGCAAAGGCAGTCCCTCACTTTTGGTAGCAGAATTGTTTGCTGTTCCTCCTCACAAGCGGGAAAGGTTAGGTTTGGGATGCAAACCTCCTGCACAGTCAGAGACCAACTACACACAAGGTGGGTATTGGTGGGGACTCTCTTTCTGCTTGATCCCCAACCAATCCTCTGCAATGCCAATAAAAGACTGTGGAGTTGTTTCTGTGACTTTTGACTGGAGGCTGGATCAGGGCTGTGTGGTCCCCCAATGGCCTGCAGGTTTTCTATTTCATTGTTTATTTACCACCAGCCAGAAAGTGGCATGCTGGTTCCCTGACTCTATTTATTAGCCTAACGAGATAAGGACTGATCCTGCAAGAAACTGATGTCTCTTATTATTCAGGGATTACAGGGGGAGAAGAAGAGGCTCAGCATCTTCCAGGAGGTGCTTAGTGTAGTGCAACACTGGGCCCCATTTTAGCAGGAGCAAAACAATTTTGAAAAATTAAAGGAGTGAAGTTCTACATCTATGGAAACTTTACCTGTGTTATTAAAATAAGTTCATATCCTTCTATTTCAGGCCATTTCAGCTTATTTGCAAGAGAGCTCCATTTCCTTTACGGTATTTTCTTAAAACAAATGAACAAGAAACTGTCATCAGCTGCATGTTTTCCTCCTTAAATGTTTAACCGTGACTGAAGGCCATGGAAATTTTGTCTGTTTGAAATCTGCAGGATTTGCCCCAAAGTAATGGTTTTAATGTGAATTTACTTTCATTCAAGTCCTAAACGGATTTCAGGGACATTAGTTAAGAAAGTTGCCATGATATGGATTTTGCAGAAGGAAATAAAGCCCTCTACATTTTATTCACTTGATAAATGTTTCCAGAGTCAATAATCCCTTAGAGTAGGTGAGTATCTCAGAGATCACACTTGGAAAAATGCTTTTTAAAACAGAATCCTAGGAGATGGTTTCCTGTAACTTCCCTGATAGATTGTTGTCACTTAGGCCTAGTCTACATTTTCACGCTGGGTCGATGGGAGGGAGATACGCAATCTACGTGCTATAGAATGTGTGTCTCTCATCCACTTACTTATTGTCTCTTACTGCGGCGTCTTCACTAGGCTGCGCCAACGGGAAATTCTCTCTGTTGGACGCAGTGTTACTCTTTTTTGGGAGGAGGAGTTACTGCATCAAACGGAGAGTACTTCTGGGATTGATTGAACGGGTCTTTGCAGGCCACTCAATCGATCCTGCTGCGTCGATGGTGGAGACCAAGGCAGACATTTCAGTGTAGACAAGGCCTTAGTGTAACAGAGATCAGCTCCCACCTAAAAAGGTTTAATGGGCTAGCACAGTAAAATGATGTTTGCTTACAAAACTACTGTAAGCAGATTTATTTCCCAAGGCCATGATCCTGCAAGTCATTCCAGGTGGGCAGACATCGGCACTGACCATGAGGGAAGACGTTGGGGCTTTGTGTGAACACAGCAGTCTGTCCTTGTGCAAGGAATTGCAAGAGCAGGAACCAAGCTGAAAACAAGGGCCTGATCTTGAACTATTGAAAAGATTCAGGGACTTGTGGATGACTTCAGTGGAAACATGCTCAAGCCCTAGATTAGCTTCCCAAACCTGTCTGGAACTACAATATTTTGTTTTTCCCAGTTATTATCTGAGAGGTGGACATGGAGTTCAGAATAAATTCTGATTAAAGTAAAGAAGATGAAGAACCTCACAGCTAACTTTGCCCCTAATTTAGCATATCACACACTTACTTTTATTCTCCTCTCACTGCCATATTTCAGGTGTAAAACCAGAACAAAGGGCATGGAATTTATTTTAGATTTATGCATGATCTGTTAATTGCATGATTTCTGCTCTCCCCCATGTCAAGATGTTTTTAGCACTAATAAATAAATAAACAAACAGGCTGTAAAGCGATTTACAAAATAACCTTCCTTAAACAAGAGCATTTCCCTATCAAAGACATGATCAGTGTTTGCCAAACCATTTATAGAGTTGGTACTTTATTACTATATCAGTGAGTAAATATTAAATCATTCTGGAAACAATGATGCCTAATTCTGTGCTTTTTACAGGAACATATTTTAAGGGGCTAGCAAGTAAAGTTAATAATATAATAGGAAGTAAGCTTAGGTAGGGGAAAATAGATCTAGATTTCAGAGTATTCTTCTTCCTCATACAGATAATCAAAGAGGCTTAGTAATGACAGGATTATTATTTTCATCAGTTTTATTGGCCCATGATAATATTCTTGTCTCATAACAGGATGCTTTAGCTGCATTTTTTGATAAAAAGACCACTACTACTCTTTTAAATAAACAATATAGACCTTTTATGACAGAGGGACTTAAGAATTGCACACTAGAATAGCACAGACCTTATTCAGACAGAACGATTGACATCAACTGGACATTTGTCTGCATAAGGATTGCAGAACTATGCTCTTTTGTTATAATTTTACTTTGTGTTACACAAGTGCTTTGAAGACCCAGCCAAGGTTCAGTGTCCACTATGCTAGGCACTGTATGTAGAGGATAAATGGGATTTGTATAGGCACCTAAGTGAATTAGGTGAAATGGCTTTATCACAACACTCATCTTGTTGCAGTTTTCTTTGGGCAAATTTGCACTGTCTGAAAATAGCTGGAGATAGGTTGTATTTGTAGTAGGTACAGGCCCAGTACAAGGCCCTTAGCAGTTACAGGCCCAAGATAAGGCCTCTAGCCTGAACCAAAGTAATGTCAAGTAATGTCAAGACATTCCTAAACCAAGGCACGCCAGGAAAGTTGGCAAGAAAAGGATAAATGTTATGGGAACATAGCTAAGCACATTATAAGAAACCAGGTACCAAGACGCCCTGGAACATTCCTTAAATAAGGGAGGACAGGGACATGATGGATAATGGAAACCAACATGAACAAAGTAATAGGCGGCACCTAACCACATTAAGGGGTCGAACCTTGATACGTCAGAAACATTGCGAAAGTTTCATCTAAGTGTATAAAAATGTGTTTCTGGGTGTGTTAGGGGTCCGGCCTAGGGGGCAGTGGAAAATCCCGCCACTGACTGAGCCGAGTCCATTGTCCTAGGGTCAGTATCCGCAGTGTGCCTCTGGACGAGTCTTAGAGCACTCCAGGGGAACTGCTACTGTATCCATTGTGACAATAAACCTGGTCGACGTGCCTTCGTACCTTACTAGACTCTGTGGTCATTGGGGGTTCTCTTCGGGCCTGCTGTGTCAGCTATCTGCAGGAGCTGGGGCAGCCCTTAGAGGGAACACACGCACGCAGCCGGGTGATACTAACATTGGAGAGAGCAGAGCACCACACCGGGAGCCTCTGACAACAGTATTCAGGGCATGATGCAAGTATATTTATGTGGGATTAGGGTTTTTTTTTGTCGATTTTTATATATTTAAACATTCTGGCTCTGATCCTGCAAAACACTGAGTGCTCTCAGCTGCTACAGATTGCACTGAGAGTTGCATACATATGTTACTTTAGGCAACATGGACCCAACTGAGATGAATTCACCACAAATGTTGCGTGCCCTCAGTTCCTATTTTAATTTAATCAGTGGGAGTTGAAAGCACTTAGTACCTTGCAGGATCAGGCCTATAAGAGCACCTAGATTTTAATTTAAAGTATGGCTCTAGGCACTGGGGGTCTGAGACAAAGCCCACTGGTGCCAATGGAATTTTGGGCTGGTTTCAATGGGCTTTGGATCAGAATCTAAGTAATTTACTAAGGGTCTGACTTCCAGAGATGCTGAGCACAGCTGGTTTTAAAAAATAAAAAAACTTTCATGAAAAGTTTACATAAATATTCTTCCATTTTGCTGAAAATTTTGAAAATGTAATTTTGTTTTACCGTCTCTAATGATGAGCAACCCTAGCTTCTACTAGAGTCAGTGGGCACTAGAGTACCTTAGCATCTCAGAATATCAGGGTTAAGAAATTAACATTATGGTTACAGCCACACAGGCTAAAGGCATTTCTTGTGTGTAAAAACTATAGTTTATTAGAGCATTGGAATATTAATCTGTATAGTTTACATTATTGAATAACAACTTTTGAGGGCTGAAGAGTTTGATGCAAACATATCTTAAAGCCACTGCACCTAATTCACTTAGATGCCTATGCAATTTTTTTAGCAACCCATAAGAATGTATTAGAATGATTATATTGTAACAATACCTACAAACTCTAGTTATGAATTGGGACCCCACTGCTAGGTACTGTACCACACAGAACAAAAAGGACAGCCTCTGCCTGGAAGAGCTTATACAATTTTAGGCTCTCAGGGGTAATGTTTCTGATTTTATTGTAAGTCAGCTAAAACTCTGATTAAAGTCACTCAAAAGTTTTGCCTGGGTTAGGAATACTAGGATCAGTCTTGTTCCACTGCTCAATTGATCCATGCATTACTAACAGCTTTAAAGTTTTCTAAATTGAAAGTTTCATGTTAGCTGAAAGGGTCAAAGATTCTGAATGCTTATTATATATGCAAGTACTTAACTGTTCAAATCAGCTGGTAATCATGCACCTCTGATGTTAGGTATCTGAACAATGTACAAATGTCTTTACTGCTCTCAAGAATTTGTGACTTGTCATAGAAGATTATGGTTGGAAGGGACCTCAGGAGGTCATCTAATCTACCCCCCTGCACCACTGTATGAATCCTTGGTACGTGCACACTTTGATACGACATGGTCTTCTGTTCCCTTAATCTCAAAAAGGCCATATTAGAATTGAAAAAAGTGCAAAGAAGGGCAACAAAAATGATCAGGGGTATGCAGCAACTTCCAAGGGAAGAGAAAGAAAAAGGATAGGACTGTTCAACATAAAAAGAGATGACGGGGGGAAATACGGAGGTCTTTAAAATCATGAAGGGTGTGAAGAAAGGGAATCAGGAAGTGTTATTTGTCCCTTTACATAAAACAAGAACCAAGGGTCATCCAATGAAATTAATAGGCAGCAGGTTTAAATCAAACAAAAGGGAGTATTTCCTCAAACAATACAGTCAGCCTGTGAAACTCATTGCTATGGTGTTGCGAAGGCCAAAATTATAACTGAGTTCAAAAAAGAATGAGCTATGTTCATGTGGAAGACAGGTCCATCAATGGCTGTTAGCCAAGATAGTCAGGGACACAACCCGATTCTCTGAGCATCCATAAATCTCTTACTGCCTGTTTCTGGGACTGCATAACACGGGATAGAACACTCAATTAATTGGCCTTTTCTGCTCATTCCCTCTGACACATCTGGCACAGACTGCTGTAAGACAGGATACAGAACTAGATGGATCATTGGTCTGCCTCAGTATGTTCACTCTTGCATTCTTAAATATAGGCTGTAGATATACAAATCTTTTTTCTGGTAGGTTAATGCACTGGTTTCCTTTAGTAAAATGGCTATATGAAAAACTTGGAAATACAGACAGGTGTGTTCCAACTTGGAAGATCAATTTCAGCACCTAACAAAAAACAGCTCCTCCCTGTCAGCATCTTTGTATTCAGCAGCTGTAGTTTTTCAGCACCACAGGTCTAGAGTCACACTGGTGTGCCTGACATCAGCCTTGAAAAGAAATGACATCTAACAAAACCCTTCATCACTCTCAACCTTAAGCTTCTTTATTTGAATCCACAGGAACAAGGAGATTTGGAGGCCACAGGGAAAACCCTTTGTGCCTAGATATATATGGTTATCCACAGTATAGCGATACCACTGCCATAAACACATTCTTGATTTATGGATGGGTTTTTTACAATTTGGAATTGGTTGTGATTTTTTTTTGAGTGGCTATATTTTATTTTTTGGGGGGTCAAAAAGCCTGGTTCTGATCTGAACAGCAGTTCTTCCTTTGGTGCCCACTGTTATTGATCACAACTACTCACTCCTTCTGGGTTACAAAGTTTGGGAAGTTGTGAATGAAAAGACAGAAGCATGCCTGTGTCTTTTGGGATTCCTGCTCTAGCAGACAGACTTTGCCATTGTTAATGGGAGTGATCACATAGCAACAGCCAGATAGCTTGACTGAAGAGTGCTGGAGAGCAGAGTGCTGCTAACCATTACTCAGAGGTAATCCCTTTGCTGTCTGCTTCTGGTCAGAGTAAGGATTGTTGGCATGAGGCAGGGATAGGGGCCTCTGGCCTCTTTAGTACTGACCTGTTCCAGAGACATACAGTTTTGCTGTTCTTTTGTGATGCAAGAGTTGTGTGCGGGGACCCAAGGAGAATGCCTGAGACCACTGATTTTGATGTACACTGTTTTATGTAACTTTTATTAACTAAATATTTTAAAACAAATCACTATCTCTTAATTGCCTAAAACAACGCAGCAAACACAAACAGCATTCCAAATCCTACAAGCAAAAGCAAGGTTATAACTATTCTTCCTTCTATCCCCACAAATAGCCCTGTTAGTAAGTCTTGGCCACAGTTAGTATCATTTGCAGACATATTTACCCAACAACAAGCAGAAGCAGCTGCAATAGCATTCTGGTTACAGGTTTCTTATTCGTTTTGATACTTCATCCGCAGGTTATCATCAGTCAGCAGTGCAGACTGGTTCCAGTTTTCGTGCATGGTTACCAACCCAAACAATTCTAGCATGGCCTTCTTTCGGTCCAAAGATTCTAGGATCGGGGAGCTGCCTCCGGGTGATCAGTTCGACGGCTTGTCAGGGCGCTACTCCTGTCGACTCCGCCCTTGCTGTTCTCGGGTGCTGCTTTTATAGGCACACCCCTATGCTTGCAAAATCATTCCTTAGTTTTATTTTTACTTTTGGGTGGTTTTTTGCCAGTCTGAACCAGCTTCAGGGACTCTCGGCTGCTGCTTATTTTGCAAGGTCACCTGGATCTACGTCTTTGCATAACCAATGACTAAGTCTGCGTACATTGCTGGGCAAAACAGTCTCAGGGCCAGATCTAGTCAAGAACACGTACGTCTCTTTTTCCACAAGTTTGTTCTCCACTCTCTATTCATGCCATTACAGCTGCCCATCATGCCAATTTCCTGAGGGGACTGTCTAACCCAGAAAGGTTCCCTCCTGGGCAACAGTCCAACTGGGCTTGGGTAAACTTCAGATTCCAGTAGACTGCAGGCCTTCATTGTGGAAGTCCATCTTCAAACATATTTAGATGGGTTGATGTCGGTATTCTGCACCCTGTTCAGAAATAAGGCTGTTGAAAAACCATGACTCCCAATTTAAAATTTTTCATGAAAAATTGTTTAGGATAATTTGAAAAATTTCAACCAGTTCTAGAAATGCTGAGGAAAGATAGAATGGCAATTCTGTTAGCAAGCCAGTAAGGTAAGGAGATCTTGGAAGGGGAGAGAGAGAGAGAACATTATATCTAGATCTAATTATTATTCTGTGTTCCAAGGTAGTGTGATGTAAGTTAAAGCTTATTTTCCAAAGAGAAGGGTGTGAAATGTGCAAGTGAGCAAATCTTCAGTAGCACTGGCTGGAGGAGCGGATTGTATGCATCATTTCCTGGTGGATACAATCTTCAGTTTGTTTCCAGCAACAGGTCTGAAGTGGTGCATAGTGAATAATTCCCTTTGAAACATTCAAATGTTCAGATCCAGAAAAGAAAGCATCCCCCCAAACAATGTGTATACATGGAAGGGGATATTGTAATTTGGGCTTTTGTTTTTGCTATTTCTTTACATTAATTTCCTCCCTTGCTGTCTATTAATTTCATTCTCTTTTCATTTCACTGCACTGCATTTCATTGTCTTTCATTTCCTCTGTTGCCACTCTCTTTTCTCTTAGACATCAGATGACACTTCTCAATGGCAGGCGGAAGGACCATGTGTCCCTGTCTAATTAGGATTACTACTAACACACATATTTACAAGGTGAATTATCTATCTATCTATCTATCTATCTATCTATCTATCTATCTATCTATCTATCTATCTATCTATCTATCTATCTATCTATCTATCTATCTATCTAGTGAACACTTTGTTTTTGAAGAAGCCTTTTTTCTTCATTTCTACCTATATAAGGGGGAAGGAGGACGGACGATAATGGAAGAGGCTAGGTAGAAATCACAATGAAGAAAAAAGGTTTCTTCGAAAACAAAGTGTTCACCTGATGTCTGTGAGGTTTAACAGCGCCTGGGGGATTTATTGGAGGTAGCACCGGGGAGGCAGGCTTAGGAGATAAGAGGAGATTTACTTTGCTGAGGAGAAGCTGGGTGGCCCTGTATTATTAGAAGGAAACTAGACGCTCTGGTCCTCTGTTGAATTAAAACCCCAGCAATGGGACTTCACGGTGCCTGCCTTGGGTGGGAAGGGGGCGGCGGGGAGGTTGCGGGTTTCTCTCTGGCGCGGGCTGTCCTTTGCTCTTGGCTGAGCGGGTCTCCTGCTCTGGCTGACCAGGGCAGATCTCACCTGAGGCATCGCTGGCCAGGGAGCAGAGAAATGAGTTTCCCCTTCCCGGCGGAGTGCCGTTAGCTGCCCGCGGGGCGATGTTATTTGGGAAGTGCGAGTTCAGTTGATTTTGATTTCTAAGGGAGGCGACTCTTCAAGTCCCAGCTGCCTTTCAGCGGGGTCGTCCTCCGGGTGTCCGACACGTGTCCACTCCCGGTGGGCCCCACTATCGGCGGTCCTATGCACCCTTGCCGGGAGCTCGCCCCATCCCCAGCCGGTCCCGTCGTGGCGGGGGTGAGTCACTTTCCCCAGCTGTTACCCCGACCCCCGCGGCGGGCTGTTTGATCGCCGACTGCCCAGGGCGCTGGGGGAATGGGCCAGGGGCAGAGACGCCTTCCCGGGACGCATCTGCTCCTTGGGGAGCGCGTCCCCACGAGGGCCCCCGCATTTTGTCCCGCCCCCCCCCCGCCCCGCTGGCCCGGGGCTGAGCGGCTGAGGTCCGCGGTGCCGTGACACGCCTTTTTTTTTCCATTTGCTTTGGCAGGAGATTAGAAAAGGCACTTCCTGCACCCGCCCCCGCCCGGATCGCCCCCCATAAATAGCCGGGGAGCAGCCGAGCACAGCAGACCCACACTGAGCCTGGATCCGGAGTCACTCCTCCAGCACCATGTACTCCAGCCGAATGGAGGGAGCCCCGAGGGGGCGATCCTTCGACGCCATGAACTCCAGCTTCGAGGAGAACCAGCTGAACAATGAGGTATGGGCTCCTGGGCGGCGGGTGAGGAGGGTGCGCCGGCCTCTGCACAAGGGAAGTTTAATTTTCTCATAGCAGGAGCAGCCCTGAGTCCTGGGCGCAGAACTGAACCAGAAACTCGTAGGTTCAGACTGAGCTCAACATCTTGGCCCCGGTGAACGTGATTCATGTATTAAATATTCCCAAATTATCCTAAATGCATCAGGGAAATAGGAAATTACTGTTGCTGCATTTATTTTCCTCCCATTCATCTGTTCTTCTCCGTCTTCAAGCATGTGAGGAAGTGGGATTTTCTCCCAACGAAAGCTCATGCGATAAATACATTTGTTAGTCTTTAAGTGCCACAGGACTCCTTGTTTGTTTTGTTGTTGTTCAGTAACCTCTAGTGACATCTTCTGCTTCCCTCTTCTCCCTTGGAAACCCCAATTTTTTTTTGTTCTCCCCTCCTGGGCAATTTCTAAAACTCAACTGGAGAGGGGAGATCTAATGCCGGACAGCTAGACCGCAGTGGCTCTCAGCCTTGCCAGACTACTATGTCCCTTCTGGGAGTCTGATGTGTGTTGCTTACCCCCAAGTTTCACCTTTCTTAAGACCTACAGGTTTACCAAATCAGACATAAACTACAAAAGTATCACAGCCCACTGTTACTGAACAATTGGTTATTTTCTCATTTTTACCATATAATTATAAAATAAATCACCTGGCATGTGACTAGTGCACTTACAGTTCAGTGTATAGTAGATAGAGCAGCGTAAACAAGCCATTGTCTTAAAATGGTAGTTTGTACTAACTTTGCTAATCCATGCTTTTTATATAGCCTGATGTAAAAGTAGGCAAATATCTAGCTGAGTTGATGTACACTCTGGAAGATCTCTGCATACCCACAGGGGTACAGGTACCCGTGGTTGAGAACCAGGGAGCTAGACAACAAGCAGTCACAAGGGTGAGCAGGGGAAGAGAAGCTATCCTGCAGGAGAAAGGTAATAATCCTCTCTGGGGGACAGCAGATGGGGGCTAAGATCAGCAGCAGTCCCCTAAGGAATAGCTCTTTCAGAGAACTGTAATACATCCCCCCCCAGAGGCTCAGAGGCACACCACCCTGTGTTATCACTGTGTGACAAGGGATAGGGCCAACTAGAAAGGAGCCGGAAATACTCTCATGCTAATAAAATACAACTTAATGTTTGAGTAAAATGTGAGTTGGGCTGGCAGAGTGAAGTGCGTCCTGGGGATTTATTGGAGCACACACAGGGTGGGCTGCTGGCTCAGGAGGTAATAGGAGATTTACCTTTGCTGAACCTGTGCTTGGTGTAAGTAGTTTGAACGCCCAGTTCCTTGAGATCTGGAGCAGATTAGGAAAGGCAGAGGCTCCATGTCAGTTCAGTACTAACACCTGCCCTTCCCTAACTGGGTTGGAATAAGTGAGGCCACTCTGTGCTAGTGCCATCTAGCCCCTTTCACTATCATGCAAGGGAGAACCAGCACCCCACGCCCAGTCTCATTGGCACGAGATAGGCAGTCTATCTAAAAGCCAGACAAGATGCACCAGTTAAAGCAGTGGTTTCCAACCTTTCCTGCTACACCAGGGGACAGTGTTGGGACACACCGCTGCTGTCTAGCCAGAAAGACTAACACGGTTGTGCTCCCCTGCAGCCTGCACCAGTCCGGGGTTGCAAGCTCCAGATTCAGAGCTTATACATGAAACCATAAGGACAAAGGGTTGGTGCAGTGTCCTGCTCTAGTGCAGTGTTAAATATCCTACGGCAACGCTGAATAGTTCCAGAGGGGTAGCCCTGTCACTCTAGGTCAGCCAAACAAACAAGGAGTCCTGTGGCACTTTTAAAGACTAACACATTTATTTATCGCATGAGTTTTCATGGGCTCTGATGAAGAGGGATTGTGCCTACAAAAGCTCATGCCATAAATAAATGTGTTGGTCTTTCAGAGTGCCATACGACTCCTTGTTCGTTTGGTTGAATAGATAGTAGTGCAACCAGGAAGGCCAGTCACTATCTGGTTGGGAGAATCTAAGCAGCCACCATTCATTTGAAGCAGAGATTTGAATTTATAAAAAGAAAAGGCTCGTTTGCCCCATGGTCATTTCTGGTGTCCTTTCCAGCTTTTCCTTAGGGATTATAGATGTCTCCCCGCGGGTGCGACATGGAGCTAATGAATTCTCAAGCCCGATTTGCAGTTGTTTGAACTAGCCTCCCTGCTGACGTTTTATTTCCTAATGGGATTAGGACAAACACCACAGGGACATTTAATAACGCCCCATTTAATCTTAGCAGTGCCTGTGTCCTGTGCTATCTGCACAGTCACCTACAAGATTAAGACAGATTTCCCTGAGCCCTTTTCAGCTCCACTGAGAAGCTACATGAGGCTAGAGCCCACTGGAATAGATTGTGGGCTCAGGATTACTCTTCTGAAATTAAGGCTGCTAAAAACATCACAAACTCTTATTCACTCCTTGTTTGCCAGCATCTCTGCCACCACTCACAGGGCATTCATTTTTAGAAAGAGGAATTAATCTGGAATTTTTTATCTCAAGCTCAGATACACCAGCATAAATCCTCAGCAACTCCACTGAGATCAGTGGAGTTGCTCCAGATTTATGCTAGTGTCCCCGAGACTGGAACGGGGCCTATTATTGTGAATAGTGCTTGAATCATGTAGCCAAGGGAGTAAAATCCAGAAACAGGAGCAAATGAAACACAGGAAGCGGAGAAGTTAAATATAGTTCATTGTTGTCACGTCCAGAGATAATAGTTATCTGTTCCATGAGAAGAAGGGAGAGGGGAGCAAGCCCTCACCAAGATTAATTTGTATTAAAGTGTGAATCTGTTCTAGTATGTCAGGACATAGTGGATGAAACAGTTATCGGAGCAGGGTTTGATTGCCCTTAAGAGTATTGTCCAGTACTCAGAATGCTGCTCTGTATTCAAATGTGGTTGAAACTTTAGTTTGATACAATCAGAAACAATAACTTTTCTATGGTTATCAGGTAGTTCAAGAAGCTAAAGTTAAAAAAATGAAGCAGTTGTATTGTAAAAGCTGTTCAGTGAAGATATTTTGCATCCAATAGTGATCACCCAAAAGAACATTCCTTCATGCCTACTTAATAACAAGCATGTTTAAAGCAGACTGAGAAAGTAACCAGCAAATCAATACTAACTGAGGGGAGGATTGAAACATTAATTACCCATCAAGTTTTACACCCAAACAAAACTGTCTGCCTAAATTACTGGAGACCTCCCAATCACAGCTTTCTGAAGGAAGTGCTGAGATCCTTAATTTTACTTGTTAGTGATAGGACTGTGGTAGGAAAAACACAAGTGGACTGGATCCTACTAAAATTTCACTCAATAGCAAACGGCTCATCACATTAAATGGGGGCAGAATTGCCCCCATGTTCTCAGTTTATAGTGTAGCCAGGTATGACTGATTTTTCCATAAAATACATGTTTAAAGAGAGCTTAAACCTGCTCCCTTTGCATAGATTCTAATGGGGGAACAGGTAACTCTAAATCAGTGGTAAGCTACATTCACTATTCTATTAGACCAGGCTTGTCATCATTTCAACTGTACAATTAAAGCCTTATAAATGTGGTTATAATTGAAAATAATATATTTACACACTAGTCTCAAACCCAAAGGTAAATTACTAAGACAAAAACTCTACCCCAAGAAAGGATTTTACCCTGAAAAGGGAAAAGTGCCAGAGATTCAATGACGTCCAGTGGGGACTTTGTTATTACTTCTTATTCTACATAGAAGGCACCATGATACTACAGTGATGGACAGCAGCAATATAAAATCCTTAGCTTGGTAGATGGATGGATGTTTCCTGTGGATTTTCACTGAGAAATAAGTGGTATCAAAGGCTATTGGTTTAATAGATCGCTATTACTACATGATTAGCTAAAGAAACTAACAATGAATTGGGGGGAAAAGTACCATTTTCTAAATGCCTTTTCCTTATCTTCTGTTTCATATTAGAGATAAACAGTTTTCTATTTAGAGATTTGCAGATGAAGTAGAGAAAACAGAAGTATTTTTAATACATGTATTTTATTTAAATTACAAACCATTAAAATCAGTTGTTGCAACTGTTACCATAGTTTATCAATAATTCTTGAGGAAACTGGTTATGGTTTGTACTTATTAACCAGAATATTCTTATAACAGGATGCCCAATCCTGTTCTTTTGACTTCAAAGGCAGCAGAATAGGATTGGGTCCCATATTTTCTGTCAGTTTTCTGTACAATTGTGATCCAGTTTTGCAAGGTGGTGTGTCCTCAACAGACTTCCCATTTAATTGACTTTACTGGGAGCTAAGTCTGTTCAATGTATTATGTGTGGTGCTCAGCTCTTTGCATGATTGGGCCCATAATTCATAAAGGGGGGCTCCTGTATAGTAATCTTTTAAAACTGGGGGTCTTTCCTTCTTGTACTTCTTGATGATATACAAAAAGGCTTGAAAATTAAATTTTTAAAGAGATTTGTTCCTTTTTTTGTTTTGTTTTTTTAATCTTAGAAGCACAAGGAATGTCAAGTCTAGTCTCCACTGGAGGGCTTTCTTGGGGATTTATGGATATTTATTGCAAGGTTGTTTTTTTTCCTGCCATTCTTCATTGAATTACATGGCTGGAAGTTTATGCACTCTATGACAGTACAATATATACTTTCCCTATGCTTTCTATGTCCCAGTCATATTGTGCAATATTTGTTACATAAATTGATCCTAAATATAACATTGTTTTAACTGGGTCAATATAAAAAGAGAAAATATTACAATGTTCATTTGTAATATTTACAGTTTGTGGTTAGTTGCATATCTTACAATATCATTTGTAACTATATCAAATCTCAGAATAAGGTGATGAATACTTTTTAAATCAATGATTATAAGCGGTGCATTCCACTGTATAATACGATTGTGCTGTCTGACAGCTTTCACCATCGACAATGACCTCCCACTCAGTGTATCCACAATACTGAGCCATATTCTTCACTTCTAATTTCAACTGCAATGCTGCTGGAGAAAGATATGATCTGAAAATAGAAAAATGGGCCTCTGTGTTTGAGAATACCCTGTTAACCCAGTGAAGGTTATTAAATGTTCCTGTCTTTACAGTATATGACACTACTCCTCAGTTATACATAACTTGAACAGCTTCCTTTATGGATCTGATCCAAAGCTCACTGAAGTCAATTGAAAGAGTGCTATTGCCTTCAGAGAACTCTGGATTAGACTTTATGGTCCGTTTTCAGCAAGGGACCTAAGCATGTGCTTAAACCCCAGTGACTTGATTCACATCCTTAGGTGTTATGTTGAATCAGACTACAGGTATATCTATACTACAAGAGCTACAGTGGAACAATTGCAGCTACATTGCTGTAGTGTAGAAACTTACTACAGAGATGAAAGCTTTTTTTCCCCATCACTGTAGTAAATCCACACCCTCAAGAGGAAGCGGAAATCATTGGTGTAGTAGTGTGTATAGTGAGGATTCGGTTTATCTAATCACATCCAACAGGATGTGAAATTCTTCACAGCCCTGAATGATGCTGCTAGATTGATCTACATTTTAGATGTAGATTAGGCCTGACTGATGAAGTCTATACCATTATCCAAAATCAACATTCATACAGTAAAGAATCTTTAGTTGCACCTATGGGCCTGATCCAAAGCCCTGTCCTGGGGAATATTTCCACTGAATTAGGCTTTGGATCTGGGCCCTACCATAGAAGGCAACATCTCCATGCACCACACTAATGTATATACTTCTAAAAAGTTACCCAGTGAATTGTTTTCTTTTCAGAACACCCATAGTTTGGAAATCATTGTGTACAGCATCTGCTAAATCTAAAATGAAAAATTAATTCTAAACTTTTCCTGCACATTACACTTTGAGATTCACAGGGACAAAGTGCTATAGAAGTGCAAAGTAATGTCATCTTTTAAAATTAGAGCTGGTCAACAGTTTTTGAAATTGGAAAATAAATGGACAATTTTTAATGAGAGATTTTTCCTACAACTTTACCGCAGACAGAAATATGGATTTTCCATGTTCCGAGTTTCAAAGGGGGTAAAAATGGGATTTAAAAAACTCATGAAACATTTTGCAGTTTCATGAAAATCTTTCTCTTATTTTGGCCAGCTCTGATTATTATTATTTATTAATAAATTATTTTTATTCCCAGATAAGCAGACACCATCTAGGTAGTTTAACCACTTTGTTGCACAGTTAATATATTATGTTCTGTGCTAGCCACCATTACTTAAGAAAACAATATAAACAATAAATGTACAATTTCTCTCTCTTTAGCTCTTCCCAGTTGCCTTCATGCACCTCACACATCTTTATACAAGGCTTCAACAGATCAGAACTGGCTTGAGTAGCAGATTTTTTTCTCATTGGATATCTAATTATTTGCATGATATTTACCACATTTTTAATTGGTTCTCATATAATGTTTACTTCTATGTAGTCCCAAGGTAGCCTACATATTCCTTAGTGATAAGGGGTGAAACCCTGGCCTCATTGATGTCAATGGAAAAACTACAATGGATTTCACGCATCCCTAATGTATAAAACAACATGGTCCCATCTCATTTTCCCCATGTTAACTAACATATGTGGCATGGCTTTCTCTGATGGAATATCCATTACTTTCTTGGTAGCCTAGAACATTATTTTCTCTAAATATATGTACCTGCTTCTGTTCTTTTTCAGTACTTGCTCTTTGGGAAACATAAATCCTAACAGCTTTGCCCTGACCCATTCTCACCTTTCTGTTCATGGCCCTAGCATAAATCCTGATTCTACTAGGGTCACTCATTCTAATTTGCCTGATTTTATCATTTTGAAAGGACATCTGTGCAGATGAGATAGTCAATTTGAAACAATGTGTGCCAAACTTACCTGGACCAAGTCCAACATATGTCAAATAAAGGGGATCCATCCATAAAAAGTTTACCTTGCCAGAAATGATAACAGGATGCTACTTAGACAGAAAACAAGCTCAGCTGATATATAGAGGGTAGGTCTGTCCTTGGATCTTTTTAAATCCTTATTGGATTCACACAGCTCCTGTTGAAGTCAATGAGGCTATGTCTACACTGGCAAGTTAATTTGAATTAAGGAGGCTTAATTCGAACTAACTAAAGCCATGGCTACAGTATGCTTTAGTTAGTTCGAATTAAGGGCTTCCTTAATTCGAATTAACCCTTTAGTTCGAATACCCTATTCGAATTTATTAGTTCGAACTAACTAGTTCGAATTAGCCAATGTGGCAATGTTAATTTGAACTAATTTCTTAGTTCGAACTAACCGGCCTTTGAAATGAATGGGGATCGCTAATTCGAACTAACTAAAATTAGTTCGAACTAACTAATTCAAACTAATTTTAGCAAGTGTAGACATAGCCTGAGAGTCTTTCCCTTTGTTGACTCCTAGGTTTTGGATGAGACACCTTAGCTTTTCAAGTTTGTACTTAACCCATAAAAAGCATTTTATTGCAGATTTATGCTAACTCGTATTACTTCTGTGAATCATTTGCTTTTAATTATAAACTATACTTGGGGGGGTAGGATCTTGACTTATGAGGGAAGATTGAAAAGGCTGGGTTTGGTTGGTCTGGAAAAGAGGAAACTGAGATAACAGTTTTCAAGTACCTAAAAGGTTGTTACGAGGAGGAGGAGAAAAATTGTTTGTCTTAATCGCCAATGATAGGACAAGAAGCAATGGTCTTAAATTACAGCTAGGGAGGTTTAGGTTGGACATTGGGAAAAAATTCCTGTCAGGGTGATTAACTACTGAAATAAGTTGCCTAGGCGGATTGTGGAATCTCCATCATCGGGAGTTTTTAAGAGCAGGTTAGACAAATACTTTTCAGGAATGGCTTAAGAGAGTACTTGGTCCTGCCATGAGTGCAGGAGACTGGACTCAATGACCTCTCATGGTTCCTTCCAGTTTCTATGATTCTATGAAATACATACATTGCATCCTGCCAAAGAACTATCAAAGACATCCCAAAAGGATCCACATTAATTTTTTTTAAAAATCCTATATTAAGTCCCAATACTGTAAAGACATGTACATGTTTCTACCTGTATGCACGTGAGTGTATATAACGAATTGAATGGCACTTTATTTTTGCAATTGCTCAACCATAATGTGCTATTACTCCACTATGAGCTGTAGTATATAAACTGTACTGGAGTCTTTTCAACTTACTTATTCAACAAGTTATGTTTTTCTCTTTGCTTTTAGTTAAATAAGTCAAATTATACAATGATTGAAGATAATAAAGAGAATAGAGACAATTCAGCTGAAAGAGGTAGAGCAGCTGTCATTTTTTCCTTAAAGAATGAAGTTGGAGGACTTGTAAAAGCACTAAAACTCTTTCAGGTATGTAGTCCTTATATTTCTACAGAAGGTTCTCTGAGTGTAAGAGTCATCTTGGCACCTAGCATAATTAATTTACATTCTTAAAAAAGAACCCATAATTTAACCGTGAATGCAAAATTATGCCTGCAAAATTAGAGGCTTTGTTGACACTCCCTCAAAACACGGCCCTCTTTCCTGCCCCCACACTGAAATCCAGGAGAGTTTTGTCTTTAGCAGGAAAAGGATGGTATCCTTGGCCTTTTTACAGGATGGATCTGAAGTCTACTGCAGCTTCCCATTTCTATGATGGGTTGAATCAAGGCCCCACACTGACTTTTTTTCAAAGGTTGGGAAGTTCAGCTCTGAATCTTGTGTCTACAGTTTATTTGAACTGTTTGCTCTGTTTTCCCCTGACTCTGTTCCTCATTGTGACAACTATCCTACATATGAAGGTTGGGATTAACATATGGAAGTAGGATTAAAACTGGATTAATTCTGGATTAATAATTGGATTATTTCCAGATCCACCAGTGTCCTTCCTTTCTCAGAGGAAAAAGTTGCATTGCCATTGACTGAGATGAGATACATCCTACCCCTGGTCCTGAGCATTCTGTCTATACAGTGTACTGAACCCTTGTTGAGTAATTGGGTTAATACTGCTCTACTGTGTATTCTGGCACAATATTACTACTAAGAGAGCCCTATTTATTCATTTTATGAAACATATCGTTAAGGAATATTCTTAAAATACTATTGGAAAATTACCATTTTAACAACTTTTTTTATTTTGTAAGAGTAACAAACATTTGTTGACTTGACTCAACTGCTAAAGCTGCTAATCAACTATATTAGCTAATTAATCAGCAGAGTTTTCTTTCATTACACATGGAAGGTTTGCTAGAATAAGAACTATGGAATTTAGTCCATGTTATTATGCCTTTCTGTGCTGAAAATTTTTAAAATAAAATAAGTTTTACTATATTTATACATGATAGCAGTATAAAACTGATGAGTCAAACAATGAAACTGTGGGAGTGAGTCATTGATAAGTGAAGTAGATATTAGCACAAATCAATATGGCTTCATGCCAAGAAGGTTGACAGTAGATGCAGTTTTGCACTGAGACAGCCAGTGGATTAGCGAGAAAAGAAAATACATTCACATGCTGTTCATTGATCTGGAAAAGGTCTGTGACCAAATTCCATGGGAAGTCATTTTGTGGTATATGAGAGAGAAAATGGTACCAGAACATTATGTGCAGCATGTTCAAGCCATGTATATAGCTTCAAGATCAATAGTCAGAACTTCTAATGGTGAAACAGACAAGCTATTAATAAAATCAGGAGTGCATTGGGGTCAGCACTGAGCCCTTTCTTGTTTATCCTTGTCTTGGATACCTTCACAAAGAACATACAGAATGAGGCACCTTGATGCAAGTTGTTTGCACATTTTATTATTTGATGCAGTGAAGAGAAAGGTGGTCCAGAAGAGGATCTTGATAAATGGGAGGATGTGTTGGAGGGACATGGGCTCAAAATAATCAGAGGAAAAAGAGCAGATGGTATGGAATTTCAATAATATGAGCACTGAGGAACTGTCCTTGAAACAAGGTGGGCAGACACTACTGGAAAGCATGAAGTTTCAAGAATCTGGGTTCCAGAATTCAAGAAAATGGGGAAATACTAGACAAAATAAGAGCTAGGATAATAAATGCCTAGCTCAGATGGAGAGAGATAAGACAGGAAGATACAATTAAGATTAAATGGGAAAGTATATGTAATGTAAGGGACTGAGTTCTAATGTATGGGACTGAGTGCCGGGCAACAAAGAAGAAACATGAGCAAATTATCAGTTTCTCAGAAATGCGAGTGTTGAACTAGATGACTGGCCTAAGCAAGAAAAGGCCACGTGAGGAATATGTATGTTAGAGACATGCTCAAAGTAACACCCATAAATGAAAAAATGAGTGAGTTCAGGTTTAAATGGTTTGGTCATGTAAAGCACAGTCCTGATAACTACATGGGTAAGAATGTTCAACAGACCAAAGCTGAAGGAAAAAGGCAGAAATGCTGAGCTAAGAAGAAGTGGTGGGAAAGAAGGAAAAGGAAGAAAGGAAGACAAGTTAACACATGGGCTGACAGAGAGAGAGTTCTTGTAGAGAGGACCCCATTTGATGGGATTAATGTGAGGAGGAGGAAGACATTTCGATCATCCTTAATTCTAAGTTAAAACTGAGGGCAAAAAAGCACCCTCTTTCATTTTCTATGACATGAGAAAGTTTTTTTTTTTTTAAAACAACCATTCCTTATCTTTTTTAATAAGGAAATTGCTATTAATAGATCGGTTTATCTAAAGAGAATCCACAGAGATAATGTTAAGCAGCAGAATATTTACTTGCCAAACAATGCAGATTTTCTAATTAGCCTGTCTCAAAATGCTTTTTCTTATAAACAGGAGAAACATGTGAATCTGATGCACATCGAGTCCCGAAAATCAAGGAGAAGAAATTCAGAGTTTGAGATCTTTGTGGACTGCGATAGTAATAGAGAACAACTGAATGAGATCTTCCATCTACTGAAATCCCATGTCAATATTGTGTCCATGAACCCTCCAGATAATGTCACTGTGCAGGAGGATGGTAAGTATGAAAGGATGTTCTAAGCAAAACGGCATGAAGGGAAGAAGATTTTGTTACTTTCTAGTGGGTTAGTTTTCAATCCTTTTATGTTATGTATTTGGGAACTGGTATAACAAGAAAATGGGGTAAAACAAAAGAGCTTTCAGAAGAAAATATGATCAGATGAGATGCTCAGATGACGTGAGTTTTCATACCTTCGTTGAAATCAATGGGGCTATGTCACTCACACCAGCTAAGGATATGCTCCATCTCACCAGTCAGTGCACTTCCTGCACTTCATGTTCTGTACAGATCCATCTTTGTGCTCCTCCAATGGAGATGCTTCCATGTTCTGTCCCGTGTAGAGATTAGTTCAAGAGGGGTTGCCATGATGAAGTGGGTTGGAGCCCACAAAAGCTTATGCCCGAAGAAATTTGTTAGTCTTTAAGGTGTCACCAGACTCTCTTTTTTTGTGTAGAGATTGTCTCTAAGGCTCTTCCTCCCATGCAGCGATACCCACCTTCTGTACCCCTTCTTGCTCTAAAGGATGGTCCTCTTGTTTCTATCTGATTTTCTTTCCCACATCTGGATGGTGAGCCTGGGTTAGTGCTGGATTCATATGAACCAGTAAAAATGCTTTAAAATATTAATGAAAGAGTCTTTCTATTTTCTTTTTCCAACTTTCAGTGAGGTGAGATCCACCCAAGGTGTAGGTGGCAGAGTCTCCTCAGTGCAGCAGAATTGCTGCAGTTTTCTCATAGGGCTTGGGAAACTGCAGCGTGGGTGAACTGAGACCCTGACCCTGCTGAGCTCTGCATAAGCCATCACTTTGAATACAGTCTGCGTGAATGTCAGGATTGTGGCTGAGGGAAGGGGGTGGTGGGTCAATCCCTACAAAGTTGCAGTGGCCACTGCCCTCCACCTATGGGTACATTCACACTCTTCTGAACTGGAACTGGAGTGAAGACCACAGCAGAGAGTCCTATGTAACTTTGTCATGTAGGGCCTGATTCTCTACTTCCTTGTGTCCTGTGTACAAAGTGGGTGTAAAATGCTGCCATTCTGATTTGAGAGTGCTTTACACCTATACTGTACTCACTTTGCCCTGCTTGAAATGTTTGTGTGAAGTTCAGGGCAACAATTACGCCCGTAGTGTTTTGCACCTACTTTGCTCAGAAGGACTACCCAAGGTGCTGGGCTTGGAGAATAAGGCTTGTTGCAGTTGCCCTGGACAACTCTCATTGACTGTGGCTCTGTAAATCATAGCCCTGTATGATTAAAAAAGGTGGAAGAATAACAAGATAGGAAGCGACCTTCTGATGGGCAGGTGTATCTGGACTGTCTCTGCGCAAATGAATAAATGGACACAAATCTGACAATAAAAATAAGAACATTGAAAAACCAATAGGAAACCACTTTAATCTCCCAGGTCATTCAGTAATGGACTTATCTGTATGTATTCTCAGGCACATTTTACTTTAGATCAAGGCTTCAAAGAGGGACTTCAGAGTTAGCAAGTTCCAAAGGAGTAGCTGTGTTAGTCTAGTTCAGCAAAACAAACAAGGAATCCTGTGGCACTTTTAAAGAGCAACAACTTTATTTAGTGCATGAGCTTTCGTGGGAGAAAAATCCCACTTCGTCAGGTGCTTTGGAGATGGGGAATTTACAGAATGGGAGGAAAATAAATGCAGGGAAGTGTAAAACAGAGGATCAGGTCAGGCTGTAACAGCAAATCAAAGTGGATGTTAAGATTCAAACACTGGGGAACAGCAGAGGGAGGTGAGGTCCAATCACTTGTTGTAATAAGAAAAGAACCTGAGATCCTTGTTTAGTCTTAAGGCAACAGTGTCAAATCTTCATATGAATTCCAATTCTGCAGTTTTTCTTTGAAACTTTGATTTGTTATCCATTCGTTTAAGTACAGTTCTATACCTGATCCTATGATTTATTTTCCTCCCATTCGGTAAGATCCCCATCTTCAAAGCATCTGATGAAGTGAGATTTTCTCCCATGAAAGCTCATGCGATAAATAATTTGTTGGTCTTTAAAAATGCCACAGGACTCCTTGTTTGTAATTCAGCATTAGAATTCATATGCAAATTCAGTGCCATCAACTTGGGTCTCAATGAGCATATGAGTTGGGTGTCCCACTATAAACATTAAACTTTAAATGGACCACAGGTCTCCTCCTTTGTTTTTCATTACTAACAGTGATTCTCACTTCTCTCAACCTCACAACCTTCTGATATGTTGTGTCTGAATCTATACAACTTGTTTGATTTGCTGAAGTAATCCAACCCGAGGCAGTGAAATGTGGTCATATGATTTATCTTTTACTCCCATACTCTTAAATGTTCTTTCTATGTAAGTTTTCTCCACTGTGGCATCTGACAAAGTGGGATTTTGCCCACGAAAGCTCATGTGAAAAATAAGTTTGTTAGTCTTTAAAAGTGCCACAGGACTCCTTGTTTCTTTTGCTGTATTAGATTAACACAGTTTCCCCTTTGGAACTTGTCTACCAAGAGTGGACCAAGGACTATCTTGGGCTAAGCAAACCTGATTCTGTAATAAAAAAGTAATGATGTGTCCTTTTAAGGCTGCAGGGCAAGAGCATCCCAAAATCAGTCAGTAAAGCCTGAGCTCCTGCAGAATGTTTATTCACATTTATATTACTGAGTTTTTTTTCCTTCTTATTAGTCTGATCCAGTGGTCAGGGTACTACATTGGGACTTGAGAGGCCTGGGTTTTAGTCCCACTCTGATACATAACTTCACTGTCTGTCTCTTCTAAAGTTCTCTAGGGCAGGGTTGCTCTTACTATGTGTTTGTACAGCGCCTAACACGGTAAGTCTCTGATCCCAGCTGGAGCCGATAGGGTGCTTCTGGTCTACAACCAATAAACTACAGAAAAAAACCATTGTAGCTCCAGGCCCTTATTTAGCCATTTCCTCTCCCTATTTTTAATGACTTGATATTCTTTATGCAGCAACACAGACTTCTTCCTGTGTTTTAGTGACACAGGAAGAAGTAGTAGATGGTATGCTGGTGGTAGATAGGCAGAGGATTTCCTCCTCCTTTTCATTGCCTCTTGATTTCATTTGTAGCTGTCAGATAAACTTGAAACAGACATCTCCATTTTTATTAATAACTTTGGATTTCATGTATTCCTTAGACATGGAGAATATCCCCTGGTTTCCTAAGAAGATCTCAGATTTGGATAAATGTGCAAACCGTGTTCTGATGTATGGATCTGAATTGGATGCTGATCATCCAGTAAGTAGCTTCCCTGCTATTTGCAAGAGAGTAAAGATGGATAAGCTTTTGCCCTAAAAGAGTAGCTTTCCTGTTTTGACAGTGTAACTCTAGGGACTTTTTCCTGGTATCCTTGCTCAGTCATTGCTCTCATTGAGTTCAATTCCGCAAGCTTTAATGGGAGCTTGTGTAGCAACTGCTGGGTCAGGTCCTGAATACCCACAGACAAAAGAAATGTTGTTTGGAACTAGATTTATTTCCCCACTAAAGTAATAGCACAGTTGTTTCCCCCAACTCCTATAAATAAAGTAAACAAAATGAATTGGGGGTATAAATTCTGAGATTCAGAGCAATCTATTAAATAATCTATTTTGTGTAAGCAGAGCTTTGAAAAAGGATTCCTTATCTACAGAATATGGTTATATCAAGAATTATGAGCACAAAGTTGCTGATCTCTGTTGTAAATTGGGAAATGTATTTATTTCATAGACTAATAATGGCAAACAGGTTCCTGTTTTGACCATTAATTTTCACAGACTTGCTTTTACCAGAGTGTTTTCTTTGTGAATAGGCTTATTTATTCCAGATATGGAAATGTGTATTACTTTTTCTCCACACATAGGGTTTCAAAGACAATGTGTATCGTAGGAGGCGAAAATATTTTGCAGACCTAGCTATGAACTACAAACAGTAAGTTTGACTCCTTGCAAAACAAGTCTCTTGCTTTGGAATAATGAGATGCATGAAATAGGTGTAGTTCACATTCATCAGGCCAGATCTTCAGGTCTAGCTGGGTTGTGTTTGATATAAGAACCAAGGTGAGAGGGACAGAAAGGTTGATCTAAACCACCTTACTGCTCTCAGGGTTTCTGATTGGTCTGAGGCTCAAATGATAATTTAAAGGTTGATAGTTAATTATGCCAGCCTGAGTGGTCCTACAGAGATGGCTCCACCAACTGGGAATAATTGGAGTGCAGTGCATTCTGCCTCAACCCTCTCTCTCTGTCTCCTAGTCACTCTCCCACTTTGCCCAGGAACACAACCTATGACTGAGAAAGCGAGAACACATGCTGTACAGCTGGCAATACCAGCTTCTTGATTACCTTATTAGGGCAGATCTCTGTCTCCTTTGTGCCACCAGAGTGATTCAAAGACATTGGTGTCAGGAGCTGGGATTTACTGATAGATATAAATGAAGCAAGAAAACGAATCATTATTCTAGTTTCAGGTTCAAAATAGTGCAGTTTCTCATTCATAATACTGCATTAGCTATAGTGATTTAGAAGTGCACAGTGAAATGAAAATAAAAAGAGCCCTGTGGTATTTAGGACCCCACAGTGGAGTCTCTTTGAGTCAGATACAATAATGATCTTAACCCAGTGCTATAATTGGCTCTGAGCATTTTTTCCCAGTTGATGTTCCCTATCTGGGTTTAGATGTCAACCTCTTCCAGTGGAATAGCACAGAATGATTGTAAATCTAAACCATAACAGCACTGCACACACATTGGAATAGCAAGCACAACATAAAACCAATAATCTGCAACATTATTAGTTTGATTCAGGTATCTTTAGGAGTTTAATTTCTATCATGTTTGTTACTCAAGCCCTGAAATCCCTGCTGGTAGAATCACGATACAAGCCCCATACAGTAGCCCAAATTAATCAAGATCCAGAAGGCTAATGAGAGGTGATAGGCTAAGTTTAATACATTCTGACAGATACTCGACTTTTCTAGAGAAGCGTGATTTTTCACATGGCAAGTGTACATTTAGACGTCCAGATTTATTATGATGATAACTGAGCACAATGTCTTTTCCTTTCCTTTAAAGTAATTGAAAAGGTAATGAAGACTAGGTATACATAGGATGAGGAAAAATGATATTCTTAGATCTTGATCCTGCAAAGGCTTATGCAAGGGTTTACCTTTTTACTCCCAATGGGTAATATTAAACACATGGGGAGCTTTTTGCAACGTGATGGCCTGAGCACCTGAACCCCATTGACTGACTTCAATGGGAGTTGGATCATACACTAGGGCCTGGTTTACCTTGCAGGGAAAATATGGTGGCATCGATGGGAGTTACGCAAGCTATGCAGAGTAGCTTGTGTAACTCCCGTCAACTTCCTAACTCCCCTTCAGCACAGCCTCTCCCCTCTACTATGCCAGTTAAGGGGATGGTTTTACTAAGTCAATTTCCAGATCGACTTAGTGTGTTTTTAATTGAACACTAAATTGCTCCTGAAAGATCGATTTGACGGCAGCAATTTTGCTGCTGTCAGTATTGACATGGCCTCTGAATGTAAGCTCTTCAGAGCAGAGACCCCATCTTCCTGTACGTTTGTAAATTATGTAATGCAATGGAGCCCAGATTCTGATTGGCTAGTACAATAACCTAAATGTTAAATAACAACAGTATTAGGTGAATGAGTCATCCATTTCCAGAGATACATTCCGAGCCATTACAGACATTTTTTTTTTCTCCTTTCATTATAGTGGTGACCCAATCCCCAAGATTGAATTCACAGAGGAGGAGATCAAGACGTGGGGCACTGTATTCCGGGAGCTCAACAAGCTCTACCCAACTCATGCCTGCAGGGAGTACCTTAAAAATTTACCCTTACTCACCAAATACTGTGGGTACAGAGAAGACAACATCCCCCAGCTGGAAGATGTATCACGCTTCCTGAAAGGTAATATGCTAATTTCTCTGTGATTAAAAAGATGTATCAATGGGATTAAGTACCTAGGTACTTCTGAAAATCCCACCAAATGCCAGTCAGCATCTTTAGATGTCTATATACGTCTGCCAATCTGCCAGTATGCCATGTGTAAACCACAGCTGCTAGAAGGTGGCATGCTCTTGGTCTTTCTCTTCATAGTGGCACCACAAATTATAAGCAGTGTTTCGCTACTAGTAGATGGTGACTTCAGAAGTTCCCACTCCAGTCATTTAAGGGGCAAAGGTGCATACACAGATTGTGGGAAGGCAGACAAACATCATGTAACTTTATAGAGATATTAATATTACATTTTTCTATTGGTGCATTTTAAGGGCACAATTGTGTATTTCGTTGTGAGTAAAACTAAATAATAGGTATTATCTTGTTTCCATCCAATGTGCCACACAAGGCTTTAAAAATAAAAGATGCATTCATTGATGGCAGTGGGAGTGTTGTGTGGGGATCACAACATGAATGTGACATGCATGCTGCACATCTGAGAGGCAGAGAGTCCCCTTTTAAAATAAATAGCTGCTCTACGGAGAGATCATCTCTCCGAAAGGGAGAGAGAGTGGATGTCCCATCATGGGAAGTCTTTAAATAGACTGGATAGCGCAGTCAGGAGTTATAGACTTGTTGCAGAAATCATCTGGAGAAATCCTATGGGGCTTGTGTTGTGTGGGAGCTCAGACCAGATGATCATAATGATCCCTTCTGGCTTTAAAAAGTATGAATCTATGAAAGCAAGTACTCTGTTATTCTGAAGACCGTGCTGTGAATCAAAGGAGGAAGAGAAAGGAATCTTTACATCATACTATGCAGACATGAACTGCAAGGCAATGCTAACTAAGTCATGAATGATATGCAAATAAACTGTAAAAGTAAACAGTGACCCCTTTGACATTTTCACCCCTCCCCCTTCTGGTCTTTTATTATATCTTTCCTTCTCTCACATTTTTATTTATTCTGTTCTAGTTTTATGTAATAGTGAAATCTGGGAAAGACCAGCACTAAAGTGACTGCAGGAGTTTGTGAATGAGTTAGTCAGACACTGTGCTAGGGTCTTGGGGGAAAAAGAGTAGAAAACTCACAAAGTTTGGCATGGCAATATCTTGGTAATTTTCAACTATAAGAATTTTGATCGTGGCTCATCTCTCGTTTCCCTCCTTGTGTTTGAGCAAAGCCATGTTGTGGTATTTACCCCAGAAGGAAGCAAGAAACACTATTCTATCTCACATTGACTTATGATTTATCTATTGCTTTTCAGAGCGCTCAGGTTTCACCATCCGTCCAGTTGCCGGATATTTGTCACCCAGAGATTTCTTGGCTGGCTTAGCGTTCAGAGTTTTTCACTGCACTCAGTATGTTAGGCACAGCTCGGACCCTCTCTACACCCCAGAGCCGTAAGTTATTTTATTTCTGGGGAGGAGTCAGATATTTGCACAAAAGTGTAGTTTACTGACAAGGGTTTTAAAGTTGGATATCTAAAGCTAGGCTCCTTAAACTGTATTCAGGCACCTGGCTAAGAATGGCCTGATTTCCAACGATGTTGAATACCTTAATCTCTCATGGTCTTTAATGAGATTTTTGGATGTACAGGACTTCTCAAAATCAGGCAACAATTTCTTAGGGATGAGATTTTCAAAAGGGCCCTCTGTTGGTCTAACACTGCTCCCATTGCTCAATGGTAAAAATCTCATGGACTTAAATGGGAGCAGAGTTAGTCTAACACTGAGCAAATTTGAAAAACCTCACTCTAAGCTCCTAAATATGGGTTTAAGAACTTACCTTTAGGCCTCAATATTTGAAAATTTGGGCCTAAGTATTTTTTGTAGAGTTAATATCATGCAATCTAACAAGAGAAAATTTTTTCTGTCATTTTGATATTAAATATTTCTTTAGTGTTGCAAAGAGTTTTCTTCAGAGACAATTGTATTTGTTGGATGGGGCTGCTTTTTCAACTCCCTTGTCAAGAAACAACATCATCTCACAGCTTCTGCTTTGTTTGTTTTACTTGTTTTTTTCCCCCTCCACAGGGATACCTGTCACGAACTCCTGGGTCATGTCCCACTCTTGGCGGAACCCAGTTTTGCTCAGTTCTCCCAGGAAATTGGCCTGGCATCACTTGGGGCATCAGATGAGGCTGTTCAAAAACTGGCAACAGTGAGTGTCTCAGTCTATGATGTTGATAATCTCCCTACAATTACACTCAGCATTTTACATGGCTGATCCCACTAATAATGGGGAGCATTATCATTTATCATCAGCAGAAGCAAATAATTCACTATATTGTCTTGTCCACTGATTCTAAACTTTCTGTATCGTAAATCCATGATAGAACAGAAGTGATATGCAGTGAATGAGACTCTTCTCCATTTAGCCATAAAATAACAGTCTCCAGGGATCATAACTTCCCAATTGATAACCCATGGTCTGTTTCTTTTAAATCCATAGCTTTTTATCTCTGGGATCACAAATAATTCCCACTATAATCTGTTTCGTTATCATTTAGAATTAATCCAGAAGAAATACAGTTGCAGTATCACAGAATGCAATTGATTGTGTTTTTCCTACAGCACATTAAAAAGATATATATTTATATTTTCTGGATGCCCCATGTCCATGTCTTCTAGATGTCTTGTGAGAAATATGTTAAAGGCAGGAAAACATTATACTAAACAGACAATGGATGGTATTTTCAAAAGCATGCAGTGCTGGCCTATTTTTTGCTCCCATTGCCTTCTATGGTAGCAGAATTAGACAAAGCACTGCTCTTCTCTCCCATATATACCTACACAAATCTTCAAGGCCAGCAAACTGAAATAACCATCACAAATTCTTTCAGTCAATAGAACTAAAGACAAAATGGGAAGGTGAGCTCCGCTGTGGTTCATGACTCTCTAGCTGACCTCATTGTTTATCAGTTTATCAGTGCTTCTGATAAGCTGATTGCTGCTGCCTCATGACATTTTCAACTGGATGGCTCAGTACATTTGTGTGACAGGACTACAGCTCAGTGCTTCTGTTGCTATCAACAATCACTGTGATAAGGGTGGGATAATAGCAGTAAACTCACTTGTCAGAACTGTCCAGCTCAGTTGTTCTTAACTTTTCCCATTCCAGTCCCCCTTCCATTTAGCAAAATGAGAAAAGCAGCATAGTTGTGATTCTCTGACATTTGGTCAAGACCCTTTTGGGGTTGCTACATCCAGCTTGGTAACCATTTGTCTGGTTTGCTTGATTTACAAAATCTGCTGCACTATAAGTTACACCTGTGTTGAAGACTGTTTCTCTCCAACCCCTTCCCCCCATTTTAATTGGTTTTTGTTTTTCTTCTGTATCAGTGTTATTTCTTCACTGTGGAGTTTGGTCTGTGTAAGCAAGAGGGACAACTAAGAGTCTATGGGGCTGGTTTACTTTCTTCCATCAGTGAGCTCCAGGTAAGAAGAGAAAAATATTCTCTTTATTTGCCCTCTTTCTTTGTTCTCACTTGATTTTTGTGGTGGTTTGTTCAAAATATCAAGTGAACTGAGTTGCTAGGGCCAAAGGCCCATTTAAAAACTGAAGCAGCATATCTTTGGGTAGCATTTATTCTGGAAGCTCATAGGGCTATATTTTTAAAGGTATTGATTTCAATGGGAGTTCCGCACCGAAACACCTTTAAAAATCTGGCTCCTAGAGATCTCCAGGGGTGATTCTGATTAAGTGAAAAAGCCTGGCACTAATCATTGGGAATTGTGTCTTTTGGTGTGTGTTGAGTCCTCTTGCCCCTAGTGGCTTTAGATGGGGCTGAAGGTGTCATGCATTTCTTAGAATGAGGTCTTAAACAGATGTGTTTTGAGTGCAAGTTCTGCTTGTCACACCAGATTCTGATACCTGTAATATGATTCTCATTGAGTAGCACCCTGCTACATATGCAGTCTTGTTGGCTTCAGATTTACTCACATAACAAGATGTTATGCACTGTCAGTAATGGTAGCAGAATGTGGCCCTTTAAGGGTATCCAGTTTCTTAAGGGTTAGCTGGTCCTTAACATAACTCTTAAGAGATGATATGCTACAGAGATCTCTTTGATGGCATCATTTCATCTTCTTCAACACACTGTTTATATCCTTTGGTTTTTCCTGTGGACTCTTTTCTGGTGCTGATACTACTCTGACACGTGCTAATGTTAATATCTTTGCTTCATTGCTTTGTCTGTTATCCAGCATGCTCTCTCTGGCAATGCCAAAGTCAAGCCCTTTGATCCTAAGGTGACCTGCAAGCAAGAATGTATCATCACAACTTTCCAGGAAGTCTACTTTGTTTCTGAAAGTTTTGAAGACGCAAAGGAAAAGATGAGGTACAGCTTGTTTAATCTAGGTTATTACCTAAAGCCAGATTTATTCTGATGTGTGTGCCAGCAAAAATTTCCCTTAATTTTTATTATCAAACTCTATTTTTACCATCCACTGTTGGAAAGCGGCTGCTGAACATTTCCTTCCTCTTGCCATTAATATTATTATTATGTCAATTGATGTGGCATCTGAGCACATCACACATAAAAGAAAACATCAGTCTATTAATGCCTACAAAGGGTAGCTGTGTTAACCTTGTCCCCATTACCTGTCTATCTAATGGGAAAGAAATCAGAGAGAGAGAAATAAGATAAAAGCTTTGTTTGGAGTCATAAAGATGAGCTTAGCACCATGCTTTGATGGCAAACTGGACTGAGGTCTGATGGATCAAGTTTCACTGCCAGGGAACCACCACTGAGATGGAGTGCACCAGCAAAAACATCTCTGCTATCTCACCTCTCACAATGGGGTGGAATTCTCCTCTGTGTAGAGGATAGGACAAGGCCAAATTCTATTCTGAAGGCTCAAGTGGGATACAAGTTATTCATAGGGCTTTTTTTGACTCTCTGCACAGGGGTGAACTTCAGACAATGGAACATGAGAACAGAAAAGGGTTCTAAAGTAGCTGAGTCTCAAACCACACAGGCATTAACCCATTAAAAAAAAAAGCTTGACTAGACATAGAAACAGAGAATTACTACAGCGCAGAACCGTGGTGTAACATGCTCACACTTTGTATGTCTACATATGAGCTGAGACATGTGCGGCCCAGTTTGTGTAGATGTACCCACACTAGCTCTGCTTGAGCTAGTGCCTAAAAATAGTGCATCTGTGGTGGCCTGGGGGTTGGCGTGGGCTAGCCAGCTGCATATGTACCTGGGGGCCAGGTAGGATTATACTCAGGTGGCTAGCTCGAGAGCAGCTGCCTGTGCTGCAGCAGATTTAGTGCTGTTATAGGTGCTATCTTGAATAGAGCCGGTGCAGGTATGTCTACGTGAGCTGAGAATCCCACTTCGCAGCTCAAAGGCAGATGTAAGCACCGAACCATTTCAATCATTGCATATGCCTCTGGTTTGTAACTTTGGCTCCTCTTGCCCCAGACAAATGGGGTGAGCTCACTTCAATGTGAGGAGAAGGCTAGCTTTGCCAGATCCCATAAAAGAGACACATTCCTGGTTTAAACTCCTGGCTCATGATGAAAGCAATATCTGCGCTAAACAGCACGTGAAATTCTGCTTTCAGTTACACTAGTGTAAATCTGGAATAACTCTCTTGCTGTCAAACGACGTGGTTCTGTTCTCTCTCACACTGGCATTATGTATGTGTCATACCATTGCCTTCAATGGAATTACTCTGAACCAATGTAGTAATCGGCAATATCAGTGCAGAATGTAGCCCAGAACTTTATCCCGTGATATACTGTAGAGACAAAGTAGATGAGTTATTGAAGATCTGATTTTTAGCAAGTGCTTAGGCAATTTGGTCCACTTTACCAAAGCATATACAAGGGTGTTGTTCACTGGATAAGAAGCTGGATTGGGATTCTGGAGACTTGAATTCAATTCCTGGCTTTGCCATTGATCTGGATGACATGGGCAAGTCACTTCCCTGCCCTATGCCTCAGTTTTCCCATCTGTAAAATGGGGATAATAATGCTTACCTGCTTTGAAATCTACTGATGGAAAAACATTATACGTGAGCTAAGAATTATTAAGAGGAAAAGTGGTTTAGCTAGTGGCCTACTGATGCAAGTTTCCTTGTGGCATCCATGTCAAACTCTCTTAGACAAAGAGTGAGGATTGGCTCAAGGTCATATTTGACATTTTGTTGATTTACTTTGAAACACCGTCTCTCTCTTTCATTTGAACAGAGAGTTTGCAAAAACAATCAAGCGTCCATTTGGAGTGAAGTACAACCCATATACACAGAGCGTGCAGATCCTGAAAGACACCACGAGCATCGCCAGTGTGGTGAATGAGCTGCGTCATGAACTGGATATTGTCAGTGATGCCCTTAACAAGATGGGCAAGCAGCTGGGCATCTAACTTGGCCAATAATCACCAATACTTTGCACTCAGCAGCTCTGGTTCTTTGTCCTATTCTAGGCATGAAGATACCTTTTGAGGTGCTGTACACAGACACCGCCTCTTTAATAATGGAAAATGAATGACTAGTGGACTTAGTTACTTTAATTCGCATGTTTCCCTTTGCCCTTACAAAATGTTTACATGACCCCTTCCCTGCAGTATAAATCAATCCAGAAAGAAATGGGCTGCATTCATCTGTGAGAAGCTGGTGTAGGAATATAAAAATCAGCACAATGTCTGTCTAGTTCAGTGTCCAGCCTATGACCAGCTGCTTTAGAAAAAGGTGCAGGAAACCCTGTGGTAGAGAGCTATGGGATAATTTACCCTCAGGGAAAGTTTTCCTCCTAACCCCCAATAGAAAGAGACTGGTTTATGAGCAACCCTGTCTCAGGGACCCTAGTACCTCAGTGTTCAACAGGAGAAAATTGCAGGGGTGCAGGCTTTCCCCTTAGTGAGGGGTCAGTGTAGCCCTAAAAGAATGGTACTGGTCTGAGAAATGATATGAGAGATGGACTGGTCCTCATGGAGCGGCACCCTCTGTCTGCAATGTAAAGTGCTGAGTGAAATCCTGACTGACCACTGAAGTCAGTGGGAATCGTGCCATTGATTTTACTGCTGCCAGGATTTCACCTGCTGTCCCCGGAACAGCACTGGAAGGAGGTAACACCACCTGCCCTCTGCTGTGGAAAATGAATCCCACCAAGATCACAGCAAGCCTTGCTGGTGCGGTTTCCACCTCTCTACGTCAGCTGGGAAGAATTTAGCTCTGTCTTTTAAAGCATTTGGAAATGACATTTAGTATCCACAAGTCTTTCAAGAGTGTTGAAGCTCATTTCTTAACTAACAGCTGTTGTCTCATATCAGTTTATCTAGAAAATAATAATCCCTCTGCTCACTCATTCTCATCATTGACCTTTCAAGATGCATGGCGGTGTGTCTAATTCTTTTTCTGTAGGGCCTGATCCTGAGGGGCACTGAGCACCTTGATCCCCCATTCCAGCCAGTGGGAAATGAGGGATCTTGGTTTTTTTGCAGGATGAGGTCCTAAGTCTCTGTAGGTCACAGGTGTGTTCACATCTCCTGTACCTGTAAAGAAGAAGAAATCTGTTATCCTCTAAGTAGCATTCTGCTCATGAGGGAAGCCGCATCATGTTGAATGGGCAACATGAAGCAGTAGCAATTTCTGCAGTGTTGTGAGCGTTCAAGCATCTTGTATGTTAGCACTTAGCCAGCCAGGGATAGTTTCTGCTCACTCTTAGAAATTAAGATCTGCAGATGAAATAAATAAATTAAAAGGAATATTTTCAATTTTAGCAGGAAATCTGTGAAAGGCAGAGCACACATTTTAGGGTGCTAAGAATTCAACCTTCACTACTCCAGCTGCTAGGGGAATGTGGTCACTGTTAATATCAGTATATTCCCTGGAAAAACGGCATAAAATAATGGCACATTGAAGTCAATGGCATAACTCCCATTGATTTGAATGCAGTTAGGCTTTCATCCCTGGATTCCTAAAACCAGGTGTAAGTGAGATTTAAGTATTGCAAAGGTTCATACTGACCCTCTGCCCAATGGTAAATCTCACCCCAATAAATTGTATCTGCCACATAAGTAACAAATAGTCTAAAATGTTCTATATTAAGAGAGACCTAATTTTAAATAATTTTCCTTTCTTAATCAAATCTGGATGACTTTGTTTTTGTTTGAACCCTTTCCATTATGACTTTACTTTTACAATGTTTTTTCAATTATATTTAGGACAGTCAGACCATATTTTTCATAACATTGTGTCTTAAATGACACTTTAAAATAGTCTTTGGGAATCTCATCTTTTAAAGAAGAACCAATTCAATTTAAATGAGTGATAAAATGTGAATCTGTTTTGTCTGCTTATGTTGGCAAGTAGTAAGATGCTTTCTGTTAAAAGGATTGGATGTTTTTTATTTATAAACTACAATCAGAAGATGTAGTAAGTGTCGCTTCAAATCTTCAATCTCTATTATGTACACATTTCAATAGGCAACATTTCACCTTCTAAATTTCTACTACTACTTAGATTTAAAAATTCCAGTGTTATTCTGTGTGGGGGGATTGTATCTACATTATATGGTGCAAATATAGAAAACAAAATGTTAAGGATAACGTATTTAAAGTGACATCTTTTCAGAGTAGAACAGCATTTATATTTGGTTTTATCTTGTCCAAACCACTAGTCATGTAAACCAGTACATAAATATTGTGGATTCTTTAAATGACAATGAAATAAAATTGCCTAATTGTTATCATGAAAATCAATGTAAAAACAAAAACCCCTAATGCTACAGTCAAGCAATAAACACCATTACTTGTGATTTATGGATTTATCTCTTTAATGGAATAATTCAGTTATTCTGAATGCAGTCTTGCCTGCAGATACACATATATGACTCAGACTGGCTTCACTGGGAGTTGCATGTATTTATTTGAGGAAAGGAATTGCTTCCCCTCGAGTTTGCAGGTTCAGCCTTCTTCCATTGACATTACTGAGGCCTGGATTGTAGAATGGGTTTTTTTAAGGCTCTGATTCTGCAAAATGCTCCCTGCCTTCACTGGGTGTCTGCACTGGCACACAGGTCCACCCCTGGATTTTCTGAGGAAGAGACTGATTTTCTGTGTGTGTGTGTGGACAGCAGCTGTTAACAATGCTTTTCCTGAGGTACTTCCTATTATTTTTTTAGTTTTGGTGCCCACAAATCCAAGAACTGTCACCTTCTGATGTTGCCACAGATAAATAAATAAAATAGCAAATAACTAAGCAAGAGAAATGCTTTAGGCATTGACCAGTTCTGATTCCTTTGAAGTTAATAGAAATTTACCATTGGCTTCAATGGGACCCGCACCACAAAATAACCTGCGCAGCAATTGGGAACTCTTGAATGAATATGCTGTACATGCTTGTTTTACTAGCATCTGACTTTGGTCAATATTTTGAAAGCAGAAATGGATATAATGACCACTCACTACACATATTGGAAAAAATTCACCAGTAGGCAGGGGAATTGCACAAGTCCAATGCATTGCATAAATCTCACCTAAACTGTTCACTGACATCGGAATTGGGATTTAAATGGAACCTAGGCCTAGTTCTGCCCATTTTCACTGGGGTGAATTTCTCCCCACTGTGAATGTATCATGCTTCATAGTAAAAGGGAATTGTCTAGCTTAGTCGCCATTTCAAATTCTGCAGCCAAGGGCTATGTCTACACTTGTAGTCACTTAACAGAGTGGCTACACTTTAAGTCGACTTAAGTCAACCTTGTTAAGTCGACTTAACACTAGACATAGCCGTCCACAGTGGCTTTAAGTCAACTTTATAAGGTCGACTTAGTGCCATTCCCTGTCCACACTGGCTTTAAGTCGACTTAAGAAGTGGATTTAAGGCTTAAATCGACCTTCAGAGGTGGTGTTATTAAGTCGACTTACGCTGTTATTAAGTGGACTTAAGGAAGTGCTTAAATCGACTTAATAAAAACCCAGTGTGGACGTGGCTTTGTGTAGGTTGATTTAAGCCTCCTTAAATCCACCTAAGCTGCCAGTGTAGACACACCCAAGGGCTATGTCTACACTGGCAAGTTAGTTCGAATTAAGGAGGCTTAATTCGAACTAGCTAAAGCCATGGCTACACTAGGCTTTAGTTAGTTCGAATTAAGGGCTTCCTTAATTTGAACTAATAAGTTCGAATAGGGTATTCGAACTAAAGGGTTAATTCGAACTAACTAGTTCAAATTAGCCAATGTGGCCATGTTAATTTGAACTAATTTCTTAGTTCGAACTAACCGGCCATTGAAATGAATGGGGATCGCTAATTCGAACTAAGCAAGTGCCATAAGTTTTCCTAGTTTGAATTAAGCTAATAAAATTACTTCGAAATAGTTAGTTCAAACTAATTTTAGCAAGTGTAGACATAGCCAAGGATTTTAAGGTCACAAATGTGGTAGCTGCCCACATTCCTGCTTATTGATATAGAGCTTGTTATGATTATCTTTAAAGAATCACAAACACATTATGAACACTAACATTGTGGGCCCAGTTCTGGGTGGTCTTTCATAGACACAAGACAGCCACCTCAGAATGCATCCTTGCCTTGGCTTTCCAGTAGGCTGACTTATTCTCTGCACATTGTCTTGGGGAGGCTTAATAGGCATGGGATGTTTTATGTGTTTTTGTGTGGTCCCCCTGGCCCTGAGACATACACGATAGACCCTCTGTTTGCCTCTGGCAGGTGTAATCTGCATAGATGGCTGTGCAGGACAGTCAAAATATGGAGCCAAACAGCCACAAGAGCCTAATAAACTTGTGTTTATTTGAAGAATAACCTAGAAATGAGCTGTAATTTAGTCTTCTGTATAAAAACTGATTGAAGCCTGAGACAATATGACAAACAGATTAAGACAGATATGGGATTAAAAAATGGTCCCACAATAGGATATTATCCTCAAGAATGTTTAAATTAAAATGAAATGTTTAGCATAATTTTGGATTGTTTTTAATTTAGACTACAGTAGAATCTCCGCTTTAGCAACAGCTTTGGAATGGATGTTGTTCATAACTCTGAAATGTTTGTAATGCTGAACAAAATGTTTTTATTATCCTTCTGATAGTTTACAATTGAACATTGACTTAATTCAGCTTTGAAACTTTACTATGCAGAAGAAAAAGGCTGCTTTTAACCATCTTAATTTAAATGAAACAAGCACAAAAACAAGTTTCTTACCGTGTCAAATATATTTTGACCTTCCCTTTATTTTTTTAGTAGTTTGCTTTTTTTTGTTTCCGCTGCTGACTGATGGCATACTTCTGGTTTCAAATGAGGTGTGTGTGATTGACCAGTCAGTTCCTAACACTGATGATCCTAATTCTGAGGTTCTATAGTATCCATAACAGCCGTTCATAAGAAACCACCAAGAACATAGCATATCATTTCTCAACATGCTACTAATTTGTGGATGACAAGGATAATTTATTTGTATGGCAGGATCACAGTCCAGATTATGGCAGGTACTGTATACTAATATAACAAAATGACAGACCCTGCCCCGAAGAGCTTACAAGTTACAATCTATCTGTATGGCAGCTTGCAAGTGTAATTTTCTAAACAGCTAATACAAAACTGTCTGCAAGTGTTAAATATCAGCGACTATCCTTTCTTGAAAAACTACAACACGAACTACAATGTGATGGATGTTTCTCTATCTAAATAAACCACCCAAACTACCTAAATATTTTAAAAAATCCTATTTATATGATTTTTTTTTTCAAAACCAGGGTGTAAATTCCAGAGGAATAGCACTGTGAGTCAGTTACTCTTTGTATGTATTTCTTCACCTGACATGCTTCAGTTTCCATTTTAAGCGTCTAATGAAGTGGGATTATGGCTAGGAAAGCTCATCAGATAAATACATTTAAAAGTACCACCGGACTCCTGGTTTGTTTTGCCAGCTGTAAGGCTATCGGTGGCACCTGCACTCGGGGCGTGTGGGCATATCACATACATGATGATACAGTCTGCAGTGGCAGGAGCTCGCACCACTTTGTGCCCAGTTTTCCTGCAGCAGTGCTCAGGCTAGCGGCACCCCGGGTACCCAACCCACGTGGGCTGTGTAGCGGAGGAGCCGCTGACTGTCTCCATCTGTGGCCTGACACAGCCAGATCTCTGGGTAACTGAGGGGCAAAGTCCCCCGGGCACAGCTCGGCTCGGTCTCTCGCAAGGCTCCCGTTGCTAAGCGGCTCCAGGGCCCCGGAGAGAAGAAGCAGCGACCGAGGCATTACAGATCACCTCCCACCCCAGCGACCCAGCGGCCCGCCCCGCCCACCAGGCAGCTCCGGCTCCGCCCCGGCGCCGGCTTCGCTCAGGAAGGGGCTGGGCTATGCGGAGCCGCATGGAGGCTGCTGGGGAGGCGGCGCCGGCGCTGTTTGCTTGGGTAGGTTGGGTCGTGGCCCCCTCCCGCCGGGCGGGCAGTGGCGTGTGGAGGAGGCTGCTTGTGCAGGGCGAAAGGGAAAGAAAAGCAGCAGGGGGCTGGAGACGTGTTTGCCCCCATTTCCCCTCCCTCCCTGCATTGCACCGGCCTCAGCAATTTCCTTGTCCCTAGAATCACGTTACGGCCCCTCTGCAATCAAGAACAACCCCCCGACCCGCAGTGGTATCAGCGGGAGCCGGGCTGCAGCCCTCCCTGCCTGCAGGGCTGTGTTGTGTGGTGCTCGCGCGGATGCGCCTTGAGCGTGATTTCCCGGGAGCTCTTTGCTGGTGGGATAGCGGGTCCCTGCCCCCGGGGTGACCCGCGCAGCCTGGCGTTCTGAGGAGGCTGCTGGTCTAGGAAGGGACCCGCAGTGCTGGCCCTGGGCAAACGGAAGGTGAAGGAGCCCCCGGCCTGAGGGGCCCGCTCCCAAATGCAGTGGTTTGCAATAGCGGGGGCTTTCTTACAGCATATTGGACCCACGCTTCGCCCCTGCTGCCCTGCGAGCTCCTTTTATTGGTCATAGCCCTCCCATAAAGTGTGCAAACAAAGCCATGCTGTGCATGGGACTTCCCTCATGCTTTCTGAGCTGTGCCACGGGTTTGAGGAAGGGGATAAACTGTGGACTTATCACAAGGGCTGAGGGAAACTGCTAGCTTTCCAAGAGCCCTTTGAGCCTTGTAGAAAATAGCGTGAGCAGATTGCAGCTAGCATCATGTTTAACATAGAAGGGCTGTCCAGGAGGACGACAGGTTTCAGAGTGGCACAGGCTGTGACTCATGCATGGGCACGCTGCTGCTGCCCCAGTGAATTCAGTGGGGCTCCGGCCGGGAGAGCAGTTCATCCATGTGCGCGGTTGCAGGGTCTAGCCATACCTTGATAGTAGGTGGGAACATTGCAGGCTGGGTTTCCTCACCCTGCCTCTTTAAAGATGCGTATGACTATAGGTTGCATTGTTGAAGTCTGGGCTCGCGTTCGCTTCTGTTGCAGTTTTAGCACATACGTTATGGACGTTGCCACTTGTATGTTGTGTGTTAGCCTCCCTTTATGCAAACTTGCCATGCTGAATAAAAATGAATAGTAAAAGGCTTTTAAAGGGGTTCTATTTCTAAAGCTACTTGTTAATCTTCATGTAGGACAGATTGTGTGCATCTACTCTTCCTTGTAATGTTTATTCTTCGATCCTTCCTGTTCTGATCTCATCTGAAAAAGTTCAGAAATAAAAAATATTTTCTGAAAGATTTCTGTGTTATGCCTCTCTCTTTATAAAGTGATGTGAGATAATCTCATCAGATGAGTGTATTTGAAGAACTGCTACTGTCTTTGCTAGTGGTGTTTGTGCTAGCAAGTGTATGGGCCCAAGCTATCAATGGCTACAGAATTTAAATGTCCATTTAAAAAAAGTTATATTTCTGTTGCTTTTGGTTGTGAAGATAACGTTATAAATGTGAGCTGAATGTAATGTCTGAAGCTGCTGACAACTCCAGTGCCACCTCAGCTACTTAAAATTTTGCTAAGCATTAGTAGAGTGATATTAACCGACTGGTCCCCAGTGGGATTGCTGTTCACGATCTTACATGTTTCTGGGAACGGACACCTGAAAACGTACTCTCTCCTTCTATCTGTAGTGCACCATTGCATGATGATAATTCGGTCACCTGGTATTCACCAAAAATATTCCACTAGACTGATTGTACCTTGGCCTTTATGCTGTGGAAGAGGGAGCTAAGAGGCTATGTATGCCACAGCCCATCTGCAAAAAGAGAATTTCAGCTGCTGGCTTGTCAGTCTATATTCTGCTCCAATGTCTGCATGGTTCATGGACATGAATCCCTGTTTGTGTCCTTCCCTTTGAAGTCAAGAAAGGTTTTGCCATTGTCTTCAAGGGGAGCAGGAGGTGTGCTGTGATGCATGCAAGGGACACAGGAGGCATGGTGTGGCAAGATACAGATGGCTGTACCTGCTCTGATCCTCCCCTTCTCCCGCCAAACTCTGGTTTTCTGTAGCCATATTGGTCAAAAATAATCACAGCTACAAACCTGCAAGAGTAAGTGGAGATTGGCATCTTAGAGAACTGGCAACCTTATTGCCCCGATCCTGAAGGTTGGTAGTTCCCCAGAGGACCCATCTTCTGCCTTCTTGGCTTCTCCCCTCACCTGTTTTTTCAGCATTTAATTGTGGTGTTCTCCTTGTAGTTAGTATGTGAGTTTTCCTCCAAGAAGAGTTGTACAGTTATTGAGTGGTGATGAATCCCCAAACCATTTGGTATTATACACACTGTTTGTAAAGGGGTGACTGACACCAATTTCCAGCTTCCTGTTGAGCTGGAATCTTGAAATTGCATACATTATAGGCCATGTAGAGCAGCCAGAATCCCTAACTTGAATTCTGACCTCTCCCAAGTGCCCCCTTTCTGTGATGCAATCTTAAAATTTGCTACATTCATATTACCTAATATCCCATTTCTCCTTATAAGACACATCAGGTGCTGTGTAACCAGTGTGGGAGAGAGAAAGAACCCAGGTTAGGCAGGGGATTTGAGGTGGAAAGGAGAGAGGCCATAGAAAATCCTAATGATTCATTTGTGTTTGAGCTGGGGATAGTAGTTTTGGGTCTCAGGTCACCAATATCAGTCACAGGTTTTTACTAAGAATGTTGTTGAGGGCAAGTAAATGTGGGACTGGTATTAACGTTGATAGTAGTCCATGAGTCTGGTAGCTCTGACTATCAAGTAGTGTTGAGAAACCGCAAAGACATTTTAAGGCTTCCCATGCTTTATTTTCAATGTTACTTTTTGTGCCATTCATTATCTGGCTTGGGTTTAGCTTATAAATATATCAGTAGCTTCTCTTTATGCCTCAGTTAAAAGAGCTGACTAATAAGAGACAAGTGTTTCCATTTTACTAGGTCTAACTTTCAAATGAGACAGCATGTGCTTCGTATCTCATTTTGGGGGTAGTATGCTGAAAGGACATCTATATTACTGAAAACTTGATGGCGAGTAGGTACTTTTATTAGCATAATGTCTATATGCATGATTTTAAGACAGGTCTTACCCATTCTTTAGTTGTAGGTACACTGGGCTAAACTTACCACTGATATATTCAGGCACAATTCCATCAATATCATCACAGTTCTGCTAGCTTACATCAGCAATGAAGTTGGTGCAAAGTGCATACAATTATTTTTCCAGATTTTCTCATTTATCCATTTTATATGTTTAATTATAAAAGGGAATTTGAAAACATTTAGCAGCATTTCTGTGGAGTGTTTGACAAGCCTAAGGCTGCATAAAAAGGACACAGCCGATCCCATTCATATCACTATGTGTGTTAGGGGTTTGTTGGGTAAGGAAACAGATGCATGCAAAAAATAAGCAAATACTGGCACAGAGAAATAGGATAGCTGTTTTTTAAAATAACTAACCGGATGTTCACAGTGGATCACTGCTTAGGGACTTATTTGGTAAATTAGTGACAGCAGTGGCTTTTTATGTTATCTGTTGCATCACAGAGCAGACAATTCATATTTTTCCTTATTATTACCCTATTATTTGAATGAGAAGTAGCAATGGAATTGATCTGGTATTGTGTGGCAGGAAAGATGGTCTAGCAAAGGCTAGAGGACTGGACTTGGACTCAGGAGACCTTGTTCAGTTTCTGGCTTAGCCACTCATGTGCCATGTGATCTGGGGCAGGTCAGTGAATCTGCTTTCTGCCTCAGGTCTGCGTTTATAAAATGGGGATAATACTTTTTACCTGAAGGGCGGTGTAGCGAGGCTAAAATTTATGAAAGGGAGTGAGGTGCTCAGTAACTGTGGTATTGAAGGCAATGTAAGTACTTAGATTGACTACCCGCAGTTTTATGGACTGAATCAGTGATGGCCATAGCTTTACCTTTCTGCATCTCAAGTTGTGGGGAGGAAGACTGGGGGCTGCACGTGGGCCCTTGGCCCCAGACCCAGGGCTGGTGGAGGGACTGGGGCTCCCCAAAGCAGGCCAGGCTCTTGGGACAGCTCTTACCATTGCTTGGCCTGGCCAGGGAGCAGGATTTCAGGGGAAGAGGAGGAGCAGGGCTGGCCATGGAGAGGGCGGAGCTCCTGTATACCTCCGGTTTTTGCATTTTAAAAAGGTGGTCCGCCTATCCCTGACTGGTAATCAGTATCTCCCTCCTTTTCTTAAAATTTCCTCAACAAAATTCACATAAGACAGCAAGATTGAAAGATGGGACAAAGAGCTTAGGTGGACTTGCTGCCCTTTGAATGAGAGCCAGTAATTAAACGGTGTGAAATCTTATTACTAGTTAGCACTAACATGGCCGAGAATAGTAAGGCTGTGGGGTTGGTCACTAATTAGTGATCAGTGCAGAGTGGGGTTGTAGTGGGTGAGTTATTTGCACAGTTAGGGTCATTATGCTCCCATTGCAACAGGGGAATCTGGCATTCTGGGGACTGATGTGGTGCAAGTATTTTCTAAACAGTGGGGAGATAGCCAGTGTCCTCTGGCCCCGTGGTTTGTTTGGAAGCATGCCATGTTATGTGCACGGCTGTGGTGTCCAAATGGTAGTTAACAAAATTCCCAAATGTTCACAAGGCATAGGCCTGCATGCTGTATTTTATTACTTGTGGTGGATTCTCCATCTCTTGAAATTTTCAGATGAAGACTGGATGCCTTTCTGGAAGATATGCTTTTGTCAAATGAAAGCACATAGGACTTGATATAGGAGTAACTGGGTGAAATTGTGGCCTGTGATGTACAAGGGATCTGACTAGATACTCTGAATGGTCCCTTCCGGCCTTCTATTCGAAGAATCTACCTGCTGTTTTTTACTAGTCTGTTGGGAAGTATTTTCCTTCTGTTACTGAAAACTATTTATATTTGCCTACTTCGGTAAATGATGATAAACAAAATAAGAATCTCAAATGCACTGCATAATCCTTTTTAGAAACACAGCTCTTTATAATACTGTACATGCAGTCTGGATCTCTTCCACCTGCACTGCAACGTGGTGAATTTTTAAGTAACAGTGAATAAAAGTGGCTGATGTTTAGTGGCAGAGCTTGCACTACTTGAGTCCTGCTCAGTAATTTTTAAAGGTTGCATATAATAAACCGAAGATTCATATTCTAGGCTCTATATAACAAAATACAGACAACTGAGTTTTTGCTAATCCTAGGTAAACCCATTTCTAATTAAAGATTAATAACTTGCTGTGTTACTAAATCTCTTTCATATTTTTCTTAATGTCTTCAAAGGGTGCAAACAGCTATGGACAGCTTGGCCTTGGTCATAGAGAGGATGCATTATTACCTCAGTCTCTGAAAGTTTTTTCCTGCAAACATCAAAGCATTAAGAGCATTGCTGGAGGAGGAGGACACTCTGTGGTTATTACAGGTAATAGACATTCACATGACATGTGCAATGCAAGGGCTGTATGTTTCTGAATGAGAATCTTCTTGTTGGGTGCATCTTTCAGTGCTCGTCTGCCAACTATGTGTGGGTTGCTGTTTCTAGCAAGTGCCAGTCTTTAATTGCAATGCAGAAGCTGTTTTTATGCCAACAAAATGAATTGTTCTGTAGGGGCGTTGCGTTATTTCATTTATCTCTAGCGGTTGTTTTATGGCTATGCAATAATTATTTCTTACCCTGTTCTACCTGCATATTATGTAAGGGGCTTTATATCTTTGGGGGGAAGAGAGTATATTTCACTTTGAACAGAAAGGTTATTCCTTACCTTACGTGGTGTCCAAAATCCCTGATTAGAAAGTTCGGACATAAATAGTGGCTGCTTAGGAAACAGGAATACAAAAGAAAAAGTGAATGGGATGAAAGAGGGTACAATGTTAATATTCGAATTGTTTCCCTTGGAAATCACAATCTCCATGGCTGTGTCTACGCAAGACATAATAGTATATTTTTAATTTGTTAAAGACATACAATTTTATTTTGAGAAGACAGGGCCTGTGCATGCAGTGCTAATTCACAAAGGATCACACAATGCGCATGATTTTGTTTTGCTGTGTTATGAATCTATCTGTGACAGGGGTTTTATTTTGCAGATGCAGGAGAACTCTTTGTATGTGGCCAAAATAAAGAAGGACAATTGGGACTCAATCACACTGAGGATGTCCAGTGTTTTACTTCATGCACTTCACTGTCTAGTGTTTGTGTGATACAAGTTGCCTGTGGCTGGGATTTTACAATCATACTTACAGGTAAATCCGTCTCACTCATAATAATCCCTAGCTCTTTTAGTGCTTTCATAGTAGATCTCAAAGTGCTTTACAAAGGAGACCAGTATCGTAATGTCCATTTTACAGATGGGAAAACAGAGGCACAGAGCAGTGAAATGATGTATCCAAGGTCACACAGCAGGCCAGAAGCAGATCCAGGAATTGATCTGAGGTTTCCAGTCCAGTCCACACTGCTTCCCAATAGGGCTTAAAGAAATATTATGATATAAAGTAAAAGCACAGAGCTCTTTAGTGCTAAAGTCTGCACAAAACCTGTGCTCAGTGATTTTATTCTATTTACTTTGTAATGGGAATTGCTGAATATTCCTGCGCTTTCTCTTTAGTTATCTTTAGACCTTTAGTGAACATGGTTTAACAGTGGGGTTTTTTGTGTGTTTAAAAACAAAAAAAGAGATGCCGATACTCGGCCTGGGGCCAGCGGTGGTGGCAGGAGCTGGGGCTGCATCACTGTGGGGAAAAAAAGGTGCCGGTACTCAGTACCCCTGAGTACCATCACAAAAAAAGCCCTGGTTTGTAAGAACACCAGCTCTCGAGCTTTTTGAAAAGGGACAGTTCAGTTCTTTAATGTTGTTCTGTGGTATCTTGCATATAGTTCTTTTAATGATGTGTTATGGTATCTTGTTTATAACTATAAATGTACCCTAAGGTATAATGTTATGAGTTGCACTGCTTCAACAAGGCTATAATATATTGCAGGAAATGGCGAAGTTTTATCCTGTGGGTCTAACTCTTTTGGACAACTAGGAGTCCCTCAGTCTTCAGAAGGATGCTTGATCCCACAAAAGATTGAGGTAAAGACTCAACAAAATTGTTCCCTACAGAGCTGGACCTGTGTGCTGTTTTCAGCTCCTCATACAAAAGCCATTCAAATCAGTGGAAAGATGTTGATTTCGGCGGGTTTTGGATCAAGGCTTTGGACTAATTGATGAAAATGGGATTACTTTTATGAATGATAAATTTCTAGGATTAGGCATTTTAAGATCATGAGTACACTAACAGTTAGAAAGTCAGCACTTCAGGAAGCAAATGTACATTTGGCCAAGGGATCCTCACACATTTTTATAGCCAGGATCAACAAACAATAGTCCAAATCCTCTGCTGGTGTAAACTGACTGAAGTCAATTGAGTTATGCTGCTTTTCACTATCTGAGGCTCTGACCCAGGACTCATAGGGTGCTAGAAATGCTTCAGTCTATACTTGAGGAAAGAAGGAAAGGATTTCCACTTATCTAACATTTTACTTAGCTACTTAGGGCTTTATGTTGAAAAATTCAAAGGATCAAAGGAAAATTTGTTGTAAAACACAGCTGATTTCCATATAAGTAGCTGTGTTCTGGGACATTTATTCTAGGAAAGTTTTTTTTTGTCCAATTGAGTTTCTTCTGCTGGAACATGCTATATAAATGCCAACTCTTCAGTTTTGTACTTTGCATTTATAATTTAGCAATGCAACATACTGTGCAGAAAGACCTTTTAGCACAGGTTGTAGAGTCTATTCCTAAAATTTTATTTTCTATAAGAAAAATCAGTGTTGGAAATAAGCACTTTTAATTTATTCCTCCAAAAAGAAACTAGTGTTTGTGCAGGAAAATTAAAATTTTATTAAGGGACTAGATTTTAGATACATCTTTGAAATTATAAACAATAGCTGAAAAGGAATTTTAAAGGAAGTGAAAAATACATTAGTAGTATCCTCATTAAACCTACAAATGTTTATGAAACCATATCAATTTAAAAAGAAATATGTTTGAAGACAAGGGAATCCCATGCATTATTGGGCTCTCTTTTGCATTAATAAATACTGAGTGGCAGAGTCTTAAATCTCAGCCCATGATGAATAATACCTTGCTTCACAGATAGTCACCATGCAAGTCAATGGGAGTATTTTGGGGTAAGGCACTACTCAACATGGGAAAAGAAATCAGAATCTAAGTCTAAAGTAGTTGCTTTAAAAATGTATAAGAAGTAGCTATTGAGACTTATGTATCCTCAGAGAAGCTTTACAACTGGCAGATATAAACCCAGCAGAGTGAATGAAATATTTATGGCAGCATTGTTCTCTCCTTCTATCTCTAATTTACACTTTGGCTTCTATTTTTAGAACATTAATGACCTGTTTCCCCTCTCCATAAATTCCCATTTCTGTTCCATTGCAGGGAACTCACCTTCTCTAACTTCAGAATCTGCAAAGTTTTTTCTGGTTCCTTGGTTAGGATTTCTAGTCTCGTTGCTAATGACAAAACATGTCTGTTGCTATTTTAAAATTCTAGGGCAGCACAGTTATAGAAATAAGAGCTGGAAGTGATTTGTTAGGTTGGGGACAAGGACTGTCATGCCATCTGTTAGCACAGCACCTACCATCCTTTGAATGCGCTGCCTTACAGCTGATAATTAGAGTCTACCACCATGACTTTGTAGGCTCAAAGGCACTGGATCTAGAATATTTTTAAGGTCTGTTTTACACAGCTGATATTTATGTCAATTCCTAATTTAATAAACCATGTATGAACAGTGTTTTGAAAGGACTGCTTGTGTTACATTACATGCTCATGCTTTCTGCCATTTCTTTTCTATCAATATCACATCCACAAAGCTATGTTAAAAGAATGTTAAGTTTGCAAAATCAAGCCCCCAACTAGAAAATGCCAGAATTAAGGTCTCCCATGAAACCTTAATTTGGTCCCTTGAAACATATGTTATGGTACAGTTTAATTAAATGATCATACTTGAAGAAGGGTCTTAAAATAGAAAGCGTTAGACACCATTAATTAGAAGTGTAGTGTTAGCTGTGCCCAATTTATTAAATTGCTCATCATCGTATCATGTTGAAAACAGTGGTGGCCACTGATCTACTGTACGACTGCAAGCTTTGCTTGGTTTTCTTCAGAAATTCCCAAGACTATATTGAAATGAGTGGGAAAGCTTCTGAAATGTATACTAAAATAATTTTGTGTCGACATCTCTGACATATAGTCTGTAAATACAATGCCTTTTTCATAGTACTCCAACTTCTTGCATTTGATAAAACATGTTTTCCTCTGAGAGGTTTAAAATGCAAATCATTTTTTTCCCCTTTATATTTGATTAGTCCCTCAAGGAAAAGGTCATGAATATTGCTGCAGGACTCAGACATGTTCTTGCTGCTACAGGTGAGTATGCCATTGTAAATTTAACATTTCAGCCCAAAACTAATAGTATGTAGAATGCCTAGTAGGTTATGTAAAAACAAAACAACAAAAAAGGGGGAGGAAGAGTTATGATTTTATTCCTATTAATTACAGAAGCCATAGGAAACAACACCTGAAAAGTCATGTCCTTGGTAAGGACAGACGTGTCTGACAACAACACGATAATGAATATGCTGGAAACACCTCATAAAAAAAAGACGTCGAAGAAGATTGTAAGAGAGCACAGGTCTAGATTTTTCAAATCTGGCCCTTCGTGACTTTTTGAGTCTCCTACTATCTGCTGTGCTGTACCTTGGAGGGTCATAGTTTCTGTGAAATCTAGGGCCATCTCCTGCAATCTGTTTTAAAAATCTCTAAAGCTGGATGGCAAATTTTCCATAGCTGTTGCATGGATTTGGAAGGCTTTTGCTGCAATCAGCATACAGCACATTGCTTTCTTGATGTTAACCTGCATATGAGTTTCAGACAGTTGGGTATTGGGTGAAGGGGTAAGAGGTTGGGATAGAGATTGGAAGAAGTGCGTAATCTTTGAGTGGTTGGAACGAGAACTAAGAATCAAGCATCCCTGAGCTCTGAAAATGCTTCTGAATTATAATCCAGACCCTGACACTTGCACCTTTTGGGTTAATTATGACCAGGAGTAGGCATCTCAGCAGAGGACAACAGGACATAAGATTCTAGGTCACAGGGTAATGGGGAAAGTAACCTCGAGTCTACAATGAGGTTAGTCCCCCTCCTGTGCAAGTCGGTGTGCAGGGGCAGGAAGTCAGTGGAGCCTTCACTGCTTCCCAACATGCTGGCCAGCACAGCTGAGTTGGCATAGAGAGGGAAGTAAGCTGTGCACGTAAAGGGCTGGCAGAATTAATTTCCCCATTGGAGTCTGAATTGTGGGATTTAATTGTGATTCTTTGAGTCGCAGTTGGTCCCTTCTCTTCTTTTGCAGCCTTGCAACCTGACAATTCCCCTTATTGTGGGTTTTGTGCAACTCCACAATGTAGCCCTCCAGGATCTGGAGCAAGGCATGTACTCATCTTTGGTTCAGGTTTCCTATTTATAAAAGGAGATTAATAACCACTTGCCTCTTGGAGGTCTTCTTGGGTATTATTCAATGTGTGTAAAGTGTGTTTTGAATGAAAAGTGTTAGATAAGTGGGAAGTAGTATTCTTTATAGATTTTTTTTTTAGTTAACACCAGTAGCAACTAAGCTAAGCAAACGCTTCTTTGAAATTAGTTAACAAGTAAAAAGATAGTCAACTGAATTTGTCAGTAATTCCTGTGTTTTAATTTCCCTTTGTGTGCTTGCACTGAGAAGAAAGCGGCATGGTGTTCCAATGGGGAACGGGCATGGCTTCTCGGGCAAACCGGGCAAGCCAAGGGAAAACGATCCCAGCCTTCTTGACGGCAAAAGAGCCTTGTAAATTAACAGGTAACTGAAGATTCACACTTTTTCTTCGTAAAGACAGATGTACCGGGCATACCAAGCTCCCTTGTGTACTATATGCACTTCCCGTAATTTTGTAGTGATTGAGATGCATTACAGAAGATGTATTAATGGTTTCATTGATACCGGGCAAGGGGCAAATCCAGACTCTCCCCTCCTTCATGGTCACAGAGGGGACTAATGCAGTTGGTGTGTGCAAAAAGGGGAGGTGGATGTAAGCTGTGGCAGTACGGAGGGGGACTGATATGGTGGATGTGGGGTTTGACTCTCCATGGATCCTCCTGGCTTTCTCATAATTACAGGGGTGTGACTGACCGTGGGGCTGAGGTAACCTCCATGGAGTGGCTCTGCAGATGTGCTGTGGCGTGAGGACAGGTTTCCCCTCTGTTTTCCCCAGCACAGCTCTCTAACACCTGCCCTTGGTGTTCCACTAGGGAACTGACATGGCCGAGTCTTGGGTCCAGATTTTCCCTTACTCACAGAAACACATCCAAACCAGATTTTAACTATGTCCTCGAACTGGCCCAGCAGTTTGCAGGGCATCGGTGGCACGGAATGGGAACACAGCTTTACAGTCTCCTGGGGAAAATATAGTGTTTCTTTTTTGGATTTTGTGGATACATAGTTTGCTGCACTCATGGTGCAACTCCTGAAGTAATGTAATTTGTGTTCTGTGCTGTGCTGCAAAGGATGTTTGAAGAGGTGTGTTTTCCTGTATTTATTCCAGGGTGTTATGTTTCCTAGGTCTGGAAAATGTGAAGGTGAGAAGAGTCACTGCAGGCTCCTACCATTCAGTGTCACTTACAGGTAAGCAAGCCCCAGTTGTGTATGTATGTATCAGTAGGCTTGGGCAATGTACTGAAAAGCTATCTATTTATGACTTGGTAAATCTTCCTTTTAGTTTTTCTTAGTTTGTAAAATCTGATGGGATCACAGCACAGCGTGCTCTTCATTTGTTCGAACTAGTAAATTATTGAAAAACGGAGTTAATGGATTCATTTGCTTTAAACACTGTCTCCACCCCAAAGAGATCCTAGCCAGCAGCCTTTAATTGTTTGAGTTCAGGTTCTGATACACTACTCCACAAATAGTTTCAGTGAGGTTATTCTCTGAGGTAGGGTGCCACCTTGTGAGTAAGAGTAGTGGAATCTGGCCTGTTGTAATTGGTAGTTAGAGGCTTTGGTTGGGATTTATTAAAGCACCTTAGTGGGACATTGTGACGTTCCCCTCCTTCAATCTGTTCTGGTGTTCTGCTGTGCTACCCCAGTTCCCCACTCCAGAGCCCCAACTTACCCCGCCTTGCTGTGTGAACCCCCCACTCCTGGGTCAGCTCATGTCTAGCCACCTGCGTGTAATTGGTCCCTCACCCAGTGGAAGAGCACTCTCACTAGCCACTCTTGGGATTGCCCCCCAACAAACGCCCCCCAGTCCATGGGGACTACCGTCTTGCAGGGTTCAGTGCACCTCACTGCGTACCACAAGCTCATTTACACTTGTCTGTCAACTTCCCAAAGAAATTGATATGCACCAGCTTTGCTCTCAGTGAGGCCTTACATACACTCTCATTCAACATTGCACTGCTTTAGATCCAACAAACATACATTTATTGACTACAGTAAGATTTTAAGTGAATATAAGTCAAACTAATATAAAATAAAATGATTAATCAGTCATGGAGATAACCCCAATCAAATAAAAGAAAAAAATCACACTCTAAGATTATTGTTCCAGTCTATGTTCAGCTGTGATGATCTAAAGACACTCCCCTGCCTTGTGGGTAGGTGTCAGTCTTTGATGATGCTTAGAAGGGAAGAGCCTCAGACAAAGGAGTCTCTTATTTTTAGCAAGTTTTCCTCGACCTCTCCCCCATTTTTGGTGTCAGATGGTCAGCTGTGTCTGACAATGGACGTGATCTTTCCCTCTTGAGCCAGGTTCTTAAGCTGCATTGTTCTTCTATGCATGCCTCTGCTGGGCATAGAAATACAACTCTGTATTTCAATTGGGGTCATGACACAACCGAATTTCATATCTGTACATATGTATGATGTAGCAGGAAATATGCTACCATAGCAGTAATGTTCAGTATGCCATGAGCATTCCTAAAACACCTTACACGACATACTTATTCTTAGGCCATACACAGCTACATTGTAAGGGCGAACAGGAAAGATACACAGATCACACTACACAGGTATACATGGGGTGCAGCATGTCACAGATGTGTTCTGCTAAATCATACAGGTGTTTTTGTAAATCCCGCCTTCTATACTCTGCAGTCAATTCTTCTGTGTTGGGGAAACAGGAATCAACATATCATATGGAAAGGCAGGTGGGCCATTGCTCTATGTGAAGAGAAACATAATCAGTTAAACCACTGATTTTAAGGATGGAAGGGGTCATCTTGTCTGATACACAGTAGATCCTCAGATTTGTGAATACCTTGGGAATGGAGGTTGTTTGTAACTCTGAACAAAATGTTATGTTTGTTCTTTCAAAAGTTTACAGTTGACCGTTGACGTAATACAGCTTTGAAACTTAACTGTCCAGAAAAAAAGATGTTGCTGAGGTTGTACTGTATATTGCAGGCCACCCAGCCACCTACATGTGAAACCAACAGCTGAAATTAGACCAAAATATTTACAAACAGCAGGAGACTAAACTGTTGCCTGCCACAAGTGGAGGACAGGAGGGACTAAGGTGCTTCAATATCTGAATCCCCCACTATGGCAGGGAATTCACTGAGTGAGATACATCCAGATGATCCCTGCACATGACTCACACCCTGTACTGCATGGAAAGGCAATCCCTCCCTCCAAAGTCACTGTCAGTTTGATAGGGGAAAATTTCTTCTGACCCCACATATATGGTGGTTGCTCCTTATGCTCTAGATTTATAATCCTGAGGCATGAAAAATGAATGAATCTTTCTGCAGACATACATTCTGGAGTAAAACTACACATTTTATGTCTAACGTTCTCTAAACTGTACACCAGTGGATTCACTTATGCCAATTTACAGAGTGTGGTAATTATGTGGGAAAACATTGTAAAATGTGAGTTTTATTGAATTCTGAGACACCCAGACTGGGGTGTACCTAAGTGTGGGAGAAAATCATGGGCTAGTTGGCAACTGACACTGGAATTTATGTAAGTGGGAAATATATTAGTCTTTATTTTGATTTTCTTGGTTTTGATTAAGCAACCAAATCATTTGGCTACAAAAAGATGGAGGCTCTTGATGTCAAGTACCAAAGCTATGTCATGATGTTTCTCTCCCTCCTGGATTAGCTTTTAAAGGTTTGTGTTGACACAAGGCACTATACTATGCAGGGTGAGGTTTTCTCGTGCCTGCCCCCCTTCTCCCATAGATGTGATGCATTGTTTAGTATGGTGACAGTTCCGGAGAGGGAGCCGTGTTAGTCTGTTCAGCCAAACAAACAAGGAGTCCTGTGTGGCACTTATAAAGACTAACACATTTATTAAGGCATAAGCCTTAAACCCGTGGGCATAAGGCCATGAAAGCTTATGCCTTAATAAATGTGTTAGTCATTATACACACAGGCAGGGCTGGATCAACTGTCCTGGGGGCCCCAGGCTGCCCCCCACTGTGGGGCCCCCCTGCTTGGGTCCCCCCACGACCATCGCCCCCCCTTGCCTGGCCCCCCCCAACTGCAGGGGGGGCCCCTGTCACTGGAGGGGGGGGACCTGAGGGCACTCCCGGCTCACCTCAGCCCTGCTCTGGCTAGTCTGCAGGTCAGGGGCAGTGCGGAGCAGTGGAGGCCCTGCTGCGAGCCACCCAGCTCCCTGGGCGGAACGAACAGGGGCTGGTCCACCCCACTCCACCCCTGGGGCAGGCCAGCTGGCCCAGGGGTGGGGCGGGGCAGGCGCTCAGAACCGAGCCTCTGGCTCTGGGGCCCCCCCCCCCAGCCAGGCAGGAAAGGAGCGCTCTCAGTGCTCCTGCCCTGCTGGTGCTGAGCAAGGCCAGATAATCCAAAGGGCTTTAGGGGCTTGAGCCCAGGGGCCTCCTTTTTGACCAGGGCCCAGGGCTTAAGCCCCTAAAGCTCCTTTGATAATTCAGTCCTGCACACTGGGCTCTTCACTTGTATTGTTTAAGAACTTTTCATTTCTGACTGACAACAGGGCTACCCCTTTGGAATTTTCATTTCTGGTTAGTCTCTCCTGCCACCTGCTGGTGGCACTTGGAACACCCCTTATTTCAAAGAATTTTACAGGACTGTAGAAAGGGTTCTTACGAAAACATGGCAAATTTTTGAAAAAGGATGATGAAATTGTTGATTGACTCCTTCAGTGCCCAGTTTACTACTTATATCCAACACAGTAGCACCTGTATAGCCTATAGGCATACATTGTACATCCTTGGAATGTGTGCAAATGTACCGTATAGTCTAATGGTAGGTAGATTGCTCAGCATGCTCAGTAAATTGTAAGCCACAAAATTTTATGTTGGTTATGGCCTTAGGAGAATGTAACTTTTCTTTCTTTTTTTTTTTTTTTTTCTTCAACTTAGATATTTCTATAATCATTCCCCTCTGAGAAAGTGTGCGTCTTTTCTTTCTGGGAAGGAATTCCAGGCAAATACAAGAATCAATTATTTGATTTTCTTTCTCCTCCTCCCCTGTTTTAATTGAGAAATGTACAGAGTCCTTTAGAAAAACCTAAAAAATGTTTACCTTGGCATTCAGTGTTTTTCTTATCTGTTTGTTAATGTGCTTTGATTAGTCCCGTTTCAAAGAAGACTAGATCAAAGCACATTAACAAGTCGTTAATACACATCAGCAAGACCCACATGGACAGTTATTCTGTAGCAGGGTAAATGTGTGATATATTCACACCCCGGTTTGTATTTTTTTTTTGGTAGGGGTGGTGTATGTGCAATTTTTTAATTAAACAAATGGAGAAAAATAGTAATTATCAATCAATCTATTTCAACCGTAGTCAGCCTCTTGTAGTAGAAAGAGGCCTGAGTAGAATTATTAGTTCTACCTTAGAAAAGGAAAATGTATGGAGGGTCATAATGACTACTTTGTTCTTCACATTCTAGGATGTGTGTAGAGAAATAAATAGTGAGGGAAAGTATACAAGGAAAATCAAAACTGAATTAAAATATTACCCTCCCTTTATATTTTGCTCCATCTGTTGGTATTTTGCAGAAGTAGATTCCCTTTAATTTCTTCACTTTTGTATTTCTTTCAGATGAAGGAGAATTGTGTGTTTGGGGTAGCAACAAACATGGGCAGCTAGTGAATAAAGAGATTTTTCTTGCTGCACCCCAGAAAATAGATGCCCATTTTTTCTCGAATGAAAAGATTGGAGCGGTCTGGAGTGGATGGACACATGTAGTGGCACAAACAGGTATGAGGCCCAAAAAGCATTCAGAAGTTACAAGCTAATACTTAAATATCGACTTTATTCTAAGCAAAAAAAGATTTTTATATGATCTTCCTCACTGTTAATAGTGATGCACAGAGATATTTTCAAGTCAATCTGTAAATGATCATCTTCAGAATTACGGAAATGAACTTCTTTTCATCAAGAGCACTCCTACTTCTCTGAAAATTTATTATACATTAAGAGCATCTAGTTTATTTTAGATGTATGTGGCTTCAAAAACACCTATAGACACAAACAGCTCAGATCACTAGATGGTAGAAAGGGGCAGGGCCAGTCTAGCTGTATAGGTGAACTAAGTGGTCGTCTAGGGCGCCAGGCTTCAGAGGCACCAAGTTAGATGGAAGTGATTTTTTTTCTTTATTTAAAAAAAATTATTAATATGGTATCTTATTTTATAATATGTAGGTATGGGGGGAGATGCGCCAAAGTTATAGTTCACCTAGGTCACCAAAACCCCTTGGGCTGGCCCTGAAAAGTGGGTAACTCTCCAGTAAGTGAGACTTTCAAAGGACCTGCCTTCTGGGCAAGGTGTAGCCTCTTCTTTAGAAAGAAGCGAATCTGGTGGTGTTTCAGGCAGAGTGGTGGAAGATTTTGGCTGCAGTTTTCAGGCTGTAGGGTCATTTTTGGTGAGAGGCTTCTGATGGATTTCTATCCAGATCATAGAAATTATACTTGGAAGAAAACCTACAGATGAGGCTCCTTGTGATTCCCCCAGGCAAGGAGCTGTCTCAGATAGCGGGATCTTCATTTGTTAGTGAGGAGGGATAGTTGGGTCGCTAGGCATTCACCTGGGAATCGGGAGACCTAGCTTCAGTCCCTTGCTTGGTCACATGCTTCCAGCGTGAGCATGGGCAAGTCTCTGTGCCTTGATCCCCCATCTGTAAAATGTTGAAAATTATATTAAATGTACTAAAAATTATAATATTTATTTGTCACATGAGGGCACTAAGGAGAAATATATTGAAGATTATGAAGGTGCTCAGATACTGTGGTAATGGAAGCCATACAAGAATCAACCTAAACAGGGATTCTGAATGGTACTAGAAGTCATCTGTGGAGTTATGTCAAGACATATTAACAGGACCACACGGTCCAGACTGTTTTGTGAGACTCATGTGACCCCCAAAATGATTTTCTTAAATTATTATAAAAAGGACAGTTAAAAATTATAGGGCAGGCACCAGGAAAACCTGGCAGAATGGGATTTAGTTGCTTTTAAGGGTGAGAGCCTAAAAACGTCAAATATTTTCTCTTTAATCTAGTTCTAAATACTGATGGATTTTGAATTCTATCCCTCTGTCAACCTAGGTGTTTATGTGGCACTCACGACTATAATAGCTGAGTGTCCCTCAAGTATATCCATATGTTTCACAGTATTCCAGGAGGTAGTGAGGAGGAAGTATTATTATTCCTGTTTTATGCCTTATGAGGACATCTCTGTGGGAACTGAAATAACATGTATTCATGTCTATAGATAGACAAGGTTTTTTTCATTTTCTCTTAATGCTAGCCTTGCATGTGCTTGCTGTTCGCTTGCTCTCCTTTGTTACACCATTTAAAAACTAATTAAAAAATTTGTATTAAAAAAAATCCCAGGTAATGAAATAGTAGACTATATTATATTTGTATTAAGAAATAGTAGACTATATTATATTTGTATTAAAAAAAATCCCAAGTAATGAAATAGTAGACTATATTGTTTGGTTTTGGTGAGTCAGAATAACCTGATTTTCAAGAGTAGTGATTGTCAAAGTGATCAATCAGGTTGTTTCAGTATTTGTTGGGAATGAATATCAGCTATGTAAGACCTTC
>ML685792.1:9926583-9956550 GCA_007922175.1 Pelusios castaneus | reverse complement strand
CAGGCACGTCTGAAAATTCCACTAGGCATCTCTCTGCATCTTTAGGTAGCTAAGTACCTTTAAAAATCTGACCCTTAGATACTTCTGAAAATTTTACTCCTCTAATACGTGTTCCTCCATTATGCTACCTTCTCCTTGCAATGAATGATAGGTTGCATAAGTTTCATGCTGCTGATTTCATGATCAGTTCCTGACTTTCCTGTTCAGGAGGGAAGTCTAACAGCCACGCTGAGGTAAGTGGAGGACATAATGGATTGAAGGACTAATGGATTTAGGGGAAAAAAGGGGATGAAGTCTAATGTTTTCTCAACTTACTGTGGCCATACTAGCTATTATGGAAGGTGGAAACAGGGATCAGTCTATATCAGCAGCACGAGTCACAAATTGGCTTCAGGAACCCGAATCACAATGAAGGAACTTGGTTGTGTGAGAATTTGACTTAGTTAATAATCTAAATACAGTAAAATATAATAGTTGAAATAGAAGTTACTTTAGGCTCCACTGTTTCAGGACCCCACCAGGACAAAACAATTGAGAGACTGGTACAAATTCTGGCCCAATAAACGCTTTTAAGCATTCACCCTGAACAGAAGGTTAAATTCCTGCCAACGTAGCTATAAAACACTTTGTGTCAATGAAGACAGGCAGTGAAAAGGGTTGGGTAAAAGGGTTGGATACTTTGCTCATATGTAAAATTAAAATTTCAAATGCTGCTGTTCCAACAGGTTCCCTTTCAAAACTCATTTTGATCTTTATCTGTTCAGGCGAGCAGCAGTTGACTGCAGAGCAAACGGAACATTAAAAAAAGTAAATGGGACAGTGATGTTGCTAAAAGCAAACCATCCGGAGAAAGAGTTGGCTGTTTTTTGGGTGTCCTGATTTGGCACTGTGCAAATGTGTTCCAGGAAGTTATTCCTTCACTATAAGATGTAAGGAAAGAAAATGGCATGTTTTTTTCCTCAGTTGCATTGCTTAGCTTCTCACATCTTCACTGATCTGATCTTTAAACAGTTACTGTGTTTCTTGTATGCTGTTGGTGGGGTTTTGCAGGGTGATGTTCAGCAACACTTGTGCTTTTCAGTTCTTCCTACCTTCTGCTTCATCATAGTTGGGAATGACTGCAGAGGTCTCGGGCAAAGAATGACTGTCTTTTTTTAATGCAAGATATCCTGTTGCATCCAATGATGATAATGAAAATTTTCTTCTCTGTCATTCTCTGGAGAGCCTGAGTGTTTTTTTCATCTTTTTGCTGTTTGTTCTGTCACCACATTCAATTGGTTCAGGACTAAGATTCCTATTTCTGAGGAACATGAATCGCTTGTCTTATTAGGGGTGTTACTGTCTTTCACAGAATGTTCTATATTCACTTTCACCTTTATATCTCATTTGTATCCTTTTTATATTGAGTTCTTTCTATCAGAGCATTCCCATCTCTGTAATTTTGGATCTCTCATTCCCCTTGTGCTGTCCTATTTTCAGTAGCAGATGAAGGCCTTCAGTGCGGGCCCTCTGCTTCTGCTTTGATTCCCAGGTTCCCTGCAAAAGAAGACATGCAGTTAAGCTTGTACAGCCCTCCTTGTGCTCTTTCAAGAGGAACTATTGTTCTGCTATCAGCTGTGTTTGCTGTACAGTAAGATGTAGTCCAAAGCCTACTAAAGGCAAGAGAGTCTCCCATTGTATTCAGTGGGCTTTGCATCAGATCCCTAGTGATCAGATAAAAACCTATATATGTCTCTGCTTTGCTTCTTATATTGATTCTTATGCTGAGTGACTTTTCTGGCACAAATTTCAATTGTAGCTGACTGCAGCACCAGTATTTGCTCTCCATGTCAAGTACACATCTGATACACATCTCATGCCTCAGTTCCCAGTGCTCTCTGCAACTAATGAATACAGCACTGCTCTGGGCAACCATTTTTGTCACCACAGCTTTCGCGGCAGCAAAATGGTCGATGCCACAAGAGGCATTGCTGTAAACAGCCATCTTCAAAATAGACAGCGCCTTATGAACACAAACAGCTGAACCTCATCGCTTGGCACAACTGTGTCAGCTGTCATTCTTGACCTCCCTCAAAGTATTTACCTCAGGCAGAGGGGAATTGCACGTATAGATCAATGTGAATTTGGAAGTTACTGCTTAGCTGTTTTGAAAGAGAAGTGAGCCTGTCCTGGAAAGCTAAAGATGTAAATTAGGCTGCTCTAGAAAAGAATAGAACTTATCTGCCTTGAAGGCAATCCTAAATATAGCAAAGGAGAGAGAAAAGCCTTTAAAAGATTTACAGAAGGTGAATCATAATCTTCAGTTCAAAACAAGTGTTTTCCTGACTGGGATAGCAGGTAAATAAGCTTTAACCTATGCTGTTTTATTATTTAAGTATTCACCTGAATAAATTCATTAATCTATTTTTCACATACCATCAAGTGAAATTGCACTTCAGTTGAGCTCAGATAAAGAAATTCTTGGTACAGCTAAAAATTCCCAGGTCCTTCACCCATACTTCTGTAGTGCAGTTACAACGCTATTTCTGCCTCCTATGCAAATCTTGCTACAGCTCTAAGAAGTCTCAGCGGAACAATACACAATCAGCCCCTATGAAAACAGCTTCAGTAGCATTAAGTTCTGAATGCAAATGCATTATTGAAGCTGAACTTCCATGGACGTCCCTTGGCATCACACCAGGTAGCCCACATAAAAGTATTCTGTGAGGTCTTTTCTGGCATGCTAGTGATGCACATAGCAAAACTGAATCTGACTCTCTTATTCCAATCAATACCTTTAAAGCTACTGGGGATCTATCCCTGCTAGAATCTGGATTAAGGCAGTAACTCTTTTCACTGGAACCAAAGGGGAATCCCCAGTGGTTGTCTGCAGTAATTGCCCCGGTATCTTCTTTCTTTGTCAGCACTGAGTAAAAACTATATAATTTGTTGCTGAGTAATGTACTACCCCTGTTTATGTGCACGGGCAATGGCCTGGGAATACCCCATGGAAATCTCCAGGAAACCTTTCAGGAGGTAGTCTGGGGAGGGCTGACTTATTTTTTCCACCATTGTAGGACACTTTCCCATGCCACCCCAGTATTAACTCTACTGGAATCAATGTGGCACACAACGTAGTACCATAATGACCAGGTCTGTACCCCGTCACTTGCAGTGTCTCTTACTGTCTTTGTTATCCTCAGAAAACTGATATCACATAGTCACCTAATGGAGATGGTGGAAGTTTTCATGACAAGTGCTTGTACCACAAATAGTAGAGTATGTGATCCCCCTCCTATGGGAGAAATCATGGTGATTTCTGGTTCCTCAGCCATGTTTCCCTAACATGCCAGTGATCTGGTTGGCAGGGATTGGCACTAATCTCTGAATCTGAAAATCCGAGGCAACTACTGCCAGCAGCATTGAGGGATGGAGGTGGTGGGCTTCCTGTGTTTTCTCATGGCTGCAAACTCTCTCCCTGCATTCACCTCCACACTGCTGCCTTGGACAAAGACCTCAATTTTGGAGGCTTAATACTTATCCCTATTCTCAAAGCAATGTTCATGTTGCTGGGGGAGGAAGCATTGTCTACATGCCCACCTGTGTTCTCGACGTAAGTTTCCCACAAGTTGTAGCAGAAGTCCCATTGTCCATGCCACTTGGCCAGACTCTCCATGGCTGGACCAGCAATCTGGTTCGTTGAAAAGCTAGGGATTCTGATTATGTTCTGACGTACACTTGAGTGTAATAAGGGAAGCATTTTAAAAATAGCAACCTTGCACAGGACTCAGGGTTTACAGCGACAGTGGTTGCTTTGTGCTTTGGATGCCTTACAGTGGAAAACTTGGCCTTCAGCACATCCTCTGCACCGGCGGAGAGGCTGTCGCAGATTGGAAGGTGGAAAGAGAATGTGTGATAACATGTTCAATGAGGTAATGAACAACTCTGGGCCAGCTGAGATAGAGCTAAGAGCCTGGAGGATTTCATTGTCTGAAAAACTGAACATGGACATGGAGAGCATCCTAGGATCATAAGTGTGCCACACAGGATGAGAGACTGCAGATTAGGAAGGACCAGTCAAACATGTCGAGGCTTCTGGTTGAGCTTCAGGAAAAGTGGCTTGAAGCTAGAGTCCCTCTGAAGTCCCTGTGTAACGGCCTGCAAGCATTGCCTTGTTTCTCATCTTCCTCCCATAAATGCTCTAGGAAGTGGGTGCCAGGAAAGCTTGGTATTCCTTCCACTCAATGTTGGGAGGCAGAGGAGGGGCTCTAAGAACAAAAGGTCGCCATTTGATGGGAAAGACTCTTGTTCTTTCACAGACAAACTGCATGTGTTTCTCCCCTCCAAATTTCATTGCACTGTTTGCCTAAGATAAAATTATTTTCCTTTTCTTTCAGATTCTTTATGTCCATTCAATAAAAGTCATAAATGAAATAGCATGATCTGGCTATTAATATAATAACATCAGTGATGCTGCTTTTCAGTAACAATGGGAAGGGTGCTTTGTAAGTGATTGTGCATGTAAACGTGAATCGCTGTAACATATTGGTCCTCACAAACACCCCAGGTAGATAGATAACTTTTATTATCCCCATTTAATAGATGGGGTAACTGAGGCAGAGGCTAACTGTTTTACTCTGGGTCACCTAGCTCTTCACTTGAACAGATGGGATTACAACTCAGAAATTCTAGTCTACACTACCTGCCCATGGCCCAAGACACTATAATAGTGTTTGTGCATATGCATATTGCTAGCTGTCATGATTGTTATTTAGTATGGTAGTTTTTTCAGTCATCAGGGCCCTACTGTTACTAAGGACAAAAGAGATAAATGGGATGGTGGAAGGTGAGAGATCAGATGATAAATGAAGAGTTTAGTAGAAATATGTGGACAGTAATAATCCCTTGTACTTTGTGCATTTGTTACACATAGTTTAATAAGCACTTATGCATACCGGGGTGGGAAAAGAAGAAATTCTAGCATGAGTAAGTAAAAATGAGTGGAGTGATACCTGGACCAATATAAAGTGGGGTTTGGAGGATATTAATACAACAAATAAAACTCTGGTAACTGTGGAACACCTGTTAAGCTAAAAATTATTTTTGGCAATATTATACACTCCCTTACTCACACATACTAGAAAAGATGGAGGGCTTCAGGTGATATTGAACAGTACATGACAACATTCATCACGGACAGGCATCTCTATGTATACTGTCTTGGTTGTAATTCACTGAGATATAATGAGATTTGTCTGTTGACAAGTGTAAAGTGATTTGTAATAAAAATAAAAAGCAATTGCACATTACTTTGCATTGATCTGCTTGATAAGGTCTATTGTATCCTAGAGAGTTATGACTGGAGCTAATGCTGATTCTTATCAGCTGTTCTGGTCTATAAAATACCTTCTGATGTTATTGAATCTCTGTGGCAACTGAATAATACATCTATGCAATATTTTGGAAGTGAAAGTACTAGTTAAAATCATGAGGCTTGACAGAAAATTGCCAGGTCATGGAATATGCATTCATGACATGACCTGTTTTTGGCTCTGAAATTTACTCTGTTGGTGAGATATTTGTCTTAATACAGCATACTACTATGACTGATATGGCCTAATTTTCCAAAGTGGCTACTCTCAATTTTGGGGTGCCCAACCTAAGACACAGTAAAGGGATTCCCTCTGAAGGTCTTGCAGTTGAACTAGATAAGACAGATGTGGAGGGAGAAAGGGATACAAAATGGAAGCAGAAGATGGGGGACTAGTAAATGACATGATTCCCCCAAGGTCGCACAGCAAATTTGTGGGAGAGCTAAAAACTCTCTCCTGATCTGAGTCCAGTGCCTCGCTTTCCATAAAATAAAAATATCACTTGTTTTGATTTAGATAACTAGTTTTTGTATTGCCTTGGTGGGGTCAGCCCAGGTGACGCAGTACTTTCCTGCCAAATCAAGGTTGGTACTGTGCCGCTTAGACTATATCATGACCTAATTAAGTTTGTTTGTGGGCACCAGTTGTACCTTAGATTGTTTGATCTGATGGGTTAAACTGTATCACTTATGAGCTATCTGACCTTCATTCACTTAGACTTTCTTGGCTGCTTATTGTTTTGCTTTGTCAAACTTGGAGCCTCCTTGGTCAGTTGTTTTGTGGCTCAAGCTGTTTTTTAATTCTGGGAACTTAAGCATTCTTGTTCATATTTCTAAAATGTATGGAATGAAACCTTTACAGAAATCTGTTTTGAGGGATCTGTGAGTAATCTGGAATATACAGGAGCCATAATAAAGATCTTCGATGCACATGGGAATTGGCTCATTTTTTTATGAGACTAATCTCTACACCGAGTTCCCAAATTCATCTCAAATGTATCTTTTACTGTCCTTTGAACTTACAAAGTTTATGGAAATTGCAGCAGCAGGGGTTGCTGGGAATTGTGGCACAGTTCTTGGCAGTTCTGTTCCTGGCAAACAGCCGGCTGAAAGCTGAGTTGAAACACTTGATTAACTCTCCTGGGAGCTGGAGCCAAATCAGAGGCAAGTGATTATCTAGGGGATGCCAGCATGCCATCTTGAGGGAAGACTATCATTGTTTTATAACACTTTTCATCTGTAGATCACAAAATGCTTTATGAAGAAGTCTGTTCTATTATCCTCATTATGCAGAGGGTGATTATGGGAAGCGTAGAGATTAAAGGGTTATGTCTACACAGCAAAGAAAACTTGTGGAATTTGGTCTGCAGAGCTGTTTCATTGCTGTGTAGACATACCTTAAGTGCCTTGCTACACAGCAAGTCAGTGGCAAAGCTAGGAATGGAATCCGGACCTTCTACCTTTCCATCCTCCTCGATCATAGATGTGAGCCATCTCAGAAGAATATCTTTAAAATTAATTTCTACAGATAAACAGTGATGAACAACATTGGTTGAGTGTAGTAAACGTCGCATCCTATTCAGCAGCACTGCACAAAATTACGTAACTTTGTTCTGCACGGGCTACTGGATTAAATATATTGTGCCATATTTTCAAACAAACCTCTACAACTGCATATTGCACTTTTTGCATCTGAGAACAGGACATCACATAATCAAGTCCAGAAGTTAAACATGCAGTTTTCTGTTTTGGACACCTACCACATCTTGACTTTGGTCTTTCAAGCTTTACATAGTTGTCCTCACTCCCCGAAAGATCAGCTCTCACCTTGTGCTGTTGCAGTGGTTGAGATCATGTATCTGTTGTGTCTGGGCATGCAGGTCTGGGCTTTGAATGTGTGGAGCCTAGGGTATTTTCAGCGGCGTGCCCACAACTCTGGAATTTACTTCTTTTCTGCTTCAATGTAACCTGTGAATCTAGAATCTGGTGCTAAGATCAGAACGGACTATTGTGACCATGTAGTCTGACCTCCTGTATAGCACAGGCCATAGAACTTCTCCAAAGTAAGTCTGAGAGTGGGTCTTTTAGAAAAATATCCAAACTTGATTTAAAATTTGTCAATAGTGGACAATGCGCCATGACCATTGAAGCACTGTGTGCCTGGAGTCCCACAGACTTGTGTTCATGACCCCTGAATCTCCTCCCTTTCACCTTCTATTGTGTAAGTATTCCCTACACTGTTTTATTCCTAGATGTATATGCTTACATTTAGCCACATTAAAACACATATTGTTTGCTTGCATCCAAGCGCTGAGATTGCTCTACATCAGTGACCTGCTCTCTTTGTTATTTACCACTTCCCAATTTTTGCATCATCTGCATACTTTATCGGATGATGATGTTATGTTTTCTTCCAGATCATTGATAAAAATGGTGAATAGTGCAGGGCCAGGAACTGATCCCTGCAGGACACCTCCAGGAACACACCCATTTGATGATGATTCCCTGGTTATAATTACATTCTGAGACCCAACAGAGAGACAGCTTTTAATAATTTAATATGTGCCAAATTAATTTGATGTCTTTCTGGTTTTTAATCAAACTGTCATATGGTACCAGGGCAAATGCCTTACAGAAGTCTAAGTATATTACATCATGCATCTGTGGACCTTCAGGGCATGGTAGAAAGCCAGTTTGATTTTCCAGATCTTTGCCAGGCAGAGAGGGAGCAGAGAGTTTGACCATAGGGTTTATTTTACTGTAGGGTTGAGTTTACTGATTTAAAAAAAAAAAAAAAAACAACAAAAAAACCAGACAAACCTTAAAAGTGATTTGGAGTTTGTTGGTTTTAAGAAATAGAACATGTGCCCAGGGACTTTTATTATAGGTGCAATTTTGTAAACCTCTAAATAAACAAATATAGAGATGCAAATGGCTATTTGCATGTGGAAGTGTAGTGTTTAGACTCATGCAAAAATGTTTAGGTACAATTTTACAGTTTCTTTGGAAACTTGTGGCTGTATATCCAGTTATAACTTGTGATTTCATCCATACAGAGGCAAAGATGATTTATTTTTTAAATACCATATTTGATTAAGGTATTGATTATGGCTTTCAGACAGAAAAAGCTGTTTTCAGCCATAACATTTCATTCATGCAGAGATTTTGAAGAAAATGCCCGAAATAAAGCTGATGAATGGGCACATGCAGTTTTTTCCTTTGGAGTGCAAAAATGTTTTAATTTCTCTAAATGTGTTTTCCATTCATGGAGCATCACTAGTATGTGCGCCTCTTCTGAGTAATCTAGCCTACCTTTTGACTTCTGATGTAGGTCTGCTGATAAATAGTTCTCCACTCTGTCCCCAACCTGCCTCAGCTGGCCAGAATGCTGCACTGCACTGTCATCATTCTGGTTCATTCAGTCCACTTGGTGAATGCATTTTTCATTCCTGAAAAACCCTTTGTCTCAGTTCTTCCACAGCTCTCTGTAGAAGCATCATGGCTTCAGCACTGCACCAGATCAACGGTGGGCCTCCATTGTCTTCTGGTATCCTTGCCTCAGCTCCTTGATCTTAGCACGTCACTGCTGCGTGTCCCTTTTGGGTCCCTTCTTCTGTACTCCACTAGCAATCAGCTGGTATAAAAGTTCCTATGACTGGAGTGAAGCTGCAGAGCCAGCAGATCCCACAGCTCCGGTGTACTCCATGTGGTGAGTCCATTTGCTCTGGAAAGCCAACTTAGTTGGGAAGATGTTCTGTGAACAGGAAGAAAACAGGAAGAGGGATATTCAAAATTCCTGGGCCTTTAAACAGAGGAGAGGTACATACATGTGTACCTTCAGGGCAGTGGAGTTCAAACTGCTGACCAGAGTGGTCATAATGGGCATTGTGAATCACCTCCTGGAGGCCATTAGGGCAGCATAATCAAGCACTGTGTCTATACTGATGCTGCATTGGTCTAACTACTTTGCAAGAATCCCTATGCCTTCCACTGAAGTGGTTTCATTTTGTTGGTGTAGCATGGTAATTACATCTGCAGGAGGAGAATTTCAGTTTGTACTCTGTTGTTTTGTCAGTGAAAGCAGACTTTTGTGGACACAACAGTGTAGTGTATACAAGGCTTAAATCTCAAGTCTAAGGAGGTTCTTTACTATTCTAATTTATTAGATTCCAAGAAAAATGTCAAAACTTTATCTGCATCAAGTAGAAAGCAGTTTTTATTAAGTGGGTTTTTTCATAGTTTGTAGGTGGCTTCCATTTCATTCTGGAACTATTCGTTCTTGACCTGTCCATCAGAAATAAAGAGATACTGCAGAAATAGTCAAGGGAATAGACTCATAGACTCAGAAGGGACCAGTATGATCATCTGGTCTGACCTCCTGCACAATGCAGGCCACAGAACCTCACCAACCCACTCCCGTAATAAATCTCTAACCTATGACTGAGTTATTAAAGTCCTCAAATAATGGTTTAAAGGCTTTAAGGTACAGAGAATCCACCAGCAGGTGAGCTGTGCCCCAAGTTACAGAGGAAGGCAAAAAATGTGCTTAGTAGACCTTTGGAAAGCCTACATATCTCTCTGATCCGTATCTCTCTTCTTGTGATTCACAGCAGCCAATCAACATTGTGAATTCATAGCATTGTCAGAGCCTTTCAGATTGTCAGAGCCTTTCAGATTATATGCTGATATAGCTTTGATGACGAGTCTCTCCTCAAATCTCAGACAGCAAGTTATTGGGTATACTCTGACTTTTTGTGCATGTTCCTCTTGCTTACTGCCCTCTTTTGTATATACATTTGAATATAATTTCTCTCCACTGACTGGTCTAATGGCGCTACTTGTTAGCTCACTGAACATTAAAGGGTCTTGAATTATATTTTGAAATTTTGTATGTATATTGTTTGCAGGTAACCATACAGTCTGGCCACTATATGACCAAGGATTGGTACAGCACTTTCTTCCTTGAAGTTCAGGGGTCAACAGCCTCTGTTGGTATTGTTTTTCATTGAGCATTCTTGAGATGATTACACATCAGGAAGAATGCTGCTATATGCTCTAGCTGCCTGCCGGTGTCCAGAACCATTAGGAAATTGGCATTCCTATTGCTTCTGGTTTTCTGAATATAATCATGCTACGGCTATAGTTTATTCTTTCATTTACTGTTTAAGGACTCTGTGCTCCTGGTATGTTTGTTGCTCCCTCCTGGGAGTTGCCACTACCTGCCTGTGTTCACAATCTTGCAGAAATGTTTCTATTGATTATATCACCATGGGCCAATTAGGTTTGATGTGTACAGTTACCCTTGAGGTTCCCCCAGAAAGTTTTCCATTAAGTGTGTCATAGTTGTTCATTTGCACTGTTTTTCAACAATAGTTTTCTAAGAATAGTTGTAGAGTAATTTGGGTCAAGTTTCTGGATCAGCTTTGTTGTTTTCCCTCCTCTTTCCTGGGATTTGAGTGGAGGCACCGAAGTGAATAATTTCTAATAAGCATGCCATGCCATATTTCTCTTATATAAAAAGGTCAGGAAGGTGCTAAAGTCAAAATAATTTTATTTTAAATATTTCTTCTAAAATAGAAATGTGACTGTCAGTAAGCAAGATGAGGCTTATCACATTTATTTAAACTTGAATAGACTTTCCCAAACAAAATGTACTAGAGAGGATTGGCAAGCTGAGATTTAGATGGCCTTTTGAAAATAGGATTTAAATGATTCTCAGTTAAATTTAGATCATACTAGGTGCTGAATGCCTTTTGGCAAGGAGTATAAAATGGAAAAAATAACCATGCTGAATTTTGCAGATCTTTTCCACTCATCTTTGGATGTGACAGTCTGGAAAGTGTCTGTACTTGACAGTTGCCCTCTACCCGTGAAAGAGCATGGTTTTAAGAGGTTACCTGTGATAGTATTTATATTTGTTATAACATTTTTTCAATGTACTATATGTTTGTCAATTTCTAAGGAGTCTGTCTGTCTGCAGAGGCAGCTGATGTTCTGGAGCTGAGGGATGCAGTGAGTTGCATGAGACAACCTGTGCTTTCTCCTGGAGGCTTTGCTTTTGTTATTCCATGTTTGTTCTTTTCACTTACTGTAAATTAAGTCATTGAAGTGGAAAATATATGGTTCGTCTTGGATATGAGAAAGGAGACCTCCTGTCATTCAGTACCTGTAACAGTACTGGCAAAATCATAGACTCTAAGGTCAGAGGGGACCAATATGATCATCTAGTCTGACCTCCTGCACCATGCAGGCCGCAGAACCTCACCCACTGAACTCCTGCAATAAACCTCTAGCCTATGACTAAATTATTAAAGTCCCCAGATCATGATTTAAAGACTTGAAGGTACAGCGAATCCACCAGCAATTGAGTCATGCCCCAAGCTACAAAGGAAGGTGAAAAACCCCCAAAGCCTTTGCTAGTCTGCCCTGAGGGAAAATTTCTTCCTGACCCCAATAGGGTCATCAGTTAAACCCTGAGCATGTGGGCAAGAGTCATCAGACAGACACCCAAGAAAGAATTCTTTGTAATAACTCAGATACCACTTCCATCAATCATCGCATCGGCATATCCACTACCATGAGCCAAAGATGAGTCAGTCGTCAAACTAGGCTGTCTCATTATACCATCCGCTCACTTTAATCAATTTAAATACAATTTCCTTTCAGGAGAAAGAATTCAATGCTAGGTGTGATTGCTTCTGCTTCTTCTCTTTGGGTATCGCTGAAGTGCTAGTAACAGTTATCGCTGACAACGCCTAATTGTTTGAATCCTTTTCTTTCTTTTGAGTTGCTCCTTAGTAGTTTCACTTTGTGGGCTGATACTTTCCCAGCCTGGTGAGGTTAAGCATGTATTGAAGAAAAAAAAGGGTTACTTCACCAACATTATTAAGAAAAATTGGGAGCGGGAGACTGAAATAGAAAGCTAAAATTTCACAGGGAATTACCCCTGGCTAAAAAGTACCTTTTAGTATTCCCATGAGAACTGCTTCTGTTTTAGTGGAGCTAGAAGTCCAAAAATCAGTCATGCACAGTCATGGTGAAATTCTGAAAATCAGTTCGGGTTGACATATCTTGGGTGTCATTGAATGAAGTCAACGAGAGAGCTATATGTGTAAAATAAGGTGCTATTAAGGTTAGTAGGCTATTGTTTTTTCAGTGACAGTTGTCTGATTGTTAGGAATTACCTCAAACATGCAAGAGGTTCTTATATTAAATTTGATTTGCCAATTCTGTGATTTTATTTTTATTTTAACATATAGAAATGCTAGGAAGGATTCCTATTCATATACTGTGTGTGCCCTTGACAGAACATTTAAAAGTACAACTTAAATACAACAATTTAAGCTAACCCACTGCAAATCTACCTTACCCTGCACATTTTATTTCCTCCTACCTTTAAATGCCTGGGGAAAAAAGATGAGAGGAACGACATGCCTTGAAGATCATTAAGTCTCGTTTTCAAAAGTGACATAAGCACTTAGGCACGTAAGTCTCATTGAAAGTCAATGGGATATAGGTTTCTAAATGGCTAGGTTACTTTTGAAAATGGAATTTAAGATCTCAAGTCACTTAGGTATTTTTGAAAATTTTCTTCTGTGCTAATTTGGACCAAGTAGAAGAGCAAATTCCAGAGCCATGGGAACTTCACAGAACATGCTGGGCCAGCAGCCCTCACTTGTTTATGCCAGGGAAGCTTCAGTTCAAGTTCTGCTGATCTCAATGGTGACTAAGCCCTAGTTTACACTTGCCGTGCTTTTCAGCGGCAGTCGACAGGAGATACACAAGGTATGTAAAATACCTTGTGTATCTCCCACCGATGTCTTTACTGCTCCCTACACATTGTACTAAGCCGACCAAGTCTAGGAGGTTCTTTACTATTCTAATTTATTAGATTCCAAGAAAAATGTCAAAACTTTATCTGCATCAAGTAGAAAGCAGTTTTTATTAAGTGGTTTTCTTCATAGTTTGTAGGTGGCTTCCATTTCATTCTGGATCTAGCAGTTCTTGACCTGTCCATCAGAAATAAAGAGATACTGCAGAAATAGTCAAGGGAATAGTGTCTGGTTGGTGTAGTGCTACTCCAATTACGGAGCTGGAGTTACAACTCTGGTTCTGTGTTCGATTGAGTACATCTTAACAGACTGCTCAATCGAAAACGGAAGAGCGCACTGATGGCGGCAAATCTGCTGCCATCAGTATAGACAAAGCCACAGTGTTGTGGAAGAGGTCATCTCTAGGGTCGGTAGGAAGGTCCTAAGCCATTTAGAACTTGAAAAGTCAAAACCATCTTAAACTTCACCTGAGAATTCTCGGATATCCAGGGCAGATTGTGGAGCATTGGCTGAATATGTTTATGGCAAGGTAGGTAGCACTTATCGCTTTCTCTACCAATTTTTAGTTTTAATTTATTTTTTCTAAAAGTTGAATTGAAATTAGATTCAACTGGGAGAAGATTTAGCTCCACTTATAATTAAAATCTTTATCACTTAACGTAAAGATGAAGCTGTAAAAAGATAAGTGAGTACTAAAACTTCTCTCCCTTTTTAGCCCCTCTCAACCTGCATTTAAAGCTCAGGGTTTATTGGTGAAGCCGTCGAAAGAGCGAGTGCTTGTGACAGTGTAACTCACTGGGCAGCATGAGTTATGTGTCCCCCTCTGTATCTAATCCACAGAGGAAGTAAATGTGTAATATCCCCTAGCAACAGAGATTTTTAACTCAAGCTGTAGTAGAAACTCGTGCTTTCGGTTTGGGTTTGTTTATCGGTGTTGATTAAGATGGCAGCATTTGCAATAGCGCATCTTTATAATAATGGTGGTATTATGTTCCTGGGACAAGAAGAGGAATAGGCAGGTAGACCAATGGCTGGAGCACTGAACTGGGACTCAGAAGACCTGAGTTCTGTTCCCAGCTATGCTATTGGCTGGCTTGGTGACCTTGGCCAAGTCATTTCTCCTCTCTGTGCCTTAATTTCTCCATCTGTAAAATGGAAATAATTATACTGCGGTCCCGTCCCCCCCATTTTGTAGAGTTGCTTCAGATCTACTGATGAAGAGCTATGTGGTGTTACTGCTCTTACTTAGGCCCTATCTACAGTAAGGACATTTGCACTGGTATCAGCACATTCAGATAGTTACACTGATGTGGACCCCAGTGTAGATGCTCTGCAAGGAAGCAAAGTGGGATTTATCTTGGTGCAACTTAATCTGATAGAAATCAGTGCATCTTTTTTTTTTTTTTATGTAGACAAGCCCTTAGTATAGACAGAGGCCATGCATATCAGAACTGTAAGAAGCACAAGAAGTTGCACGTAGCAATTCAATAATAGGATCAGAGTTATTTACAGAAAAATGAAACTAAATAATTTTTCAGTGTTTATAACAGCATTTTCAGTACGAGTTTCAAGATAATTGTAATGTCGAGCAAAGAAACAATGAGAATCCGCAGCATCTTAATGTATAAATAGTTCAGTGCAAACCAGTGGATCTTGTCAGCTCTCATTAAATTTAACCAGAGCTCTGCAGTGATTTATTTGTCTTGACTGCACTACGGTCCTTTTGGGCAAAAAATATGAAGGTTTAATTGTAAGTGTTACACATTATCACATCATATTATACTTATACACATACTTGAAGCACCATGAGAAGATGGCAACTGAAAGCATTAATAATGCAAACTACTGGCAGCCTAATAGCAACACTTTGCTTCTTTACAACTAGCTGAACTTTGAAATGTTGCAAGTTGGATATAAAAGAAGATCAGACCAAAACTTGTTGCTCATGAAAGCAGCAGTGCTTTGCACTCACTTTGTATAGGGTGAACGACTATATAAGGTTCAATGCCTGGGAGTTGAAACTGACCATCACAGAACAGCAAAACAGACTATATGCTATAGCAGGTAACGGCATGAAGTAAACAAATTCTACTCCCTTTGTGGGAGTCATTTTAGAAGTGTTTGCACAATAGTAGGAACTCGTGTTTTCAGGTGGAAATGTGATTTTTTTTTTTTCAAGGTTAACTGTGCCCTTTGAACTAAAAGCATTAATAGCTTTAATGCTACTGAACTGATTTGTTCTAAAGACATTTGCCTTTTCTGTGTGTGTGGTGGTAGTGTTCTCTATAGATATCAAGACTTTAGTCTATCTTAACATTTCCTGGCTTTTGAGTAATTGATTACCCAGCCTTAGCGGTTGTTATTTATGGATGTACATATTTAAACCCTGACATGGTTGTCTTGATGAACATAGATAATTTATGTATCCTTGTTAACATGATATGAATGCAACTAGATGGGCGTTAGGTGCCTAGGCACTTCTGAAAATCTCACTAGGTACCTATCAGTACCCTGAGTCATCTAATGGCTTTAAAAATTTGCCCTTTTGCTCTTTTCATTGTTGCCTCTTAAGCACCCTGCATGTGTGTTGTGTGAAAAGTTGTAACTTATGTGGGATGTGGAAGAAATATCAATATTTATGAATATTAAGTATTAGGTACACTGGTCTGAAATCTCATTTATGCTAGGACTCCTTTATACTGCTTTGGCAGCATAAATGAGCTTTTAAAGGGGTATAAATTACACCTTAGTGCAGCTGGGGATCAGGACCATAGGCTTTTTTAGTGTATCTTTCCAGTCGTGAAGTACAGGATAGTGATGTGGGGCCTGTTCCGAAGCTCACCTGAATAAGTAGGGAAGATTTGGACAGGGTTCATATACTGGATTAAATCATTTAATGTATGTTAAATTTTCCAGGTTCTTTCTAGGTGCTAGAAATGATTCAATATAGGATATTGCACCATGGGATACCTTTCTGTCTTGATAAGTAAATAGATTTATAAACACAAAATCAACACATTTTACCCATTCAAAGGCCTAAACTGATGTTTCTTGATCACACAAAAATTTCATTTGGCTTCACTGGGATTTTTGGGTACTCAAAAATTATAAGACTGGGCTTGAAATGTGCATTTGACTTCAATATATTTATCGGTACAGTTATCAGCCTTGCTCCTGTAGCATTCTCTCTCTATATTACTTCCGTTAGATTTATGTGATATAATTAGTAAAATCCATATTTAATCTTTTTTGGTTACATCAATTTTAATCTCTTTCCTTCTCCCATGAAATATGTTGCTCTGTGGTATTTATTTTCTTAAATCAAAGCATGTTTTATAACTTTTTTTTGTTCCTTTGGGTACGGTAGATGATGTGTTTGTATTTATTCTTCTAATGTTAGTGACATCCAAAGTCATATAATGTATTCTTATTACATATATGTTGGTTTTATGTTCTCAGTCTAAACTCTAATAGTATTGGAGTTGACTACTTGATTAAACTTTATTTGGACAATTTTACTTTGTAGCTTACTATCAAAGAAACAAAGTGTTGCTAAAAGAACAGGCCAAAAAAAAAAAAAAAAAATGGAGAAGGCCACTTCAGTTTCACTGCACAAAAATAGAATTTCAGTATACAGAGACAGTAAGACCAAAGGCCTTCCAACAGTTCCACAGCTACAGAATGAGCTTTCATTTGATCCTCAAGGCTCAATCTTGACCCCGAGGAATATGTGTACCACCTCTATTCCAGGAATAATTCTAAAGAGTGTAGGGTGACTTTGTGTATTTTGCTGCATGGAGCTGTTTTCTTTTTAAAATTATTCTTAGTTCCTCCTCTTGTGGAATGGGTACATTATTTCAACTCCCACTGGTTGGCCTGGAATGAGAGACATTGTAGATTAGTGAATAATTCTTAGGACCGAGAGTCAGAAGAGTTGGGTTCTGTTATCACTTTTGCCCCTGGTCTGCTGTGTGACCTTGGAGAGTCACTTCACCCTTCTATGTCTTTGTTTCCCAGCCCTTCTTGTCCATTTAGACTTTGGGTCAGAGATTGTTCTTTACTGTGTATGTGCATGCACGCGTGTGTCCAGCGGGAGGTTGGTGGGTTGGGTTCCAGCTGCTAGTGTAAGCAAATACTAATTCATTCTATATAGATTGAGAAACAAGTTGATTGTCACATTAAATTTGGGCAAGGCTGAGCAGCTTCTCCTTGGCTCTTTCTATAAGCTGTAATATTGAAGTGGTTTAGTAAATATTGATTCTGATGCCTAGCCCTTTTAATGACAGGGCTTTAGACTATATGGCCAAATTAAAATAAATCCATTAACCTATATTTTTTTCCCAGCTTTTTTCTCTTATTCCAGATCAGATTGCTTACCTGGGTCTAGTTTCTGTGCATACGTCTCAATAAATACCTTATTACGGTGCTTCTATTGTTTTTAATACTTTTCCAAGTAGCATTCCCTATTAGTATATAATTTCATTTTTTTTTCTGTCTCTAAATTGTAGCTGACTGTCCAGTGGAAACTAGCTGTGTGTAGAACAGAAAAACTGGTGTTTCAGGAAATTGTAATGACTAACAGTCCTCTAGAGGACAGCATTGTTGTCTAGGTTTGATTGGTATTTGTAGTGCTTGTAGTGAGATACTAAAGCCTAGAAATACATTGGAATCTATGCCCAGTTAAGATGCTAAGCTTTGCTAGCACTTTTCTAGAGCCAACCTAGCAATAAGGCTTTGTAAAATTCAAATTTGTATTGCTTCTTTGAATAACATAGATAGATCAAGGCTTTCTGCCATTTGCTGCTACTGTGGTTGGTATTTAACATGCTACCATTAGAGTGACTAGATAGTAAGTGTGAAAAATCAGGACAGGGTGGGGAACAATAGGTTCTCTCCCTATAAAATTGGGGCATCTGTCACCATAGCTATCATTTTGTGAATTATGGAATTCATAATGCATACTGTGGCAGTGTGCTAAATTCAAAGATGAGGTGACAGAGGGCAGCTGAGCCTATTCTCTCTCTATTCCATCCTGAGTCCAACTCCCAGATCTCCAGCTTCACTAACGTCATCTGCGAATCTAAGTTTCGTTGGGCACATTCAGATCTACAGATCAATGGGATCTTCTTAATTCGTCATAATTTAATGTGGACTCCAAGTCCTGGGGCCTCTCTCCTTGAAAATATTTCCCTGTAGCCATGGCAGACAGCCTGCTTTCTTTCCTTCCCAGCCTCAGAAATCTTTTTCTCAATTTCAGCCCACAGAGATTTCGTGCCATATCTCCAATAGTTTTCTCATTTTGTTTCCCCCTGGGCCATTGTACCAGGCCCTTTGTCCAGTTCTTACTTTCTCCTGACATTATGGCAGAGATGTGAAACACTGCACAAAGGTGCACCCAGAAAGGAGGCTGTTAAGAGAAGACGAGAGGATCTTCTGGCCCTGTTGAAGTAGCATGTTCATCCTTGCGGTCTAATGATAGATGAAGAGCAGGAATTTATTGAAAAAACCTAGGCTCATTGTGGACAGCTCAATGCAAAGCAAGGGTCATGACAAAATGTTAAGATGTATAAAAAGTGGGATAGAAAGCAATGCTGAAAATATTAGAATGGCCTCATACAAGTCAGCAGCACACATGACATAAAACAATACAAAAAAGTCACTTTTATTCTAGAATAGTGTGTCCACATCGGATGTTTTACCGATATAAAACTCATGTAGCATAAGTATGCTACTACATTTCTGCTGGTCAATTTCCTCATGTAGACAAGCCCTTTTACATCACTGGCATGTTGTGCATTCTGGTTATATTGATCTATTTTCTATTGTTAGAGAATCCTGTACTTTTCTAATGTAATTGCACAAAGCCAACAAGGGTCTCCTCATCCCAATCAACCCTCTTCAAATCAATCTTCTGTACGCTATTGCATCTTTTTTGGATTGTATTATGCTCTTGTCACTAATTATTATAGCCAACATTTGATTCCAAAGAGACAGTTTGAAGTTCTGACAAGGTGTAGGAGGGCTTTGCAGAAAACCAGTCTTTGTACTTCCCAGTGAGTTTAGGCCATGATTATCAAAAGTGGATGCATAAATCCAGGTTCCTAAAGCCAGGATTTTAACACCCAAGTTTGAAAACTGTAAGAAAAAGATCTTCTAAATCAGCTGGCAATAATAATTTCTCCGCTTTATACAGGTAAAGGTAATCCCTGGAGGAAAGAAATACCATTTGCCAGCTCTCCTCTGCAGGACTCACATTTCCATCCAACTCTACAACGAACAGAGTAAAAATGAAACATGATTGAGACAAACTCCTTTTTGGTTAGGGTGGGATTTATCATAGGATTTATACAGATCAGATGACCATGTAACAGCTTTCTCTTGAAACTATCATTCCCATTTCAGTGTGGTGGTACCTTATAAAACAAATAAACAAAAGCAGCGGCATGGAAATTTTGCAACTCTTTAGATGCACTTCTGTCTGACAGCTCAGTTAAGATCTTTCTGACATGAGCACAGGATATCTGTATCTGTATCTATATCATCTTTAGGATACAAACTGTCTCATATTTTCCTGTTGGTCAGTTTGGCAGTTCACAGCTCAATTTTCTGCCTTGATTCTTGGTTCTGATAATCTTCTGTGCTTCATAAGAATTCCATTGGACAAAAATGTTTGTTTGAGGCCCTTTTAGAGGCTAGATGGCTGCAAGCTAAGCAACTTGTTTAAAAAAAAAAGGACAACAACTTTGGCAGAAGAGACGGGCATATTTTGGGGATGATATAAAGACGACAATGGTTGCCAGTACCTAATTTTTGAAGAATCAGGCTGACAAGTCACACAGGGCAAAGAAAGGCACTAAATCTTTTTTACTTGTCTCCTCTTGCTTGTCCTTTTAGCAGAGGATTAAAACCAGCATGATTTAGCGCGCACACAATAATAATAATTGAAATGTGTGCAGTGCTGCTGATATGTTGGATCTCAAAATCCAGAAAAGTTCCTCCATCTCTAGCATCACATTGTAGCAATATTTATCAAAATCAGGTCTTCAGATTTGAGGCCCTGCAGTGAAGTTATTCTCTGTATACGTGAGCCTGGCATGTAAAATGGTTTCATGAGTCTTTTTTTTTTTTCTCCCTTCAGTTCTGCACTTCAGCACAAACTAATAACTCTTTGTCACCTGGCTACCTCCCACAGGGCAGGAGAATATTCATGATTTCTTTCGAAGCTGTCCCATCCTATTGCAGTTTATGAAAAATGAATGTGACAGCCCTGCTTCTTTCAGTCAGTGTCCTTTTGATGTGTCAGAAGAGAGAAGGCTGTGAAGAACTAGGGTGCTTTTCATTCTTGCTCCTTTTGTTTTTCTGGTTTATTCCTTTCCAACTTTATTCTTCTGAAGGAGAAGTGTGGTAAGCCTCTCTCTAGCCTAGTGCTCAGGATTTTGCACTGGAGTTGTTATATTGGTAGAAATGTGTCTCTGATTGCACCATCCTAAGTGTTGGGTCTCTTGACTTTAGCCATCTTGGGGCGGGATCTCATGATTCCTTTGCTGTTAGATTAGGACCCAGGTACACGACCCATGTATTTCAACCACTTGTTACTGTGCAGATTCTGTACTCTGTTATTCAGTTACAAGTAATATGACATTCCCCTCCTTCACTCTGGAGTGGTGTGCAGCTGTCACCCCAATTCTTCGCTCCTGTGCCCTGACTTACCCTCTGTGCTGTGTGAACCCCCACTCCTGGCTCAGCCTATGCCCAGCCTCCTGCATGTAATTGGACCCTCACCCAGTGGAAGAGTGCTCCGACCAGCCACTCCTGGGATTGATCCCCAGCGAACACCCCCTGTCCCAGATGCAGCCCTGTAAACTACTGTCTTGCAAGATTGTGCTGCCCACTGCACCCTGCAAGCTCATTTACACTTGTCTGTCAATTTATCAGAGAAATTGATATGCATCAGCTCTGTCACTCCAAGTGAGGTCTCTGCATGTGCTCAATCCACATGCATTGCTTTAGAGAAAACAAACAGGCAAATGAGTTTATTGATTAATGGAAGATTTTATGATTCTAAGTCACACTATGTCAAGAGATTAATAATATGTCAAGGAGTTAGTCACAAGCAAATAAAAGATAACTCTTACTTTAAGCTAAGATTACTGTTTCAGTCTGTATTCAGTTTACCAAACAAGCTGCCTACAATATGTCTTGCAGCCAGGCCCCTCTCGCACATGAGCAGGTTCTCAGTCTTTGGTGTTACTTACAAGATGGATTCCAGGGGAGAGCCCTTAGACAAGGGTGCCGCTTTCTTTTAACAAGTTTCCTCGACACCCCTTTGAGTCAGGTGATCGTTCATGTCCAGCAATGGGTGTGATTCCTTCCAGTTGAGCCAACGTGCTCACAGGTGCTTAGGCCAGTGCATTGCTCCTGTATGCATGCCTCCTCTGTGTGCAAAAACACAGGGTTGTGTTTGTCTGCATCTATTCAAGTCATGTGAAGGACACGTGTGGGGACGTGACATGGCAGAATTTCATATCTGTACATGTGTATGAGATTGCAGGAAACATGCTACCATAACAATAATGCTCAGTATGACATGAGCAGTCCAAAAACACCTTACACAACATACTTTGCATCAAACAGTACACAGTTACACTGTAGGAGTGAACATGAATGATACCCAGATCACACTACAAGGGTGTACGCGGGGTGCATCATGTCACTAGTACATTTAGCATCTGATTCTGCAAGATGCTGAGCTCCCCTTTCTCGCCCTCCCATTACAGGCAATAATAGTTGAGGCTGCTCAGCGATCCCCAGGATTGATTGCTTAAGTAGCTTGCCTTCTCCATGCAACTTATTTCTCTTGCTATCCGAACTCTCCATTTTTCATTTAAAAAATAATTAAATAACCCCAACCCTAGATGTGTTTGCAGTAAATTTCCTGTCTTGAATGTCTGTGTGATGGGCCTAAAGTACTAAAAGCCTCTGCATATGGCCCATTTATGTATTTATTCTAACAAGCTTTAATCGTAAGCTAGGGGAAGAGGGCAGAACCAGAAAATGCGTTAACTCTCTCCTCTCATCTCTGGCCTGAGCTGAAGTCTCTCTTGTTTTTTGTCTGAGCATTCTTCCTCCTGCAAATCTCTGTGTTCACTAAGAGTTTCTCTCAGCTTCCATTAATAAGCTTCCACATCCATCCCTTCATTGCACATTCATCAGCACTTTGAGTACTTTGACAAAGTATATACCACTCTGGAAAATGAATTATCTTTGATAATGACAACAGAGTCCTGTGGCACTTCTAAAGACTAACAGATTTATTTATTGCATGAGCTTTCGTGGGAGAAAATCCCACTTCGTCAGATGCTTTGAAGATGGGAAAGTTACAGAATGGGAGGAAATTAAATGCAGGGGAGTGTATGCCATAGGATCAGGTCAGGCTGTAACAGCAAATCAAAATAGGTGTTAGGATTCAAACACTGGGGAACAGCACATAGAGGAGGGGGAGGTCAAAGCACTTGTTGTAATGAGAGAAAAATCCATAGTCCCTGTTTAACCCCAAAACAACTGAGTCAAATTTGCATATAAGTTCAAGTTCTGCAGTTTCTCTTTGAAGCTGTGATTTGTTATTCATCTGTTTCAACACAGCTATTAACAAGTCGTCAAGGGAGTGAGCAGGGAGATTGAAGTGTTCCCCTATTGGTTTTGTAATGTTGCAATTTCTGATGTCAGATTTGTGTCCATTTATTCTTTGGTGCAGAGACTGTCCTGTTTGTCCAATATATAAGGCAGAGGGGCATTTCCGGCACATGATGGCAAAAATCACATTGATGGACGAGCAGGTGAACGAGCCTTTGATGGAGTAGGTGGCTTGATTAGGCCCTGTGATGGTGTCATCAGTGTAGATATGAGGGCAAAGCTGGCAGCGTGGTCTGTTGCAGGGATATGTTCCTGCTTTAGTGTTTCTGTTGTATGATCTGTAGTTGCTGGTAAGTATCCTTTTAAGGTTAGGGGGCTGTCTGAAAGCAAGGAGAGGTCTGTCTCCTAAGGCTTGAGAGAGTGAGGGATCATCTTGTAAAATAGGCTGTAGATCTTTGATGATGTGTTGAAGAGGTCTGGCAGGGGGTTGTAGGTGGTGACCAGTGGCGTTCTGTTGTTGTTTTTCATGGGCTTCTCCTGCAGTAGTTGACTTCTGGGTACCCGTCTGGCTCTGTCAATTTGTTTCTTCACTTCTGTGGGTTTGTACTGTAGTTTTAAGAATGCCTGGTAGAGATCCTGAAGGTGTCTGTCTCTGTCTAAAGGGTCAGAGCAAATGCGGTTATATCTTAGGGCTTGACTGTACACAATGGATCGTGTGGTGTGTCGAGGATTAAAGCTCGAGGGATGAAGGTAACTATACCGATCAGTAGGTTTGCAGTATAGGGAGGTCTTTATGTGCCCATTGCTAATTTGCACTGTAGTGTCCAGAAAGTGGATCTCTTGTGTGGAGTGTTCCAGGCTAAGTTTGATTGTGTAGTGGAAATTGTTGAAATCTCTATGGAAATCTTCAAGGGCATCTTTACCATGGGTCCAGATGATGAAGATGTCATCAATATAGCGTAGGTAAAGTAGAGGTGCTTTGGGATGAGACGTGAGGAAACGTTGTTCTAAATCGGCCATAAAGATGTTGGCATATTGTGGGGCCATGCGGGTACCCATAGCAGTGCCACTGACTTGAAGGTATAAATTATCTTCAAATCTGAAGTGGTTCTGGGTGAGTACAAAGTCACAGAGGTCAGCCACAAGTTTAGCTGTGTCATCATCTTGGATAGTTCTTCTAATAGCTTGTAATCCATCCTTGTGTGGGATGTTAGTGTAAAGAGCCTCTACGTCCATAGTGGCCAGGATGGTATTTTCTGGAAGACTGTCAATGGATTGGATTTTTCTCAGGAAATCTGTAGTCTGTCTCAGATAGCTAGGTGTGTTGATAGCATAGGGTCTTAGGAGAGAGTCCACATAGCCAGATAATCCTGCTGTAAGCGTGCCAATGCCTGAGATGATGGGGCGTCCGGGGTTTCCTCTTTTATGTATTTTTGGTAGTAGATAGAATATCCCTGGATGGGGTTCTGGCGGTGTGTCTGTCTTGATTTGTTCTTGTACTGCTTTGGGGAAGACTATGGATTTTTCTCTCATTACAACAAGTGATTTGACCTCACCCTTCTCTATGTGCTGTTCCCAGTGTCTGAATGCTAACATCTATTTTGATTTGCTGTTACAGCCTCACCTGATCCTATGGCATACACTCCCCTGCATTTAATTTCCTCCCATTCTGTAACTTTCCCATCTTCAAAGCGTCTGACGAAGTGGGATTTTCTCCCACAAAAGCTCATGCGATAAATAAATCTGTTAGTCTTTAAAAGTGCCACAGGACTCTGTTGTCTTTCTACAATAGACTAACACGGCTACCCCTTTGGAATTTGACTATCTTTGATAATGGTATGTTGGCATCAATGATACCACTTCTGCTCAAAGTTCAGCACATGCATAAATGTTTAAAGGATCAGGGCCTTAGGTAACGCATTCCAGCTGCTGATCTAGCAGTTCTAGGTGCATCAAAAATTACTTCCTATAATCTGTAATCTTCCTTTGTATAATATTATTTCTATAACAACCTTGTGCTAGGTGAAGAAGGTCAAAAGACCTACCCCCTGCCTGAAAAGGGCTTGCTGTCTAAGCAGGCAGCATGTGGACAATGAATAGGAGATGGGAGGTGACTAAAGCCCCATGAATGAATGGATGCATTAGGCTATGTCATATTAGTTCTAGTTTTTTCCAAACTTGTTCTGTAGTTGTGATGAAGTGGGAATATTTTTGAGAGTCTAGTGAGTGCCTCAGTTTTCCTAATGTGCCGCATGGTTACCCCATGGGTGAAAAAGACCAGTTTACTTTCAGAGCAGGCTAAGAGAATAAGTGTGGGTGTGGCCTAGCTGTCTGGGCCCGGTCCCCATATCAGTGGAGCATTTGAGAAGATAATGCAAATCTAATCACTGGGACATTGACACCTACCACCCAATGCCCCAGGGGAAGGCAGGATTTCCTCCCCTTTCAGCAGGGAGCTGAACAATATTCCCCAGCTGGAGAAGGAGGACTGGAGAGATGTGAGGTGGGGGAATAAGACTTGACTTCTGGAAGGAGTCAGGGTTGTCATCTGGAGTCTGAGGGCAGGTCTATACTTCCCACCATTATTGGCGGCAATTGAAGGGAGATACGCACGTTACTTAAAATAACATGCATATCTCCCTTCGACTTCGTAATGTCCAGCACGTACACTGTGCTGAGTTGAAGGGAGGGCCCTCCCTTCAACTCAGTGCTACTCCAGTTGCCTGGCTGGTGTTCAAGGATCAACTTCCAGATTGACTGTGTGGGTCTTTACAGATCCAGTCATTGATCTGGAAGATCGATTTGATGATGGCGAATTTGCCACCATCAGTGAAGATAAACCTTTTGGAAGGAGATCAGAGGGAGAGACAGACACAGCTCGAACCAGACAGTTTATTACTGCTTGGCAGGGGTTAAACTAAGGGAGAACGCACTGGAACACAGTTCTGGGGCCCACAAATTTGAGGGGCCAGAGCTCTGGGGCCCCTAAAAATAGAAAAATCCAGTGGAACACATGTTCTGCCCTGCCCTGGCTGCTGGCAGGTCCTACACCCCACCATTGTTAATCACAATACTTATTGTGTTATGCAGTGTTTGCTAGTTTGTGACAATAATTGTTATAGACAAATGCCATATAAAATTATAAATATTTTTATGGAGCGATAACTGATGCATGTGGTACCGAGAAGTGGTTGCAAATGCCTACTGGGCTGGGGCCTGCACATGCATGAAGGAGGCCCACACAATACGGTAAGGGGGCCCGGAGATTAGGAGGGTTCCGGGGCCCGTCAAATTATACTTTAACCACTGCTGCTTGACTAGGCAGAGTGGACTGTGCTTTCACCTTCAGTTCTTAATACTTCCCTAAAGACTTCCTATGTTGTGTTACAGCTAATGACTAAACCTGATTGTTTTGGCAAGATTGTATTCACTGCAAATGCTTGGTGAAGGCCTGGAGGCCCTGTCTAAGGAGGAAGTGAAGCTGCATGACTTACTCTGAAGGAAGAGTGACCCTCCCCCGCGGTCTGGCACACTGGAGGGGTTCATTATAAAGACTGTTCCGAAGCTGGAGTGTAGCACCAATCCTGTGAATCTGTGACAATAGAAAACACTAGATAATCTCTCAGGCCTTGTCTACACGATCAGCTTAACGCGCAGGAAAAGTCATTACCGCGCGATAGCAAGCACGTTGTACATACGTGCAATGGTGATGTTGCGCGTCAAGTACCTTGTTGAAGCGCAATCCAACAACTACTTTGACGAGAGTGGTAATAGCTGTTGTGGAACATCTGTTGCGCATTTGCGCTCGTGTGCACGCTTACCGCGCAATGATTGGCCTCCGGAAGTGTCCTAGCATTCCCAAGTCGTCCTCTCTGGACTTCCCCCCACCCGCTCTTTGGCAACGACGAAACTGTCCCCGCCCTGATTTGATCACCGGGATTTTCAAATTGATCGTCAGTTTCATTTACTGTTGTCTTCCTCGTGGAGTGGAGTGCAGCAGCAGTTTTCCCAGTAGCAATGGCGGCCCGTCGCGGAAGATGCGCACCCCTTTGGACCACGGCAGAGGTTCTTGACCTGATCAGCATCTGGGGAGAGTCCGTTGTGCAGGTGCAGCTTTGCGGCAGCAGACGAAATTATGATACATTTGGCATAATTTCTTGGGCAATGACGGAGAAAGGTTATGATAGAGACACAGTGCAGTGTAGATCGAAGGTGAAGGAGCTAAGAATCAGCTATCAGAGAGCGAAGGAGGCAAACCGCCGTTCGGGTTCAGCGCCTGCTACATGCAGGTACTATAATGAGATAGAAGCCATCCTCAGTGGGGACCCCACAACTACTGCCAAGAGTCCCGTGGACACATCGGCCCCCCCCTCATCCAGTGAATGCCAGAGCCGAGCAGGATGAGGACATTGTTGAGGAGGAGGAGGAGGAGGAGGAGATGGAGGATGACCTGGAGGAAAGCGCAACGGTGTGTCGCCAGGAGCTCTTCTGCACCCCCGCTGAGACGTCCACCCAAGGCTTGAACTGCAGCGTGTCCTCTGAGGCGGCAGAGGGGGGTTCCAGTAAGTTTCTCCTTCGTGCAGCTATGGCTCCCGCTAAAATATCATTGTCCGGTGTGGGGGTGCTTTCTGGTCCCCGCTGTGCACGCCATTTACTCTGCCTTCATTAGAAGTGCATCAACACAAGCAGTTATTGTAAAATAATCTTCTGCATTTAGGTCAGTAAAGGTTTCCTCAATGTACCTCCAGAGCCTACTACTCAGGTTAGATGGGAGAGCGTTTGTGTCTACGCTCCCAAAGACGGATACTCTGCCTCGCCAGCTGCAAAGCACAGCCCTGGGAACCTTAGCAGCAGACAGTGCTGCAGCATATGGTCCCGGCTTGCAACCGGCGGCATGTAGGAGATGTATTCTAGCAGGCAGGGGCACTCTGAGGAGAGCGATATCGGGTTCCATCTCTGTGCCCAACGGTGATTATTAGCCCCCAGTAAAGCTGTCTACTAGGACGTACCTTGTCCGCTTCAGCGAGGCATAGGATGTTGACCGCCCTGCACCTTCCAGAGTAATGTGCTACTGGAAGGTTAATTTTCTTATCATGCCTATGTGTTAACAGCATCTTTAAAATTATTTCTTTCTTTAGAACCAACCATGACAAGGCCGGTGTCTACCCCAGCTGACCGAATGAGAAACATTCGGCGGCGTGCACGAAGGAACAGGGAGGATATATTCCAGGATGTGTTGAAAGCTACACAGGAGTCCTTGAAAGCAGCACAGGAATCTTCCGCGGAGAATAGAGCATGCAGAGCTGAATATCAGCAGATATGGAAGAAACAGATCGATGAACTGATAAGCGTCATGAAAGAGCAAACAGAACTGTTCAGGAGCGTGGTCGCTTCCATGAACCAGGCGACTGAGGCGCGGGCTCCACTACAGACACTTCAGCCGTGTCTGCCTCCCACTCCCCGTAGTCCTTACAAGCATTTCTTTGAAGTGCACCCGTCCCACCGTGAAATTCCAACATCGAGCTCCCCCCCCCGGTACTTTCTAGAGCCCCGCAGCTACACACACCTGTAACCCCAACCTTCTAGGTTTGAATAAAAACAAAATAAAATCATTTGAGTATGGCTTTATTTGTACACATTTATAATTTCAGAAGGTGCACCTGATGTGTCCTGAAAGTTAACTCATGGAGGGCGTAATTGAAATGTTCCTTGAGTGCCTCCCTTATGCGAGAAGCTTCCCTTTAGCCCCCCTAATACTCCTAGTGGCTGGCTGTTCGTATGCCTCCTCGAGGCGTTGTGCCTCCGTAGCCCACACAGGGCAAAACTTCTCCCTTACTTTCACAAATATTATGTAGCACACAACAAGACGCAATCACAGCGGGGATGTTGTCCTCCGACAAGTGCAGCCGCCCATACAAACAGCGCCAGCGGCCTTTTAAACGGCCGAAGGCACACTCCATAGACATTCTGCAGCGGCTCAATCTGTAATTGAACCGCTCCTTGCTGTGATCTAGGTTACCGGTGTAGGGTTTCATGAGCCATGGCGTCAGTGGGTATGCTGGGTCTCCGAGGATAACTATGGGCATCTCCACACCCCCCACTGTAATTTTTTGATCAGGGAAGAAGGTACCCCCTTGCAGCTTCTGGTACAGACTGGAGTTCCTGAAAATGCGGGCATCATGCACCTTTCCCGACCACCCAGCATTGATGTCTGTAAATCGCCCCTTGTGATCCACGAGTGCTTGCAGCACCATGGAGAAGTAGCCCTTCCTGTTGATGTACTTGGTAGCGAGATGGTCCGGTGCCAAAATAGGGATGTGTGTGCCATCTATGGCTCCCCCGCAGTTCGGGAATCCCATGGCAGCAAAGCTGTCCACAATCTCACTAACATTCCCCAACGTCACCGTCCTCCGTAGCAGAACGCGATTGATGGCGACCGGTAGCAGTCAGGAGTCGCCATCTTCCAAACAGCTATCGCTACACGCTTCTCCATAGTGAGGGCTGATCTCATATTGGTGTCTTTCTGTCGCAGGGCAGGGGCCAAGTCTGAGCACAGTTCCATAAATGTTGCTTTCCGCATTCGGAAGTTCTGTACCCACTGCTCGTCATCCCACAGCTGCATAACGATGCGATCCCACCACTCGGTGCTCGTCTCTCGCGATCAGAAACGGCGTTGCACCGTGTGCAGATGGTCGGTGAAGGAGAAGAGCAACGCGGTGCTGTTGCTCTGCATAGCATCGATCAGCCCCTGCTCCTCTGTGTCATCCTCTGACTGGGAGCTCAGAACGTAATGAGCAACCAGCCGAGATGTGTTCAGCATGTTGAGGGCGAGACTAGAGACCAGAGCAGGATCCATGCTGTCGCTGATTTTTGCTTTCCAGTGGCGCGCTCCGTGAAGACACTAGAAAATAGGCACGAGTTGCTATTGGCAACGCGGAAGACGCAAGGGAAACGCAATGCACCACGGGAAACATATAGTTTACCCATGGTGCTTTGTGCTCCTTTCCTTCATCCCGTGATTCCAAGCGCGGATTCTGGGGAAATGGAACGCTGGGATACGTGCCTAGAATTCAGTGCGCTAATGTGCGATACAGCAAGGACTTCTGCTCCGTTACAAGGAGCGATGTGTGTATGCGCTACACCGCGATAAAC
>ML685792.1:9894771-9926573 GCA_007922175.1 Pelusios castaneus | reverse complement strand
GGAAGGGAGTTCCAAGTAAAACAAGGGTTGTCTGAATAAAAGCACAGAACTGAGAGCAGAAGAAGGGCATGAAGATATAAATATAGAATGTCGGTAAAAGCGTATGACTCATCCTGCCATAGTAGCACAGTGCTGAATTTATTTGCAGAAGTACACAGAACAGTAAACCTATGGTAATACTATAATGCATTTGCAAATAGTTTTTTCCACAGCTGGTTGATGTTTTATGCATCCTGGCATTTTAAAGGTATCACTAAATAGCACTTAATTTTTTTTCTCCCTACTTTTCATTATGACACGGTTGTTTTTAGATGAAAAGTCAAGCCCTCTATTGAACCTTGAGTGCAGCAATTTTGTTTTCTAGGGTAGAGATGAGTTAGATTTGTTTTTAATTATGTAACTAAATTTAGGCAGCAATCTGCATTTTTAAGACATTGCTAATAAAAGTCTAAAAGTGAGAGATGCATAATAGTTAGAATTTAAAATGAGCCAGAGCACAGCTGGTGAGGCAGAGTCGTGTCTCTCTAATCAGGAGGGGAGAGAAATGAAAGGGCATTTTCTCAGTTTGCAAAATGAATGCAAGGAATGATATGTGGCTTAACATAACCCCCTGATGGGGTTGTTTCTGATAGGATGTCAGACTGCAGAAATAACTGTGTGTACTGGAAAGAAGCCCACATTTCAGTCTGTCATTGGCAAATAGTTCTCAGTTAATTAGATTTTACAAAGAATAGGTTTCATTTTAATTTATTCCAAATGTAATTGTTCCAGTTTGTCCATAGCCTCATCTGACATTTAAGGTTACAGTGTGTTCTCAGGGAAATCGAACATCACAGTATCTTCTACAGATTCTTGCTGAATGTCTAGCAAAGCACTTAAGTGCATATGTATTTTTAAGCATGTAAAAAGCTTCATTGTCTGAATATTGCCCATCTTCAGCCTTCAGACAGTGTAAATGTGGGGGAAAGAAAGAAACATTTCTCTGGTTTTATTTTTCTAATAGAATCATAGAATAATAGGGATGGAAGGGACCTCACGAGGTCATCTAGTCCAACCCCCTGCTAAAAAGCAGGACCACTCCCACTAAATCACCACAGCCAGAGTTCTGTCTAACTGGGCCTTAAATATCTCCAAAGATGGAGATTCTACCACCTCCCTAGATAGCCCATTCCAATGCTTCACCACCCTCCTAGTGAGAAAGTTTTTCCTAATATCCAACCTTGACCTCCCCAGCTGTAATTTGAAACCATTGCTTTTTGTTCTGTCCTCTGTTACTACCGAGAACAGCCTAGCTCCCTCCTCTTTGGAGCACCCCTTCAAGTAGTTGAAGGTTGCTATCAAATCTTCCCTCAGTCTTCTCTTCTGTAGACTAAATAAGCCTACTTTCTTCAGTCTCTCCTCATAAGTCATGTGCCCCGGCCCTCTAATCATTTTTGTTGCCCTCCGCTGGACTCTTTCTAATTTGTCCACATCCTTTCTGTAGTGGGGAGCCCAAAACTGGACACAGTATTCCAGATGCGGCCTGACCAGTGTCGAATAGAGGGGAATTATCACATCCCTCGATCTGCTGGCAATACTCCTACTGATGCAGCCTAATATGCCATTGGCCTTTTTGGCAACAAGGGCACACTGTTGGCTCACATTCATCTTCCCATCCACCATAACCCCCAAGTCCTTTTCTACAGCACTGCTACTTAGCCGATCGGTCCCCAGTCTGTAGCAGTGCATGGGATTTTTCTGTCCTAAGGGCAGGATTTTGCACTTGTCTTTGTTGAACCTCATGAGGTTTCTTTTGGCCCAGTGTTCCAATTTGTCCAAGTCTCCCTGGATCCTGTCCCTGCCCTCCAGAGTATCTACCATTCCCCCCAGGTTGGTGTCATCCGTGAACTTACCAAGCACGCAGTCTATCCCATCATCAAGATCATTAATAAAGATGTTGAACAGAACCGGCCCCACTCCACTCGTTACCAGTTGCCAACTAGACATCGAGCCATTGATTCCTACCCGCTGAGCCCGTTGATCTAGCCAGTTTTCTATCCACCATACGGTCCACTCATCCAACCTATACTTCCTTAACTTGCCGACAAGAATGCTGTGGGAAACCGTAGCAAAAGCCTAGCTAAAGTCGAGGTATACCACATCAACGGCTCTTCCCACATCCACAAATCCAGTCATCTCATCATAGAAGGAAATCAGGTTGGTCAGGCATGATTTGTCCTTGGTGAATCCATGTTGACTGTTCCTAATTACTCTATTTTTCTCCAAGTGTTTCAGGATGAATTCTTTGGGGACCTGCTCCATGATTTTCCCAGGGATTGAGGTGAGGCTGACTGGTCTGTAGTTCCCCGGATCCTCCTTTTTCCATTTCTTGAAGATAGGTACTATATTTGCCTTTTTCCAATCCTCCAGGACCTCCCCCGTTCGCCACGAGTTCTCAAAGACAATGGCCAGCGGCTCTGCAATCCCTTCCGCCAACTCCCTCAGCACCCTCGGATGCAGTTCATCCGGTCCCATGGACTTGTGCACATCCAATTTCTTTAAGTAGTCCCTAACCTGACTTTCCATCACCGAGGGCCGCTCTTCTCTCCATTCTGCATTACCCCGTGTAGTAGCCTGGGAGCTGGCCCTCCCTGTGAAGACTGAAGTAAAAAAAGCATTGAGTACTTCAGCCTTTTCTGCATCATCCACCACGAGGATGCCTGCCCCATTCAGTAAGGGACCTACACCACCCCTGATCCTTTTCTTGTTGCTGACATACTTGTAGAACCCCTTTCTGTTATCCTTCACATCCCTTGCTAGCTGCAACTCCAGTTGTCCTTTGGCCTTTCTGATTTGATCCCTGCAGTCCCGAGCAATATCTTTATATGCCTCCCTTGTCATCTGTCCAAGCTTCCAGTTCTTGTAAGCTTCCCTTTTATGTTTCAGCTCACCGCAGAGTTCTCTGCTAAGCCACGCTGGTCGCCGTCCACATTTGCTGTTCTTTCTGCACATTGGAATGTTATCTTCCTGTGCCTTCAACAGGATTTCTTTAAAATACAGCCAGCTGTCTTGGACACCTTTCCCCTTCAGATCAGCCTCCCAAGGGATCCTGCCCATCAGGTCCCTAAGGGAGCCAAAATCTGCTTTTCTGAAGTCCAGGGTATGTGTTCTGCTTCTTTCCTTCCTTCCATTGATCAGGATCCTGAACTCTACCATCTCATGGTCGCTGCTGCCCAGGTTGTCATTTACTTCTACTTCCCTGATCAATTCTTCTCCGTTTGTGAGCAATAGGTCTAGAGATGCAAGGCCCCTAGTTGGTTCCTCCAGCATTTGTCCTAGGAAGTTGTCCTGAATATTCTCCAAAAACTTCCTGGATTGCCTATGCACTGCTGTATTGCCTTCCCAGATCTCAGGATAATTGAAGTCACCCATAAGAACAAGGGCCTGCGATCTGGAAACTTCTGTTAGTTGTCCATAGAACGCCTCATCCACCTCCTCCTTCTGGTCTGACGGTCTGCAGCAGACACCCACCATGACATCCCCTTTGTTGCATTCTCCTCTAAACTTAACCCACAGACTTTCAACCGGCTTGTTTCCACTTTCATAGTGGAGCTCTGAGCAGTCATACAGCTCTTCTACATATAGCGCTACTCCTCCCCCCCTCCTTCCCTGCCTGTCCTTCCTGAACAATTTATATCCATCCATGGCAGTGCTCCAGTCATGCAAGTTATCCCACCACGTTTCTGTTATTCCAATTATATCATAGTTCCTTCTCTGTGCCAGTACTACCAATTCTTCCTGCTTGTTTCCCAGGCTCCTCGCATTTGTGTATAGACCCTTAAAATACTGGGCCGATTGCCCTACTTTGCCCTGTCGATTCTCCCTCCTGTCGCATCTTCCTCCTTGCAATTTCTCCCGGTGTCCTCCTTCCCCACTCGCCGGAGGTATTATGACTTCATTAGGACATAAAAAACAATTATTTGATTTCCCCCCCCCCCCAGTTCCAACTACCCTCTCTTTTATTCCTGCTGTTACAACCCCAGCACCCCCCAAGTTCCATCTGTTCCCCCAGGCCTCCCTCAGTTTCACTTACCTGTGGGCTTTGGTCACCTTTCCCCTTCAAACCTAGTTTAAAGCCCTCCGCACTAGGTTAGCCAGTCTGCTTCCAAATACGCTCTTCCCCTTCCTCGATAGGTGGAGTCCATCTCTGCCTAGCAGTCATTTCTGAAACAGCACCCCATGGTCGAGGAAGCCAAAGCCCTCCTGGTAACACCATCTTCACGGCCAGGCATTCACCTCCAGGATGCATCTGTCTCTGCTCAGGCCCCTACCCGTGACCGGAAGGATCGAGGAGAACACCACCTGTGCATGAACTCCTTCACCCATGGTCCCAGAGCCCTGTAGTCACTTTTGATCTGCTGAGGGTCACCTCTTGCAGTATCATTGGTTACCACATGGATGAGTAGCATGGGGTAGTAGTCAGAGGGACGGATGATTCTCAACAATCCCTCCATAACGTCTCAGATGTGGGCCCCCGGCAGGCAGCATACCTCCCGAGAGGCCTTGTGAGGGCGACAGATGGATGCCTCCATCCCCCTCAGAAGAGAGTCCCCAACCACCACAACCCGACATTTCCTCCTGAGTGTGACGGTTGTGATCCTCCCAACCTCGGGGTGCATGGCTTCTCCTCTTCCACCTCATTGCTCGTCTGTAGCGCTGCGTAGCGGTTCTTTACGACAAGGGAGGATGGGATGGGAGCAGGGGTGGAGCACTGTCTGCTGCCAGAAGTAACCAGCTGCCAGCGTCCACCCTGTGCCAGAGCCATCTCATCCTTCTCCGAGGGTGTGGCAGCAGTCTTTTGCATCTGGATATGTTCCTGATCCTTGCATGTTTCCTTATGGATACTATCCAGGAACTTCTCCAGGGCATGGATACTCCTGAGCCTAGCCACCTCCTCTTGTAACTCTCCCACCTGCTTCCTGAGAGATTCCATCAGAAGACACCTGTCACACTGAATGATCTCCCCAGCCTGACTGTCTGTGAGTGGGAAATGCAGGCCACAGTCCTTGCAAGTCCATGCCAGATCTGGGTGGAGATATCCATGGTCAGAATGTCTGTCTAGACATAGATGGAGGCAGAGGAGACAGAAGCAGTGCTATGGAGGACAAACTATGGAGGCTGTTCAAAGCTTCTTAAAGGTTTGGAATGTTAGTTGCAGTCCTAACAGAGATGGCTCAGAGGACAGAATGCAGGAGAAATTATCAGAAGTGCACAATAATTAGCATGATACGTTGAATCTATCATATGATCCTGCCAATTACAAACCAAAGCTTCAAAGAGAAACTGCAGAATTGGAATTCATATGCAGGTTTGACACTGTCAACTTAGGGCTGAATAGACTGTTTTTTTCCCCATTAGAAGAAGTAATTTTGCTTTCCTTCCCCCCACCTCCCTCCTATATGCTGTTATCCACTGTTTGAATCTAAACAATTGCTTTGATTTGCTGTAACAGTCTAACCTGATCCTTAGAGCTCTGCACGCAGGGCCGTCCTTGGGGGGGGAGGGGAAAGGGTGAACGGGGCGATCGCCTGGGGCCCCGTGGTTATGTGGACCCCGTGCTGTCCCGCTCCCAGCTGGGGGCAGTGCGGGGCACATGCTGCGGCCCCCCTGTATGGCAGGACTTCACCCTTCCCCCGCTGCCTTTGGCTAAAGTATATAAAATATACAGACACCAAGAGGGATATGGGTCATAAAAAGAATGAATATATTGAAACTAACAACAGATTCAAAATGGACTTCTTGAATTTTTGCATGAGAACTCATGAATTTTCATGAAAAAAAGGGATGTAAAAAATTTTACATAAAGATCCCCATAGTAACTTTGACCAAATAAAGTTTTACCATTCCCCATGAATATTCAGAGATTGTGTAATATTACTATAAATGCATTTATGAGTAGTAACAAGGAACCTAGAATATTAACTATTTTTCATATATAATTTTGTTAGAATTTATGAACAAATAACTTAGTGAATGTCAGATTCACTGACATCCCGCTTAACACAGGCTATAGAACTGCCTCAAAATAGTTCCTGGAGCATATCTTTTAGAAAAAACATCCAATCTTCATTTTAAAATGCTCAGTGATGGAGAATCTACCATAATGCTTGGTAAATTGTTCCAATGGTTAATTACCTTCACCATCAAAAATTTCCATCTTATTTCGGGTCTCAATTCATCTAGCTTTGATTGCCAGCCATTGGATTATTATACCTTTTTCTGCTAGACTAATGAGCCCATTATTAGATATTTGTTTCTCATATAGATCATTACCGACTAAAATAAACTCGTAACCTTCTCTTGGTTAAGCTAAATATATTAAACTCTTTGAATCTGTCAATACAACACATTTTCTTGTCAGTCTTGTGGCTCTTCTCTGAACACTCTCCAGTTTGTCAACTTCCTTTTTGAATGCTGGACACCAGAACAGGACACAGCATTCCAGCAGTGGGTGCACTAATGATAAATACTCAGGTAAAATAATCCCTCTACTCAAGATTCCTGTTTATGCATCCCAGGATTGCATTAGCTCTTTTGGCCACAGCATCACACTGAAAATGCATCTTCAGCTAATTATCTACCATGACCCACAAATCTTTTTCAGAACCGCTGCTTCCTATTGTTGAGTCCCCTATTATGTTAGTATGGTCTATGTTTTTTGTTTCCAGATATGTAAGTTTACATTTAACCATATTAAAACACACATATTGTGTGCTTATGCTCAATTTATCAGTTGATCCAGATTGCCCTGAATCAGTGACATGTCCTCTTCATTATTTACCACTTCCCCAATTTTTATGTTATCAACAAACTTTGTGATGACTTTATCTTTTTCTTCCTGGTCATTGGTAAAAATAGTGCAGGGCCAACAACGGATGTCTGTGGGACCCTGCTGGAAATGCATCAAATCAATGATGATTCCCCATTTACAGTTACATATCGAGACCTATCAATTAGCCAGTTGTTAATCCATGTAATGTGTGCTATGTTAATTTTTATATCATTCTCGTTTTTCATCTGAATATCATGTGATATCAAGTCAAATGCCTTACAGAACTCTAAGCATATTATGTTAACTCTATTAACTTTATCAGACAAATTTGTAATCTCAGTAAAAAAAAAAAAAAAAAAAAAAAAAAAAGTCAAATCAATTTGATAGGCTCTATTTTCCTTAGAACCATGTTGTTTTACATTAATTCTATTACTCTCCTTTAATTCTTACTTTATTAATTGAGTCCCCTGTCAGTTGTTCCATTATCTTGTCCAGGATCAATGTCAGGCTGACAGACCTATAATTATCTGAGTCATCCCATTTATCCTTTTAAAAAATTGTCACAACATAAGCTTCCTTTGAGTCTTCTGGAAGTTTCCCAGTATTTCTAGACTTGGTGACAATCAACAGTAATGGTCCAGTAAGCTCCCCAGCCAGCTCTTTTAAAACTTTTGGGTGCAACTTATCTGAACCTCCTGGTTTAAAATATGTCTAACTTTAGTAGCTTCTGTTTAACATCCTCCAGAGAGACTAGTGCAATGGAAAGAGTATCATCATCCTTATCATCCTCCATTTGTCCCCTAATATAGAACTGAAATATTTATTGAATGCTTCTGCCATTTCTGTATTATTATTATTGTTTGTTTATTTATTGACAATTCTTCCATTTATATGTAGTAATGGACCAATACTATTATCAGGATTCTATTTATTTATAATATATTAAAAAAACTCCTTATTGTCCTTAACTCTGCTAGCCATAGTTTTTGTTTGTTTGTTTGTTGTTGTTATTTTTTTTTAAACTTTGGGTCCCTTTGTTTCCCTTATCAGTTTTCTACAGTTTCCAACTTCTGAATTACATTCATTTCTTCTATTTTTATATATTCTTATTTTATTTTTTATAGCTGCCTTCATTTCCCCTCTAAACCAGCACAGCCTTCTTCCCCGATTGTGCCTCTTTTGGGTGTCAAGTAAAGTGTAGTTTAAATGTAGTTAATAGTGATGACAAGGTAATGTAATCACGGTATAACTTTAAAATAGTGAAAACTATAACTTTAGACAAAAATAAATCTGAAGTGCTGTGGAAGAAACAAATCAACATTTACTAAAATTCTTATCTGGTTTTAAAAAATGGGTCAGTTTCAATGTCAAATGTACAAAACCAAAATGACTATTTATAGTGTACCTGAACACCCCATATGGCTGAATAGATTGATTAGGAAAGGGCTAAGAAAGAAAAATAACATACTTTACATTCCTGACAGCATAATAAGAAAGCATGGTGAAGGGTACAATGTCAGACAGAAATGTAGGTGTTATAAACAATGTCATTAGACATGATCTACTCCACTGACTTTGGGAGCTGATTTCTGTTTTCCTTCACAGTGGAAGTGTATTTGAAGGAGGATCTAAATTAAATCTTGAGAACTTTCATGAGGCTTAAATGTGGCTTAAAAAATGAGGTCCCAATTCATCTAGCATTTAAACACGTTTGTTCGGCAAAGCACTTTTGTAGTCCTCTGTAGTGTGGGGCACAGAGTGAAGTTCTGGAACACCCTTCCAATAGCTGGTGGAATCTCTGTACCTTCAAGTCTTTAAACCATGATATGATGACTTTAAGAACTAACATAAGTTAGGGGCTTATTACAGGAGTGGGTGTCTGAAGTTCTGTGGCCTGTGTTGTGCAGGAGGTCAGACTGGATGATCATATTGGCCTGTTCTGACTTTACAGTCTGTGAGTCTATGTGCCTAAGGGATTTTCTGATTAGCACCTAGTGTATTGGGGGCTATCAGCTTCAAGAATTGGAGAAACTCAAGAAATGACCTTATGTACTGGAGAGAAGCCCATGTCTCAGTCTATCATTCCACTGATGTCTGTGGAACTACTCATGAGTTCATAGGTAAGCATTAGCTTAAGGGCTTTCATGGATTGGAGTCGGCATGCTGAGCGCCTTGCAGGATCAGCCTCTTACTAAACACTGGTTTAAAACGACTTCCAGCATGGTGTACTCTGAGTCCCGTCCCATGAGTTGCGGGATTGTCTTCTGCGTGCTAAGTCTTTTTATCTCGTCTGTTCTTGAACACCTCAAGTTCTAATGCCTTAGCAACACACCTTGTTAAATGTACTTCATTGTGTAATTGAGTCACTGCTAAAAGTGTTTTAACTTGTAATTAAAAATTGTCCTTGTCTAATTTTAGATCAATATTCCTTGTTATATCATCTTTCATTCTTAAGTAATTCATCTCTCCGCCTCTTATCCTATGTGACTAATATGTATTTTTAGGCAATGATTGAATGCGCTCTATATTACAGGTGGCTGAATAGCAATGCTTCCTATTAAGGGTGTCTAATATTCTCCATCCTAAGGCTATGGTTTAGTCAGGGGTATTTTTAGTAGAAGTCAGGGACAGGTCATGGTCAGTAAACAAAAATTCATGGCCCCTTTTACTATAAATACCTCTCACTAAATCTTATCTGCTCCTGGGGCCCCATTGCTCTGTGAAGCCCTTGGGGCTGATGGTTGGCCAAGCTTTGTTGGTGGGGGCTGACTGCCCCCAGCCACCCACTGCTCCGAGCCCCTCGGCAGCCGTTTGCGGATGGCCTCCAGGGCTGTCCCTTGGGCTGTCTCTCTGGCTGTTTTTAAGGTGCCAGCTTGAGCAATGTCAGTGTGCCTCTGTCTACCTATGCTAGGAAGAAGGCTCTCAGCTGCAGTGTAGACGTACTCATAGGATCTGAATCCAAGACCTATCAGTAGCATGTGACTTTCTCGACCTATGGAAGTCCATTTTTGTCTGTAAAATGAGTTTAATGATTGTTGGCTTCATTTATAAAGCAGTTGAGAGTTAAAGGTGAAAAGCTCTGCCTAAGTGCTGTATACGTCAAACATGTCTGTGCTTGGGGTAACAGCTCTATAGTAAAGGCCCCATGTGTTGTACCATGGAAGGGAACTGAACTCTGTTGACACTATTTAAAATAAGTGTGTTTTTGGGGGGAGGAACAAAATTCTGTTTCCTTCCAAACAAATCAATATATTTAAAATGTTTAATAATGGTTGTGAACATAGGAACATACAAGTGGCCATACTGGCTCAGACAAATGGTCCTGCTTGCTCAGAATCTTGTTTTCTAGTAGTAACCAATGCCAGGTGCCTCAGAGGGAATGAACAGAACAGGCAATCATCAAGGGAGCCATCCTCTGCCATCCACTCCCAGCTTTTTGGCAAGCAGAGGCCAAGGACACCCATATAATGGGGTTGCATCCCTGCCCATCATGTGGCACCATCCCCTCATACCCATTACCATGAAGAAGGAAACCATTATTTTGTAGCTAACAGAAATTTGTGAAGAAGACCTAAATAGAGGCACAGGATTTCTCTATGCCAAATACTGGGAAGGAAAGGAAATCTCTTATAATTTAACATAAGCTATTTTATATGTAGAAATTTCCAGAGGGGTAGCCGTGTTAGTCTGTTGTGCAGCAAAAGATGAGAGTCCTGTGGCACCTTATATACTATAACCCACTTTGTCAGATGCATCTGACGGAGTGGGTTATAGTCCACGAAAGCTTATGCTGAAGAAAATCTGTTAGTTTATAAGGTGCCACAGGACTCTCGGTTTTTTTTTTTTTTTTTAATTTTGTGTGTGTGTCTTAAAATGAAAAGGTTTATTTTGTAAAACAAACACACAAGAATTCTGTACATCACATCTAGAGGATGCAATTTACCGAGGCAATTCAATACTTTTTGAATGCTGAATGCTGACGTTTGCAATGAGTTCAACAAGTTTCTCGGCTACATTTTAATATTTTCTCTGTCCCCATACTCGAAAGAGTAAGTAGCTTCCTCATTTTTTCATTGCTGTGTTGTCTGAGCTTTTAGATAAGGTACAATAAACAGTACAGAGAGGAGACTGTTCTAGCTTTGAAATTGGTTATCCAAACATTGTCTGGGTGTGTTGGTGGAATAATCCACAGCTGTGTGTTTGTATTTAGAAACTGGCAAGGTCTTCACCTGGGGTAGAGCAGATTATGGGCAACTTGGAAGGAGTACAGTTGTTGACGATGGACAAAGAGAGAAGGTGCAGAGATCATCTGAACAGCATGTGGAGCAGCTGTCTAATGTGCCGGTTTCAGTGCCTTGCCTGGCTGGAGCATCTCAGGTAAGAGAAAAAAAAATGTCCTTTTCTCAGTTTTAGGATGTCTTCTTTTGCAGAAGTCAAGAAGCCCAGAATGAAATCCCCCCCCCCCCCCCCCCAAAACTTTCCTCAAAATGAAACAACAAACAATTCTTCTCCATCCAACCTCCCCCCGACCCCGTATTCTGAATTTAATTTGATTGTTATTTGTAATTCTTAAAAAAAATCATTGTGTTCTGAAGCAAGTTTGTTCTTGGTAGAAGCCATCAGTGAGGTACTGGAGTTTTCCTTAGCAAAATGATGGCTTCAAATTTGGTATCTTCCTTAGGTGTCAGCTTTGAAGTCGAAGTTGTTTCTGCTGTAATACTGGGAGGTATAAGCCTAACTGATTTCAGTGTTGCTTTCTTCTGAAGAAATCTGAATATGCTACAATTAAACCAGTGGTCTTCCTGCATGTCACGCTGTTTTGTCATACTGACTTTCACTCTTAAGACCATAGTGCTTTTAGTTTTGAAATAAGAAAAAGTCTTCCTTTAAGAGGCAACTGAATCGAGACTGGACAAATAAATTAGTATAACTGGAAGAAATGAAGTTACACAGCATGGCAAGTAGACAGTCACTTGACTGGAATTGACGATCTCTAAGCACATGATTCAAAACCTTTGGAACTCATTGGAAAAAGTTCCATGGACTGTAGTGGGCTTTGGATCAGGCCCTAAATGACAGAAAGAAAATTTCTCAGAGACTGGTTTTGTTAGTGCATTCAATGACAACTTTTGAAAAGAGTAATAGAGTTATTTTTGATGCAAGTGAACAGTCAAACTTACAGGAGCCAAAGTTGAACTACTAACAAAGAGCCTGGAAATTTTGACACTGTTTAAGCAGTAAATGGGTGTGGTGCAACCAGTGAAATAGAAAGACTAGGCAGAAAAAATAGTCTTCTGTACTGAATGCAACAGTGTAAACTTAGAAATTCCTGGAAATGATTAGGCCCTATAGAGTGACTTCTTTCCAGATCAGGCCTTCATATAGTTTCTTCTATAGTTTGAAGTTTTTTGCTATGCCTCTTGAACTAGATCATACCAGTATACATTATTGCCTCTGGGGAATGAAACTTCCCAGACTCATTATCTGTATTAGGAATTTGCATGACCTCCCCAGTGACTTTGGGTCCGATAAAAAAAAATGTTTTAATCTCCCCCATTCAGCCAGGAATACAATCACTAGCTCACAAATACATAAAACATTTATAAAGTTGGTATGATAACCTTTGGAAATCTCATGTATCTATAGCATCTGTTGCATCTCACTATAATAACTTCTGAATATTCCATGCTTCCAAAGCATTGCATTTGTCACAATAGGCTTGGGAAAATATTGTACAAATTTAGCTAAGCATCAAATGATACCTTTGTGTAATTGCAGGTAGTGTAAATGTTTTGGAAAATATGAAACTGGCAATTTGTCAGTGGTCCAATAGCTCCCAGGTGCTACAATAACAATATATCATGTTATAGAGTGGGAAAGTACGTTACACACGTCAGTTAAGCCTCACAATGCCCCAATGAGGTGATAAGCTATCATTACCCTCATTTTATGGGTAGATTGAGGCAAAAAAGTAAAGTGATTTGTGTAAGACCACATAGCAAATCAGTGTCAGAGCCAGGAATAGAAATTGAGTGTTAATTCAAAGTTCCTTTTTCTAGCTAGTAGACCATGTGCAACATTATTACTACTAACTGTTATTTGTACTATGGGTAATGCGTAGAGATCTCGATGATTGGAGTCCCATCGTAGTAGGTGCTGTACAAACTCATGGGAAGACATAGCTCCTGCCCTGAGGGAACTTATTATTTAAGAAGACAAATGATTCAATATTGTGTCCAGTTCTGAGCACCTCATTTCAGGAAAGACAGGAGAAATTGGAGAAAGTCCAGAGAAGAGCAACAAGAATGATTAAAGGTCTGGAACAGTTGACTTATGAGGGAAGATTGAAAGAACTAGGGTGTTACCAGGAGGAAGGAGAAAAATTATTCTCCTTAACTGCTGTTGATAGGACAAGAAGCAATGGGCTTAAATTACAGCAAGGGATGTTTAGGTTGGACATTAGGAAAAGATACCTAACTCTCAGGGTGATTAACCACTGGAATAAGTTGCTTAGGGAGGTTGTGGAATTTCTATCATTGGAAATTTTTAAGAGCAGGTCAGACAAGCACCTGTCAGGGATGGTTTAAGAGGGTACTTGGTCCTGCCATGAGTGCAGGGGACAGCACTCGATGACCTCTTGTGGTCCCTTCCAGTTGCTATGATTCTATGGTTTTATGGAAGGTGGGGGGATGTATTCCATTTTTATATACTGGGGTCGGCACCCTTTGCCTACCCCCGTGCTGGCCCTTCTTCCCCGACCCTCAGCCCTTAGTGGCAGCCCCCTCCGCTGAAAAAAAAGTGCCTGCTGCCTGAAAAATTGGTGGTGGCCGCAGCTGGGGGGTGGGTTCCCAGGCACACTTCCAAAAGAAGCTGATCAGAAGGGCTTCTTTCCATAGTGTGCCTGGGGACACCCGCCCCGGCCTGAGTCAACAAAAGCCACCCTGAGCGGCTCCTTTTGGGGGCGTGCGTGGGGATGGGACTCCAGGCATGCTGCAGAGAGTGGCCACCTGGAGTTGCTTTCAGTGGGGTGGCAATTTCTGCAGTGCCTCAGAGGGTGCTGTGTGCCACTGGGAATGGGCTCGTGTGCCACTGGTGGCATTCGTGCCATGGGGTTGCTGACCCCTGAATATACCTTGAAGCAGGAAAGATGAGTAAAGATAACCTCAGCTTCATTCAGCTGCCCTCATCCCTATTCGTTATTGTAGCTATAACAGAAGGACTGTCTGAGGAGCGATTTGCGGCTTCAGAGGGGACCAACTTTGTAGACTATGGTGGAGTTCCAGGCACAGGGGACAGTGTGAAAGAAAGCAAAAGACTGGTTGTGGGAGAGGGTGGTCAAAGCAAGTATCACTGCTGCAGTGTAGGGCTATGGGACAATGAGAAAAGAAGCCAGAACAGGGACAGAGCCCTGAATGGCTCTGAATAATGAGGTTACAATAAAACAAAATGATGGCAGAATTTGGGTGGAAGTTGCAGTCTCTACCTATAAGATTTAAATCTTAGTTTCAAGTGCAAATTGTAGTCTAAAATAAATCTCTCTCTCTCTCTCTCTCAGCACACACACACACACCCCTCCCCCCGCCTCCCCCAGCATTATAGCCTTTTAGCCACATCATAGCCCTGGTCTAGTCTGCAGGCACTTTTTTGGCGGCAGTTGAAGGGAGACATGCAAATTACTTAAAATAACTCCCTTTGACTGCCTACCACCTACTCATCATCGTGTGTTCAGTGTGCTAAGTTGATGGGAAATGCCCTCCTGTTAACTCAGCACTATGCTACTTGAGGGGGCGGTCTTCAGGGATCGACTTCCCAATCAACTGAGTGGGTCTTTACAGACCCCTCAGTCGATCAGGAACACTGATCTGATGGCGGTGAATTTTGCTAGTGAAGACCTGTCCAGAGAGAGGAAAGGAGGAAGTTCCAGTAAAAAGGGTGCTGGCCTGGGATTTAGGATACTTGGGTTCAATTCCCGGCTCCACCACAGACTCCCCATGTGACTTAGTCTCTTTGGCTATGTCTACACTTGTTAATTTAAGTCAACTTAGCATGTCCACATTCAAAAATTAAGTCGACTTAGAGGGGACCCTGCCAAATCGACCTAGAGCGTCCACACTGGATGCCTAGGTTGACTTGTAAGGGCTAGGTGGACCTGGGACAGGTCCATGGTGGCGGGGAGGGGCATCCCTTGCCAAGTGCCAGGGGGCTCAGCCTTTGCCCCACTGTACTTTGGTACAATGGGGGCTGAGGGGCACAGGGACCCTGGCAGGGCATAGGAGCAGGGTGGGGAGGGCTCTGCCCTGCCCTGTGGGGGGGAATGCCAGGCTGTGGCTGTGCCTGTGCCAGCCACCCTGGCAGAGAGGGCAGTGGGGAAGCCCTAAAGCCCCCTAAATTGACTTAAAGTCGACTTAGGGCTACTCCATGTCCACACTGGCTAAGCTGACTTTCTAAAGTCGACTTAGCCAGAAAAGTCAACTTAAAAGGAGGTTTAGTAAAGTCGACTTTAATTTTCCTTAAGTCGACTTAAGCAGCTGCGTCAGCTGATTTAAGGAAAATGTAGTGTGCACGCAGATTAAATTAAGTTGACTTGAGCAAGCTTAAGTCGACTTAATTTCTCAGTGTAGATGCACCCTTAGTACCTTAGTTCCTCATCAGTAAAATGGGGATAATCACTACCCTACCTATCAGAGAGGTATGAGGATAAATACATTAAAGATTGTAAGGCACTAAGTACCTGAGATAGTTAGGGTGTTTGGTTGCTTGTAGTTCTTTGCAGAGGTAGGTTCTAAATGCCCAAATCAATGAAAGCGACAACATGCAGATGTACAGTAATTCATAATCAGCAATATGCCTCACCTTGGAATTGGGGAATGGAAAGTTTGCAGACATTGCCTTTTCCTTTTGACTCCAACCATCCTGTTGCATGTCCTTTTGTTCACCAATGTTAGACTCTTAGGCTAGGAATTTGAGTTCCAGTTAATCAGTGCCCATCTTCATCCTCTCAGAACTGTCCGATTAGTCAGCAATTGCTGACTTGCTCACCTTTCCTGCTCTTGCCCCCTCAAGGAGAGGCCTGAATTAAAGTTGCTGTGCTTTGAGGTAGCCCTTTTTTAGTGATCTGGGGAGATTTAGGAGAAAACATTAAGAAGAAAGCAGAGTTTAAAGAAATACACATGGACTGATTCAAATGCAGTATTGGCAAAGAAGGGACAAATTGAAGTTAACCCTCACCTCTAACGTCCAGTTTGAAAGATAGTTCTTAAAAATAATATAATCTTTATCATTTGTAGAGCTAGGTGATACAGTTTTGGTGAATAGAAGTGTTGCTGAAAAATGCATTTTTGGGGGCTCAAAACAAAACTGATTTTTCCTCCTGGAAAAGTTGAAATGAACTCTTTCGATATTTGACTTGAAAAATGTTGACATTTTAAATTTTGAAATGTCATTTTGAGTTATCATTAAAATGTTTCCCCTCAACCTGAACAAAATGATTTGTGCTTTCTGTTTGTTGCAATTAACCAAAAAAATTCCATTTTGATTCAAAATGAACCTTTTTTGGATTTTCAGCCATTGAATGGAAAAATCCATTATTCTAATAGCTCTGATCCTGAGCCTATTGCATGTTTTATATAAAATTAACTGAAATGATTTATTTTGGCAAGCTATAATCTGCTGGTTGCCTCTTGAATTGAGTTAGCACTGTTTAAAAATGTGAGGGGAAAATTATGTTCCAATAATACTCATGGTCAAACACAAACTGCCAGTAAAGAGCTAGCTTATTATAAGGCTCTTCTGCTGTTCTTAATGCAGTCTGAGGTCCCTGCTATGCCGCTTGTTGCCTCTGGTCATGTGATTGACCTTCGGCTTTCCTGAAACAAAGGTTGGTGACTGTTGTGTGTATGTTGCAAATATTTAGGATGCCATGTTAGTAAGGACTGAAAATCTCTTTGTTTCTGAGTGAACCATACACGAGTTGCTTCAGTGTAGCTTGGTTCCATCACATGAATTTACTTGTAAATGTTTTGGGGAAGTAGAAGCGTATCTTCATTTGTTGTTGTTTTTTTTTTTTAAATTTGAACAATGGGAACCAAAAATCAATTAAAAGGACAATCTTACAGAAATGTAATGATGACTGCCTGGCATTCAATGATCACTTAAGCTCAGATAGAATCATAAAGCCTCTTTTATTTTAAACCCACTGAATAATTATTTTGCGGGTAAGTATATTATTTCCCTTTTTGTGCAGCACTAGTCACCAAGAAGAAATGCCAAGTTTGTGCAGAAATCAGTTGTGTGTGGCATTATGCATGAGGTGCTTTCGTGCTGTAAGAGATCCTTGATTGGGCCTCTTAGGAACATCTGATTCGTCTATTGCCTGATGCACATTCATATCTGCTGCTCTTGAGATGAAAGGAGCGTTAAATACAAATGGATTGAAATTTGATTAGCTCCTCTTTTTAGTGAATGTTACAAAGATCTAGTTTATCATTTCCTTCTTCTCAAAATGCTTTCCCAGCCTTTCTGGTATTTTTGATCTTAATAGCTACCCTTCTACTGTTTGTGATATGTTCGGTGTTTCATTCATTGCAGTGAACGTTCACAATGAGCAATAAAGTGACTGAGAAGAAGTCATTATATATGACTAAATGGCTTTCACTAAATTGAAGGGAAGAAAAGAGATTTTTTTCCCTTGGGAATTGTATTCTCATACAGCCACATTTCCATGGTAGCCTTAATCTCACTAAAGGAAGTTCTACTAGTTTGCAGCTCATCTGGACTGTGAGCGGTTTGGAGTTTCTTAATGAAAAGAAAAATTAGAGCGGCATTACCATAAAATGAATGGCTTTATGTGCTTAGTCCACTCCATCCAACTGAACAAAAGAAAGTATTTCTTCACACAGTGCACAGTCAACCTGTGGAACTCCTTGCCAGAGGATGTTGTGAAGGCCAAGACTACCAGGATTCAAAAAGAACTAGATAGATTCATGGAGGATAGCTCCATCTATGGCTATTAGTCAGGATAGGCAGGGATTGCTGTTTGCAGAGGCTGGGAATGGGTGATGGAATGGATCATTTGATGATTACTTGTTCTATTAATTTCCTCTAAAGTACGTGGCATTGGCCACTATTGGAAGGCAGGTTATTGGGCTAGATAGACTCATTGGTTTGGCCCAGCATAGCTATTCTAATGTTCTTATCAAGCCAGGGTATTAATGGAGTATGCAGGGATCTATCACCCTTCTCCGGGTTGGAGACTGAGAATACCCTATGAACTGGAGTAGCTGCTGTTGCACCTACTTTGTGATTCCTATGCATGGAAGTTCCTGTATTCCTATACACCAAACAATGAGTGCAATAAGATGTTCAGGTGACCATAGCTGCTTCAGAGAGAGAATGGAGACCCCTTAGTTAGACAATGGTGTTATGATGCTATAGTTACTTTTGATTGGCTTTTCATGCCTTGTTTCTAGCTTTCTAGATTTGTTGTTATAATTACCAAAGCCTTGGTCTTGTCTTCTGTTTGTAGTGAACTTTGCTATCCCGAGATATACTTGAAAGCATGATTTTTTGCCTTATTGAGGGAGGAGATGGTTTTGTGATTAAAGCACAGGACTGGAAAACATGTTATTGGCTATGCTATGGATTATGTGAGTGACAACTGTTTCCCTGTCTTTAAAAATGAAATAATAAATGTTCACAAAGTGCTTTGAAGACCCTGGAAGGGAAGACAGTGTGGGCTTGATGCAAAGTTTATTGAAGGCACTGGGAATCTTTCCTTTACCTTCAGTGCATACTGAATTGGGTCTGCATAGGTGCAAAATATTATTATTGCTTACAGTGGTTAATGTTCTTCATATGGTCTCTGTATAGACTTCTTTATAGCCTACTTTTATGGGAAGCCACCATACTCCATGAGTTTTCCTTTATGAATTAAAAATAAATGATAAATAATACTTGACCCCAGATTGCTTTACAAAGGTTCTGACATATTATTAACCCCATAGTACAGATAAGGGGAACTGAGACAGAAAATTTATGACCTTCCCAGGATCATATGCTGAGTAAGGGGCTGAGTAGAGAAACCAGGGTTCCTGGCTCAGTCTCATTGTCAAATCACTTAGATCTCTTTTACATTTGAATAGTCAGGTCATTCAACATCACTGCACTTTTCTCATTTCTATATGGTATGGTCAGATTATGTAAATTGATGTAACTCCATTGAAATCACCAACTGAGAATCTGGCCTCATGTTTCTGGTCCATTCTCTTCAGAAGTACAGTAGCATTTCAGTGAAGTCCTGCAGTGTTGTGGCTTACGTAGTTAAGCTCCTTGGTGAATACATTGAGGCACTCATTGCTAATGAAGCTTCACCTGGTTGACGTGATTTAAAAATGAGGCTTTCCTGAAACTACTTTATTGGGCAATTCAGGGTATTCTTACTCATCATTATTTATAAATGATTATCCAAGTATTAACAGTGTGTTCTGTGCTGTACAAAACTCAGAGGATAACACTGTTTTTGCTCCATGGATCTCAAAGTCAAATTAGACAGGCAGAACAGCTCCAACATATGAATGCTTTGAATGACTGGAGGATGAACTCAGTGGAGCCACACCAAGTTAAATACTGGGGATGAGGCTGCATTTCTTCCTTAGGAGTTAGTGGAACTCCTTCTTTGTGGAAGAAGTGACCATTTTGAAAGGTATTTGAATGAAGTGTGCCTCTCTAAACCAACATGCTTGGAAAGCGGGGTACCTGAAGTAATATAATCCTATCCCAAAAAGGCATCTTGGCTGGAGTTGCTGTGTCACTGGCAGTTCTGCCTCATTCTGGTGATGACTTGTAAATGGGGACATGTCCTTATACTAGGTATTTCCAGAGTGTTTGTGTCAGGGTGAGGAGGACTGGCACATCACTACCAATCTGTCTCTTCTGTACGTTTAGAACCCTTTGGATTGCCAATAACCTCGTAGGCCTTCATGAGAGACATCCAAGGATCCAGAGCTCTGTTTCAATGTATTCGCTTTAGCATGAGAGGGAGCGCTAGTCCAATCAGAGAAGTAGGAGTCATTCTGCACTCTGCTACCGATTTGATTCTGTTACTCATTTTGGCCAGCCAGTCAACATCTCTGTGCTCCTGTTTGTACATCCATAAAGCAGGTATATAAAATGGACCTACCTTAAAATGGTGAGATAAGACCTAATTAACTTACATCTCTAAATGCATTGACTCTTAGATGAAGGAGCTATATTAGTTGGTATATTGATTTTTCTTGTATTGGCATCTAAAAATGATAGAAGAAAACATCGTTTCTTTTGGGTGATTGTTTCTTTAGATGCCTTATTAAGTTTAGATTTTACTTTTGCATTTGACACCCTTAATTATTAAATGGAAATGATTTTAATTAAAATCAGTAAAAAATTAAACTTTCGGTGTTATTTTACACCCCTCCTCCTCACTTTTTTCCCCCCAAAGAGCTTCTCTTTGTTTGTAGGATATCCTGGTGGTGTCCCTGTTAGAGAGCAGTGCAAATTATCAGTGTGGTGTTGGAAACTCGATTACCAAAGAGAGGCTCCCTCACCCTGTAGATTTTTGAGTCTGAAATAGATCTGAGATCAGCTGCCTAAAGGCCATGTCAGAGAAAAGGGCTGGAGTACTGCTCAACTGCCAGTTTGGGCCAGAGCTGTTACACAGTTGAAACAGTTTTGTTTATCCTATCTCACAACCAAGGGTAATTGGATTCCTAATGTAATTCACTGTTTGTATAAATTAAAAATAGAGATAAAAGTTCGTGTTGCAACTATTTAAATTACCTCTGGTAAAAATGGTATTGAACTTGCCAAAAGAATATAAAAGCAGATATTCTTGATCTTTTTCTTTAGGATGTTTAGCTTGTTGTAACAATTAGTTTGGCAATGCAAAAGTTTAAGTTGCTAATCATGAGACTTCCACTGAAAACACCACCAGCAAATATGGCTGCTGCCTGAGAGTTGCTAAGAGAGGCCATGATTCAGGGAAGCAACCCAGTGTTGGATAGTGCTTGAGCATGTCCTGAAATTGATGTATGTATTTACATCCACTGACATCAAACTTTAAAATTAAGAAGCGTTGTCTTGAATTGGGGCTGTTTGCTGTAAGCTGCAGAAGGAGTAAGCCAGTGACTGTCTTAGGTATGTTAGCTGGAGAACATTTTAACATCCTGTCCCATCCAGAACCTTCCACCCCTTTTATATGTGAAATCAAGAGTGGTGACATAGGACAGAAAGGGACCTCCTTGGTCATCGAGATGATTCTTCTGCTAGTACAGGAAACTCTCATATTTATCAAGCTCCATCTTAACATTTGTTGTTTGTCCCCTATTGACTCATAGACTCTAAGGCTATGTCTACACTAGCAATTCAGGTCGACGTAAGGAGGCTTAAGTCGACCTAAATTACTCCATGTCTACACCAGACTTTCATTAAGTCGACTTAAGAAATTCCTTAAGTCGACTTAATAAGAACCATCCATTAGGTCGACTTAAGCCTTAAGTCGACTCCGTAAGTCGACTTAAGGATGGTGTGGATGTGGAGTAACCCTTAAGTCAACTTTATTAAGTCGACTTAAGGGTGGTTAGGTTGACTTAACAAAGTGGACTAAGTCGACTTAGTCCACTTTGTTCAGTTGACTTAATGAGGTTGACTTTAGGTCGACTTAAAGTCAGCCTGATTGTCAACTTAACAAGGTTAAGGACCTAACAAGGACCTAACTTTTTCTAGTGTAGACATAGCCTAAAGTCAGAAAGGACCAATATGATCATCCAGTCTGACCTCCTGCACAACGCAGGCCACAGAACCTCAGCCACCCACTCCTGTAATAAGCCTCTAACTTATGTAAGTTCTTAAAGTCCTCAAATCATGGTTTAAAGACTTGAAGGTACAGAGAATCCACCAGTTGTTGGGAGGGTGTTCCAGAGCTTCACTCTGTTGGTTAGAATTGAATTTCAAGTAGCTCCCTAAAACAAACAAGGAGTCTAATGGCGCTTTTAAAGACTAACAAATTTATTTATCACATGAGGTTTTATGAGAGAAAATCCCACTTCATCAGATGCTTTGACGATGGGGAACTTACAGAATGGGAACAAAATAAATGCAGGGTAGTGGAAGTCATAGGATCAGGTCAGACTGTTACAGCAAATAAAGCAGTGGTCCAGATTCAAACAGTGGAGAAAGATGGGGAGAGGGGAGGAAAGGAAAGCAAACTTACCTGTTGTAATAGGAAAAAAACCCATAGTCTTTATTCAGCCCTAAGTTGACAGAGTCAAATCTGCATATGAATTCCAATTCTGCAGTTTCTCTTTGAAGCCTTGATTTGTTATCCATTTGCCTGAGTACAACTATTAACAGATCATTAATGGAGTGATCAGGAAGATTGAAGTGTTCCCCTAGTGGTTTTTGAATGTTGTTATTTCTGATGTCAGTTTTTTGTCCATTTATTCTTTTGCGCAAAGACTGTCCTGTTTGTCCAATGTATAAGGTAGAGGGGCATTTCTGGCACATGATGGCATAAACCATATTGGTGGATGAGTAGATGAATGAGCACTTGATGGAGTTGTTGGCTTGATTAGGTCCTAAGATGGTGTCTTTAGTGTAGATATGAGAGCAAAGTTGGCAATGTGGTTTGTTGCAGGGATATATTCCTGCTTTAATGTTCCTGTTGTTGGGTCTGTAGTTGCTGGTGAGTATCTGTTTAAGGTTGGGGAGCTGTCTGTAAGTGAGGAGAGGTCTGCCACCCAAAGCCAGAGAGGATGAGGAATCGTGCTGTAGAATAGGCTGTAGGTCCTTGATGATGTGCTGTAGAGGCTTGGCATTGGGGTTGTAGGTGATGACCAGTGGCCCTCAGGTTGAGAACCCATCAATTAAATGCTTGTCCTTTCTCATACAAGCATATTAGTTTGTCACCCGGTCTGGAGTGGTTTGCAAGCATGAATGCCAACCTCAGGGGCAGACTTTCCAGAAACAGGGGCATCCCCAAATTGGTTGTCTGTTCTATAATTAGATTTCACTAACCAAGTAATAAGTGTAAACTCCTAAAGCATTGTAGCAGCCTTAACATAGAGTCACAAACAGTCCCCTTAGGCAAGCATGACTTTGTGATAGATGGTCTCATGACACCAAAGATGATAAACTATTCAGGTTACTCCGATTCTGAAAGGTTGATTACTTACCCTAGGTAAACTTCTACATTAAATCTCTCCCCAAAGACTATGCTTGTAGCTAATCCTGTAAAAAACTAATGGTTTATTAACTAGGAAAAAGAAATGCAAGTTATTTCCAAGGTTAAAGCAGTAGCACACAAACACAAATGAGTTAGACAACAGAGTCTTGTGGCACTTTTAAAGACTAACAGATTTATTAATCGCATGAGCTTTCGTGGGAGAAAATCCCACTTCGTCAGACGCTTTGAAGATAACAAATAAGTTAGTCAGGTTTCAAAAGACAATAGCAACTTCTCCAGTAAGTGGACTCTGTATATCCTTTAGTCTAACCCAGGCAGAACAGTTGGGGACTCCTTGCATATGCTTAGAAATCCTCACCTCTCATATTCCAAGCAACATAGGAGTAAGAAGTTCTCCTTAGCAGGCATTTTTATTCCTTTCTCCCAGGGTTCAAGCTGTGATGGGACAAAGGCTCAGGAACGTACCCTCTTCAGGACTGTGTGGGAAGCAATCAACAAAGTCTTTGTTCCACAGTGGCCTATTTTGATTCAATAGTCCTTCCTGAGAGGCAGGAATTAACACCTTTGGTAGGAAGCCAACATTTAGCATTAGGTGAATTCTGCCCCCCTCTTCCCCCCCGCCATTTGGTTAGTTACATTGTTCAGAACAAAAATTTTACAGTTATGGACAAATGCTTAACTATTACTTTTTAGCATGGGATATAGAGATTATAAATGAAATTTAATGCATGCAGCAATTTACAAGCATTTCATAAAGTCCCAAACACTATACATAATAGACTTATATCCATACCTATCTTAACAGTACTACATACAGGTGAGATGAACTGATTTTCAGCTATGCATTTGCCAGTGTTTGAACCTAAGGGGATTTTTATGAGCTGGCATTGGGTCAGCCAGAACCACATAGGCAACATCCTATGGTGTTCTGAAGTTCTGCTTCATTTCATTGTAAGACTGTCTTCGAGGAGCAAATTGCAGATACCTGTGAGAGCTTGCTTAAAGACGTTTCACTGTATAGAAATAGCAAATGATTCCATAATACTCTCTTGGTTTAAGGGATATGCCTGTGGACCAGTGTCAAATTCAAATAAAATTATGGCTTAAGCAAGGGGTTGGTAGAAAATGCCCTAGAGCATGCAGTTTTTCCTTCTCAGTTTGTCATCAGAACTGTTATAGAGTAGAGATTACCAAATCAATTGTCTAAAATGAGAGAAAAATCGATAGAAAACTATAGTGGACTAGAACAAAGCTATCAATTTACAGTATCCTGTGCAGAGATCTCTCATCCAAGCCTTCTTTCATTGATGAAAAATAATACAAAAATGGTTATTTTGGGACAGGTTAATTATGTGTTTTACTTGGTTGACCTGCATGACCATAAACTTCGCCACATTAAATTTGCTGGTCCAGGACTGCTAACTTTTCCTCTTGATAGTGGTGCATTGTAACTAAGGTTTTCTCCAAGAAGTTTATAACGGGGCCATCAAATCTTATCCAAGCTAAATTCTGACATCTAGTGTATGTATCACCTGAGGAACATTCTTTAGCCAACCAACCAACCAACTAGCCAACCAACCAACCAAAAGAAAAAAAAAATTTAGTTAGAACATGGTCACACAAATTATTTGCCTCTTTGCTCACCAGCATTTATAAAAATGATATTACTGTTTTCTCTGTTATCAAATGAACATAGGAGAGCTAACATCTGAAAATTAACTTTTTTTTATTGATGATGTTATACAGATTATTGGAAAAATATTCAGAGTGACATTGGGATATTGCATAGCATACTACAAATGTATGACTTTGAGCAGATCTTCATAGTTCCAGACTAGCTTCTGTTGTCTATTGAATTTTCAGAAATGGTTAGCAACTTCATGGCTTTAAACATAGAATGAAGTATCTCTTCTGGCCAGTACTTTGACTATTTCCCTCCACTGTAAAATTTTTATTAATACACTTCCTCTCTGCACACCTCCATGCTTTTCCTCATGCTGTCAGTTCTGCATGTCAACCTTTGCAAAGCCACTGTTTAATGCTCCTTTGTATCTCATCTTGCGACTGACTTCTACTTTGATGCTTACAGAATGCTGCCAGGTGACACAGGTGTTGTCTTTCTACAATGGACTAACACGGCTACCCCTTTGGAATTTGACTGTGTGCATGGTTAGTCTCCTTGAAAGCATGCCTCTGTTATTGTTACCTCATCCTCCCACTCATTGATTTCTTGCCCACCTGTTGTGGTCCTGTCATTAACCTAGACCTATTGGGGATGCAAGCTGCCTTTGAACTACATGTTTGGTTTATACAGTGCTTAGTATAATGGAGTCTCTATGTGAGTTGCCATTACAATGCAAATAATAACACACAAAGGGAGAGCGGGAGTAACAGTGAAGTACATAATAATGCATTGTCTCATTACCTAAGTTCAGGAAATTAGACCAGACGTTCTTGAACATCTCTAAACTTGTTCCCATTTAAAATGCTCCCTGAAAGCTTAAACCTGCTCCCACCAAAGTCAATTGCGAAACTCCCACTAAGCTCTGTGGAGCAGAACATCACTAGAAATCAGCTAAAGTCATTTAATCCTGTGCTCCAGTCACTGACTTTTTGCAGGGTGACTTGCATTTCATAAGAATTAATTTCTTTGCTATGAAGAAGCACCCAAGGGCCATATTTTAACCCTTAATTCCAGCGTTGAGAAGAGAAGACTGATGAATCTCCTGGAAAATTCTGTTCATAAAGTGCAAGCTTTTGAGGAGTTCTGCTTCCCATATATATATAATTCTTCTGCCAGCAAGGCAGTGGGTAAACCCTCACTGTTCCAATGCATCTATTTATTTGTTCTAAAGCGTCCATTACTATGGCATGTGTGTCCCTCACATTCAGTTTAAAGACAACAAATCTAACTAATAGGGGAAACACAGTGTGAGCAATCCACTAAACTTATACACAGTTCATACCTGGCTTTGTGTAATGGGAAAGTGCTCCTGGTTAAACTGCATCACTGGGAATCAGTGGAGCTGCCTTTTTTTTTTTTTTTTTTTTTTTTTTTTTTTTTTAAGGGCACAGGGGCTTACTTGGGAACCTCAACTATAGGATGAGTTTTGCTCTTTATGAATTTATGATTAATTAAAAGCCTGAATAAACATATATCTTTTACATATTGCTCTGAAAATTGTCAGACACTGGTGGACCATAAAGAAGAATGTATTTCATTGGTGAAGACTCACTAAACTTGGAAGACAACAGAGTCCTGTGGCACTTTTAATTAATTTTGAATTAAACTTGGAAAGTTCATTTCAGATATGTTAAGGTGCCCGAGAGATATTTGACCGTTAGAGCAGAAGAGAGCAATGAACATTCAATTTCTTATGTAAGTTGCTTCTGTATATTGCATAATGCAATATTCTGGCTTGCTGGTGATAAATTCTATCATGTTATTATCTGTTTTACTAGTGCAGAAGAATTTATGCCTATTAGGTTATATATTTTTAAAATTCTATAATTCCTGCCCACCCTTTTTCTCTTTCCCAATTTTGAATTTTTGGTTGGGTTTTGCTTGTCTGGGGGAATAAAAAAAATCTCTCTCTTTGCTTTTGTAATTTCAATAGCAGCTTTTTATAGCACTGCAGAAAAGCACACAGAAGGAGAGTTATTCTTTTGTCATTTTTGTGACTGCCTTGAGCACAGAGTCCTGAAATAGCAATGCTAAACTGATTTTCTTTGCTTTTTTTTCTTACAGGACTTAACCGCTAAAAAGCAAAGATGCAATTTTCACAAGGGCAAAGATGATTAAAACCTAAAAGGGACTAGCACATTTAGAACAGATATAGGTACGTTAACAATCAAGAAGAGGGTATTAAGGCAAGATTTTCAAAAGTGGCTAGTTTTTTGGATGCTTCAATTTTTGGGAGATTAACCTGAGACTCCTTAAAGGGACCTGAGTTTCAGAAACATAAGAGCAAGTTAGAAAGGGGATTAGAATGGAAACTGTTATGTTGCATTACGTAGAGTGGCCACTCACGTTCTTGCTTTAAATATAAATGTCCATTGCCATGAACATCTTCATGGCAGTATGTTGTCTTTCTGCTTTAGGGCCTGATTCAGTGTGCACCGAAGTCAATGGTGGGACAGGGTGCTGGAACCTTATGGCATTACTGCACAGCAAATCAAAACCCATGGCTGGCCCATCCTAGTCGACTTGGGCTCAGGCTGAGGATCTGTTTCATTGCTGTGTACACTTCTGGGCTTGGGCTGGAGCCTGAGTGTTAGGATCCTTAGGAGTGGGAGGGTCCCTGAGTTTGGGCTTCAGCTGGCATGGACCAGCTGTGGGTTTTTCTTTGCTGTGTGAACATACTCCAAGTTTCTCAAAGAGCATCACATTTGGCTCTGCTCCTAGAAGTACAAAGGAAGGAAGTTCAAGAGAAGATCAACCCATTTCTCACAGGACAAAGTTGTTCTCTGAACATATGTGGCCTGCTCCTAGAGCCGTCACCTCCACACAATCAGTTTATTTTGCAGAACAGATAATTTCTGACAGAGGCTGTCCAGCTGGTTGTCTTGAGTCATTGACAGTCTTACTCATCCAGACTTTCTGTAGCCAGTGAAAGTGTTTTAGGCCCCAATTCAACATCCACTGAAGTAAATAGAAAGACTGTCATTGGCACAAGGCCTTAGTACCTTGAATTCCTTGGCTTGCTCAGGGGATGAAGTGCTTTTCATGTTCAACTCTCCATTCACCTAATTAGCATTACAGCAGTTTCTTCCATTGGCTGCTGGCAATATGATAACACACTGAAATCATGTATCCTATCAGCAGTAGCAAATGGGGAAAGTGGTTCCAATATAGCTTTGCTAAATATAGTACACTGAATTTTGGGGTCTGTTCCATAGTCTATATCTGTTTCTCCAAATCTGAGATGCAAAAAGTGGCTGCAGATCAGATTTTCCGACTAAATGGGCTGGCTTAAATACTAGCACATAGAACGGCTCCAGATCAGAAATCTCTGCTTTATCCTGTTCATGCTTTCATATTGTTGTTTGACTCACTAAATGTAGGGTATAATTTTTTAAAATGCCCAAATGGCTTAGGAGCTTAAGTTCTATTTTCAAAAGTGAGGTAGGGCATTAGGCACCTCATTCTTACTGAAAAATCAGTGGCACATATGCTCTTGAGCATCTGTTTCATTTGAAAATTGGACATACGTGCTTTTGAATAAGTTACCTGGAATCTGCATGTCGACTTCCCAAGAAATTGCATGTTATACTTCTAGCTACTCAAGGGATAATAGGCCCTGTTGGGAATACAGGGATATGTTACTCTTCTTTATTATGGCATCACATTATATTGGGTGTGGGTTTTTTAAAAGAAATTATTTTTTCCAGAAAATATTATTCTCATTATTGTTATATTTATTTATTATAGCATCTATCATGGCTTTTCTTGATGCCATTTCTGCTATAGAAGAGCTGCAAATCAAATGTGGCTGATACTGACCTAAGCTGAAAGGGGATGGATTTCTTGCAAGTAAAGTGAGAGAAAATACAAATACCAAATTAGGGTGCAATCAGTGTTTAAATTACATTAAGTTTCTGTATCACTTTTTCATTTCTATACTGGTGAAGTAATCAAGTTACAGTATGTACATTTGGGATATCTGTTTTAAAATACTTTGGAACAGAAAAATGTTCAGTTATTTGTTGGGGCAATAAGAAACTTGGAAGAGATCTGAATTTGTTCTATCATCCAGATAGATGTAGCATTTGGGGGTTGCACATTCAATTAGCTATTAAGCTGACAATCTTTTTTGTTATAGTACTTGAAAAACACATTGGCAGCCAGAGCAGCACATACAGTAGCAGTAACACTTAAAGTTTCAGCAAGAGAACCGGAATGAAATTAAGTATTACATATCACCTTCCCCCACAATAGAATGCTATTAATTGATCCATCAACCTGCATTAAGTCTTACGACATAAATCTTTTGGTTCCCACTTGCATAGCAAGTCTGAAGTGCACATTGTTTTGAGAGGAGTCCAGAGAAGCAGTGGCAAAATGTTTTGGTATATGAAAAGCAACATTTACCATAACAAATCATGGTGTTGGTGTTAATAACTATCAGGTACATTCTTTTTTGTTATATTATTGGCAGAAAAACCATGCAGAAATACACAGTGAGGCATGATGTAGTTCACTGTGTATTGTTGCAAGAGAGTAATTTTTCTTCTGAGGAATGAAAGCACTGTTTCATTCGCTTTTGTGCATGGTGTGTAAAAGATATTTCTTACATAAAAGCTTCCAAAGACATGCATTAGGAATGCACTTGCACTGAGGGGATACAGAGGTGACCTTTTGTTTGTGCAAGGCTTCAGTTTGTAGTCAGGCTGGCAGTGAGAAAATAGCCTTTTATTCATATATGTTGATTTCGTACTCGGGAGTTCTGTGCTGGTGATAATTATAATAAAGTCATTTTATTTGGAGATTTTAAATTTAGAAACACTAGGTACTTGAGGGACCTTCTGTGCATTCCAGCTGAATTTAAACAAATGCTTTAAGGCTTTTTTCAGCCTCCCCCCTTTTACTTACCAATAGCGTCTCCTGGGTACCTTTATTACTACAGGGGTCTTCAATTAGACTGCCACCTGTTCTTTCTCCAGCAACAGGTGACATGCTTCAGGTGGGGCTCTTCTCTCTTATTGAGGCTGCCTCTGTTTCCTCTTCAGGCATTGTATACAAAAAGGGAGCTGTGGCCTGTCTGAAATCTTTCCCTTGCACTGCTGAGCTAAACTGCAGTAACTCTGATGTTATTTGAGAAGTCTAGACCTACCACTGAAATCCCTGTATTTGTACCATTTATTTATTTGTAACCTGCTATGCTGTATGGCATATATGCTGTATGCTTATAAACCTGCCTGAATGAAATGTTTCCATTTGCTTTGATACAATCCTCCTTTCTTGGCTTCATTTCCTTTTTTATGTTCAATACTGTACGTTGGCTGGGTTGTTCAGGGGGGAAAGTTGATGGGAAACATAAAGGAAGACAATGGGCCCTTTGCTAACAAATTGGTTTTATGTTAAAGCTACCAAAATAGAATGACTTCTAGATTTGATCTCCAGCTAAGCTATTTCACTGTCATTCATACAGACCACTGTTTAGATACGTTGTAACTGAAATATAGATTTCATTTTAAATTGGGTAATAAAATGTATTGCCTGGGAAAGGAGTAAAGTCAAAGGTAGCAATCATAATATGCTAAGCAACAATGTATAGGCAGCTGAGAATAGTTGCATTGTTGCCAGCCAATTTTTGTGTAAGAGCTATAACTGAGGGGGGATTTTGGTCTTGATGCCATGGCTTTTCTTTGATGATGGTAGAGATCAATACAACGACAGCTAAGGTTTTTTTAAATAGGCAGGAGTCCCAGCTCACTCTACGTGCAGCACAGGCATCCTAATTGAACCACTGCCTCGATTGCCTCTTATTCTTAATTCATGTAACAAAGTCCTGATAAAGCTTAGCATGAGCTTCCTTCTGAGCTGTATTTCTAGGATTTGGCCTTGTCTCTCTCCCTCCCTTTAATTTTCTCTTGCTTGAGAGAGTCTGACTCCTGAGTTGGACTTGGATGAGAGGCGACAAGTTTGGCTGCTAAGATAAGGCAGCAAGTTAGCTCTGCAAACCTAAGCAAGGTCTTAATTCCTGTAACATTTTTTAGCATTATGACTGTGTTGGATTAAGTAAGAGTTGGGAGATGAACCGTGGAGACAAGTTTCGGTTACCTTTGTTTAAATACATATTTGTTTGACAATTAGCATGTAATAGTATTCCATTGTGATATTTCTTAAAAACAGAGAATTGAACAAAGTTGCGGGGAGGGAGGAGAACTTACAAAGAAAGATGTATGTCATAAAAAGCTGCTGTTCCACACTGTAAAGTCCACAGATGCTACAGTGGGTCTTCAGCTTGTTTGTGGCTTTTGGAGGCAGAATTCAGACCTGCAAGTCCTTAACTCAGGGAACCTCTTCTTATTCAGTGCAGCTTGCCAGCTTTGCTTTGCTTCTGCTGTGCCACACAGTGGCTATGTCTACACTTGCACTTCTAAGTCGACTTTAACTAAGTCGACTTAACTAAGTCGACTTAAAGTCACCTTAGTTAAGTCGACTTAGTGTGTCTACACTTAAAATTAAAGTCGACTTAAAGGGGAACTTACAAAGTCGACCTAGAGCGTCCACACTGGATGCTCTAGGTCGACTTTGTGGGGCTAGGGGGACCTTGGGCAGGTCCATGGTGGCGGGGGGGCACCCTCTGTGTGCAGTGGGGCAAAGGGGGACAGGGACCCTGGCAGGGCAGAGCCCTGTGTGTGACGCTGTCTGGATTTAGGGAAGCATTTATGATATTATTTTCAATGGATATCTCATAAATGCTATAATCCATAGGAACTATGTCATGTTTGGTATCAACAGAAAGGTAGTAATTTGCTGGGAATGATTATATAGCTTATGTCTAGGAATTCTATTTCAATTAGAAATTAGGAATATGGTGTTCTATCTAGACTTTAACTTATGTTATTTTATGGAAATGTCTGACAGAGGAGTCTGTGCAAAACCATTGTGTCCTTAATGTTTAGGAATGTGTCAGGACAATGGTCCCAGGGAGTTACCTGATGAGCCATTAAGGACACAATGGTTGTATTCCTTATGTCCTTAATGGCTCATCGGGTAACTCCCTGGGACCATTGTCCTGGCACATTCCTAAACATTAAGGACACAAT
>ML685792.1:9837686-9894371 GCA_007922175.1 Pelusios castaneus | reverse complement strand
ATATCCATTGAAAATAATATCATAAATGCTTCCCTAAATCCAGACAGTGTCACACTGTGCCCACATGCCCTGCCCTTTGGGGGGCATGCCAGGCTCCCCCTGTGCCCCTCCCCTGGCAGGGAGGGCATTGGTGTAGTCCTGGGGTAGCCCTAAGTCGACTTAGGGCTACCCCAGGGCTACACAGGCTTAATTCGACTTTAAAAAGTCGAATTAAGCCTTAAGTCTAATGAAAAGGTGGTTTAATAAAGTCAACTTGATTTTCATTAAGTTGACTTTATTTTCCTTAAGTTGACTTAAGCAAGCTGCTTAAGTCGACTTAAGCAAAGTGTAGTGTAGACGCAGGGCCAATTAAGTCGACTTAAGCCAAGCTTAAGTTGACTTAATTTACCAGTGTAGACGCAGCCAGTGTGAGAAATAGAGCTCGGAGGGAAATCAGTTTCCTGCCCCATAAAACTTTTTGGATTTTTTTTCCCATTTGGCATTGGGACAAACCTGAGACCTTTTGAAATTTTTTGTGAAAAACCAGAGTCACGATGTAGCGAGCCTATATCCTGGTAGCTAGGCTGCTTACCCGGGGAGTCATCTAGCTTCAAGTCAGCGATCTACTTTCAAGTGGGCCTCCCACATTCCAGGTGAGTTCCCTAGCCATCAAGACATTGGTTGTACTGGGGTGAGTCTCAGTCTCTCTCTTGTTGGACCTCTTACATTTTGTAAAATAATTAATTGCACTAGAAACAGAAGGATTGTACAGACAAATGGTTAGGCTAGGCATTCACCTGGCACATGGGAGGTCAGCTTCAAGTCCGTGCTATGCCTGACTTGAATTTGGCTGTCTCATATTCCAGGTTAGTGCCCTGACCTCTCGGCTATTTGCTATGTTGAGTTGATTTTCTCTCTTTCTGGTTGTGACTTGATACCACCCCAACACAAATTTCATCCACATGTTTGTGAGAGAAGTTTTGGTTTCAGTGAATTGGTATGTGCTCACCGAAAAACTGTGTTGTGAAAGTAATCCCCACCAACTGTACTGAGGAGAGGCTTCCCTGCCGCAGAGCTTTAGGATCTTTGAATCTAAACCTTTTCTAAACTCAAACAAAACCTAAAGGATAAATGTGTGGTGCAGTAGAGTTTTAGGTTAGCTGGATCTCTGCCTAACTTTTCAGCTGGCTGTTGGGGCTGAGTTGCTTGATTCTTTAGATGCTTAGCTTCCAATTTCTTCTTGTGACATTTCAGCAGTGTTTGCCTTCTCCTGTATCCTAGCATGGCAGACAGTCACATTGATAAGAAGTTTAAAGGGAGCATTAGCTTCTCATGCTCCTCTTTGTGGATAGAGATTCTTTTCTTCAGTAATGACTAGTGGCCTCATTTGAAATTGAGTCCCCATTCTGCTATATGCTGTCCATTCCCTTTTGGGATGGCTGTTAGGGGCTGAGGATTCTTCTCCCTTGAGGAACGTTTTGGAAAACATGCACCAGTTGGAGCATTTCAATGGCAAAAGTTTATTCTTCTTGTAGCATCCCTCTAACATGGCTACGAGTCTTCAGCCATTATCTAATGTGAGGGGAAGAACACCATTAGGGACCAAGAAATCACCAACTTCTCCTCTGTTCCTTTTCTCCCCCATTCTCTCTTAAAAAAAAAATTGAAACATGGTTTTACTGAATGGAGAAGTGTAGCTTAACTGAGACCAGCACACCCAGTATGGGAACTTCACTTTCCCTGTGAAACCAGTACTCCTCCCAGCAGGGCAAATTGACACACCAGGGCTCTTGTTTAGTAATAGAGTTCATTAGCCCAGCCTACAGATAAACACAGATGCGGTTCCCAGTACACAAGCTGCCAAGAGCTCCTGCTTGTATATATAGTTCTCTATTCATTTGCTTGCTCTAAAACCTGAGGACTTCATGCACCTGCGTTCTGCCCTGAGTTGCATCCCAAGGGATGGTAAGAGGAAGCAGTCTTTGTGGATGAGTTGTCCTAGAACAGCTGTTAGGTCCAAAGTGCATCAAAAGACAGCCACTTAAAAAGGGGGGACTGGAAGGTAAAAGCACATGTAGGATAAAAGCAAGCTAGTAATACTTAAAGGTCCCTGGAGGGCAGGTGAGGATAAAAGATGAAAAGCATTAGAGAGCATCCTTGTGCATGGTGTAACCATTAGGGATAAGGTTCAGGTGGCTATGATACTCTGATATCAGTCATAAGAAAACAGAATGATACAAAAATCTTGACTGGACTCCCAAAGCATGACAGCTGTGGACTTACTGGGCCCAGTTCTCTGCTGGAGTGAACTGGGACATTGAAATCAATGCAGCTGTGACAGTTCATAAGGGCAGAAAATTCATCCCTTTTGCCATGGTCTCATTCAGCTCCTGGCCAATGTCCTTAGGCTAATGATTTACAAGAGAACTATTTGATGTTTCAAATGTGCATGCCAATAAGTGACACTGACTTCCTATTGAGGCTGCTTAGCCTGGCAGGATTAGGCCCATCATACATTGTAGTAAGGGTTTAATATTGTCACGCAGGGCAGATTTTTGAATACTGTTCTTATTAATGTCTTTTAAGTATAGATTTTTATATATTATTTTTAAAAAGCTCTGCAAGTTGGGCCCTAGTCATAGGATGGCAGGTTTGTGTAGACTAGCCATTCCCTTCATCCGACCTTTGTTTTTCTTCTCTCTCTCTCCATTTTTTATACCCACTTGTGCCCTCTTCTCTTAGCGTCTACTGCAAGGTTTTGGAGCAGGAAATGTGTCTTCTGACATGTTATACAGTAGGACTCTGTTCTGACTGGTGCATCTGGACACTTTTTCACTGTTGCCAGCTTCCATGATTTTATTTTGAGTCCTGAAGAGTATGGTCTTTCTCTTAAAGACACAGATCCTGGATCAGGGGAATACTGAATCTCCACTTACCTTTTTTATTTTTTTTTTTTTAAATGAAAGTTTCTAGCCCAGGGCTTGAACACTGTTGTCAATTTGAACTTGAAAAGATGAAATCTTAAAGGCTTAAAAGTAGAAAGTGAAGAAAAAGAGCTCAGTGTTTTCATAAAAAAAACCATAGGACTTTCAATAAACAGTCTTGTGTTTTTTTGCAGTCTGACTTAGGAGTTTTGAATGCTTGTGATTTACAGTATTACTACTGTGATTTAAAAATGAATAGTGAGCTAGATCCTGCCATTCTTTACCAGATGGAATAGTACCTTGCTTCTTGAATATTTATATTGACTGAGAAGGATACAATTCAAGCTGAGCAAGGGTAACAGAATCTGGCCCAGAATTTACTTTTTTTAATAGAATTAAACTTTATATATAGTCAAGAATAATATACTGTCACCCTATTGTGAGTACCAGCAGATTCAGGTGTTTGTTTATTAACTTGTTTTTTTAAGTAGTTTGATGACATAACAGAGGTCTGCCACCAAAACTTCTGTACTTTTGACATAACTGAAAAAGTATAGCTTTAGGCATCAAAACAAAAGAAAGTTTTAAATTATTACCTAATCATATGTATTTCTTATTAAAATTATGCATTTAACTTTGCGTTTTTGTTCATTTACTACACTACATATTTTAGAGACATACTGTAAAATATTATTAATTGCTGTGCAGGCTGATTTGAAATTTTCTGACACAGTACAATAAAAAAAAAACCGTAGTGGACAAATTAGACATGAGAAATCCTCTAGGATAGAGCTGGGGGCCATTGGTTCCAGTAAATGACTAAAAGTGAAATTGTGTCTAAATGACTTTTTCAGTGAGAGCTAAGCTACTGGAACATACATTATCATAGTGATTGAAAAATTATTTAATCTCTTCTGAGGGCTTTAGTTTAGTTAGTTTAACCCTATTTCTAATGCTGATTAGGCCTCTGATCTATTGGCTTCAGTAAATATTTGAAGCTAGAATTTTCCATGGCCTTTGTCATGTCCTAGTTAATGTTTCTTAATGCCTGAGAAATATAATTTGTTATGTGGAAGATTTAGAGTGTAATGACAGAGCCTCTGGGGGAGAAGTCAATCCTCTGAGGAGTTTTATGAACCCTAATCCAAGCAAATCTTAATGTTATAGCTGCTGCTGTGGGTGATGGTGGCATAACAGTTTCCATTCTAAACTCCTTCTTTCAATGGATCATAATTTATTGAAGGTCATCCTTTGAAAATTTTCTATGCTTTGTTTCTATCCCAAGGTGACTTTATCTTGCAATACTGAGCAAAAATGGCTTGGCCATTGTGAAGTGGGGGAGAATGTTTTTATCCTTAAATATCACCAATGGAAGGCTGTGTGCAAAGAAAATGTAATCTTTATGGGTGTTGAGGGAGCTAATAAAATGCATAATTAAGAGAAAGGGGAGACTTATCTCATAAAATTCGAAGTTAAAAATTTATATATACAAGGCCATGAGGAAACTAAAATTAGGGAAATATGAAAATAAATGGGAAAACGCAAGTTGCTGTTTGTACATCCAAGGCTGTCCAAAAAGATCTATGAAAATAATAATAATAAATAAATTGTTGTATACTGTCTGGAGTCCTCAGCTTGATTAGGGTCCCAATATGCTAGGCTCTGCACAAGCATATAGTAAATATATTATGGTGTTTGAATATTAATACTTGATCAGGTAATTAAAGACCATGGGCCTGATTCTTGTTTACACTTAGCCCCCTTTACACTGCTAAAGGTACCTTGGAGATGAATTTAATATGCTCTCATTTAAAGGCACCTTAACACACTACCAGAGCACTGTAAATCAGGCCCACTATTGTAATGCATATGAAAATTGGGACAGAGTTAACATTGCTTTAACATTTCCTGACTCTTGACTGATTAACTTTTAAGGTCTCTCAGCATTGTTTTTGAATGAAATATAGGTATATACTTGTATGTTTAATACATGGTGTGTATAGAATAATCCTATGTAGCTGTTTCTTGAAAAGATGTATTTGTACCAGGTGCAGACTTTAAAAATTGAGTATTAAACTAGAATATTTTCCTTTGGGAATTTTGAAAGAAAGACCTTTAATTGACACTACCTAATTGTGCACCAGACTCAAATGCAGTTGAGATTGGAGGTGGGATCCGTATTATTAAAGAAGCAATCTATGAGTAAAATGGAAATTAAAAAAATGATGATCTATATCCTGTCGCTTCTGATATACATTATAATCTTATTAAAAATTTATGGGAAAAAACCTGTAAGCACTTCAGAGCTCTAGTTGTGCTTGCTTAGATAAAGTAAAGCACATATGCCTTCCAGCTGCAGGTAAAAGCTTACATTTTTAACTTTCAAGGTTGGTCTACGTAGCCAAAGACTGCAAAACTGATCTAGCATCCTGGAAATTTTTTTTGAAGCAGTTAGAAATAAAATACTTCTCCTCCTTCCTCAATATGCCCTTCCTCTGTTTCTTCCCTTGTCAAAAGTTTTGATGAAAGATAGAAATGATATACCGCAGTAATTGGACAGTCCCATTGAAGATGCTGAGATTAACCATGTATGTGAAGTATAGGTCTGGTTGAATGACAGGGTGACCTATAAGAGAAAAAAGGGATGGAAATAGAGGCAGTGTCAGGTTTTTTATTTCTTATCCATAGTCTATCCTTTTTTTAATGGAGGATTAAATTGAAGACTAAACATACAGAAGATGACCAATGTTCATTGTTGTTAGAGAAAGCATATTATTAAACAAATGTAAAAATTGATGCTAATTAAGAGCTATTCTAATATAGTTATGTATAGTCTTAAAAATAAAACTATTTGGATATGACTATATCCTTTTGACCCTATAGGGAATGATAGGACTTCAAAGTGGTAGTGAGGTTTCTGATTTTACATTTTTAAAAAATACTTTTGCACTGAGATTTTAAAAGGGGCAGCCAACTCTTATTGAGTTTCCCATTACCAAGTCTTAGAGAAGTTGGGAAGTTCCAGAAGACTGGAAGGAAACCAGTGTTGTATTAGTTTTTAACAAGGGTAAATGGGACTACCTGGGTAGTTATGGGCTTATTGCCTGACACTGACCCTGGACAGATAATAGAGAACTGATGTGGGACTCAATTAATAAAGAACTAAAGGAGCGCAATGGAATTAATGCAAATCAATACAGATTTATGGAAAATAGAGCGTGTCAAATAAATTTGATACTTTTGATGAGATTGCAAGTTTGGTTCATAAAGTTAATAGTGTTAACATAGAATACTTAGATTTCTATAAGGTGTTTTATTTGGCATTGCATGACATTTTCACTGAAAAGCTAGCATGATATAAAGTTAACATGGCACAAAGTAAATGGCTAAATGATAAGTCTCACAATGTAATTGTAAAATATGGAATTGTCATCGAGCAGGTGTGCATCCAGTGGGGTCCTGCATGCATCAGTTCTTGTTCTGAATCTATTTTAATATTTTTATGAGTGATCTAGGGGGAAAAAAACATTGTCATCACTGATTAAATTTGAAGATGACACAAATTGGTGGAGTGGTAAAGAATGAAGAGGTCAAGTCATTGATTCAGAGTGATCTAGATCACATGATAAACTGAACACAAGCAAACAATATAATTTTAATACAGATAAATGTAAATGTATACATCTGGAAACAAAGAATGTAGGCCATGCTTGCAGACTGGATCTCTCTGTCTTAGAAAACAATGACTCTGAAAAGGATTTGAGAGTTGTGGTGTATAATCAGCTAAATGTTCCCTCCTCATGTGATGCTGTGGCTGAAGGCACTAATGTAATCCTGTGTTGAATAAAATGGACTCTCAAATAGGAGCAGAGAGGTTATTTTACCTGTGTATTTATTATTGGTGTGACCAGTGCTGGAAAACTGTGTCCTCCTCTGGTGCTCACAATTCAAGAAGGATGTTGATAAATTGGAGAGTGTTTGGAGAGGAGCCAGCCACAAGACTGAATAAGGGATTGGAAGACATGACTTTTAGTGGTAGACGAAAAGAAATCAATCTAACTAGCTTACCAAAGAAAAGGTTAACGGATGATTGGATCACAGTTTATAAGTATCTACAATGGGAATAAATGTTTAATAATGTACTCTTTAATCTAGCAGAGAAAGGTATAACACAATCTGATGACTGGAAGTTGAAGCTAGACAATTTCAGACTGGAAATAAGGCAAACATTTTTAATGGTGAGAATAATTAACCAATGGAACTATTTACCAGGAGTTGTGGTGGATTCTCCATACTGACAATTTTAAAATCAAGATTGGATGTTTTTTGAAAAGATAGTGTCTAGAAATTGTTTTGGGGAAATTCTATGGCCTGTGCTACACAGGATGTCAAACTAGATGATCACAGTGGTCCCTTCTGGGCTTAGAATTGATGAATCATTAATAAATAGTGTTTAATTCTATGGGTGCTGGAAAGAGGTATATAGATCTTATATATGAAAAAAAGGTGGGAAGGAAATCACAATAGAAAATTAGAATTTCATCTACTGCAAATAATATTGCAAAACTCAATGACAAGTGACTGAAGGATTATACAGTAGAACATTCTCCAGTATGCAAAGATTTTTGATGGACATGTATATTCTATTTTAAGAACTGATATACAAGAAAATACCTTCTTTGTTCTCTGGAGGAAAAGTTATTGCAAACTGATTGTTGTTGCAGCCGCTATATGTTTTGAACAGATGACATATTGCCAGTTTGCTAAGGTAAGGCAGATAGCATCATCTGATCCCCTAACTGAATTTAACTTAGAAAAGCAGAATACCAGAAAGTTTAGCAACCTATTGCTATAAGAAGGAAAGAAAACCACTACACCTGTCTAAATAGTTAACCAGTGATATATGCATAGCCTTGAAAATAGGAAGGAGGAATTTGAAATTCACTCAGTGAAAGGAGTCTGTAATGGTAGATGATGTGTTTGGTAGCATAGCAGTACTTTGGAGGAAGAGATTTCAGAATCAGCTGCCAGCTGTGAGACTGAAGAGGGAAGAGGTCCAGATTAGAGAAAGAGATTCAGGAATTATAAATTTAGAGATGGTAGCTGAATCCAGGAAAACAGATGAGGCTGTCTAGTGTTAATGTCTTCTGTAGAAAGAAGAGGAGCTGCAAAACCTAGGAACCCTGTGAGATGCTTGCCAAAATTGGGAGGGAGGATGAGGGGGAACTACCAAGGAAAACACTAAAGGCTTGTCGAAATGAATATTTAGTTCTTGATCAGCTAGTGTGTTAAACTGCCGCACACTAAGGCCTTGTACACACGATCACTTTATCATGCATTAACAATCATTACCGCGCGATACCAACAACAGCGTACACACGTGCAATAGGGCTGTTGCGTGTTAACTGCTTTGTTGTAGCGCAATACAAAAACCACCTCGACGAGGGTGTTAGCAGTTAACGCGGAACAGCTGTTGCGCCTTTCCACTTGTGTGTACGCTTACCGCGCAGTGATTGGCCTCTGGAAGTGTCCCAGCATTCCAGAGTCGTCCTCTCTGGTCTTCCCCCCACCCACTCTGTGGCCGTGACGAAACAGTCCCCACCCTGATCAGATTCCCGGGATTTTTGAATTTCTCGTCTGTTTCACTTCCTGTTCTCTTCCTCGTGGAGTGGAGTGCAGCTCCGATCATCAGTAGCAATGGCGGCCCGTCGTGGAAGACGCGCACCCCTTTGGAGCACGGCAGAGGTGCTGGACCTGATCAGCATCTGGGGAGAGTCCGCTGTGCAGGCGCAGCTATGCGGCAGCAGGTGAAATTATGATACATTTGGCATAATTTCTCGGGCCATGTCAGAGAGAGGTTATGATAGAGACACTGTGCAGTGCAGATCAAAGGTGAAGGAGCTAAGAATATCCTATCACCGAGCAAGGGAGGCAAACCGCCGTTCTGGATCAGCGCCTGCTACATGCAGGTACTACAAGGAGATAGAAGCCATCCTCAGTGGGGACCCCACAACCACTGCAAAGAGTCCCGTGGACACATCGGCCCCCCCCTCATTCAGTGAATGCTAGACCCGAGCAGGATGAGGACGTGATCGATGAGGAGGAGGAGATGGAGGATGACCTGGAGGAAAGCGCAACAGCGTGTAGCCAGGAGCTCTTCTGCACCTCCGCTGAGACGTCCACCCAAGACATGAATTGCAGTGTGTCCTCTGAGGCGGCAGAGGGGGGTTCCGGTAAGTTTCTCTTTCGTGCAGCTATGGCTCCTGCTAAAATATCATTGTCCGGGGCGGGGTTGCTTGCTGTCTCGCTGTGCACGCTCTTTACTCTGCATTCATTAGAAGTGCATCAACACAAGCAGTGATTGTCCAAAAATCATCTGTATTTAGGTCAGTAAAGGTTTGCTCTATGTACCTCCAGAACCTACTACTCAGGTTAGATGGGAGAGCGTTTGTGTCTACGCTCCCAAAGACGGATACTCTGCCTCACCAGCTGCAAAGCACAGCCCTGGGAACCATAGCAGCACACAGTGCAGCAGCATACGGTCCTGGCTTGCAACCGGTGGCATGTAGGATATGTATTCTAGCTGGCAGGGGCACTCTGAGGAGAGAGATATCGGGTTCCATCTGTGTGCCCTGTGCAGAATGTTAGCCCCCAGTAAGCTTTCTATTAGGACGTACCTTGTCCGCTTCAGCGAAGCATAGGATGTTGACTGCCCTGCACCTTCCGGTGGAATGTGCTACTGGAAGGTTACATTGGTTATCTAGGCTATTGTGTTAACAACAGCTTTATTATTATTATTTTTTTTTTAGATTCGACCTTCACAAGGCCGGTGTCTACCCCAGCTGACCGCATGAGAAACATTCGGCGGCGTGCTCAAAGAAACAGGGAGGATATGTTTCAGGACCTGCTGAAAACAGCACAGGAATCCGCAAGGGAGAATCGAGCCTGGAGAGAGGAATCCCAACAGAGGAGGCAGAAACACAGGGACAAACTGATAAGTGTGATGAAGGAGCAAACAGAACTGCTCAGGAGCATGATTGCTTTGCAGTCCCACGCGATTAATGTACGGGCTCCACTCCATACAGTTCAGCCGTGTCTGCCTCCCACACCCCGTAGTCCTTCAAAGAATTTCTTTGAAGGCCACCCGTCCCCCTGGTACACTGCAACATCCAGTCCCCCCAAGAGCTACTTTTTAGAGACCCGCAGCTACACCCACCTGTAACCTCCCCCCCTTTTAGGCTTTAATAAAAACAGTGACAAATAATTTGAAGAGTGGCTTGATTTGTACACATTGAAAATCTCATAAGGTGCACCTGATGCGTCCTGGAAGTTAACTAGGGGAGGGCATAATTGAAATGGTCCCTGAGTGCCTCCCTTATGCGAGCAGCTTCTCCTTCGGCCCCCCTAATACTCCTAGTGGCTGGCTGTTCGTATGCTTCCTCGAGGCGCTGTGCCTCCATAGCCCACCCCGAGGAAAACTTTTCTCCCCTACTTTCACAAATGTTATGAAGGACACAGCATGACGCAATCACAGCAGGGATGTTGTCCTCCGCCAAGTCCAGTCTCCCATACAAACAGCACCAGCGCCCTTTTAAACGGCTGAAGGCACACTCCACAGTCATTCTGCAGCGGCTCAATCTGTAATTGAACTGCTCCTTGCTGCGATCTAGGTTCCCGGTGTACGGCTTCATGAGCCATGGCATCAGTGGGTATGCTGGGTCTCCGAGGATGACTATGGGCATCTCCACATCCCCCACTGTAATTTTTTGATCAGGGAAGAAGGTACCCCCTTGCAGCTTCCGGTACAGACCGGAGTTCCTGAAAATGCGGGCATCATGCACCTTTCCCGATCACCCAGCATTGATGTCCGTAAAACGCCCCTTGTGATCCACGAGTGCTTGCAGCACCATGGAGAAGTAGCCCTTCCTGTTGATGGACTCGGTCGCGAGATGGTCTGGAGCCAAAATAGGGATGTGTGTGCCATCTATGGCTCCCCCGCAGTTCGGGAATCCCATGGCAGCAAAGCTGTCCACAATCTCACGAACATTGCTCAATGTCACTGTCCTCCATAGCAGAACGCGATTAATGGCTCGGCAGACTTGTGAGAGGGCTAATCCGACGGTGGACCTCCTGACTCCGAACTGGTTTGCAATCGATTGGTAGCAGTCAGGAGTTGCCATCTTCCAGACAGCAATCGCAACATGCTTCTCCACGGTTAGGGGTGACCTCATGTTGGTGTCTTTACGTCTCAGGGCAGGGGCCTACTCTGAACACAGTTCCAGAAAGGTTGCTTTCCGCATTCGAAAGTTCTGTACCCACTGCTCATCATCCCACAGCTGCATAACAATTCGATCCCACCGCTCGGTGCTCGTCTCTCGCGACCAAAAACGGCGTTGTACCATGTGCAGATGATTGGTGAAGGAGCTGAGCAACGCGGTGCTGTTGCTCTGCATGTCATTGATCAGCCCCTGCTCCTCAGCATCTTCGTCTGACTCGGAGCTCATTGCGTACTGAGCAACCAACCGAGATATATTTAGAATGCTGAAGGCGACAGTGGAGATCAGAGCAGGATCCATGCTGTTGCTGTTGTGATTGCTCGCAAGTGGTGCGGTGCGTCACTGCACTGTTGAAAATAGGCGCGAGTTGCTATTGGCAATGAGGAAGACACAAGGGGAACACAGTGCACCACGGGAAACAGAGAGTTTACCCATGGCGCTTTGCATTCCTTTCCTTCATCCCATGATTCCAAGCGCCGATTGAGGGAAAATTGAACTGTGGAATAGGTGCCCAGAAGTCATTGCGCTACACGTGATATTGCAAAGAATTCTGTTGCGTTGCAAGGACCGACGTGTGTACGCGCTATCCTGCAATAAAGGTCACGTGTTTTTTATAGCGCGATTGCCATGTTGCACTTTAATCTGATCGTGTGTACATAGCCTAAGTGTCAGTGTTGATCTTGCTGCCAATCACTAAAATCCCTAGTGTGCTTCAATCTACTCCCATTTCAAAACAGGATAGATCAGCGTGCAATAGCGAACTTTTAGTGCACGGCAGCAGGATCAACACAGACGCTGGTTGGCCATGGCTTTTGTGTGAATACCTAGAGTGGAGTAACTGGCATTTCATGGGAGGAAGACATCATGTTGTGATGAAGGTAGTGTACTGTAAAGAGTATTTGGAGGGACCTGTGGATTTGACACCGAAAGGTGCTTCATTAAAAGTCCCTTGAGAGTGATACAGCAGGCTCAGCACTGCTTCTGAGAATAGCAAGGTCTCCAGCATTAATTCATTAAGTGCCTATCAGCGCAGTGGGGAATCTCTGGTCATGTAGGCGGTAAATATGTGTTGGGTGCTGTGAAACCAATAAAAAATCCAAACAAGTCTAATTGAAAGGCATGAGGATGCAAGTATGTCTTATGAATTGAGTTGGAGGGTGTGCAAAGGGACAAGGACAGAATAAGATTGATTTTGGGTACCTGAAGATATTTGAGATTCTTAAAATGTAACCCACAGCTTAGAATGTCATGACTTTTTTGAATGCAGCTTGCAAGTCCTTTCTGTAGGATCAGTGATTCCTGTGAAGCTTTGGCATCTGGGTAACTGGGGCTTCTGTGTGAGCAATACTAAAGCTGGATGGAGAAAGATGGCAAAATTTGCAAATTTCTCACTCTTAAAGTAGTATAGGACCACAGATAAAAATAATTCTCATAATATGAGTAATTTTGAAAACCTTCTACGTCTACTGACCTTTGAAGAACTTCCTAAATTCCAGTGAACTGTTGGCACACTTTATAATATTATTCAGAACTACTCATGTGCTTTTTAGGTATGTGCATGAATGGGAGGTTTGGCAAAGGGAAGGTGAGAGGAAATTTGCAAGTGATGTTTGTCAGTCAAAAGGGGTTTTAAGCTTCAGAGGTATGCACATACATTTTGTAATCTTGGCAGTGAACTCTGTCACTTGTTTTCACCTAAGGAGTCCTTCATGCCCTTTACAAATATATTTTATATATAGTGACCCTTTGATGAACTGTGTGATATCTGAGACCTGTGGCAGAAAATATAAGCTTCTTGGTGCTGACAGAAGATTTGTACATTTTTTTTTTGAAGGTGAGCTCCAGAAATAAGCACCTCAGTTTGATAAATGGCCCAGGTCTTGTCAAAGGCGCTTGAAATTTCTAGGCCAAGCTGTTTTTGAGATATGACTTGACAAAATAGTGTTGGGAGATTTTAAAAGTTAATTGCATGTATTTCTTGGGTTAAAATCACTACTGACCAAGTTTTATTGGCATATTCAGATCCCCTTCTCTACACTCCACTTCTCCAATTCACAAACATTTTAAAGAAAAAAACAAACAAACAAAAAACCCCAAGCCCAACAACCAGCATTTTTCTTCCTTTCCCCCCCTCCCAAATACTACTGAGTTACTATTCCCTACATCATAACCCTAGTATTACAGCTCTGCAGCAGTTCTGTTAGACTGGTAGCTTCCTAGTCAACATGTTTGATTCTTCTGCTCAATACTTGTCCTCTTTCTAGACAAAGAAGAAACAGCTAAATAACTTTTGAGCTATTTGAGAACTCTTCATCAAGAAGAATTAAAAAAGAAAAGTGAGGCAAATACTCAAAGATTATAAGGCCAAAAGGGACCACTGCGATTATCTAGTCCAGTGGTTCTCAAATTTACTTGATTGTGTCTCCCTTTGTATCTGTAGTCATTTATGATATCCCCCCATCCCACCGTGCAAGTACATCGACTACTGCCCAGCTCTGAAGGCAGCAGCACAGAAGTAAGGGTGGTCATACCATGCCATCCTTACTTCCATGATGGTGCTGACATTGGTGATGATCTCACAGCTGGGCACCTGGCCAGCAGCCACCACTCTTCTAAAGTTTCTCATGCCGCGCTTCACCTCCCCCTCCCGCCCCCCAGAATATGTTTCAGACATTCTTTTTGAGAACCTCTGATCTAGTCAGACCTCTGGGGGGGAAAAAATCTAAGCTTGATTTAAAAACTGTCACTTGCTTGTTTAAGCTCAGGCTTTCCCTCAAATTTTCTCAAGATCACAAAGTACATCTGTAATGTTTGACATGAGTTATAGCAATTTTAAGAAGGTCGATATAGGGTTGGCAAGTGGCAAATTAAGTTGTATAATAGAAATCTTACAACTGTATCTGTAGAGTAGTTACTGTGGAATAAATATTTGAAAGTCTGCAGAAGGAAGTGTATTTTTGGTACTTCACCATTACTGCCATTCTAACTTGTTCCCCACATTTCCCCTTCTAAACCTTTTCTTCTCATCTCACTTGAATTCTAAATGTCTTATCAGCATGTGTAAGATGGCAAACTTCTACTCTGTCTGAACACTGGTAACACTGTCTGCTTTTCCATTGCAGATGAGCTTCAGTGAATTCTCTTCATATTTGCTTTACTTTCATTTCCACATCATCACTTCCAAGGCACCATTTTAAGTTAATTCCTATTCCACCCCACATGCTTTTCATCCTGAAGTTTGTTGATAATTCTGTAGTGAAATATTCAGGAAAAATGCCATTTTGAAACCACCTATTTAGTCTGCAATTGATATTATTTCCAAAGATTGAACACCACAATTCAAGGATAATTCTTGCCTTATTGTCCTGGCTAAGATCCCTCTCACTGGGTGACAAGATATCACTCCCCTAAAGGAAAGGATAGCTTGTATAGATCTCTGAGGATCTGGAAACAAAAGGCTGATGTCAAAAAACATTAGCTGTATCTAGGAAAACTTATACTTGATGAGTTAAATCCTTCCCAGTAGGATATTTAGAAGTGCATGATGGCCACTGGCTACAACAAAAAGCTATGTTTGGAAGAAGAAACTTTTGCCCCTGAGAGCTAATGCTGCAGATCTTGAGTAATTTTTACAGTCTCCATTGCTTTACATTTAGAGTTAATTCAAACTGGGTTAATAATTAACAAGTAACATTTAGCATTTTCATTGTTTTGCCTTTTTCCTAGATAAATGAGGCTCTTCATTTTTAAACGTAAGTTATAGTCAGTATCTCTCTCTCTCTCTCTCTCTCTCTCACATGAAAGAGAGAATGATATAGTATTAAAATAGTTTTATCATGAAATTTTTATTCCACTGGGTGCCCTCTTAAAGGAGCACTATGCTTTGTCATTAAACTTCAAGATTTTCAATGAATGCTACTTAGAACTTAGTAGCTAAACTCACTGATTGAGAATATGTCCCTTGTTCTGGTCCCTTTACAATGTGTAAATGGGCTGGAACAGCATTAAGAGACCCCCGAACCCCTATTTCTGATCAGGAAGAGACTGGGAATGTTTCCTGTTGTGGAAACATCTGTAAGATTGCCTCCTGAGGACCCCTTGCAAGATCTGGGGCAGTACAATCTCTGTTGGGATTAGAGCTGCTGCACATAATGCTGTGGAGATTCTTGGCCGCGCCACTCCCCATGGGGCTGTCCTGGGTGGCTACCATAATTTAGGCCTTAAAAGGGGTATCTTTTGCAGCCCCTGGAGTGGCCCTGAATTTGGAAGGCTCAAAGGTGGCATAAAGCTTCTTAGGGTTTGTCTAATGCTGCAATCAGAGGTGATATTGCAACACATGTAAATGCCCCCGAGTTAGCTTTGATCTAGTTAGCTCAGATAACAACGCCAGTGATGCTGCCGCAGCTCTGGAAACCCACAAAGGGCTCTGGGTACATACTTGAGTAAGTAGCTAATGCTCCTGCTGCACTGCTATTATTACTCTTAGTAGCTAGAGCAAAGTGACCTTGGGTCACACCTTTGATTGCAGTACATACGTGCTCTGAAAGAAGCAGCAGAGAACCTCACCCATTCCTGTCCTCACAAATGTGTCAGATATAGTAATTGGGTGAGAGTCAGAAGCAGGGCCAGTACATCCAATTACTGTAGAGACGGGTTGGTTAGATAGAGCTAAATTGTGTCTCCACACTATTTATAATATTATTGTGATGTGTTCAAATAAATACTGTGCTGTCAACATTTTATAGTTGTACTCCAAGTAAGGAACTGACTGTAAAACATTACAGATGGTTGACAAACTGCAGTAAATCCCAACTAATGAAGAAATTCAGAACATGTTAATTTCCATGTCAGTTGAAGCAACTGGTTGCTAGCAAAGTCTTTAAAATGACCTCTGTACTGAGTGATCTTAAATCACTTGTGTGAAACTAATAATTCATTAATAAAGAATATTATTTAAATTTAAAAACTATATAGCTTTAAATTATACAGATATAATTTGATAACTTGCCGAGCAATTCACTGAATGAACTTCAGTCTATCGGCAAAAATAATGTTCAAAATCATTATATTTTACAGAACCAATTTATTATGAGCAGCAACTTTAAAACATGAATATATTGTTTTGTGGATTTTAACTATTATGAGATTCAGGTTATGTGGAGGATATAGTTGCAGTTTATTAAACAGTCAGTGTATTGTACATATAATTCTAAAGGAAAAACAGTTCCAAAGAGCATGACATTCTCTACAGGATGATACACTTTAGTAATAGTTGCAGTTTTACAGTCAGGGAAAGCGGCAAGATTAGATTCTGCTCAGTGGAGAAATTGGTTTGACCGCAGAGACTTGACTTTGGGAAAATACAATAAGAATTTGTCCATGGATTTCTCAATGTGATGGTTATCCTCCAAACTATTTTAGAAAATGATACTGTTGAGCCAAAAAAATCTCTCTTTATCAGTACTTGGCATTAGCACAACTGTGCTGCACTGTCAGAATATTGCAATCTCTGGTATATTAGGTGGAGAAGTGGACAAAGAAGGAATAAAATGAGGAATTATTAGTATTCACCACTCTATTGTATATTCCTTGTGAGCATGCTTTATTTATCAGACTATTACTGATATAAAGCAAAAAACAAGAGTCCTGTGGCACCTTAAAGACTAACAAATTTATTCAGGCATAAGCTTTCGTGGGCTCCAACCCACTTCGTCAGATGCTTGTGCCCGAAGAAATGTGTTCGTCTTTAAGGTGCCACAGGACTTTTGTTTTTTGTTGTATACAGACTAACATGGCTACCCCTTTGGAGCTGATATAAGGCATTCTTAATGAAATGGACTTCATGTAATTCCTGCTGCAGTATTTAGACATTCCATCCATATTTTAGAGAGATGTTAGGATTCTAGGTTATCTTTAAGCAAGATGTTTAGAAAAGAACTTGTTTTTTTTCCCCTTCTTCTCTGTACATGTTGCTGACATAAGTCATCTGGAAATGGGACTACAGCTAGCCATAAACAGCAGCTGTATGTCCTCAGGTTAATTCTCCATTATGGGTGGTTCTCACCTGGAGCTGACCACTGTTGATCTAGTTGACTAGATGGACCACTGGACTGATCTAGTATGTAAGTGCCTATGTTCCTCTTCTCACTGCAGTATCTATCAGAACAGCAAGCAATGGCTGCTAAAAATGAATAGAGTAACTTTATCTCTAGGTGACTACTCCCTGTTTTGAGAGAGAGAGACAGTCAGAGAGGAGTGTGCATGTGTATAATATATACAATATATATCAGCTATAGATATGAGGTGGATTTTCTTTGCTGGTGTGATGGTCAAGAGCTGATTCATGAAGGAAAACAACGGTCCTGCCGAGAACTGGAAACTTGCCATATTGCTAAATGAACTGAGATCCCACTTCCATGGGCAGAATGGGATTTCAAAATGAATCATTAAATAGTCTTCATACTGAATGCAGCAAGATTGAATTAACAGATGAAACCACTGTTTTTCTGTGGTATTTCTCTTACTCTAATTTAGTACTCCACGATTAAGAAACAATTTAATGAAGGCATCTTAGATTACCTTTCTGCCTAAGCAATTTCTTTTGCCAGTTTCTATTTGTTATGATAGTTCTCTGTCTAGGCAGAATCTATTTTACTTTTATCACCATATTCTTTATATGGTGGGAGGAACAATTCAGAATTGATTCATGGATTCCAAGACAATTTTAGTTAACAAAGTAAAAGTTGAGTGATGAGAGGGATTTTTGGTATCAATGCATAGTCAGGGACGGATTAGAAGGATTCAATAAAGGGTTGGACATTTATATGAACCACATGAACATCATGAGTATTAGTAAGAAGTATTAAAAACAAACAAACCCCAAGAGCTTTGAAAGGGGGCAGATTTTCATGCTTTAAGTCTAGACGTCAGCCAACCTCTAACTAATGGGAGCTAGGGAGAAACTTTCTTAACTGTCTGTTGTAGGGTTTCTTGTACCTGCCTCTGAAGCACTTGGTACTGGCCAGTTTCAGGAACAGGATACTAGATTAGATGGGGCACAGGCTGATCCTGCATAGCAACTCCTGAGTTCCTATGAAAACTTCTCCCCCTCTGAATCCTAAATTCTATTTCAGGCAAAATTCCTATTGCCTGAATGAGTACTGAGGGCTTGATGCTGTGCTCAGACAGAATGGAGAAGTGGGGTATAGAGAGTGGATTGTAACCCCCTGATCCTCCTTGCCCACAATATACATTAAAGTATCAGAGGAGAACCAGGCCTAGAAGAACTCTGCTCTGCAAACTCCTCCCACATTCAGTCATGGGAACACCTCTGACATGCCCTTTTCCTTTTCTGGTGCCAGGAGTGGTGAGGCAGGAGAATCACCTCCACCGGCTTTTATTGGCTGAGAGTTTCCTGCGCAGGTAGAATTCTCTTGGAGTTATGTGGCCTTACTGAACTGGAGAATCCGGCCTGAAATAAAGGGCCTACTTGAAGAGAAAAGTACTGCTCATCTTAACTAAGAGTGGCAAAGTTCGGCTCTTAGTGGAGGGCTCTCGTCTTTGTAGGAAATGGAACAGTAATTATTAATGGTGGCGAGGGCCACTGGTAGATAAGAGGAACAATCAACAACACATTTCCTATTAAAATGCCTCCTATTTTGCATGTATGCAAATTCACCAGATTAAAGGCTTCTCCTTCATGTAAAACATATGGCGATTACAGTAGTATAGATATCAATGACTAATGGTTTATATTGCTTATCTCTAGCTACATTGATTTTACAAGAACTTTCCCCAATTACACCAAACTTGTTGCATTTTAATATGTAAGCCTTTGCTAAAGGCCCAGTTGTTATTCTGTTACACACAATGGCGAGCAGTCATTTCCTTGAGTATTTCCACTGAAATCTCAATGGACTGCTCATGAGAATAACTGCTCATAAAAATCAGAGGCTCATATTTTGTCCCCAAAATGATATTAAACATAAATTGGCCAAATTATTAGTTGTTGTTAAGGGCTGTAAATCCATTGGCCCAAAGTGTGCCTTCCTTATGCAGCTATTTGACATTACCAAAGTTTCATTTTCATTAGTGCTTTCTTTTTGTTATGGTCAATGCTAAACATAATAGGATATTGTGACAGGGTCTCCAGGATGCAATCTGAAAAAAGATGGGGATACCGTGTCCTCTTTTATCTCTAACCGGGGCTGTCCTTCACATTGCCTTACTAGTGACAATCAGCAGGCCTCTTACCACCTCGCCCAAAAGCATGCAGAGCAGGTTGCCTCTCGCTCTGTGATGCAGTCAGCAAGCTACACTTGCACAGCTATCTACCGGCAGAGGCACATCCAGCTTAGTTTTATGAATGCCTTGCCTAGCCACTCATAAGCCAGCTATAGAAAGGCACCAGCCAATTATCTCCCCCCCATCCCCAGTCTGTAAGGATTGCACCAAAAGTAGTCTACCCCCAACATTATATTAAGTCCACTTTCCGCTCAACGTGGAGAAACTATGCAACACCTTTTGTTATTGAGCTAAGATTTCAAGATATTCCAATTTGAGACCACATTGGTTGAGATAAAACATTAAACAAGTTTATTAAGTACAGAAAATAGATTTTAAGTAATTATAAGTGGCAAATGTAAGGAGATTACAAGTAGTTACCAAATGATATAAATATAAGATCGCAATCTAAGTTCTCCATGCTATCAGTATTTGAATTAACAATGTCTCACCCTCATTAGCTGATACAAGCAGCTTCTTGAATGCAGGCTGGGCAGCCTTCTCTGCCTGGGATTCCTTTCCCCCCTTTCTAAGTCCTTTTACCTTCCAAATGATCCTTGAGATGGTGAGTTGGGAAGCGAGAGAAGCTCTGTGATGATGTCACATACCCCCTGGGCCCTGTGGGCTCGTGACCTGTGGGGTCATCCTCATTTGGTCAGTCAACCCCCATTATGAACATGCGTCTTATAGAGGTTCCCAGACATTTTTCTTGCATGACCCCATTTTCAGATGTGGTGTTTTCCACTACCCCAGGCAGCATGGAGGTTGCAATTTAAAAAGAGTGTCCTCCCTGCAGTATGGCAGTACAAGCATGGTCACGCTGCACGGAGCAAAATGGCATCCGCTGGGCTGCTTAATCTCCCAGTGCGTGTAAGGTCATGCTGTACGGAGGGTGCTGTTGGGTAGAGCAGAATAGCATCCTCTGTGTGACATGACATTGTGCATACGGTGTGTGTGTGAAGACACTGTGTGGAGGAGGCCATTTTATAAGATGGCATCTTCTACATGCTTGGGATTGCCGTGAATCATCTGCTGATGTATTGGCCCCACTTATGGTCACGACCCACAGTTTGGGGACTGCTGCCTTGTAGTGAAGCCACTATAGATCGGGGTGCTCTGCCTCAGATCTATTCTGTGTCAGACCAGCCATTCAGCTGAATAAAGCACTCTGAAACCACACCCTCGTGTCTCAGTGAATTGATCACAGCTGGGAACGAGCCCATCCTTGGGAGGGTAACGCGGCTCCTTTCAGATTGGAGTCGGTACCCAATTTTCCCTAACGAGCCTCCACTGCAAACAATTCCCATTAGTGGAATCTATTCTTGAAGAGGTGAGGGAGAGCCATTAATAATGTCTGGCCACTTCATTGTTGTGCCTGCAAGGCTGTTTTTAGGAATTTCCCACCATGCAATACATTCAGCAGCCTTTACAATAATTTTTTATAAGTTCACATACTATGGTAGCACATACAATCTAACAGGATATTAATGTTTAGCAGATCAAGAGTTTTAAAATATCAATAAGGCATACTTTGTACTGAACATATGATTATATGACATAGGTGAATATGGGGTTTTGGGGGTGTTGTTTTCAGACACAAGGTGTCACAGATATGCCCTGCTTTTGAATGCTCTGCATTTGCATTCTTGTGAAAGGGAGTTAAAACACAATAGCATTAGTATTGTAAATAACTATAATTTTGTTTGCAAGGGAACGAACGCAGCAAGAGAAAAATGTCCCACTGAGTATCTTACTTCAAATTATCTCTGATAATAGGTAGTCAGAATTTTTGAATCTTCAGATGTTTCAAATTACTGGAAACATGATTTTGTGGTAAACTTGTAGGACTGTAAATCAGGCAGTCTGGTTTCTATTCCTGTTTCTGTAAAGGGTCAGTTGTTAAGATATTTATCTTCCCTGAACCTCAGTTTCCCCACCTGTCAAAAATAAGAGATAATGTTCTTTACAAGGATGTTGTGAGACTGAACTTATTGAAGTCTTCAGAAGGTCTTTGTGATCCTTAGATAGAAGGTGTTATGGAAGCACAAGGTATTACTGTTACTGTAACAGAATATTGCCATAGTACTGGACTCTGACTAGGATCTAGCATAGTGTCAGTTTTCTATCTGATAACTACTATATGTAGGGACTGTGTCCTGTCTTTACACAGAGGTGGACTGTTCGATTCCATCTCTGTCTGTCTACTATGACCCTGTTATATTGCAGTACAGTACGATGTAGCTTTGGAACCCGAACAGGCTTCATTCTTAGATATGTACTGACATAGTGAGAGAAATGTGCTGGGTCAGATTCTGCCCTCACACATCTACATGTGTATGTGTGCAACGAGAGGTAAGGTGTGTGTGTGTCTGACATCAGGATTTGGCTACTGTGTAATTAAGTACATGATCTTAAATGCTGCAGTGGGATTAGGGTTGCAGTTTTCCTTGGCATTGAACAGTAAAGAGGAGAAATTGTGCCCAGATTTGAGAACTCATTAGTTACTCCAGAGATGGCAATGTTTATAGCTTTATCAGTCTTCCTTTCACAGACGTTGAGCAGAAAGGATCATTTGGGTTTATGGGGAATATATAGCAGATTTACAAGATTAAAAATAGGAATGTCGTCCTTAATCTTCCGGGAACCTTTTATTTTTTGTATTTGATGTAAAGTAAGTTTATGAAAATGACTTCATTTTAAACAGACTCCATTGATACAGTACTTTTCCACTGAATTGACTAGGAGCTGTGAATGTGTTATAACGAACTGCACTGCAGGCTGCAGTATCTGATTGTCATGCCAGGAGCATCACTAGTGTAGAGCTAAATAGAGATTGGTGAGGAAACTGGGTCAGGAAACAGGCCTGCTGTACCTGCAGAGACTGCAGAGTGCAATAGCAAAGAAACAAAGTGTCCACGGCATGGCACTGTCTTACAAAACATGGATGAGTAGTGTGGTGAGACCATGTTTTGTTAGTACGCATGGCTCAGGCTAGAGATGCTTCTGTCCCTCCCTCTCCCCCCATCCTCTTTTAGCCAGGTGGTTTTTTTTAGCTGTGGCCATTTTGCCTATCTCTCCTCTGTCGTATATGATGTATTTTCCTTTCTCTCAGAGCTCCAGAATATCTGTGCTGATTTCGTATAAAATAGAAAGGGACACTGGAGGTTGATTTTTTTATTAGTTGTGGTGTTAAATGTTTAAGCTCAGTTAACAGCCCTCTTCCATCACGGTGTTGATGGCCCTGGCTGCATCTGGGGTTGTGCACTGGGTAACTCGGGGGGGGGGGGGGGAAGGCCATAGTGCCAATGAAGCTCCTTTGCTCCAGGCTCAAAGTCCTCTCATATTCCCGCAACAGCAATGAATTCAATTCAGAGGAAGGCTCGGTCTCTGCATACCAGGCTGGAACAGAGGGGGTGGGGGAAGCACAAAGTCGGGCCAGAACAACAGCATTTGAAAACTGTATGAAAGGTATGACAAACAGACCAGGAGACTTGAGCACATTGTACAAACAAAAACAAACAAACAAAAGAGGTCCTTTGATTCAGTGTGATTCACTTAATAACATTAATTTATTAAATCTGTCAAGAAGATTAAGATTGAAAAAATAAACAAGCAAAGTAGTTACAAGCCAATAAAAAGCAAAGTCATTCAGACGTGGAATATTGCATCATCACAGAATGTGCTGGTTGCATGAAAGGAATGTTAAATATCGGAGAGGAAGGCGAAGCGAGTAGACCAACTCCAGAAGAGCACTTTGAAGCACTTTCCCTTAGGCATTTTGAAGTGAGCTGCAAATGAACTTTTGAAGTACTTTTTGAGTTGCAGTGAGTTGAAGGTGAGAGTCAGAAGAAACATTGATTATGTCCCGAAATAGCCATCTTTTATTGGCGATTCGTTATATTATTTGTGTCTGTGTGTAGTGTCAAGACAGTAAGTGAAGACCTAAAGGAAAACAATGGAAATAATAAAGCAGAACAATTAAGTGGCAGGATTTTTTAATCCTTAAACATTCATTTTTAAAATTATATCTGACACTGGATGGAATGAAATAACTTTATTATTATTATTATTATTATTATTAATGTTGTTTTGTTCCTGAGATTTGCTTAGACCTGAACCAACTAGAGAGATGGAAACAGCAAAAATAAATATAGGCATATCGTTGTTAGTAGAGAACTCCACCACAGTAACTAAAATGATGCTCTGTGCCAAAACGAGAGCGCTCTGCTGTCAGCATAATAAAACCGCCTCCCTCAAGAGACAGTACCTACGTCAGTAGGAGAAGCTCTCTCACCGACATAGCACTTTCCACACTGGTGCTTACGGTGGTGTAACTTATGTTCCTCAGGCAGGTAATTTATCGACAGCCCTGAACAACATAAATTATGCTGATATAAGTTGTAATGTAGACATAGTCTTAGTTTCCCTGGGGAAAATGTTCAGAAGCTCCAGCGTGCCATTTTCTTAAGCGATTTAAGCATGTGAAAGCATGTGAAATGACTTTTGAAAATAGGATTTAGGCACTTTTGGACATTTTACCATCTGTTCTTCAGCTCCTAGTTTGTAAAATGGAGATACCATTTCCTATCTGGCAGGGATATTGTGAGGATACAGACATTCCAGATTATGAGGTGCTGAGATGCTCTGGTAACGGGACAACAAAATCCCATAGATAAATTGACTCCCCGAGTCTATCAGAAAAGTAGTGACTCTGTCTAAACCGTGGGAGCAATTAAAAAGTCATTTGATATAGTGGAGCAAATAAGATTTACCAACCCCCCTCCCCCCCCAAACCTTTCTACCTTTCCCCGACTAATCATTGTAGAGTCGGGACCAACCCTGCAGGCTTCCAAAGGAAGGTTAATGAAGCAGCCACAATATAGCTTATTGCCCATCAAACTTGGCTGCACAGCAAGGGGTCAGAAAAGTCCCATAGAAAACATGTTGCCATGGTTTTACATATCACATTGAACATATTTTCCTAAGCTGTATAATTATTCTGTATTTGTACAAGGCTGTAGTCCTCTTCAGACAGCAAGCCTCGAAACAGACTGAGACTACACATACTCACAGGATATATACAGAAAATGGACAACACTTGATCATATATGTGTGTCACAGCTCACTGGGTGTCATTCCAACATGCATCTTTCTTAGTCACTGACAACTTTTCCTTCAGAAAACAACATGCAGCATCCATTTCTGGGCTTTAACAAAGCACCCACCCTACCATAAAAGCTTAAATGCCAAGTAATGTGTGGCTTAGTCCTCAGGGTTATTTCCTCTCTTTTATTATCGCTGGCAGTAGAGCTCCTGCAGTCAGAGCAGTGCAAGATGAGACTGTGTGCTATCTGAGCCTGACTTTCGGAAGCATGACCATGCACAGTGTCTTCTGGAAGAGACTTGGGAACCCCGCACCTGTATTAGTCACTCAGAGAAGCACTTTGCCTGTTGGTTTTAAATGCCAACTCAGTAGAGCACTGAGTGGAGTTTTGTGTTGGTGTATTTTAAATAAGGAAAGGCAGCTGCTACATGATTAAAAAAAACCTCACCCCAACATGCGTGGCCCCTAGTGGTAATCTGAATGGGCACAAAGAGGATATTTGGCCAATTTTTCAAGTTTGTTTGCCTGAAATTAGGCTCCTAAATAGTGTTTAGGCAGCTGAATAAGTGGCCTGTGAAGTTAAATAATTCTAAGCAACCCAATAGGTCCCATGGAGTAGCCATTTTTAAAAACAGACAATTTATTTAGATGCCTAAATAATGTATTTAGGAGACTAACTTTAGGCACCTATTTTAAAAAAATCTTAGCCTTTGGTTCCCCATTGCACTGCAAGGTATCAGGTCTCAGAGACATTATGATCTCACACTGGCATGTAGTTTCTCAACAGATGTGGAATTAGCTTTGCCTCAGGATTTTAGCTATTGGACGAGATTTGTCCAGTTGTACCAGAACTCTATTACTTTTGTGCTAGTGTCTGGTGAATTTTCTCAGCAAACTGGTTCTAGTGCCCTTCTGTTCAGACTGGATGCTGAATTCTTCCCTGGCTTCCTTTGATGACACTAACATAATGGTGAAAGGAGATTGGAGACTGGAAGTTAATCACAACCTTTAATGGGTGTAGGAAATATTCTGTGATGCTGGAAGGTCATTGGCAAGAAGTTTATTAACCTCTCTGTACCACTGTTTCCCCCTCTATAAAATGGGTTTCATAATAATAGCCCTCCTCTGCACTTTCAGATCCTCAGATAAAAAGGAATGGTAAGTGCCAAGTACTTTTATCTTTTAGTTCTAACTTTTGGGTCATGGGTCTTTGCAGGAAGCCCCCCTGACATTTACTCTTATGAGGTGTGGAATTGGCTTTCAATTTCTGAAAAGAGGTGAGAGTCAAGCATCAGCATATGTATTTAACTTGTAGCATCAACCAAGTATTACTATGTTTGTGACATCATTTCGTGGGGATGCTGTAAGTGGTTTTGGTTCACTAGGGTAAAAACTGGCAGATTTTGTAGTCAACGGAGGAGACCACCCATGAAGGTAAAGGAGATCAGCTCCGTATGAGTAATCATTATGAAAATGCAGTGCTTGTCTTAGACAGGAACTTGGGAGGAACAGTTATTCCTTTATTGTGAAAGTGACGTGGCCCCAGTAAGTGAATCCAGATCTCCACAATATCAGTCTAGTGCTAATCACAAGACCATCATTCCTTAATGCACTCTGTATGAATAGTAATAATATTTGTGTTGTAGTGACAGGAAGAAATAAATACATAGGTTACAATTACTTTTGAGGTTAGAGGGAAAGAAATATTTTTGATGTTCTTGCCAGTAATAGAGAGTAGTTTGGACCTAAACACAGACTTTATTCTGCTCTGAGTGAATTGTATTTCCCAGAATTTATAGTCTTCCCTATTCCTTGAATTAATAAGATAAACACTAGGACATTGCCTTTAGCTTTATTCATGCTGATTTCAGGATTCCTTTTATAAAACAAAAAACAAACCTCACTGCTATTTTCCTACTATTTTAAAATTCTTCTACTAAGCTCATGAACTTGTTTTTATTTGTATTAAAAGTGATCTTGTTTGCTTATGCAATTCCCCTTAGTTTTCCTTGCTTAGTTGTTTAGTTAAAAAAAAAAAAGTGGATAAGTATCATAGTTCATTTTATTCGTATAACTTTTTTAATGTTGATCTCCCTAGTCCTCTGAATGGTGTTAGCCTTCTAGGTTAAAAATACAATGCAGTGAATGGAAAAAAAAAGTTAAAAACTTTAGAGAGCTTTTTTTTCCTTAAATTAAAATAAAAATCTCTAATCAGGGATGTTAGCTGCTTTCTATTCAGTTGAGTTGAAAGGTGCAGAGCATGTTTTTCAGCAGTATGTTAGCAGTGCTCAGCATCATTCTAGAATGTCACTTTTCCCCTACTTGGGAAAAAGAAATACTTATTTTGTAACTTTTCAGTATCCATTTTTTAATACATTCTCCCTGTCCACTCCTGTAAAGTCCTATAGTGAGATTAGGGTCAGGAAAAGGCATTGGACCTTGCAGCAGTTGAAGTATAGGCACTTGGATATCAAATGACATGGCTACATTTTACAGGGATTAAATAGGCGAAAGAAAAATAGATATTCTGCCTAGCTTCATTTCTGCTTAAGTTATTCCAGAGCTGACTTTGTTGTGAGAAAAATATTGATAAATATTTGGTTATGATCTAGGTATTTTTGTCTGGTATTATGAATCTGTAACCAATGGAAATATTCTGTGGTGCCAATGTGGTGGTAGGTCATTAACGTCTTTTCCTTTTGTATTTATTTTCATGGTTGTGGAAAATAATGGAGCCTTCTTTGACACTTAATAATAGAATGTAGCAGCCTAAATGTCATAAGTAAAGTTGAGAAACTCATAGTTAAGATATGCAAGGCTGTATTTTTTATTGAATTGCTGTGAGAGAAGTTTTAAAATTCTGTGTCAGAGCTTGGCTTTTGATGCTTAACTGCCTTAGGTTCCTTTGAAAACTCCAGCTTAGGTTAAAATCACATCAGGCAAGTATAAGTACTGCGTTGATTTATCTGGGTGGGGGGCAATGATACGCTGTATGTCAGATGTGTTACTCTCAGTACTTCTGAACTCACAGTACAAACAGTTTGCTGAAAGGCTACTTGGTCAATAGCAAAACAGTTTTCTGATTCAGTGCCTGACCAAAGTCCACAGAAGTCAGGGGGAGTCTTTTCACTAACTTCAATGGGCTTTGAGTCTGGTCACACTTAATTTTTGTTGAAAGTTTCTTGGTGGCCACAAGAAGCGGAACAAGAACAACTGATTTCTATTGCAGTTCATCATTACTGACCCTTAGCTTTTGCTTCTAGGGCTTGCTTTTGAGTAATGACAGGTGCTACTCTTCTTTACCTCTGAGCATTCCCATACTTGGTCAGGGAGCAAAAAAATGGAACAAGGAACGGAATTTTCAGTTCCTTGGTGCCTCAACTAAATCAGCATTCTAGCCCTTTGTTCTATAATTTAAATTTTTCCAGGGACACTATAGAACAAAATAAGAACAATCCCCATTCTTCTCTTTGGAAGTCGTCATGGTTTTTTTTAATGTAAATGGAGTCTCTCCTCTTGTTTCTCAGGTATAGCACCTTGTTCTTTTTTCTGTTTTCACATCTGTTTTTGAGGTTTCCTAGCACTTGTCTATGTTATAGATTGTACCCAAGAGAGGTGCTTGGAGGATAGAGACCGATACAAGTACTATGAGAACAATTTGTAGTGTCTGTAACGAGGTCATTGTAAACCTATTGAATGAACAGTGTGATGAAAACAAAACAAAAGATTTTTTTCTAGACTTAGCTTCTGCTATATTTAGTTCTTACTTTGTCTCCCAGAGGCTACATGTATTAAAGATGTCTTCCATTAGGAGAGGTAGTCATTCTATTTGTGAAATCCACTCTAAGCCTTAATGCAAAATCTAGGTCAGTGCCAATGATAAGAAACCAAGCTTGGTACTTAGCTGTATTTTTCTTCTTTATCCTCCATTTCCCCTGGGGCTTTTTGTTCTCCTTAGAATTTCTGTACCTTCTTTTGCTCCCAGCCCATTTTTAAGGATGCACAAAAACTTACAGTTCACCAGAGATCTGGAAGCACAGCCAAATGGGGTCTCAGTCTGCAGCACTCTGTCACTACTGAATCCAGGGGCTAAGCTCATTTTCTGCAAGTAACCTTTAGGAAAGAAAAAGCTATATACCTGAATTCTTAAAAGCATCAGATGTTTATCGGTTTTATTTTATTATTTATTGAGAGATCAGGGTCCCATTGTCATAGGAGCTCTACATATATTTTATATACAGGAAGAGAATCTCACTACCCTGAAGTACTTGTAATCTAAATAGACAAGGCAAAAAGGATGGAGAAAAGTGTTACTTAAACGCTCTGTGCCTCAAGTCCCCTATCTATAAAAGAGTAAGTAATAAGGAAAATATAATTCCAACTATACATACAAAATGATGGGGTCTAAATTAGCTGTTAACACTCAAGAAAGAGATCTTGGAGTCACTGTGGATAGTTCTTTGAAAACATCCGCTCAATATGCAGTGGCAGTGAAGAAAAGCTAACAATGTAAGGAAACATCAGGAAAGGGGGAGATAATAAGACAGAAAATATCATAATGCCTTTATATAAATCCATGGTACACCCACATTTTGAATACTGTGTGCACATCTGGTCATCCCACGTTAAAAAAAGATAAGATTGGAATTGGAAAAGATATGGAGAAGGGCAACAAAAATGATTAATGGAATGAAACAGCATCTATCTGATGAGAGATTAAAAAGACTGGGACTTTTCATGTTGGAAAAGAGACAACTAAGGAGGAGGAGAGGAGAGGTCAGTAAAATCTTGACTGCTGTGGAGAAAGTCTGTAAGGAAGTGTTAATTACTTCTTCACATAACACAAGAACTAGAGTCACCCAATGAAATTAATAGGGAGCAGGTTTAAAACAAACAAAAGGAAATACTTCTTTGCACAACACACAGTTAACATGTGGAACTCTTTGCCAGGCGATGAAGGCCAAAACTAACTAGATCATGTTCTAGATCAGTTCATGAAGGATAGGTCCATCGGTGGCTATTAGCCAGAATGGTCAGAGATGGAATACCATGCTCTGGGTGTCCCGAGCCTCTGTTTGCCAAGAGCTGGAAGTGGGTGACAGGGGATGGGTCACTTGATGATTGCCTGTTCTGTTCATTCCCGGTGAAGCATCTGGCATTGGCCATTGTCGGAAGACAGGATACTAGGTTAGATGGACCATTGGTCTGATCTAGTATGGCCGCCTCCACGCGCAGGGCTTCTGTCCCCTGCTGGCCTGGCCGCGCCCCCCAGTGAGGGGGCAGGCCCAGCAGGGGCCAGGAGCCCTGTGTGCTGGGGCTTCTTTTCCTGCTGGCCACACTCCCCAGCCCCAACTGTGCCGTGGCTTCATTTCCCTTCATTTCCACGTGTGCTGGGGGTTGCCAGCCTCTGGATTAGACAGTTCATTAGCCCATTCTGAGTAGTTCCTTCTAGAAGTGAATTGGTACGTCTGTGGCCCTCATCAGTATAGATCTGAGCCTCTTGCAATCATTCAAGGATTTTAGCCTCACAACTCCCCGGGTACTATACCCATTATACTGAGAGGAAACTGAGGCACAGAGTAGGTTAAGTAACGTTGCCCAAGAACAGGAGCTGGCATTAGTACTAGATCTCTTACGTCCCAGTTTGGTGCTCTGTGCACAGTGTTATCCTTCCTTCTTGCATGGAACTCAGGTCTGTTGATGTTTGTGAAAACTCAATCAGAGAAGTGCAATGAGACTAGTGGGAGTTTGAGGGTACCTGACACAAGTACAGTTATGCTGTATGAGTGTCAGTCTGATATATTGTATGAAACCTTTGGATTGTGCATGTATCCTTATCTCTTGTGTAATGTTGGGTGATGGAAATCCCTCACATGCACTTTGAAAAGTTATAGGAAGGGCAAAAATTTGCCTTTGTTTAGAAAAAAAAAAAAAAAAAAAAGACCAAAAAATAACAAATCCCAACTTAAAATGAAACATAAATAGAGACCTCCCAAATAAACTCTACAAGAATGGTTTCCAGCTGCTCAGGGGGATTGTTGCTATTTTGCATGTCAAAGTTATGCAGCATGATTGGTTTTATCAGGAAAGGAGGAATCCTACTGTACGGTATAGGTAGAATCGTAGATGGTAAAGCCACGAGAGATCACTATGACCTTCTAGTCTGATCCCCTGCCTAACACAGGCTTCTGAACTTGACTCAACAGTTCCTGTGTCAGGCCCATAACTTCTGTTTAAGCTATAGCTTATCTTTTAGATAGACAGCTCGTCTTGATTTAAAGAAGTCAAATGATAGAGAATCCACCACATACTTAAGTTTTTCCAAAGGTTAGTTACACTTTTGTCATGTCTTTTGACCATAGTTAAATGGAAATAATGTAGATTTCCCTCTGGTAGAATCATTTATTAATGGAGGCCAAGAAATCTGAGTTTTCCTGGACCTCTGTTCTCCTGATGTAATTCTTTTCTGGGTGGCATTTACAGAGCTGACAGTGATTTGGATGCCCAATTCCTATTTTAGTGAGAATTGGGTATTGAAATCATTTAGTGGCTGAAATTTTCCAAGCTACCTGTCTTTCTGGTGAAGCCTGAAACTTTATCATCTTCAATAAACCCATACAATGTATTGATAACAACCAAGTTGTGTCTTGTTATAATTCAGTCACTGTTCAAAATATCAAACTGATTCAAACAGATACATTCTGGAAAAAACATTTTCCTCTTTTTTGTGAATGATAAGGCATACTTTAAATTTGGGAAGAGCCCTATTTGTTATAATGATGAATTTTCAGTCACTACCCTTCTCCCTTTCAAATATTTCATACACAGTCACCCTACTTTTCAGTCATGGAGAGAGAAATCATAGGTGTTGAAAGCCTGGTGTGCTCTTTTTCTGTCTTGTTAGTTATCTGCCTAGCTGTTTGTGTGATCAGGGAGTTACATTTGCAGCTCCTGAAGCAGAGGGAAGATGTTAGACTCCAAAATATCGAGGAGGCCACAGAATCTTTGAGTTTAAGAAATTTTGGCTCATTTCAGCAGCACTAAATTATCACAATCAGCGTTTTCTTATTGTTGATATTTGTTTATACATACTTTTTGCTTTTTCCTTTTGTGGGAGCTACAGCATTTTTCATCATTACATTTTGTCACAACTCCATTAAAAGACATTTCTGTATTGGTAAATTTTGATAACAATTTAAACACAAAGAAAGATGCACGTTCTAAGGTTTGAAGAACGCAGTCTAAATAAAACAAGATAAACCAACACAGTTTACAAATCAGCCAAATGATTTGCATTACCAAAGTGTTAGTTTTTGTTACAGATGGTGCACAACAAATTTTCATAATCTTTTAAACAAGGTGCCAAAGGTTATTTGTATCTGTGGAAGAATAAAAAAAACATACAAACATGTCTGTGCCTCAGAGATGCAAACCTCATTCTGGAGCGTTCTTTTGATCTGGTGATTTTTAGAAACATAGGTCTCTTGTTGGGGAGGAAAAGCCTTGAAGAAATGCCTGCTGTGTTCTTTGGAAGCTGCCAATTGTATACACATGCAGAATATTGACTTGTGTGTCATGTCGGCTGTTGTGCTGAATGTTTTAAAGTAACTTTAGGAGCAAACAAGTGGAATGTTTTTACTTTCTGCTTAACTGTGCTCATCACATAATTTCTCTCTGGTAGTTCAGACCAGACACCAGGCGTCAGCTGATCCAGGTAGTTCTCTGTGCTAACCAGTAATTGGAAAGAAACCTCAATGGAGGGTGAGAAGCTGTTCAGAAAATTTTTATTGAGATGCTGTTGCTAGGGAAACTACTTCTATTATGCGTGTGCTGTATGTGTTCAGAACCAGTCTTTTATGTGGAGTCTGCCTCTTTGACACTGCAGTATGGAAAAACATCACCTTAAAAAGGATTCCTGCTCCCCACCCCACATTTTTGGTAGGCTTGAGAACACTGAAGTTTGGAAAAGCCTATTTTATCAGTAGCCCTCCTTTATGTAAGTTTGCTTCATGGTTCATGTGTGTCTATTGCTTGGCATGTGAAAAAATGAAAGAGAAGCCAGTTTTGCTGATGAAGTGCTGTCTCTGTTTATCACTTGTGATGACAACCCAGGATGGACGGCAGAAAGAGGTAGAAAATTTAGCAATATACCCTGCCCGTTCCTCTGCAGAGGGGGAGGAGCATCTTGCAGGGGCACTACTGTAGTACTGCTGTGCAGTGTGTGGCGGAGGGAATGGGGAATGAGAGAGAATTTGAACTTACCATGCACAGGGACTTTCCCTCCATATGAGTGCATAGTAGGGGGTTGAGGGTTGGGCTAAAGATGGACCAGAGAGAGAGGAGCAACTAGCTCTGCTTACTGTTTGCTTCACTCTTCATTCCTCTTCCCCTTGCATCTCCAGACACTGCGGGGTTGCTCCTGCATCACAGCTAAGGTACTCTGATTTGTGGCCCTGAAAAGTAGCATGGCACTTTTAATCTGATTTGGAGGTGTTAACCCAGGTGTCCTAGACAATTGTTGAATTGGAGTTATTTAAACTCCGCCTACTTGATTCCCCCTTCTCTTCTGTTTCAGCTGGAAAAGGATTTCATTTCTTCTTGTAAGCTGCTGGGCTGGGTTGCGGTGCGTGCACAGGTAGAGATATATCATGTTTCACTGGGCCAAATGACCCATGCTCATCAGGTCGCAGTGCCGCTCACTGAAGTTTGGCCCCATAGTCCCTACATCATGATGAAGTTGTGGTGGGGCCAAACCTTGAATGGGCAGTGTGGCAGCCAGCCCTGTGCTTTCTCACCACTGCCATTGATCTGGCTGCTGTTCTGGGGGACCAGCACCTGCCCGCCTAGCTTCACCCTGCTTCCAGCAGCCTGTGTTTACTCTCACAGTTGGGGCATGATACTACACCTGGGCAAGCTGGATCAGGTGTGATCTGAATGTGGCATGGACTTGACAGGCTAGGCAGTGTAGCTAACAACTGCAGTGGGGTTGGCTTCATGGTATCTGATGGTGTGTGCCATGGGAAACAGTTTTGGGGGTGCCGCTTGATATACACGCACATTAACATACATATGTGAGGGTACAAAACACATGGCAGGCATACAAGCCTCTCTGACACAGTGTGTGCGTGCGTGCATGCGTGCGTATGTACCTGAGGGCAGCATATATCAGTTTGATAATGGGAGCTTTCAGTTTTTATGCTTCCTACCATTCAAAATTACTTTTTATTGCTTTTTTTTAAATCAATCAAAAAGACCCTGGTTTTTCCTGCCAGGTAGCAGGCTAATACTGCTAGATCCTAGACTGCAGTGCCATGTATTCACATTAGTAGGTTATTGGAGTGAGAGAAATGAAAAAGAGCTCGAGGAGACGTGAGCTGACTGCCAAACAGTGAAGTTGTGCTTGGACAGCTTTGGGGGGGGGGGGGGGGCCCCCCGCCAGAGTTAACTTTAATGCACTAGATAGCCACTCCATTTTTCCTTTCCAGAGGAGTCTTTGTTGTCATGATATGTTTTTAGGCAGTATTTATTTTTTTATATTTCAACTGCAACATTTCATTCAATTTTTGTGTGTGCTGAATTCATTGTTGTGTTGGTTTGCAGGAGACTGATAGCAGTGGAAATGGAACAAATGTCTCTTAATCAGAAAGCATGAAGTAGTTGCTATTACCATCCATGTTAATCTGAAATAACCTTTGTCTTCAGGCATGATGTGAAACAATTTAGCCTTTGATGTTTTTAGTCCCTATAACAGAGTCCATTCACTGCTTGGTGTAACCTTCGGGTGGGCTAAATTCATTTAGTTGCCCTTCTCCAGTGCCCCACAGAAATCAATCCCAATCCCTGTGGAGGAAGCAGCTGGAGACCCAGGATCCAGTCTGTACAGGACTCACGGCGAAGCTTGCTCAGAGCTACACTCACACATTAAAATACTACTACAATAAACATAAAAATGAACTTTATTAACTACTAACTAAATAAACCTTATCCTAAGAAAACAAACTACAATTAACCAAGAACAATCCCTTGCATGAAAGATACCCAAGAGTCCCAAAGTCTGTGTGGAGTCCACCCAACTCTCAGCTACAGTCTCTTTCCAGTGTGGAAGCTTGAGTGGCAAGAAATAGCTGTCCTCTTCTTTCTTTGCTGGGATCCTCTGTAGCATTACATGCAGGCTCTCTCTTCTCCTCTGCAACCAGCCCTCAGTCAAATATGCATGTCTGCAAGGTCTGTCGCAAATGACTCCTTTACATGCAGAAAACATCTTGTTCACTCCTGGCTCAGCTCCTCTCCAGAACACTGAGCACATGGTCTCCCCTCAAGGCAGCTCCTGCCTGCTGTCTGCACAGGCTGCTGCTCTCCAGTCATCTGACTGACAACCTCACATCACACCAGCAGGGTACACTGTGGAGCATGCTCAAATTGCTACCACTCCCTGCTCCTGGAAGTTTCCAGTTGTGGGTCGCTAATCTGCCCAACAACAGTAACCCACCCTCAGCAGGTCTTTCAGAGATAGCCTTTTCAGGCATATGGGTTACATTCTCCCCTGCTTAAATCACTGCCGTCCCCGGCAGTATACTCTAAATAATAATCCATAACAAGTTGTGTGGATCTCCCAGAAGTTGCTAAAGGGCAGCTTCAGTCCTCTCAGATCCCTGTCAATAAACAGAGGATCTCTATGGCTAGCTCCAGTCTAGCCTTTGACTTAAACAACTGTCTTTTTCAGTTGCTATAGCCTGTATCCAAAGCGATACAGGAATTGGATTGGATATATAAAATACCCATTTCTCAGATCTTAATAACTAAGATCTCACTCAATAGAGCACCATGCTCATAAACTCAATTAAATCAGACAAGAACTCAGTCAGTGTTTCACTGGCTGATCTCCGCACTCACTCTCTCTCTCTCACAGAAGAGAGCCTCACAACAGGAGTAAAGGCTTCTCCTGGACCTCTCTCTATAACGGGGGGGTAGCATCTGCTAACCACCCAGTCTGTCTACCACTCACAACCAAAAGTTACAACAACCCTCTTAATTTCTGTTATACTATCAACAGATTATATCTAACTAAAATGATTCTATATGGATCTAACACAAACTGTGTACAAATTTCCATTACCTTAACAATATTAATACAAAAATATAAATTCAATATCAATATTCAATAACATTAAATTCTTTACAACTAAGTACTACAATATACCTTGAAATGAAATCAGAGGAGCTCTGAACAATCTTCAAGTCCCTGTTCGGGCGCCAATTTGTAACCTTCGGGTGGGCTAAATTCATTTAGTTGCCCTTCTCCAGTGCCCCACAGAAATCAATCCCAACCCCTATGGGGAAAGCAGCTGGAGACCCAGGATCCAGTCTGTACAGGACTCACAGCGAAGCTTGCTCAGAGCTACACTCACACATTAAAATACTACTACAATAAACATAACAATGAACTTTATTAACTACTAACTAAATGAACCTTATCCTAAGAAAACAAACTACAATTAACCAAGAACAATCCCTTGCATGAAAGCTACCCAAGAGTCCCAAAGTCTGTGTGGAGTTCACCCAACTCTCAGCTACAGTCTCTTTCCAGTGTGGAAGCTTGAGTGGCAAGAAATAGCTGTCCTCTTCTTTCTTTGCTGGGATCCTCTGTAGCATTACATGCAGGCTTTCTCTTCTCCTTTGCAACCAGCCCTCAGTCCCATATGCATGTCTGCAAGGTCTGTCGCAAATGACTCCTTTACATGCAGAAAACATCTTGTTCACTCCTGGCTCAGCTCCTCTCCAGAACACTGAGCACATGGTCTCCCCTCAAGGCAGCTCCTGCCTGCTGTCTGCTCAGGCTGCTGCTCTCATGTCATCTGACTGACAACATCACATCACACCAGCAGGGCACACTGTGGAGCATGCTCAAAATGCTGCCACTCCCTGCTTCTGGAAGTTTCTAGTTGTGGGTAGCTAATCTGCCCAACAACAGTAACCCACCCTCAGCAGGTCTCCCAGAGATAGCCTTTTCAGGCATATGGGTTACATTGGCATCCCTTCTTTTTGCCAGGTGTGGCATAGCAGCTCTCTCTCTGCTAATGCTTTTGCTGATGGTCGCTGTGGCGGTTCCTCATCCAGTGACTTGGTTATCCAGCTGGGTCACCATCTAAAATTCACCCCTTCCAGGTCACAATTGTCCAAACTGAAAGTCCTCAAATGTCTTTACAACAAACAAAAATCCTTCGCGCTCTCTCTCTCTCTGGAAGACAACAGAGTCTTGTGGTGGGCTTTTTTGGGACCAGTACGGGACCCTGTCCAATCTTCTACTGTGACTTCCAACCTAGGGCCCTATAATAAACAGCTAGGACTGTTCCATTGTCTCTGCAGCAGTTTTTCCTGGGCCTCTTTCTACCAAGCCTTTTCAGTTCTCCTCTGGATCTCTGTCTTTTCCTTGCTTAATCAGAATCTTTCTCAGGCCTCCCTATCTGGAGAGCTTTTCCCTACTCTGAGCTTTCTGTCTGGCTTTCTCTCCTGCTCTTTCCCTGCCTGGGCTTTTTCACCACTTAATCCTCACTCTTACTCCTGTTATTACAGCCACCCTCTGCTCTTTGGGGGGAATATGCATGTTTCCCATTAAATGGGGCTTATTCTGATATCAGGATGGTTTAGCCCAAGCTTTTCAGCCAACAAGCTAAGCTACCCTGTTAGTTTCTCTGGGTCAAGTGAGAGTATTTGTATCAAAATATGTAGGAAACCTTTCAGTTAAAAATGATTTCTGGAAGTTGATTGTATATATGTCAAATTCCAAAGGGGTAGCTGTGTTAGTCTATTGTAGAAACTATTGTAGAAAGACAACAGAGTCCTGTGGCACTTTTAAAGACTAACAGATTTATTAATCGCATGAGCTTTCGTGGGAGAAAATCCCACTTCGTCAGACGCTTTGAAGATAGGAAAGTTACAGAGTGGTAGGAAATTAAATGCAGGGAAGTGTATGACATAGCATCAGGTCAGGCTGTAACAGCAAATCAAAATAGGTGTTAGGATTCAAACACTGGGGAACAGCACATAGAGGAGGGTGAGGTCAAATCACTTGTTGTAATGAGAGAAAAATCCATAGTCCCTGTTTAACCCCAAGACAACAGAGTCAAATTTGCATATAAGTTCGAGTTCTGCAGTCTCTCTTTGAAGCTGTGATTTGTTATTCATCTGTTTCAACACAGCTATTAACAAGTCGTCAAGGGAGTGAGCAGGGAGATTGAAGTGTTCCCCTACAGGTTTTGCAGTGTTGCAATTTCTGATGTCAGATTTGTGTCCATTGATTCTTTGGCGCAGAGACTGTCCTGTTTGTCCAATATATAAGGCAGAGGGGCATTTCCGGCACATGATGGCATAAATCACATTGGTGGATGAGCAGGTGAACGAACCCTTGATGGAGTAGGTGGCATGATTAGGCCCTGTGATGGTGTCATCAGTGTAGATATGAGGGCAAAGTTGGCAGCGTGGTCTGCTGCAGGGCTGTGTTCCTGCTTTAGTGTTTCTGTTCTGTGATCTGTAGTTGCTGGTAAGTATCCTTTTAAGATTAGGGGACTGTCTGAAAGCAAGGAGAGGTCTGTCTCCTAACCCTTGAGAGAGTGAGGGATCATTTTGTAAAATAGGCTGTAGTTTTTTTGATGATGTGTTGAAGAGGTCTGGCTTGGGGGTTGTAGGTGGTGACCAGTGGCGTTCTGTTGTTGTTTTTCATGGGCTTCTCCTGCAGTAGTTGACTTCTGGGTACCCGTCTGGCTCTGTCAATTTGTTTCTTCACTTCTGCGGGTTTGTACTGTAGTTTTAAGAATGCCTGGTAGAGATCCTGAAGGTGTCTGTCTCTGTCTAAAGGGTCACTACAGATTTCCTGAGAAAAATCCAATCCATTGATGGTCTTCCAGAAAATACCATCCTGGCCACTATGGATGTAGAGGTTCTTTACACTAACATTCCCCACAAGGATGGATTACAAGCTATTAGAAGAACCATCCAGGATGATGACACAGCTAAACTTGTGGCTGACCTCTGTGACTTTGTACTCACCCACAACCATTTCAGATTTGAAGATGATCTATACCTTCAAGTCAGTGGCACTGCCATGGGTACCCGCATGGCCCCACAATATGCCAACATCTTTATGGCCGATTTAGAACAACGTTTCCTCACGTCTCATCCCAAAGCACCCCTACTTTACCTACGCTATATTGATGACATCTTCATCATCTGGACCCATGGTAAAGATGCCCTTGAAGATTTCCATAGAGATTTCAACAATTTCCACTACACAATCAAACTTAGCCTGGAACACTCCACACAAGAGATCCACTTTCTGGACACTACAGTGCAAATTAGCGATGGGCACATAAAGACCTCCCTATACCGCAAACCTACTGATCGGTATAGTTACCTACATCCCTCGAGCTTCCATCCTCGACACACCACACGATCCATTTTGTACAGTCAAGCCCTAAGATATAACCGCATTTGCTCTGACCCTTTAGACAGAGACAGACACCTTCAGGATCTCTACCAGGCATTCTTAAAACTACAGTACAAACCCGCAGAAGTGAAGAAACAAATTGACAGAGCCAGACGGGTACCCAGAAGTCAACTACTGCAGGAGAAGCCCATGAAAAACAACAACAGAACGCCACTGGTCACCACCTACAACCCCCAAGCCAGACCTCTTCAACACATCATCAAAAAAACTACAGCCTATTTTACAAAATGATCCCTCACTCTCTCAAGGCTTAGGAGACAGACCTCTCCTTGCTTTCAGACAGCCCCCTAATCTTAAAAGGATACTTACCAGCAACTACAGATCACAGAACAGAAACACTAAAGCAGGAACACAGCCCTGTAGCAGACCACGCTGCCAACTTTGCCCTCATATCTACACTGATGACACCATCACAGGGCCTAATCATGCCACCTACTCCATCAAGGGTTCGTTCACCTGCTCATCCACCAATGTGATTTATGCCATCATGTGCCGGAAATGCCCCTCTGCCTTATATATTGGACAAACAGGACAGTCTCTGCGCCAAAGAATCAATGGACACAAATCTGACATCAGAAATTGCAACACTGCAAAACCTGTAGGGGAACACTTCAATCTCCCTGCTCACTCCCTTGACGACTTGTTAATAGCTGTGTTGAAACAGATGAATAACAAATCACAGCTTCAAAGAGAAACTGCAGAACTCGAACTTATATGCAAATTTGACTCAGTTGTCTTGGGGTTAAACAGGGACTATGGATTTTTCTCTCATTACAACAAGTGATTTGACCTCCCCCTCCTCTATGTGCTGTTCCCCAGTGTTTTGAATCCTAACACCTATTTTGATTTGCTGTTACAGCCTGACCTGATGCTATGTCATACACTCCCCTGCATTTAATTTCCTACCACTCTGTAACTTTCCTATCTTCAAAGCGTCTGACGAAGTGGGATTTTCTCCCACGAAAGCTCATGCGATTAATAAATCTGTTAGTCTTTAAAAGTGCCACAGGACTCTGTTGTCTTTCTACAATTGTATATATAAGATTTGTGACTGTCATATGCTGAATTTAGATTTGATAAAGCAAACATAGGTCAGTTCTAGGTTTTTTCCTGCTTCATTTTAAACCAAATAGTTTGTTTTCTATTCAGAAAAGCACATAAATATAAGCTTAACTTTTAGCAGTGCAGAAGTCCCAGTTAGATGCAAGCTTATGTACTTTCCTGAGTAAAAATGAACTTAATAATGTGCTTAAAAGATTTCCTGTACCTGTGCCAAAATTAACATAGCCATAAATACCTTTACCATACATGGGAGGCCTGTGAATCTTCAGTGTGGAATTCAGAAGTGATACAAAAAACGAAAGGAGACTGTCAATAGTGTTTTAGAATATTTTGGGAGTTTTCAAAGGAAGAAAGATCCCAGTGTCTTCCCCCCCTATAGTTATAAGTAATGTGATCAGTAGAAATAATGACAGAGGTGAGTGAAGACATTGCATTAAAAAAAAAAAAAAAAAAAAAAGAGACTTAGCAGAGCCAGAGGTGAAAGGAAAGATAGAATAGAGTTAGAAGTGATGAAGGAAGAGAAACAAGTACAGGGAATTTGTGCCCAGTAACTTGGAAATTGTTTGATTGCTTTCATTCAGAGATGTGTTAGCTGCAAATAACATACACGATTCAGCTAGATGAGTGAACGTCCAGAGCCTGTATGCTTGTTTGTTTGAGTGGCAGTTTGAGGCTTCAGGTCGGTATAAGAGAGAGAGAACAGATTATTTTTATATCCAACAATAGCCTGCACAAAATACTCCTTTGAGAAATTGAAAAGAGAGACCAACACTTTGAGGAATGAGTGTTTCAAGTTTTTCCTTAATAGAAATAACTACATGCTGCATGAAGAGACAACAAATTACAAGGTAAGAAGAGATGATTGATGTAAATGATAAAGAATTTATACAAATACAACTTAATTTAGTATCTTTTCTTGGTTAGTAGAAAAATGAAAACAGGCTTGTAACATTATGAAAAAAGAATCACATTTCACACAAAATATTTTTAGGATGTTGGTATGTATTTCTAAGATACCATGACTAAATCAAGCTCTTCATTCTCCTATAAAGAGCTTTCATTTTACCAGGAGGCTGTGATTTGAAAAGACCAATAACTAACTCTAAAAATATATGTAAAGTGTTTAAAATATCTGTCTTTTTAAATACTCTCCACCTTTTTCTGAAAATAGATTGATATATTTCCCCGGTGGATTAATGGATGTTTTATTTATAGAAGAGGTATGTTCCTTTCTTAAGCACTCATTTAAAAGGGTTCATTTAAAATGCAGTATAAGTTAGATATCTTGTCATTTTAACAGCTGTTCTTCTCACTCATTAAAACACAAACTTGGCACTGTTCAGAAAAACATTATTTGAAAAAGAACACTATTCTCTCTTAAGGCCAACACTCTGCTCCCTGGGCATTTATACTCTGGCCCCGAAGAAAAAATACCGCAAGCAAACTTACAGACTTAGACTTCCCCTGCCCCATGAGTTTTATCACTAGAGCCCGTATGAACAACCACGCAAATGACAAAGGGTTCAGAGACATGGGTACGCAGCTTTCTCCACCTCTAAGACTACCGCCCAATTCCACCCATCATTCTGTGAGACTGGTATGCTGATCTCGACTTGAAGGAGGTGTACCTCCATATGTCAATAATACTGTCCCCCAGAAGATTCCTCAGATTCATGGTAAATTACATCCATTTTCAATTTACGGTCATTCCCTTTGACTGTCAGTGGCTCCTCGAGTGTTTACCAAGTGCACAGCAGTTGTTGCTGGCTTCCTGAGGAGATAGCAGGTGTAGGTGTTCTCGTATCGTTAAATGCCAGGGGCTGTAGGACGGGTCTCTAGAGAACTCAGGTGCTCTCCTTCCTTCGGGAAGGAGGGTACTCTGTGGTCTTCCTTCAGGAGACCCATACAGATCCAGCCACCGAGGCCAGCTGGCGGCTGGAGTGGGAGAACAGGGTGTGCTATAGTCATCTCTCTGCCCGCCAAGGCGGAGTGGCCACCCTGTTCTCCCCGACCTACAGTTCGAGGTGCTGGGGGTTGCCAAAGTCATGCCAGGCCGCCTGCTGCACATCCGGGTCTGCATGGAGGGGCTGACATTGAACTTGGTCAATGTCTACGCCCCTGCATTGGGCCCAGAGTGGGTGCTGTTCTTTTGGTAAGCGGCCGCCTTCCTCGGCAGCCTGGATCCTCAGGAGTGCCTGGTCCTGGGTGGTATTTCAACCTCACCCTCGAGGAATGGGACCATAGGGGGACTGAGCAGTGCCTGGCGGCCACAGACATCCTCAGGGAGATAATAGACTATCACTCCCTGGTGGATGTCTGGCGTGACCACCACCCAGATATTCTGTCACCTTCACCTTTGTCCGGGTGGGGGAAGACCAGTCATGCCAGTCCCGGTTGGAGCGCATCTACTTGTCCAGGTAACATCTAGCGCGAGCCCACTCTGCCAGCATCTGGCCAGCCCCGTTCTCGTATCACCATCTCGTGACCCTGTTGGCCTCTCTTTCGGTGGAGAGGCTGGGGCTGGCCTCCTGGCACTATAACAACAGCCTACTGGAGTTTGTGGGCTTTATGGTGTCCTTCTGGGAGTTCTGGCTGGCCTGGCAAGGGCAGAGGCCTGCCTTTCCCTCGGCGCAGCATTGGTGGGATGTGGGGAAGATGCACGCCCGGCTCTTCTGCCGCGACTACACTTGGGGGGCCAGCTGGTGGAGGGATGCAGAGATAGAGCAGCTGGAGCAAGAGGTCTTAGAGCTGGAGAAGCATCTGGCCATCAGCCCTGAGGATCCATCCCTCTGTGGAGTGTGCCAGGAGGAGCCCTGGGCCCTCAAGGACCTGCAGGCCCGGGGAGCCTTCATTCGATCCCACATCCGTCTCCTTTGGGAGATGAATCGTGGCTTCCGCTTCTTCTACACCCTGGAGAAATGGAGGGGGGCTAAGAAACATGTCACCTGCCTTCTTGCTGAGGATGGCGCCTCCCTCACGGATCTGGCGGAGATGCATGGAAGGGCCAGGGCCTTCTACCTCAGCCTTTTCTCCCCAGAGCCAATTGAAGCTGCTACCTGCAGGGTGCTCTGGAATGAACTTCCCATGGTCAACAAGAGTGACTGGGACCGGCTAGAGCTACCTCTCACTCTGGCTGAGTTCTCGGAAGCTCTCTGTCTCATGCCCGCTAACTAATCCCCAGGCATGGATGGGCTGACTGTGGAGTTCTACCGCATGTACTGGGACGCCCTCAGCCCGGACCTCACCATCGTCTGGGCTGAGTCTGAGGGAAGCAGAGTGCTCCCCCTTTCTTGCTGACAGGCCGTGCTGGCCTTGCTGCCCAAGAAGGGGGACCTCCGCAACCTTCGGAACTGGCATCCCATCTTGCTCCTCAGCATGGACTACAAAATCATAGCCAAGGCCAGCTCGCTGCGGCTAGGGTCCATGCTGCAGGACATAGTCCACCCCAACCATTCCAGGCTGTTCCATCTTTGACAATCTTATCTGGTCCAGGATCTCTTGGAGTTCGGGTGTAGGGATGGTCTGTTGTTCGCCCTCCTGTCCCTGGACTAGGAGAAGGCATTTGACAGGATGGACCACGGGTATCTCCTGGGCACCCTGCAGGCCTTCGGCTTCAGACCCCATTTTGTGGGGTTTCTCCAGGTGCTGTATGCCTCTGCAGAGTGCCTGGTCAGGCTCAACTGGACCCTGACTGAACCGGTCAGCTTCAGGTGAGGCGTACATCAAGGCTGTCTGCTGTCAGGCCAGCTGTACCATCTGGCTGTGGAGCCCTTCCTTTGTCTCCTCCACCAGAGGTTGACAGGGTTGATGCTCCATGAGCCAGAGCTGAGCCTGGTCCTGTCGGTGTATGACGACCACCTGCTTCTCGTGGTTCAGGACCCAGGAGACCTGGCTTGGTTTGAGGCCTGCCTGGCCATCTACTCAGCAGCCTCCTCCACCCGGGTCAACTGGGTCAAGAGCTCTGGCCTGACGGTAGGGGCCGGGTGGCCGGTGAGCTCCCTCCCACCCATGCTTCAAGCCATCTGGTGGAGCCGCGGGTCCACTGCTCTATCTCGACATTTACCTTTCTGCCACACATCCCTCCCCGGATGAGAACTGGCAAGGCTTGGAGGACAGGGTGTCTGAGTGGCTGCGGAGATGGACAGCACTGCTGCAATGCCTCTCCCTTCAGGGGAGGGCACTGGTCATCAACCAGCTCGTCCTGTCCATGCTCTGGCGCTGGCTCAACACCCTGGTCTTGCCCCTGAGGTTCCTGGCCAACCTCCAGAGGACAATTCTGGAGTTCTTTTGTCCAGGACTGCCCTGGGTCTCTGAAGGGATCCTGAGCTTCTCCCTGGAGGACGGGGGGCAAGGCCTGTGCTGCATCTACAGCCGGGTCCATGCCTTCCACCTCCAGGCCCTGCAAAGACTCCTTTTTAGGGCTGGTAGTCCGGCGTGGAGCCATCTGCGATGCACCTTCCTTCTCTGCTTCTGACCGGCAGCTCTTTTACATCCACCCGAAAGGTCTTCCATGAGACCTCTCTGAGCTGCCTTCTACCGGGACCACTGCCGGACCTGGAGGCTCGTCTTGGCCTCCAGGTCCCTTGTGCCCACCGAGGAGGAGGAGGAGCTCCTCACAGAGCCCCTTCTACACAATCCCCATCTTAGTGTGCAGGTGGTAGAGGCTCCCTCCATGTGGCGGAGGCAGGTCCTGGCAGGTGTCACCAGGGTCAGAGACCTCCTGGACTACACCCGGGGGGGGGGGGAAATGGGTGGATCCCCTTGTGCTGTCTCAGCACATGGGGCTCTCCACTCTTTGAACCTCCAGCACCTACTCCAAGAGGTGAAGGCAATGTTGCCCCCTGCTGCTTGAGTTTACCTCGAGTGGGTCCTGCGAGAGGGTGCTCCCCACCCTCCGCTCAGCCCTGGCCCTCCAGAGCTTTTCATCGGGTCCTCCGTCCCATGCCCCTAGCCAGCTGCTGGACTTCCAGCTGACACTTCTCAGGCATGCTGCTGAAAGGAGCTGGGAACAGAAAGAATCAGTTGGGAACAGCTCCTCTCACTGGTGTGCCTGTGGATGAAAGCCCCCCAGGGATGCCATGAAATGAAGCTGCCTCGAGCAGCTCTTCTTGGCAGTGTGCCTGGGAATGGGGGCCCCCTTTTGGCGGCATGTCTGGGGTATGGGCATAGCAGGATCATCCTGGTGCCCCAGTCGCCCCCAAAAGAAGCCGCCTAGAGTGCTTTTGGTGGCAGGAACAGCAATTTCTGTGGCACCACAGAGGGTGCAGCATGCCACTCTGAATGGGCTTGCATGCCACTGTTGGCACACATGCTGGGATTACCTACCCTGTGTTAGAATCATAGGGATGGAAGGGACCTCATGAGGTCATCTAGTCCAACCCCCTGCTAAAAAGCAGGACCACTCCCACTAAATCACCCCAGCCAGGGTTTTGTCTAATCGGACCTTAAATATCTCCAAAGACGGAGATTCCACCACCTCCCTAGATAACCCATTCCAATGCTTCACCACCCTCCTAGTGAGAAAGTTTTTCCTAATATCCAACCTTGACCTCCCCAACTGTAATTTGAAACCATTGCTCCTTGTTCTGTCCTCTGTTACCACTGAGAACAGCCTAGCTCCCTCCTCTTTGGAGCACCCCTTCGAGTAGTTGAAGGTTGCTATCGAATCCCCCCCCCTCAGTCTTCTCTTCTGTAGACTAAATAAGCCTACTTCCTTCAGTCTCTCCTTGTAAGTCATATGCCCCAGCCCCCTAATCATTTTCGTTGCCCTCCGCTGGACTCTTTCTAATTTGTCCACATGCCTTCTGTAGTGGGGAGCCCAAAACTGGACACAGTATTCCAGATGCGGCCTCACCAGTGCCAAATAGAGGGGAATTATCACATCCTTCGATCTGCTGGCAACACTCCTACTGATGCAGCCTAATATGCGATTGGCCTTTTTGGCAACAAGGGCACACTGTTGGCTCATATCCAGCTTCCCGTCCACCATAACCCCCAGGTCCTTTTCTACAGAGCTGCTACTTAGCTGATCATTCCCCAGCCTGTGGCAGAGCATGGGATTTTTCCGTCCTAAATGCAGGACTTTGCAGTTGTCCTTGTTGAAGCTCCATGAGGTTTCTTTTGGCCCAGTGTTCCAATTTATCCAAGTCTCCCTGAATGCTGTTCCTGCCCTCCAGTGTATCTACCATTCCCCCCAGGTTGGTGTCATCCGTGAACTTACTAAGCACGCAATGTATCCCATCACTGAGATCATTAATGAAGATGTTGAACAGAACCAGCCCCAAGACTGTCCCCTGGGGCACTCCACTCGTTACTGGTTGCCAACTAGACATTGAGCCATTGATTTCTACCCGCTGAGCCCGTTGATCTAGCCAGTTTTCTATCCACCTTACGGTCCATTCATCCAATCCATGCTTCCTTAACTTGCCGACGAGAATGCTGTGGGAAACCGTATCAAAAGCCTTGCAAAAGTCGAGGTATACTATGTCAATGGTTCTTCCTGCATCCACAAATCCAGTCATCTCATCATAGAAGGCAATCAGGTTGGTCAGGCACGATTTGCCCTTGGTGAATCCATGTTGACTGTTGCTGTTCACTCTATTTTCCTCCAAGTGTTTCAGGATGGATTCTTTGAGGACCTTGGAAATAGTTAAGTTAAGCTTCCAAAAGCTAACTCATCCATCCATATTGTATATTAAGTATGTTTTATAGTAGACTTATTGCAATATATTAATGTGGTACACGTTTAATCAGCAATTGAAAATAATATATAGATGGTTTTTGCTTAGCTGAGCTTACCACATAGGTGTTATTATTTATGGTTTCTTTTTAGCAGCACAAATTTTAATGTTCAATTAAAATCTTATTCGTGTTTTTGAAGTTCATGCTTCATTGAGGAAGGGACAAGTTCCCAAGTTTATTTGTTCTCTGGTTTGACTTGTGAGCAGTTTCTTGCAAAGTGATGTTGACAGGGTAGGAGCACAAATGTTCATGGCAGCATCTTTGCATTGAAAAAAGCCAACTTAATTTTTTTTTTTAAATGAAAGCTTAGAATTCTCAGACTACTGCAAATGTAACAAAGAATCTGGAGAGGTCCTAAAATCTCAGACCATGTGTTTCAACCTGTAGCATTCTCCTGTGTCTGAAGTTCTGGCAGTTTATTTTATTTGGGAAGATTTTGCTATTGGTATGTTTCAGTGAGATATTTAACAGACTCTATTGTGCATATTGTCCCAGCCTGAGAACACCATCCCCTGTTCTTGCTTATAGTCGACAAGAAGAACGGCAATGTTACCAAGGTGGAAGAAAAGGGGAGGAGGAGGAAGGTGTGTGTTTTGTTAAGTTTCACTGCTCTGCTAATATTATAACATACCAACCAGGCATGCTCAATAATTACGTATTTTCCAAATCACTTCTTAAATTTAAACATATTTCCTTTAAACAGAGTAAAGGATCTAGTCCTTAGTAAGGGATCTATATCTGTCCCAGTTTCCATTCAGTTCCAGTTGTTTCTTAAAAACAAACACAATATTGTTAGGAAAAAAACTTTTTTCCACTCCCCCATTACAGTAAAATTGCTTAGACTTCCCATATATGGAGTAACAGAAATAGGATGAAATTTAGTAGTGGAAATTGCAAGGTCATGCATTTAGGGACTGATAAGAAGAATTTTTGATCTAGGCTGGGGACGCATCAGTTGGCAATGATGGAGGAGACAGTGGACAGTACTGGCAGCGATGTGGCACAGCTCTGCAATACTTGGGGGATTGGTTGGGACACTGTATCCCAACCAAATGCAAGAATCATTCCATTTATTTTCTTCCACATAACTCTGCTGTCGCTGGGACAGTTCATAGACTTTATGGTGAAAGCTTACTGTCTCTTCCTATTAATATCCTTATTTTTCCTAGGGTGAGTATGTCTTTCTGTGGCAAATTCTGGGGCTCTGTTCGAGTTACACATTTCCATTATTTCTCTTACACTAAGACCATTCGGTGTCTGTCTTATTATGCAAGCTTCCCTAGCCTTGGAAGCATTCAAGGTGAGACTGTAAAATATAATCAGTTCGTAAAATGACATTACAGCCTCTATCCTATTTATAATAGCCTAACATCTTATTTGCTTTTTTGGCTGCCATTGCTCATTGAGCAGACATCTCCAGTGAGCTGTCCACAGTGACGTCTAGATCTCTCTCCTGAGAGATTCCAACTAATTTAGAATCCATCAGTATGTATGAATAGTTTAAATTATTCCTTCTAGTGTACATTATCTTGCACCTGTCTACACTAAATGTCATCTGTCACTAGATGGCCCATTTATCTAGCTTTCTTAGGTTATTCTGGAGTTCCTCACAATCTTTCTTAGTCTTGACCTGTCCAAATGAGTTTGTGTTACAGAACTTTATCAATCCATTTTTCTTCTCAACATTATTCTAACTGGCCACTTAAATACACACAGTACCACAGAGGATGATCCTGCTTCTTTGGAAAGATTAAGAACAGCAGGATAACACAGCATAAATTATGTGCAAGCATACATTATGTACCACGTATATGTATTCAGAAAATACTTTAATTTAGTTTTTAGCAACAGTCCCCACATTTTTTAGCCGATGCCCCCTTAAACATAGGGCCATCTCTAAGGGGGAGCGGGGCCCAGGGCCAATTGGTCTAGGCGGGGTCCCCATCCCCTCATGCTGGTGGGGAGTGTGGGAGGGGGGCGGCCTGCTCCGCCGCGCAGGGACCCCAGTCCCCACCCGGGAGCTAGCCCCGGAAGCCGCGGAACCGCCGCCGCAGTCCCGGTCCCGGGGAGTCGAGGCCACAGCACGGCCCCAGCCCCGGCCCCGGCCCCGGGTGGCGAGGAGCTGTGGCCGTGGCCCCGGAGAGCCACAGCCTGGGGAGTCGAGGCCGCGGCACGGCCCCGGCCCCGGCCCCGGGTGGCGAGGAGCTGTGGCCGTGGCCCCGGAGAGCCACAGCCTGGGGAGGCAAGGCCGCAGCCCAGGGAGGTGGGGAGTCGAGGCTGCAGCCCCGGGTGGTGGGAGCCAACTCCGGCCGAGGCTGCTGCCGCCCCAGACGCAGCCAGGACCCCAGGTGGCCGAGGCTGGGACCCAAGCACCCGGCCCTGCCCGTGGGCCTATCTGCTCCGCCCTGGGGGCGGGGAGCAGAGCCGGCCTAGGGACCATCTAGGGGAAGTGCTCCTAGCTCGCCGTGCTGCTGAAGGCCGCGGGAAGCGCGGCCGTGGGGGGGGCCCATGTTACCGCGGGGCCCAGGGCGATCGCCCCGTTCATCCCGCTCCCCCCCCCAAGGACGGCTCTGCTTAAACATGTCCCTGCCTCCCGCCCAACTGGGGCTGGGTCAGGAGTGGGTCTATTGTCAGGGGCTGCGGTGGGCAGGGCTGTGGTAGCTGAGGCTGGGGAACTGGAGGCTGAGCGCCAGGGCTGTGCACTGCGACTGGCGGGTGGGTGCTGTGCCCAGCTGGGGGCCATGGGGCAGGGCCAGAGGAGAATGCGGTGCTGGCTGTGGTACGTGGAGGTCTTCCGGGGGTACATCAGCTCATCTAGATATTTGCCTAGTTTTATAGCAGGTGTAAAAAGCACTAGTGAAGTTTGTATACCGGTAAACTGAAATTTCATACAGACAATGACTCGTTTATGCTGCTCTGTCTACTATACACTGAAATGGAAGTACAGATGTATATTCCAATTGATTTATTTTCCAATTATAGGAAAAAAGGAGAAAGTAAGCAATTTTTCAGTAATAGTGTGCTGTGATACTTCTGTATTTTTGTGTGTGATTCTGTAAGAACGTAGTGAGGTGAAACTTGGTTATGCAAACAAATAAGACTCTTAAGAGGGGTGCAGTTGTCTGGAAAGGATGAGAGCAACTGATTTAAAGGAGTCCAAGTTATGTTGGCTAGTTAGTTCCTTTCTGCCAGCGCTCGAATCCCTTGCCCTGAAAAATGCTGTCCTTAATGAACAATGAAGAAAAAGAAAGTTTGAAGCTAAAGCACAAGTACAGAGAGGAACAAATGATAATACCCATGCGTGAAAACAAAGCACAGAGGTAGAAATTGCAAGTGGAAATGTTTTGCAAGTGCTCAGGTGCTAGACCCTAATAAACTGAAAACTAACATGGATAGATTTAAAATGTAGCATTGCAGCGTGAAACAAATTTAAATTGTCCTGCATCATGACTGGATAGGGGTCTGTTTTTGGGCTGCCTAGTCAGGCTGTCATTGGTCAGCTGCTACCACTTTTTAGAGTTATGTGGGAGGGAATGGATATTGTACGCTTTGACCCCACTCTCAACACAGCTACTTCCAAAGTTTGCAGCTCATTCTTCTCCCATCTCGTCCTTGCACAACAATCGTGTTTCCATGCTGATACAAGGCTTTTTGGTTCAGTTCCTGTGCAGTAAAGTCACTATGTTTAAGCAAAAGATTTCACATTATTTTGTTACGGAATTAAACTTGTTTTATGCTAGTTCAGCTTTCTAATGCGTATGCACTTAGCAACAGCCAGTGTGTCACTTCAGAATATGATGTGTTTTTTCCCAAACATTCTTTTGAAACTTACATTAGTGTGCAGCTAACTGTCAGTATCTGTTGCACACTAATCCTTACTTACCCAGGAAAACTTTTCCATTCATCTTTATATTGGGAGCTTGTATTTTTATGAAGACTCTTTATTTATTTATTTCCAAATGTTTGCTGCAGGGTGATGGATTGTTACTAAGTGCTGCCCAAATATAGAATCCAGGATTCCAGAGTAGAGAGTTACATGATACCCTAAAGGTAAAAGCACAATTTTTTGGCAAGGGTAAAGGAGTAGGCAGGCAGTAAAATACAAAGTGAACTCCCATGGAAGCCACATGCCTGCAGCTGCACTGGAGAGTAAATGAACCAATAGCCTCTTTGCAAGATGAGTCATTAGGTATACAAAACTCACATGTTTATTTTGACATATTTCAGAGGAGGAGGAAGTAAATATGCTGATGGGTTTTTTTATACATATTAAAGTTAGAGCTGAAATTTTCCTTTTGTTTTGATGTGTGTATATTTGTAAGACTTGTGCTGACAACAGGGCACAGTATTTGTCTTCCTGAACAATTGATGGCTGTCTTACATAATTTGTTTCTGAAGGCACTCAGTTCCTTGAGGTGCATTTCAAATAACTGTAGGGTAACAGCAGCACTGTACTTCCAGTGTCCTTAACAGTCGCTTCTCTAGACAGCTGGACTTTATTTTCTGCCCATAGAAAGCCTGATCCTGAAACTCTTTTTTATGCAACACGGACATCTTATTGAGTCTCAATGGCTATGTCTGTGGCTTAATTCGAACTAGCTTAAGCCTTGGCTACGCTAGGCTTTCATTAGTTTGAATTAAGGGCTTCCTTAATTCGAACTAATAAATTCGAATAGCCTATTTGAACCAAAGGTTAATTCGAACTAATTTGTTCGAATTAACCAATGTGGCCATGTTAGTTAGTTCGAACTAACCGGCTCATTGAACTCAATGCAATTTGCTAATTCAAACTAAGCAAACTAAGTATGAATGGCACTTGATTAGTCCGAACTAAATTTTGCTAGTTCGAATTAAATTAATTTGAACTAACTAAAATTAGTTCGAATTAGTTAGTTGGAATTAACTCATTCGAACTAACATTGGTAAGTGTAGACATAGCCCATGGAACTACTAACAAAAGATGTGTAGGATTTGCCTCACTGTGTTTGAGTGACTCCCTTACCAGTCGTTCTTCTCATCAACATTCATTGGCCACAATTTTCAGATGGGGCTAGTGATTTTGAATATCTCCAGTTGTGAGACACCTCAAAAGAATCTGATTTTCACAGGGGCGAGTGCTCAATACTTAGCTGACAGTCTGATCCTTTTAAAGAATCTCAAGCTGGACACCCAGAAACGGAGGCATTCCAAATCGCAAGTCCCTTTTGGAAACCCTAACATTTTAGTGTTGCCACTGGAGAAAGCTATGGACCCAATTTATGGGTTTTATTTGTTTTTGTTCTTTTTAATGTAAGGAGTCAAGGCCTTTTATGGGATCTCATTTCTAAAATTGCCATTTGATAATGGTCCCTCATTGTTTGGGTGCTGTTTTTAGTAAATGATATACGTACAAAGCAGGCAAGAAAAAAGAGAAACGTAACATCTTGTTCCTTTACCAGATTTATGGGTTCTGTAAAAATCCAAGAAACTTTGTGATATTAAGTGTCCTTGTTGGTCCTGTGTGCCAAATTCTGCACTTAGTTACATCCTTGGAAATCCAGAAAAACTCAAGTGATGTCACTGAAGTTACTTAAGACTTACACCAGGGTATGTGAGAACAGAATTTACCTAGAATGTGTGTACTATTACACTATAGTTATGTCATTCCTAGGATAACTAAAAGAGTCCTAATTCGTTATGAATAATGGACTTTTTTGCCATAAGAAAAAAAATGTAAAGCCAGATTCTTAAGCCTAAGACTGTTCCCAAATGTTATGCATTTTAAAAGAACCTTGAAAATAGAATGTAGAAGTTTATATTTTATAACCAAATATTGCGCTCATCATTGTAACTTGTATTTTAGACTTTTTAAATATTGGGTAGTAGAGTACACTTTGACCGAATGTTTGCTTACAGTTATTGCCTAAATGGAACCATTAGCTTTACTACAGTGGCAGTGGTAGAAATTAGCACATTTGGACTGATGATGACTTTTATATGCTCTAATGAATAGTTTTTTATTTCTATCTATGTATAACAGTGTAGGAGGGAGATGCAGAAATCCTATCCTTTTGGGTCTCTGTAGGCTAGAAGTCTTGAGGAGAAAACATCTGAATAATCGGATGGCAAAGATTTGCTTGCAGATGACATAGCAGAGTCAGTAGTGCATCTGAGAATTTTTTAAATATATAGGCTTTGTGTTCCATGTCATCTTCCTCACATGTGCAATGTAAGACGGGGAAAGTATCTGGTATGGGAACTTTTGAATACAAGTCAACATAATTTTGACCATGGACAAGTCCAAATAAGTTGCTCAAAACACGTTTTTCTCTCTCAATCAGAATGAGAAATTTAGACCATCACTTATATGAAACAAACTTTAATCAACTTTTACTCCCTTTTTGTCTATAGAACAAGATTGCTTTTTCCCACAGGTGTCATAACTACTGCTTGTCCATCGTCTTTCTTAACAGGCTTTCAAGCCTGGGCAGCATGTATTCATTAAGTTTCTTCCTACTGGTAAGAAGTACATACAGGATGATTTATCTTTCAGTTGGATTCGCCATTCTCTGGATCTAAAGATTTTCCCTTGTATGATCCAGGAACCATATAGAATTGATTGTAATTGTTGGGCACTTTTGAGGGATTGTTAGGGCTCTGGTACTTTAAGGGGTACTTTAGGCAAACATGGTCCTCCTGATCCTGGCTCAGCATGGAACATGATACTTCTCATAAACATAGTTCACAAAGTACCTATAGCTGTAACAAGGTATGCTAGAAAGAATTTGCAGGAAATGAAAAGAGCAGCCTTCCATGAGACTAGAGGGAGACCTAGGAGAAACCCTTTTTTCGTGTGGGTCACTCTACAGAGAAAGGAGACACCAGGGAAAGGGCAAGATCTGTTGGAAACCAACCCCCCCCCCCCCCCCACCCCCCCAAGAGACTTGTGAAGGATCAGGGAGGAGGAACTGTGAAGAGAGAGGAGAGAAAGGAAATAGAAGGAACGGTAAGTGATGTAAAATACTGTGCTGTTGAGCACTGCACTTCAGGGAGGTAGATTTTAGGCCCACAGTGAAAGCAAGAGCAGAGCTGTTTGGCTTGGGGTCAGTGAAGTGTGGGCTTGAGGCTTCCTTGCACCTGCTTTTGTTTAGCTGAATATTGCGCACACAATGGGAGGAAACCCCACTCCTTGCTGCCGTGGGCTAACTGAAATCTTTGATTGGTGATCAACTGTAAGGATAAAAACCACCTGCTGCCTAAAAGAGTACAGGCTTCTATTGTAGTTTAAGTAAAGAGCTCTTGTTGGGAGAAGGAGAGGAAGGAGCAAGAGAGATGTTTTAGTAATAGGTTGTTCCATTTGAATGTATCTTTTTAAAAGAATGCTTACATTTAAAGTATATGTATGAATAGTTTAAATTATTCCTTCTAGTGTACATTATCTTGCACCTGTCTACACTAAATGTCGTCTGTTACTCTGTGGCCTATTGATCTAGTTTCTTAGATAATTTTGGAGTTCCTCACAGTCCTACTTAGTTTTGACCTGTCTAAGTAAGTTTGTGTTAACATTTAAAATCTCATTGAGAGTGGATAAGGTATAAGAGTTGAAGGGAGAGTGTAGTTGACAAGTTGGGTCTTGGCTTTGAAAAAATTCCTGAATCATAATGTCACCTGGATGAATCAGAACTGCTTTATCCTTAGATCTGAGAAACAGAAGTTTTGCTAGTCTCTTTCAGTTATCATTTGGAAGACGGCCTCCCTTTCTTTGTGTCTGGTGATCATCTTCTTGTTTAGATATAGTGAGACAGGTTAAAAACTTCAATCAAGACATGGAAAGCCATTTTCTAATGAACATCATCTTGTTTTGTTTACTTTTTCTGTGAGGACTTACAATAGTAACACATATTCTTGACAGTGAGGCTTAATTTTTGCATCTTCCTCCTAACACAGCTTTTATATTGCTTGTTCAGAATGGAGCAACTCATTACCCCCTGCTTTGAATATCCATGGGTCTTTTACATCCACTTAACTTCCTTCACATTCCTTCCTAGAACATAGCAGAGTGCCTGTAAACTGATACTGTTGATTTGTTAAGATCTGTATGCTGCATGCGATGGGTGCATTCTTGCTGCTGTTCCCTAGAATCTAATCCTGAGAGGTACATCTCGTCTAATCTCAATAGCATTTGTATCTTGGAGTATGCAGCTGATCTAACTTTCCTAGGGATGGTTATGAAACATTTCTCTTGATATTTTGGTCTATCCATAGCCACTTCAGAATGGACACAATTCCTCTCTCTCCTCCAAGTTCTTTTTTAGTCTGATGACTCTTATCCCCATATGTTGATTTGAAACTCTTCAGAGTAGGGACTTTTTCTTCATTTGTGAGTGTCTGTGCCTATCACAGTGGGATCCCGATCCTGAGTGGGGACTGAGCACCATATCAGGGTACTGAACCTTTCATTCTCGCTCTCCATTTCACACTGTATACATTTTTCTTGCTTGGATTTTATAAGGTGCTTTATAAATATCTTTTTTTTTTTAAAAACCAACATATGTTGCTTTTGGATTAATACTGTCTCCAAATTCCATGAACCTTCAAGACCCAGATTGCATCCAGACTGTCGCAGAAAGATCTCAGGAAGGGGAATTTTGCATGTCCTGTACAAGTAGGCAACACTTTGCAGTGATTCTCTCTGTAAGTCTGAAGTGAGGAGGTGGGTTTGGGATCAGTTGTGGGGATGGACACAGGGTGTGGCCAGTGGATCAGTGAACGATGCAGATCTGTTGATCAAACTCCATTTTATTTGGAAGGTTTCCTGCCTTCCAGTGAGTTGAGAGGGTAGAGTAAGGAATTAATCTCTTGCAGTGCTCTTTACCATTTACTTGGGCTTTTGCGAGGCTGATCTGCATGTGGCTCATTGTAGGGTGAGGAACATTTTCTGCCAGGCTGAAATAACAAGGCCTCACTTTAAATTGTATTGTGAAACCCACTTTGAAACAGTGCTAGAAATTGTATGAAAGGTTGGATTTGTAGAAAACAGCAAATGCAGGGAAAAGACTGTAAAAATCTCATGATTATTTGGCCCTCACAATTATCCATTGACATACCGAGAAGCTGGGAATGCATTAAACTGATGCATTAGGTTATACCAGAGCTTGACAAATCCTGGGTGCCAGGTCACCATGGCACCCAGGATTTTGCCCCTGGACCTAGCAGCATTTAGTAGCCAGGGAGGCAAATGCCCCCTGGGGCAAAAAAGAAAAAAAAAAGTCAGCCGCGTGACATTTCCAGCATCGCTCTCTCTCTCTTTCTCCCCACACTAGTGCCACTTAAAGCTCTGCCGGCAGCACCTTTTTTTTTCAGTGGCAGGGGGTCTTTTGCAAGCTGTGCTCACTGCCAGAAGAGTCATTGGCTGTGGTGGTTTTTCAGCAGAGAGAGAGACCTGGAGCACTCTGCACCATCACTGGAAGAAGTGGCGGTCTTGTGGCAGAAGGGGGACACTTAGAGGCGCCTCAGTTTTTGGACGGGCCCTAGGTGTCCAGCAGACTTGTCGAGGCCTGGATTATACCCTTATGCTGCTAGCTTGTGTTGCAATAAACTGCATTGTGACTGGTACTAATCAAGGAACGTTACTGGGTTAGCAAACGGCCTTCTCCTTGTCAATCAGAAGTCAAGTGATCCAGAAGAGGAACACAGAGTTCCTAGTGAAAGATCATTGGAAGCAACACACCCTCACTAATTAGATTCACAACAGAGTCCTGTGGCACTTTTAAAGACTAACAGATTTATTTATCGCATGAGCTTTCGTGGGAGAAAATCCCACTTCGTCAGACG
>ML685792.1:9818986-9829086 GCA_007922175.1 Pelusios castaneus | reverse complement strand
CTCTAACCCGGCCTCTCTCCTTGTCCCCCCCATCCCTCTCCAGGCCTCCCTCCAGCCCCTTCCCAGCCCCCTTACCTGGCCCGAGGCTTGGAGCTGCAGGGACGGCCGGCAGAGCTGCTTCTCGGCCAGGCCGCTCCCACCCTGAGCAAGCTCTGTCTGAGCATGCTCAGAGCGGGGGATTTGAATCTCCCCAGCCTGGCCTCAGCAAGACGTGGATTCAGCTGCTGCGCGCGCAGCTGCGTCCCCGCCGTGCATATATACATCTCTCGTTTAGGTATATAGATGGCATAAACACACTTCATATGCATACATATATGATGTGTAGTTTTGTTTGTGTCTTCACTTTAAGTCAAAACATCCCCCTCAAGAGCCAGAAAATAAGTTTGAAATTGATTTAATGAACTTAATGAAGAAATTGTTCCTCCTAATCTTGTTGATGGAGCAAATTGTTTTGTGTACAGATCTATTTGGCAGCTAATTTTCCTTCCATGTTAGTATGGACAATCTATCTTCATGGCTAATTTTTTGATGTACCTCTTCTATGTTTTCCTCCTCTGAAGTTATTCCCCCTGCCCCCCCATAGTTGTTAATAGACCCCAAGCTTATGAACAGATCTATGGAGTGTTTGTTCTTAGTGGATCTTTTGCAGCATTGAGGCCTAAAACCCTTCTCCTATTAAAGTCAATGGGAATTTGGCTATTGATTTCAATGATGTAAGATAGAGTCCTTAGTGTTGGGTACATGGGGAGACTTTCTGTTTTCATCTGGTCATAAGGTGACAGTAAATATGAATAGAAATGACAAATGTGATTGCCAAATCATGTACTAATTTGAACCTTGTGCGTTTGAAGTAATAATTGGGATGTGAAAAATTGTGACACTTTTTTCCCATGGAAATGTCAACATTTTTGTTTTGTGTGATTTTGGTTTTTTTGAGGGGTGATCTCATGACATTGAGTTCTGACATTAAAATCATGCAGCCGTGAATTTTTACATGTTCACATCATCCTTTGCTTGAATAGAAGTCAATTTTCACATAAAAGTTGAATAATGGATCAGGACAATTATATTTTGTAAACAGTGGACATCTTTCTGTCTTGCATTTCCAAAATGTTTCCATTTCAGATGCTTTCAGTTTTGTTGAGAAATCTTCAAAGAAAACTGTCCAACACAATGAAAGATGACATATATCCTTGTATGGGATGGTGTTAACCATATGATACTGAGGAAAATATGATTGATGATATCTAGGGCTGTGGTTGTGGTCATGTTACGATCTTTGCATGATACAAGCATGTTTACAGTAGTGACACTAATCAATGGCTTCAAATTTGCTGGGCTGGGGACTAAAACCTTCAAACACCTGAGAAGTTTACAGAATGAGACTGCTTTTGATCGCTGAAGCATGTTTTTAAATTGCGTGTTTGTGGGGAATAGTTATAATACAGATTTTTCTCTCTGCAGGACTCTTTTCTACACATATGTTTTCTAAGAAAATAATTATCCTGAAATAGAACACTTGATGCAGCTCATGTGGGATGTAGAATAATCAAGCAATATAAGTATGTAAATGTGGAGTTGCTATGAACATATGCATGGCTTTACTGCATTGTGAAGCACAAGGTTGAAGATGGAGTGCTTCCAGCATCCAAGAAGTATGGATGTCTTAATAAATTAGCAGGTCCTGACATGTTTACTGTTCTCATTAAATAGTTGTACAGTTTTCCTAATGTAAGCCTGAGTATAATTTTACTCTATCCTTCTTGTAGTGAGTTATAAACAGTTGAATCCATTAAAAGATAATATCACAGTATATTTGGCTTCCAGAATCCATTAAAGGATAATATCATTTGTTTGGCTTCCTCTTGGAGAAATCAGCTTTCCTCATTTTGTATAACTTAATAAAAGATATGAGTTTTAGAAAGAAGGAAAGTAAGACAACAAGATTTTAGGATGCATAAGGGAAAAACATTATTTTTTAAAAAGCAGATTTAAAAGCAGACTGCTAATTCCCAGGTTTGAGGAAGTCCTTAAATCTAGGCACTAAGACTTGATAGTGAAATGTTGAAAATATGAAGTTTATGAACCTTGTCTATAGAGGATGAATAGTCAAACAACACTAACTAAACTTCCAGGTCTCATCTTCAGCTGTTGTATCGCAGAGGAAATCACCTTAGCTACAGAAACTGATACCAAAGTCCTGTTCCAGAATGATAAGGTCTTGTAGGAACTGGGCTAGATCGTCTGGAGTGGTTCCTTCTTTAATAGTTCCAAAGTTCTGAATAGAAATCTGAAACAGTTATATCCTGAAGATATCACATACCATCAGAGTTGTATTTGTGGTGCTTTTATTACATGCTACAGGTTGATACTGAATTTAGTTCCCTTGAACTGCGTTTTTCTTTTGCAAATATTCACCAGTTACTTGGTGTAAGGTTATTCACAGTGATTGAACAGCTAATGTTGAATATGATGGATGCTCATATTGGATTAATGTAATTTTTTGTTAAGTTGTATTTTTTAAAAAACGCTATCTTGCATAAACTTTTCAAATAATTATTTCAAACAAATAAAACAATTCTTTGGTGTTTATTTGAAAAGAAAAGTCAACAAAGGTTGTAAGTGGCTTAATATGATGCACACAGCCTTTTCTAACACTTTGTAACCACTGAGTCCTGTGGCACTTTTAAAGACTAACAGATTTATTTATCGCATGAGCTTTCGTGGGAGAAAATCCCACTTCGTCAGACGCTTTGAAGATAGGAAAGTTACAGAGTGGGAGGAAATTAATTTTTTTATTTTTTTAATTAAATTAATTTTTTTAATTATTTTTTTTAATTAAATAATTTTTTTAATTTCCTCCCACTCTGTAACTTTCCTATCTTCAAAGCATCTGACGAAGTGGGATTTTCTCCCATGAAAGCTCATGCGATAAATAAATCTGTTAGTCTTTAAAAGTGCCACAGGACTCTGTTGTCTTTCTACAATAGACTAACACCGCTACCCCTTTGGACTTTGTAACCACTGTTAGCTTGAGGATCTGTAAATTTTCTGTTTTCACTGCACAGAGTTACATTATTTTGTTTCCTCATTAATGTTGTACATGGAGGATTTAAAACTTTTGTAGCAGTGTCCTCAGTCACAAGAAACAAGGGACATGGAATATCCTGGGTCAGGCAAGTGTTGATGAAGGGCAATCTTTATCTCCTGAGCAACTAAAACAAGACTATGTGGGTGGAACACATTTGCTCCTAGGCCCTCTCTATGTTGACAAAGGAAAATGCTGTAGCTCTTGCTAGAGTAAATTGCAGTTACGTTTCTGGGAGAAAACCAGCCATTCAAGGAGGCTGATACTTAGTTAATTAAACAGTTTAGATGTAATGATGCTCTGGAAAGGTTAAGATCAATAAAACTAACTAGAGCTGGATGTATTGGAGGAAGGCATTATGCAGCTTTCTCACTAAGCTGATTTACGGCACAGCAAAGATCCCAGTCCTACAGCCTCTCTAAAGCAAAGACTGACAATCTCAGGAGTTCTGTGCTGGGTTTTGTGACTACAAAATTCTTCCTTAGGGATTAAATTTTTATTTTTCCCACTAAAAGTTTCCTCCAGTGCTGCTTCACCAGTGGTGGTAGAAGTGGGAGATCTAATGTAGACAAGCTGCCAGTGACCACCAGCATTTTAATCACTATGTCATTTAGACCCACTTTGAGCCAGCTTGGATGATATGGGATTAAAAAAAACCTGGCAGCTTTTCTGCTACAGCTATCTGTTATTGCTGTTGCCTGCTGAGGTGCCCAGATGGAAAATTTGAAGGAGAAGAGACCAGTGGAGACACTTCATAATATGCAGTCTCCAAACTTATTTCCGGCTCTGTGCAAAATAGGATTTCAATCCATGTCCATAAAAGGTAGCTGATTTTTAATGAGGCAATATGTTCTATGGTATTAGGAGCCTGATTTTCACAATTGGTCACCTGTATTTGCACACCTCATTCGTGTATCTCTGGGTGCACACACAAAAGGCCATCTACCTAACCAGGCATTTTTACCCCCTTTCAATATGTTAATCATGCACATAAAACCAGTGTTTTTTTGGTGACTGTACGCATCGGTACAGAGTACCGGCACCTGTTTTGACAGCAATGTTGACCAGGGGCGTCACTGGCCCCAAAAACATCTCAGGGCCTGGGCCCACTGACCCTTCCCCCGTGCTGGCCCCATCCTTGGCCCCGATCTGGCTCCTGGGCCCAATCCAGCCCCGGTTTCCCAGTCGGAGACTGAGGCTGGATCCGGCTACTGCTGCTGGCAGCCCTGAGTCCTGCCACCAGCACCAGCAGTCCCAGGTCCCTGGCTGGGGCCAGATCCAGTGGCCTCAGTTTCCCAGACGGGTTTGGGCTTGGATCAGGCTGAGTACCGGCACTTAAAAAAAAAAAAAAGCCCTGCTTACAACTGTGATTGCATTTTTGTGCAGCTCATTTTTAAAATCTGTGCCTAACTTTCCAGAAGACAGCAATGTCTTACAGAAAAAAAGATCAGATTTATCTTCACTGCCAGAGTTAGGCATTTTATTTTCCTGTCCATGTTCACTCGATTGCAGGATAAGTGTACAATTTGTGTCAAGGTTGTATGGTTATCTGCAAATTTAATTCAAACAGCCCCATAAATGTCAAGATGCAGACTTTCTCATCCCTCTGGGACTGAAAATGATCCAGGTGCATGGGGAAAAAAAATCTTGTACATATCTTTTTGAATATAAAGAAAGAATCTGCTTTGTCAAGCAAATTAAGAACAACATCTTTCTGTCAAAGTTACTGGTAGCCCTTTAAATTTGCTGAACTGAAAACTGCACAATAACTTCAGAAGTACAGTACAAAAGAAGTCATTACACAGTAGCTTGTACAAAAAAGAGAAGAATCGTTATATTATTTCTTTATTCTGAAAAAGTTTAGAAATTACACATCAGCATAGAGGGAGGGTGAAAATATCCTTGGGGAAGGTGTGTTGAGTAAAATGACCCAATGATTTAGGATCCCAGCTCCGTGGAGAAGATCTTTCTAGGTGCTCAGAGTGGGCTAGTCCTCTTCCCTATGCATGTGTGGGAGGAACCTGCTCTCCATCTTGTGGGGACGTGTTGAGTCCCCCATTCCTTTGTCTGTGTGATTGGTTACTATGAGTGCATGTCTCTTTTTTGGCCCAGTGTGTTGAGGGGGCCCTGGGATATGGGTGGGGTGTTGAAGAATGAGCCTGCCCTGAACTGGTTGTTCTCAGAAGTGGGTCTGTGCCTCTGATGTTGCCCTGCTCTTAGAATTCACTCCCAAAATGTATCGTTTTCTGCAAACGCTGCCTGAGGACTGAATGCGTGTCCTCTGGGAACCAGCTACTGGGATGAATCTCAGTCTGCTATCTTGTGAAAGCCTGGGTCTTGGCAACTGGAAGAAAATGGGACAGGATGAAGGCAATGGATTTGGAAGCCTGCACCCCAGCTCATTCCCTTTTGGAATATCCCCTCCTTGATCTCACTGGGCTGGATACAGTTCCTGCCACTGAGAAGGTGAACTGATGGCAAAGAATCCAACCAAACCCATGAGATAAGGGCCCTCAGCTGCTGTGTTGGGCTAAGTTTCATGCGCTGAGAACTGGGTACAGGACAGCTCCTGGGTCGGTCCCTTCTGTTTTGATGGCCTTGTGGCTTGGGAGCTGTGTGTGGAAAGGCCCTGCCAACTGGTCCTGGGGTTGGATTTGGGCCAGGCGTTTCCTAAGTGTGTCCTAGGGAGCCCCATCCCACTTTCATTCTTAGTAACAACGGGGAAGGGTAGACCTGTCACCTGGGGGAGCTGCACCCTGTATGGTTCAGGAACTTTTCCTGAGTCCTCTGCCCTGCTAGGGTCCTCTTGATGTGCAGACCTCTGCCAAACCACACCATCCAGTCTCTCCTTGTGGCAGGTCTGCGCCTTTGATTCTGCACTCCTGCCCAGGAGTTGGGCCAGGGCTGGCCATGGTCATAGAGTAGCATTGCAACAGCAAGCTCAGGCAATCTGCCCTCTTTCCCCTTCAGTCCTCCAGTTTGGAGGGGTGTGGAAATAGATACCCCATCAACCCCAGCCTTGAACCTCCCCACCCCATCTCCAGTTACATTGGCTCTGTCTGAGCAGGGCAGACCCAGCCGGGCACGAACCCCTCTCCACCATACTCACCCAGGTCAATTTGGAGAATGGGAGCAGCTCCACACCCTGAGGCACAAGATCCTCCTGGGCCCAGATGGGGTGAGGTTTGACCTGGGGGAGTGGGTGCCCACTTAGCTCTGTGTCTGGGGAACCTTTAGTCCTCTACTCCCATGGGGCTCTGGCTGCTGAGAGGACATTGGCAGGGGATGCTGACGAGAGGAGGCAGGCAGGAAGCAGTGATACCTGTCTCATGGGACTGGGCCCAACCAGCTCCCTGTCCAGCCCATTGGCTCATGTGGTAACCTGCCATGCATCCGGTAATGTGTGCACCTGCAGTGCCCCTCCCTGCCCTGGCACTGCAGGATATGGGGCTGTGCCCGCTGATCTGAGCTGATAGATTTGGGGGGACCAAGCCCACTCCAGCCTTAGCCACGTGCTGCCTATGTGTATCAGGGATGAGCAAGGGAATAATTACAAATCTAAACATAGACATTTGAAAATTGTAGCATTGATAACTAACACCCCAGAACTGCAGTCTTCATCTTTAGAATATAGAAGGGGAAGGGTTTTTACACTAGAATCTTCTGCCATTTAATCTGGAAGGTCAATTTCTTTTAGATAAACTCTATGCTTCTTGTTAAAGTATTGTAAAGAGCTTCTGATCAGGAGTTGTTATAACAGATTATGAAAGACATATTTCTATGGCACAGTGCGTACCAATAGGGAAGGGAGGCTGGGGCAGCCTGGCAGACAGATATCTATGTTATGCTGACAGTGTTGTTTAGATGTTCACGGCAGCATTACAAAGCGGCAGATGTAGTCATGGGTCTGACATTCAGTCCCTGGGGACTCGGCAGGCGGTCACAAGGAGCAAATCATAAATTCTTTCCTCCAAACATTATGATAGTATAAAAAGAAACAGAATCTTTAACCATACACAGTGCAGGACACTGGTGTTCAGCAAGGAGCTCAGCCTGCTATTCTCTCACTTCATGTATTATACATGAAAAATCCGACTGAGTCTAGGTTCTCTGTTGGAGGGGTGCCCTGGCAGACCAGCATGGAGTCTTGTTACGTGTACAGCATGGTGTCTCTTCTCATTGCAGTAATAATCATATTCACTTATTATTAAAGGGCACCTGGCACGGCTTCTAGTAACTATTGTTGTCAGATTTAAGGGGTTTATATGCTGGCCGTCAACATTTGTTCTCCACCTGAGCCACTTTAAAACATAAATGACTGAGTGCCTTTCATGTGAAAAGTAGCTCCTGTACTTGTCAAAGAACTCCACCCTTAGGTCCATCATGGTGACCAGGTCCTTTATAAATGCCTAGATGTTTAGCTTTCCCTTACAGCACATTTTTGCCTGAACACTGAGATTCAAATGCCCATAGGTGTGGTGGGATTGAATTCCAATGATGGAGTATTTTCAGTGCTCCAGGCACATTAATCATTGCCGATTTGGGATAGAGAATCACAATCAAAGCGGTGTTGTGTATGTGTGTATGTTGCAGGTTACACAGTTACAAAATGTGACATTGCGACTTCCTTGGGCCTTTTTCAAAGGGTTACAGAGCGACAACCTGACAGCCTGACTATTTTATGGGGTTAAGATTGTGGCTGGTCAGATCAGATATGGAAATGTTGACTTCTGTGTTTGAAAAGGGAGTTCCCTGACAGCCTCAGGAGTATTCGTGTTGCAGCCAGTTGTCTAGTATCAGAGTTTATAAAAAGAGAAGATGCTATGAAATGAGAGGCCAACAGGATGCTTAATGTAAAAAGGACACCATATTGTGCAGCATGGTCACTCTAGATAGGACGTGGAAGAAGGACTCGGGAGACATTGGGTGAAATTCTGCCCCACTGAGGTCAATGGTAAACTTCCCTTGACTTGAATGGGACCAGGAGTTCCCCCTCTGGGTTCTAGTCTGGGTTTTGCTATTCACTTGCTGTGTGATCTTGGCAAGTCACTTCTCCTCACTGTGTTTAATCCTTTCTGTCCTTTGTGTGTTTCGTCGATGTTGATTGAGAGACATTTGGATCAGAGACTTTCTCTTGTTACATGTTTTAGAGTGAGGGAATTCCAGTGGAATTACATCATTATGTAATTGAATGTTTGGATGGCTTGTTACAGAACCAAGAGTAACCTTCACACTGTGTGAGTGAACTCTGTTGAGGGGCAGCGTCTGCATCCAGAGGAGTTTGGATGGATAGATGAAGGGCGATGGGGGGAAGGGAGCAGTTGGTGGGCAAGGTAAGATAGTGGGGGTAGTAGTCTAGTTGAAGTGCACCTCTTTCTCAGATATTGGAGTATATTGTTCTTGATCTATGATATGATATAGTCTTGATTAGATTCATGTAGATGTTCAGGTCCCATTATTGCCAGTGCAGATGACCATATATTGGTGTGTGTGTGTAAGTGTAAGTGTAATACACACACACACATGCTATAACTGGGCCTTAATAACGTACTGGCTCTTATAAATCTTATGTTATACACTTATACTTTTAAAGGTGAATCATTTGACATTGTCCAGAAATGTGGCAGCATAGGAGTGTTGCAAAAACAATGAAATCATAAACCAAAAGCATCTGAAGGAGCTTTTATAGCCCATTGCATCAAGGACTTCCAATAGGTTTATTGTAGATATCACTCTTTTGGATTTTCATGAGAAATATTATTGATTAGGGTAGGAGGACAATTTGATTTCCACTCATCTATTCAGGCATGCAATATGATAGGAAAAGAGGGCAATAATGTGTCTTGGAAGACATTTAAGATGGCTAATGGCTGTATCCTGGCAGAGAGTGGGACTTTCAGCTATACATATGGGGGTGACCAAATATCATGTGGGCTACCACGTTCCTGCCACCTGGGAGGTAAACTGGTCATTCCTAACAACTCTGGCAGTGGAAGGGACTGTCTGAGAAGGAAATGACGCTTTGGGCGGGTGTAGCATTGCAGACCCACACCAATGCAGAAAAGGTCACTGAATCTCTCCCAAAATTCGGTACCTCACTGCCGAAAGAGAGCTTCTGCTAAGGGGAGCATCCACCATATCTGGTTCTTTTGAAGGAGGCTCCAGAGCTGCATCTCCAGACTGTCCTCTTCTCTTCCCCATAAGTCTCCTTCCATTCACATTTGGAAGAGGCCCTCCTCCTGTCAATGGGAGACACTGCATTGTAAGAAATAATCCTTTGCTGAAAGGTGACAGAAATACACTGATTGATGATTTCTACTCTGATTTCCATGGTACTGTGGTGCTCTGTCAATGAAAGGGCAACAGCAAAATAGCTTTGAATTAGAAGGACTGTTGAACCCAATGAGATTTAGATTTCAGATTTGTTTGGGTCATTTTCCTGCACTATAAAACATAACTTAATGAAACATGGAGAAAATTGTCTAATAGAACAAGTCATTCATTTTATTTCCTAGACATTTTGCTATTTATGTTTGAAGTGCTTAACCCGCTATGACCTTCATGACAATTCTGGATTGCATGTGTGAGAATGAGCGAGGAAGCAGATGCTCTGCTGTAAATGTCAAAGGAATTAAGCTTGAGTTGGTCCTCTATATTTCTTTGATTTTCAGGGAGAACAGCTGCCATCTCCCTGAGCTGGGACATCTCAGATAATAGGTAAAATGACAGGCCACACAAATCCAGATAATTGTTTATTTCCAGATAGGAAACCCACTTAGCTTTAGAACTAGATTATGTTCTGGGTTTTTGTAGCCTCTGATCCTGTTCTCCGCCCCCCCCCCCTTAACTACTTCTTATTGCCTAAACACATCAGGGTCAGTTTTTAAAATAATGAAACTGAAGGTGAATTGTATAACAGCGTTGTGCTTTTAAAATTGACATTACCGTATTAATATATGAGACTCTGTGTGTGTGTGTGTGTGTGTGTGTGTGTGTGTGTGTGTGTGTGTGT
>ML685792.1:9806265-9818976 GCA_007922175.1 Pelusios castaneus | reverse complement strand
TGTGTGTGTGTGTGTGTGTGTGTGTGTGTGTGTGTGTGTGTGTGTGTGTGTGTGTGTGAGAGAGAGAGAGAGAGAGAGAGTGTGAGTGTGCTAGTGGATAATGTGTTAATTTTCATAAGGCATCTGCAAGAAAATCAAAGCAAATAGTTCAAAGGAACTGTTTTTATATATATTTGTGTATATACATATACACACACACTCACATATGTTAAAAAATCTTTATACATATCCTAGTGCATTTTGTTGTATTGGCTGAATCCTCATTAGCTATTAATGTGTATTTTTTCTGATATTGTCTTAACCCTTATTTGCAGCTTCTGCAGAGTAAATGTTGCTCTGTGGTTCTGATAGGAGTGATACATACCGTAATCTTTTTTTACTGGGTTATTCAATTTCCTGATAACAGACAGAGTAGATCAAATCTGTGACCTTTACTTCAAAGGGAGTTCTATAAACCATCAATTCTTCCACATGTGACTATTTCAGAAATATTACTTGTACACAAATCCATCACATTAACAGGCTTATTACATCAGGCAAACAGGTTGATTTATTGTGGATGATAAATTTATGTTAGAATATAGAATATAGTCTGTACAGTGCAAAGCACAGATACTCAATATCTCTGCATTTCCTAAATGCAGAATTCCTTAAAGGTGCAATAAAAGTAAGTAGTTGAATTTACTCATACTATTTTTATAGGAAAGATGAAAAGTAATCTGTATTAATCTTATTGGACTAAATTCATTCTGGATTTACACTAGCCTCTTAAGAAACCCAGGCATTAAACTTTGATGACAGATAGCCCTTCAGCAGTGGGGGGATGAGGATGGCAGAAGATGACAGCAGCTTCATCTATATGCTACAGAACCTATAGCGTGATAGTGCCATGCATAAAGAGGGAGGCTCTTGTAGGAATATTCAGTGCAGCCAAGAGACATGTTGCTTTTCAATTCCCTCAGCAGCCTTCACTGGTAGGGCTCCTAAGTGTTAGCTGTGACCAAAAGCTGTGTCACTGTCCTTCAACATAAAATCCCTGAGAGAGTGACCTTAGTGAGACCCTTTGCCTCCCTCTGTGGGATAGTGCCATTGGGACACATGTATTTTGCACTTCCCGTGCCAGTTCTGGTGAGTCTGGTCAATTACAGAATACTAAATTGTCACATAGATTCTTCCATAGGCGCAAATGGGAAAAAATAATCTGCATTCTTCCCCATATCCAAGTCTTGTGGTGCCTGCCATTTATAATATGAGTGGTATGATGGTCTTGCTGTTGCTCACATCATTCACTTTTCCTTTAGTCTTGATTTTCCACCAATGATGGAAGTAAATGAGGAGCAGAACCTTGCCTGATTAAACTCTTTGTGTGTAGACTAGGTTAAAAAAAAAAACCAAACACCATGTGCCTGCTCAACTGATCTTCTGAATAAACAGGAAAGCATTTAATTTTTTTTTTGCACTGTGGTAAAGAAATCTTGTTCTATTGACAACTTCTGCATGAGTTTTCAATGCAATACTTCTCTGTCTGCATCAGTTCTTCCTCCATCTGTCACCCATTCAGTCGAGAGTAAGGAAACTATATTCTGTCAAAACAAAGCAGCATAAAGAAGGTGGTAAAGACTCCTGACATGAGTTTTTTGGAAGAAATCATTCAGTGGCATTAAAAAAGCTTCATGTAATCAGCAACTTTTTATGGTAGCACCTAGAGGATCTAACAGAGATTGAGGCTTAATTGTACAAACACATAGAAAGAAATATACCCTAATCTGGAAAGTTTGCAGTCAAAATCGATTAGGAATCCTATGGTCACCTTAGAGACTAACAAAATATGTATATTTTGGGCATAAGCTTTTGTGCGCTAGAAAACCACTTTATCAGATGCATGAAGAGGAAACTTAAGTTTGTCAGATATATATATATATATATATACCCATGCCAGGGTGAGTAAGAATTTATGAGGAGGGCAAGTACTAATGAAGTCAATTCAATCAGGGAGGAAGAGGCCCATTCAAAATAGCTGAAGAGAAAGTGTGAATTGCCAAAAGAGGGAATATTGGGGTTTTTTTAGTAGCCATTCCTAGTCTCTATTCAGGCCTAGTCTGATAGTATTAAGTTTGCATATGAGTTCCAGCTCTACAGTTTCACGTTGAAGCCTGTTTCTGAATTTTTTTTTGTTGACGTATAGCAACTTTCCAATCTGTAACTGAGTGTTCAGGGAGACTGAAGTGCTTTTCTAATGGTTTTTTAATGTTATCATTCTTTATGTCTGATTTGTGTCCATTTATTTTTTTGCATACAAAAAGTCCAGTTTGGTCAATGTACATTGCAGAAAGGCATTGTTGACACACAATGACATATATCACATTAATAGTTGTGCAGGTGAATGAGCTCCTGATGCTGTCACTGATGTGGTTAGGACCTATGGTGTCACTTGACTAGATGTACAGACAAAGTTGGCAAGGGGGTTGGTTCCTGGATTAGTGTTTGTGCTGTATGGTGTGTAGTTGCTTGTGAATATTTGCTTCAGACTGGTGGGCTGTCTGTAAGTGAGGACTTGTTTGCTAGCCAAAGTCTGTGAGAGTGAGGGATCATCTTCCAGGGTAGCTTGTTAGATCCTTGATGATGTGTTGGAGAGGGTATAGCTGGGAGCAGTAGATGATGGCCAGTGGCATTCTGTTGTTTCCCTTGTTGGGCCTGTCCTGTAGTAGATGATTTCTGGGATTGGAGGATAGTGGCTTGTAAAATGTGGAGTTGGAGAGTTGTCTAGCAGCCTCCTATTTGTAATCTGACCTATTCATGATGACTACAGCACTTCTTTTGTCAGCCTCTTTTATTATAATGTCATAGTTGTTTTGGTGGCTGTGGATGGCATTGTGTTCTGCCCGGCTGGGGTTATGGAACAAGTGATGCTGTTTGTGCATGATTGCAGTCTCTGCACATTGGCGGAAGCATTCTATGTAAAAGGCTAGTGACTTACAACCATCAGGAGGAATCCACGGAGAATTGTTCTTGTAGTGTTGGTAAGAAGGTATCTGTGGGGGTTAGTGTGCTGTTCAGTGGTGTAGTGGAGATATTCCCTGAGTTGGAGGCAGTGAATGTAGGCTTCCAGGTCACCACAGAACTGTATCATATGCGTGAGGGTGGTGGGGCAGAAAGAGAGGACCCGAGATAGGATGGACTCTTCTGCTGAGTTGAGTGTGTAGCTGGATAGATTTACAAAATAGATTAGACAGACAAAGGGTGTGAGATAAAACAGAGACATAGAAAGGCAAAGTGATTCACCCCATGTCTTAAAGTACATCAGTGGTAGAGTTGGAAGTACAAACTAGGTCTCCTGACCCCCAGGTCAGTATCCAATATGCTAAATCACACTCTTTACAATGGAAATAGTGTTGCTATCATTCATAGCATTGCGTTGTAAAAAACTGTTAAATGTCAAGAACTGAACAAGGGCTTTCTTTGTGGCACTCAAGAATAAGAAAATATAGGATGAAGATTACATAATTTAGACAGATACATTTTACACTGCTGCATCTCTTAAAATTGATTTTGTTTTGAAATATTTTGTTTAAGGAAAAATATATTCATAGATCTCCTTTGAGTCTAGTGAATTCTGTTGTCATATTTCCTCTTATATTACTGTTTGGATACCTTTTTGTGATGTGCTGATACATTTTTGCACAGTTTGCATAACCAGTCAAAGCCTAAGAAAGTTGTAGCGTTAACTATCCAGGATATGAATGCCATCATTTTTGACCTCCAGAGTTGGGAGCTCAAATCCTGCAATGGTCATGAGTAGAAATGATTTTGTTGGTTTCATCCTAATCTCTAACTGGCATTTGTCTGCCTCTAAAATGACCATAAAATATAATGCAATTGCTAATCTATGCCAATATCAAATTTAGGATTGGAGCATCATAGGATTGTTTTTGCAGGTTCTGTTTGACAAAGCAAAGCAATTTGTGTGGTACTATGCGTATTATTTAGCAGTTCTAGCAGCATTTCATGGATCAGATTTTTGGGGGATTGTTTGGGTTGTCATGACTCTTGATGGTGCCACAGGTGCTGTAGTTGCACGTTTTGCAGCTGAAGATATTGAATGGAATTGAGATGGGTCCTCTTGAAGGCCTCAAAAAAAGAGTTCAAATTAGCATTTTCTTACTTCAGAAGAGTTATTGTACTACTCATCACTTCAAAGTGGCTCAACAAACCTGGTGTGGGGTGGGCAAGATTTCACAATTTTCACTTTGCCTTCTTTCTAGTCACCTAATGCTGCCTATGGTGATTGCATTGTATTCCTGTGTACCAGCTTCAAAGAAGAAACTCCTGAAGAAGTGAAATATTTTCTCCTGTAAGCAATAGGCCAGATTCCAGTCTCCCTAATACTTTTGTAGATGGAGAGTAACTCCCCTGAGTCACACTAGTGTAAATGAGAAGAAGACGGCTAAAAGTCTTAAGTTTTAATCACTGTTTTTAAGATCTCCTCTTCTCCGGATAATGACTGATAGGCCAATAGTGCTCCAGCAGTTATTACTGTTGGCTGTACTGCAGAATGTTAACTTCATAGTGTCTGTATGCACCCCCATTTTCTATTATATACCTGTTACCCATTTTAGGTCAAAGAAAGACAAATTTCTAGATACGGAAGTTCAGTGATATGTGTTGTTTCTATGTTCATAACTGAAGAGCAGTCAAATGTTAAACAAAGAATAAGCACTCCCATCTAAAACATTGTCTTCAGCCTGGGATGGATTTAATAAGTAAATTGTGTACAAGTATGTGTAATAGCATTGCTGACAGATTAACTAATACAACCATATGATAGATGGTATAATAGAAAGTAGAAACTTGAACTGTAGTCTGTTTTGTTATGAGATAGTTCCATTGCCTTAGTTGTTTTCTGAGCTGTTCCATGATTCAAAACTGTTGGAGTTCAGATCTTAGACGTACTCAAGCTCAGAGCAATAATTAAACAGCCTGTGGGAAGCTCTGCCAATTAAAGACTCCTTTGGAATGAGGTTCATTCACTTCTTATCCAGTCAGCAGTTATCCTCTGTGAATATATGGTTAAAGTTTACTTGGGAGAGTAGGAGCCCACCCAACACAAACATTCCTCCTGGGTGGAGGCTTTTTCAATGGTGAAGTAGCACAATCCATCACCAGTAGAGGTGTTGATGAAGCCCAAGACTTCCACAGTACTAAAGAGGAATTGGACGCAAGGTTTCTTCTGCATACTGTATGTGCCAATAGGGTTTTTGGCTCTCTTGGGCTATTAAGTTGACTTAACAAAGTTGACGTAACTTTTTCTAGTGTAGACATAGCCTAAGTCGACCTTATTAAGTCAACTTAACACTTTAAGTTGACTTAGGCGCAAATCCCCGTCCACACTGGCTTTAAGTTGACTTAAGGAGTCGACATAAGGCTTAAGTTGACCTAAAACGAGGTGTTATTAAGTCAACTTAAGCTTTCCTTAAGTCGACTTAAGGAAGTGCTTAAGGCGACTTAATAAAAGCCCAGCGTGGACGCGGCTGTGTTTAGGTTGACTTAAGCCTCCTTAAGTCAACCTAACTTGCCAGTGTAGATGCACTGTTGGTGTCAAAGGAGCCATAGTAATTAGGTCACTTGATACAGATGTTTTGGTCCTTGGTGTTCACTAGAATACATGTGGATTGAAACAGGCACAATTACTAGAACAATTGACAAGTATCACTTCATAACTATGCATGCAATTTATGATGTGCTCAATCCTGACTTCTGTAATGTATTTCTTGCTGTACACACTTGAACAGGATTTGTTATCCCTATTTAGTGTTTGGGAAGGGGGCAATTTGTTTTGGAGGTTACAAAGGGAGCTTACTGCTCCAGTTATCTTGCCAAATTGAGAGAGTGTGATGGAGAAGCCACAATTTTTGCTGCAAAGAAATTAGTAATGGCGCTGAATGACTAAAGCAATAAAGAAAGGGACTTGACTTCTTTGTGCCTCAATCAAACTATCAAAAAGTACATCACTGGGCAAACTCCTACCATGTGAGGACAGTTTTGAATAGGATTTCAAAAGAGAATCTTGGCAAACAAAGAGAGCTGCTTCTGAAACAGCACCTCTGTGTCTTGCTAAGGACATGGCTCTGTTTGCACATTGGATCATCACTGCAACATGGATGGAAAACTGAGGATGATGAACTACTTATATTCTTCAAAGGATCAGGGCATCTGAATGTCTACAAGATCTTATTTGCGGCTGTATCGATAGGGGCTGTGGCATAAGCAAAAGTGTCTGTGGTCAGAACAAATTTCCTTGCACAGACCTGAGTACATGCCAGGGCAGTGAAGACTGTGGGAGTTCACACTCTCTTGAGAGCGATCGTATTGATGAACAAGATGATGATAATAATGATGCTAACTAGAAATGTCAACAGTTCTATTGCATTTGAATGATGCCAAATTGATTATTAGTTTTTTGTTCTAGTCTTTAGATTGTAATTGTGATGCTTTCAGGTTACAAAGAAATCCAATTTTTAGTCTTGAAATAATACTTAGAGTCGTTAAACTAAGAAAAACAAACACAAATATTTCAAATAGTCATTTTATTATGTTGATGGTGTCATTGTTTATCCCCAGTTCTTTGGTAATGGCATCACTTGATACCTCATCTTAAAGCAGACATAATGAGCAGTTCAAATGATGTATGATGTGCATGTGTGTAAAGAGAGTACATTAAGTTGACCAGATCAGTGGTGTCTGTCTCTTCCCTACTTCTGCAAAGCAGCTGAAAATGGCTGAGGATTTTGCACAAGGACTGTTCTCCCCTGGAAGTAAATGGATCCTCATCTCTTTAGTAGTATCTAGTAACAGTTTCTAATTCTGTGCTGGTGAAAGTCACTCCTGTTCAGAGGGCCAGCACAAGAATCATGCAGCATTTACACCTCTTTAAAGTTCTCGATTTGTTAATGAATTTTAATTTAAATAACTGTACTTCTGAACTATGATTTTGGTGCAATAACAATACTGGTGTTGACACTCTTAAAGTGGAATTTGGTTGCATTCTTTATCAGAAGAGAGGGGAGCATGGTAAACAAAGAATTGAGGAAAAAAATCATGAGTATGTTCACTGCTTTGAATTATTATCAGCACTAAAATTATTTCATCATTTCACATTCTTGTAATTTTTGCCATAATGAATCTTGTATATTCCTCTTTCTGTTATGCTTCAAATTATCTTTAACTGTGGTTCATTATTAAAAAGATACGTTTAGTCCCTTTTGTTTTGGGAAAGCCAAAGAGTCACAGTGAAGCAACTGCAAAGCTTATTCTAAGCAACTATTCGAACGGACAAAAATAGGTTGCAGCACAAAAGTAGCCCTCTAATAGAAGTGGAGCAGAGCCATGAAGTACATTGGTCTATAATCAGAGATAACCCTTAAAACAGAAGTTCAGTTAATAAGAGAGGTTACTTGTTGATCACTTTTCTCCATTCAGTGAAATGCTATAGAGTAGTGGTTCTCACCCTTTTGTGGGTCACAACACGGTTGGCAGTGTGTTGCAACTCTACAGGACACCAGACCACCCCACCAGGCCAAATCCAGCCATCCCCCTGACTCTCCGCGACACAGTAATGTATCCCGACACAGTGGTTGAGAACCACTGATATAGAGCAGTTGTGCTGGATGTTGATCAGTCAAAGTCTAATATATTCATCTGTATGGTGGTAAATGGATAAAACTTATCTTTTCAGAATATTCTGAGTGCATCTTTTATTTGTGTCCTCATTCGTGTTTTCCAGAGGGTGTTCTTTATTCTAACTAGCTGTACTCTGGCTCCTCCATCAGAGAGCTGGTCATATCTTTCCTGTCAGAACCCTTTGTGGAATCTCTTTCCAGACCCAGATTGGCATTTCACGCAGAACCTTTTGCTAGATTATCATTTTGATCAAACAAAGCTAGTTGCTGATTGGTCCGTTGGTTACTCAAACTGGAATGATGGGTTGTCTTATGCTAGCTGGCACAATTAAGAGAAGCCTAGGGACTCTAATCATCCAAATTAGTGGAAGTTTATCCAGGGTACTGCAGGTTTATACTGAATGAAAGAAACAGTGGCCTGTGGATAAGTTAAAGGCTTCAGCCTCCAGCATGTTCCAATTCCCCAGCCTCATTGCTGAGTTTGTTCTGAACAACAAAAAAGAATAGAATGTAAATTGGTTACAAAACATGGATTGCACTACTTTATTCTGACATATCAGCAAGGGAGTTTGGTTGTGACATAACCATTCCTACCAGATTTTCTTCTCTTCTCAGCTATATTATGTGAGTTTCAAATAGAAACCTCATAATTAAACGAAAAACAGGAGACATGCACATGTTTTTGGAATATTTTGTATCGATGCTTTGTGCAATGCTATAGCTGTTTTGGATAGAGAGCAAGTATATGTAATTTCCAAGGGGAAAACATTTCATGCATCTTCACCAGAGTTACAAGAAATAACTGAAGTGACATATTGAGGCTTCTAGCATGCAGTTTATAACTCGGAGAGTAAGGCACATTTATATGTAGACTTAAGCAGCCTATATGAATCTTAATCATTCTCTGTAATGTTCTTAAGAATCTTCACTATAAATTCCTGGCTGCATTGTAGTCATACCAGTGTGTAACTAACAAAGAATCAGATAATCTAGGGGGGGAAAGGGGGAGTTTACCTCAAGGGAGAGCTGGTCTTGAATTGGTATGATTTTTCTCCTTCTCTTCTGAGCTCATAGCAGTGGAACTCAGTCAATAAAGCTATTTCTTCTTTGTCTTTGCTGCTTATAAGTTTTACAGGTACAACTATATTTAAAGTTGTAATTGGGGGATAAAAAGGTGCAGTAGGTTATGAAAGAAGCGTTCTTTCTTTATTCAGAAGTGGCTGAAGAAAGCAACATTTTTAGCAAATCCCAGCCTTTGCACCATCCTTGGAGTGTCTGAATGGCAGAGAATTTCCATGTAATTTTGATGCATAGGGATGTTTGCTGTTTGCAGACTGATTGTGCAGAGATGGCTGCACCCTTTCATTCCCCAGAGCCCTGGTCTGTGGGGGTCTGCATCCACAGTAACAGAGTGTGGTTTTTTTCTGAGCAGGCTGGGAGAAGAGGAGGGATGTGGCCAGTGCGTGTGCTCTAGTCAAAGCTGCCACTTCGAGAGGATGTTAGTGCACTGGTTGCAGAGGCTACTAGAACCCTTGAGTTACAGTGGTGATCACACGTATGTAGAGAGAGGATTCTGAGCCCTGACAGCACCGTAGCTTGTAGCCTGTTTACTTGGGCTTTTTATGAGTGTGGATGTGTGTTGCTTCAAAGGATCAGTTCATCTGTCCCACCTTTAATCTGAATTATTATTCAAATCTTTAATAGAGTTTAATACATCATAAGAACAGAACATTTACTTGGGACTAATAAGATGAACCAAAGTAGCCAAATGTAAAGTTATACATTTAGAAACAACAAATGGAAACCATACTTACAGATTGCAGGGACTCTGTCCTGGGAAGCAGTGACTCTGAAACAGATTTGGGAGTCCAGGTGGATAATCAGTTGAACATGAGCCTCTTAATGCGATGCTGTAGCAAAAAGGGCTCATGTAATTCTTGGATATATAAATAGAAGAATACTAAGTTAGAGCTGGGAGACTATTTGACCTCGGTATTTGGAACTGGTGAAACCACTGCTGAAATATCATGTCCAGTTCCGGTGTCCTCAGGAAGGAAACTGAAGAATTGGAGAGGGCTCAGAGAAGAGCCGTCAGTATGTTTCAAGCATTGTACAGTAGGCCTTATAGTGATAGACTCAGGAGCTCAGCCTATGTGATTAATAGAGAGAAAGTTAAGAGGTGACAGTTGTAGTTTTATTTAAAAAAACTAAAACAACAAAGAAAACCCAACCCTATGATCACAGTTATAAAAATTATTCACAATTTATTGAACAGAATAAGAAGGAGCCTGGCTACCTATGCAAGTTAGAGAGAGAAGGAGAAATGGTGTCTACATACATTTTATGTATTGGGCCAGCATGGAAATCAATTCTATATCTAGTGAGATGCTATTCAGTTCCTAGTGAAGAGATGCATTTTTTTAAATCTCTGCTTCCACTCTGAGCCTCTGAGGTCCCAGGATCCTTTTCACCATCATGGGCTCTGCCTCCCTCCACAGCAGTCTAGCATCTCTCTCACTTAAGTGCCCTGCTTCCCCAAGAGGAGGAAGGTTATTACTGTTGGTGGGCCATCCCTGTTGTCCCAGTGGAGCATGCTCTGTACACATAACAAAAAGTCTCCTCCCTGAGGAGGCTATTCAGAAGCATATATACATAGGCTGGAGCTGGGCTGCCTTCTCTGTGCTCTGTTAAGGTGAAACTTCAAATCTGGTTACACTGTTGTAAAAGGAGTGATAGTCCCTTATTGCTGCATAGTTACTCTGAGATATTCAGGCATAATATGAAGGAGAGAGGTTTCTGCACCTGCTTGCCAGTGGCAAGCTGAAGAGCTTTTTGAGCATTTGGGAGCTGAGCAATGCTCTGTGGCTTTTGGATCCTCTTGAATTTTACTGGAGCCATAGTGGCTGCTGCAATCATCAGCTGCTTTTGTAGGAGGGTGGGGAAAGAAAGGGCTGGCCATATGGTTTATGTATTACAAAAGGTTATGAACGGTTCACGCTGGAAAATTTTTGATAATGCATTTTTCAGTGCAGCAGACAAACATATAACAAGATCAAGTGGTTGGAAGTTGAAGTTAGACAAATTCAGACTGGAAATAAGGTATACATTTTTAATACTGAGAGTAAATAGCCTTTAGAACAATTTACCAATGGTTGTGGTGGATTCTCCCGCATTCACAAAAACAGGATATATTTCTGGAGGTTCAAAGACAGCGTATCAGGAAAAATATGCACCAGTTTTGGTGCACAGGTAATGCAGCTGCCACACAAAACAGAATTCAACTTTACTTACTCTTGTGGAAGGTTTCTTTTCAGTGAACTGAAAATATCTTGTAAATTTCTGAATTTTATGTCTATTACTAAAAGCAGCAAGGTAAATTATACAATAGGATTCCATTCATTATTAACAATACCTTTTTAAAGTCTGTCACTGATTTATTCATTAATTGAAATATTTGGGTTATGATTTTGATAAGTTATAAAGTGGCCTAATTAATCAAGGAATTTAATCATATTTAAACAGATATGAATGAGACTAAATCGGGGGGGCCTGGACAATCTCTATCCGAGGATATTAAAGGAACTGGCTCCTGAAATTGCCAGCCCGTTAGCAAAGATTTTTAATGAATCTGTAAACTCGGGGGTTGTACCGTATGACTGGAGAATCGCTAATATAGTTCCTATTTTCAAGAAAGGGAATAAAAATGATCCAGGTAACTACAGGCCTGTTAGTTTGACCTCGGTAGTATGCAAGGTCTTGGAGAAAATTTTGAAGGAGAAAATACTTAAGGCGATAGAGGATAACGGTAACTGTGATAAAATGCAACATGGCTTTACAAAAGGGAGATCGTGCCAGACCAACTTGATCTCCTTTTTTGAAAGGATAACAGATTTTTTTAGATAAAGGAAATGCAGAGTATCTAATTTACTTCGATTTCAGCAAGGCATTTGATACAGTTCCATATAGGGAGTTATTAGTTAAGTTACAGAAGATGGGGATTAATATGAATACAGTAAGGTGGATAAAGAACTGGTTAAAGGGGAGGCTACAGCGGGTCATATTGAAGGGTGAACAGTCAAGCTGGAGGGAGGTTACCAGTGGAGTTCCTCAGGGATCGGTCTTGGGACCGATCTTATTTAACCTTTTTGTTACTGACCTTGGCACAAAAAGCGGGAATGTGCTAATAAAGTTTGTGGATGACATCAAGTTGGAATGTATTGCCAATATAGAGAAGGATCAGGATACCATACAGAAAGCTCTGGATGACCTTGTAAACTGGAGTATCAGGAATAGGATGAAATTTAATAATGGGAAGTGCAGGCTCATGCATTTAGGGACAAATAAGCATTTCTCCTATAAGTTGGGGATGCATCAGTTGGAACAGACTGAGGAGGAGAAGGATCTGGAAGTACTAGTTGATCACAGGATGACTATGAGCTGCCAATGTGATGTGGCCATGAAAAAAGCTAATGCGGTTATAGGATATATCAGGAGAGGTATTTCAAGTAGAGACAGGGAGGTGCTGGTGTCGCTGTACAAGGCACTGGTGAGACCCCATCTGGAATATTGTGTGCAGTTCTGGTCCCCCATGTTTAAAAAGGATGAATTCAAATTGGAACAGGAGCAGAGAAGGGCTACAAGGCTGGTCTGTGGAGTGGAAAACCTGCCTTATGAGACAAGACTCAAGAAGCTTGGCTTGTTTAGCCTAACCAAAAGAAGGTTGAGGGGGGATATGATTGCTGTCTATAAATACATCAGAGGGATTAATATCAGGGAGGGAGAGGAATTATTTGAATACAGCACCAATGTGGACACCAGAACAAATCATAGAATCATAGAATAATAGGGTTGGAAGGGACCTCACGAGGTCATCTAGTCCAACCCCCTGCTAAAAAGCAGGACCACTCCCCCTAAATTATCCCAGCCAGAGTTTTGTCTAACCGAGCCTTAAAAATCTCCAAAGATGAAGATTCTACCACCTCCCTAGATAGCCCATTCCAATGCTTCACCACCCTCCTAGTGAGAAAGTTTTTCC
>ML685792.1:9750680-9806255 GCA_007922175.1 Pelusios castaneus | reverse complement strand
AAATCTCCCCTCAGTCTTCTCTTCTGTAGACTAAATAAGCCTAGTTCCTTCAGTCTCTCCTCATAAGTCATGTCCCCCAGCCCCCTAATCATTTTTGTTGCCCTCCGCTGGACTCTTTCTAATTTGTCCACATCCTTTCTGTAGTGGGGAGCCCAAAACTGGACACAGTACTCCAGATGCGGCCTGACCAGTGTCGAATAGAGGGGAATTATCACATCCCTCGATCTGCTGGCAATACTCCTACAGATGCAGCCTAATATGCCATTGGCCTTTTTGGCAACAAGGGCACACTGTTGGCTCATATTCATCTTCCCGTCCACCATAACTCCCAGGTCCTTTTCTACAGCGCTGCTACTTAGCTGATCGGTCCCCAGCCTGTAGCAGTGCATGGGATTTTTCCGTCCTAAGTGCAGGACTTTGCACTTGTCTTTGTTGAACCTCATGAGGTTTCTTTCGGCCCAGTGTTCCAATTTGTCCAAGTCTCTCTGGATCCTGTCCCTGCCCTCCAGAGTATCTACCATTCCCCCCAACTTGGTGTCATCCGCAAACTTACTAAGCACGCAGTCTATTCCATCATCAAGATCATTAATGAAGATGTTGAATAGAACCAGCCCCAGGACCGACCCCTGGGGCACTCCACTCGTTACCGGTTGCCAACCAGACATCGAGCCATTGATTCCTACCCGCTGAGCCCGTTGATCTAACCAGTTTTCGATCCACCTTACGGTCCACTCGTCCAACCCATACTTCCTTAACTTGCCAATGAGAATGCTGTGGGAAACCGTATCAAAAGCCTTGCTAAAGTCAAGGTATATCACGTCAACGGCTCTTCCTGCATCCACAAATCCAGTCATCTCATCATAGAAGGAAATCAGGTTGGTCAGGCACGATTTGCCCTTGGTGAATCCATGTTGACTGTTCCTGATCACTCTATTTTCCTCCAAGTGTTTCAGGATGGATTCCTTGAGGACCTGCTCCATGATTTTCCCAGGGATTGAGGTGAGGCTGACCGGTCTGTAGTTCCCCGGATCCTCCTTTTTCCCTTTCTTAAAGATAGGTACTATATTTGCCTTTTTCCAATCCTCCAGGACCACCCCCGTTCGCCACGAGTTCTCAAAGATAATGGCCAGCGGCTCTGCAATCACTTCCCCCAACTCCCTCAGCACCCTCGGATGCAGTTCATCCGGCCCCATGGACTTGTGCACATCCAATTTCATTAAGTGTTCCCTAACCTGACTTTCCATCACCGAGGGCCACTCTTCTCTCCAGTCCGTGTTACCCCGTGTAGTAGCCTGGGAGCTGGCCCGCCCTGTGAAGACTGAAGTAAAAAAAGCATTGAGTACTTCAGCCTTTTCCGCATCATCCTCCACGAGGATGCCTGCCCCATTCAGTAAGGGACCTACACCACCTCTGATCTTTTTCTTGTTGCTGATATACTTATAGAACCCCTTTCTGTTATCCTTCACATCTCTTGCTAGCTGCAACTCCAATTGTCCTTTGGCCTTTCTGATTTGATCCCTGCAGTCCCGAGCAATATCTTTATACGCCTCCCTTGTCATGTGTCCAGGCTTCCACTTCTTGTAAGCTTCCCTTTTATGTTTCAGCTCCCTGCAGAGTTCCCTGCTAAGCCACGCTGGTCGCCGTCCACATTTGCTGTTCTTTCTGCACATCGGAATGTTATCTTCCTGTGCCTTTAACAGGGTTTCTTTAAAATACAGCCAGCTGTCTTGGACACCTTTCCCCTTCAGATCAGCTTCCCATGGGACCCTGCCCATCAGCTCCCTAAGGGAGCCAAAATCTGCTTTTCTGAAGTCCAGGGTGTGTGTTCTGCTTCTTTCCTTCCTTCCATTGATCAGGATCCTGAACTCTACCATCTCTACCATCAAATGGTTATAAACTGTCCATCAAGAAATTTAGGCTTGAAATTAGATGCAGGTCTCTAACCATTAGAGGAGTAAAGTTCTGGAATAACCTTCCATGGGGAGTTGTGGGGGCAAAAACCATAACTGCTTTCAAAACTGAGCTTGATAAATTTATGGAGTGGATGGTATGATCAGATAACCTATTTTGGAAATTGACTGATCTTTGGCTATGGGTGGTGGATATACAAGTGGCCTAATAAGGGAGGGTACATGGGGTGGGTTCTGAGTTATTACAGAGAATTGTTTCTTGAGTAACTGGCTGTTGAGACTTGCCCATGTGCTCAGGGTTTAACTTGCCATATTTTGGGTTGGGAAGGTATTTTCCCCCAGGGCTGATTGGCCTGGACTCTGGGGTTTTTTCACCTTTCTCTGTAGCAAGGGGCATGGTTCACCTACCGGTGAATTCTCTGTATCTTAAAGTCCTTAAATCATGATTTAAGAAGGTAAATAACTCAGTCGTAGGTTAGTGGCCTATTGCTGGAGTGGGTGGGTGAGGTTTTGAGGCCTGCATTTTGGAGGAGATCAGACTAGATGATCATACTGCTCCCTTCTGACCTTAAAGTCTATGAGATATGAAAAGGTTGAAATGTGCCTTTAAGTAATCATTAACAAGGAATTCAGCCTAAAGGTTTCAACAGTCACATTATTTCTCTCATGACTGTTCAGATTTCCCATGTATATAAAGAGCAGGCTATTCTTCCCATTCCCTTTTTAGAATCTTTCTTTATTCTGCTTTTACAGTCCTGTCTATTTCCTCATTAGTGTTCCTTTGATCCCAAACTTGTCAACAATGATGCTATTATCGGTACAAAATGAAATTGAAAGTAATATAAAGGTGCAAAGGGAGTTTCTTGACCAGTCTTTGGTAATTTTTTTGTCTGTAACAGGTACTTTTAATTCTGTAGCTGCTGAAAACTTGAGGGAATTAACGTACGTAGAGCCAGATAAATTATAAATCAGCATTTGATGATTGTGTATCATACAGGTATTTTCAAAGTATTCTCATATGTGTTGGGAAATAGATCACAGAAATATCTTCGCTTAGTATGTATGGATAGTTTTAGTATGAAAGAGAACATAGAAGGGGAGCGGTAGGCATGGCTGATTTCACATTTGTCTGCAAATGTTAAAAGTAGGTTGGAAGCTGCTTTTTTAATTTTTTTTAATACCAAGTGTGAATTTGGTATCAGTTTTCCATCCCATGCATTCTTCTATTTTGGGAAACATGGTCTTCACATGATACTCTGGTAAACATTTTTTAAAGATGAAGGAAAAAGTGACAGGAGTCTTCTTACCTCACTGTATTTTGTCCATATGGAGTAGCTAGTTTCCTATTCTATCTATTAGCCCTTCCTTTCCCAGGTTCCCCTGTCATTTCTAAATTGGTTTCACAAATCAATTAATAAAATAGGATATTTACAAATCCCATCTTGCATGGCATTTAGTGTGCCATAATAATTTGGAACCTGATTTACAAAAGTTTCACTTGTGTGACTTTCAATGGGACATAACTGCCTAACTCTCTTCAGTGCCTAGTGAAAGATACCAGAAGTACGTCTCTATAGGTACTTAAACACCTTTGTAAATCTGATCCTAATCTACCGTGTTGTTAGAAGTAAAGATGTGCCAGTTTATTTAGTAGACAAATGACTGCTCAAGACTGAGGTGGAGTTAATGGATTATCTGCACAAAGCAATGGTTTCGGTGACTCTGAAACATCCATGTAAAGTAACTTATAGAATCAGGGCCTAAATGTGCAGAGATGAGCTTTAAATAGTGTTTTGTGGGGGTGTGAACCAAACATCATTTAACCCCCTCATCTGATTTCTTTCTTTTTGCTCTATTTCTTCTAATTGTCTGACCTGTTTTGTACTGTATTATGCTGGACTATATATTTCCTATTCTGTCCACCCCTATATACTCTTGCAATATCCAGGAAAATAGCAGGCTTTCCTGTCTCCATAGCCCTCATATTTACTTGCAACAGTTGGAAAATAAATCCCAGATGCTGAAAGGGCCACAGAGCTTTTATTTTCATTACTTTAAAAGAGCGATTTAATTAGGGCTTCGTAGGCTGGAGTGCGTCACAAGTCAGGTGTTCTTTTGCTTTCTTCGTTATAAGACAAGTGCTTACTCATGACTTGTATCAATTTGGAGTGAAAGCAAATGCAAAGGCCTAGGTATCACGACTGTGGCTAGGAAAGTTTGGGTTCATTCAAGCCACTTACTGTAGGAGTAATACTGCTGTGCCCTTCATTTCAGATGTAATCCATTATTTTCGTGCTTTGAGTGTATAAAATGATGGCAGGAAGAAGCTCTTTTCTATGTGCTTTGAGCACTGGGTGGTTTAGTATTGCTGCTGAGTATCTCATTAATATTTTTGACTAGCACTTTGTCACGAGGTGAGAGAAAGGTGACCTCAATACATGTCCAGTCCCAAATTTTCCCCAAACTGTGTGTTCTGCAATGTCCCCAGCCCTCTCCTGGATTATTCAGAGAAATTGGTTTGTTTCTTCCTCTAAAGACACAAAAGAATATCTCACGTTATTAAAGCAGTGGTTCCAGACCTGTGGCATATTGGGTTTTTCAAAGTGGTCTGCTGCTCCCGTCCCCCTGTCTGCAGAAGAGAGCTGTAGACTAAGGACCCAGGCAGAGCCCATTGCCACTGGGCTACAAGACGGGTGCAAGCTCCTTGCTGCAGCCAAGGGGACCAGAGATCACTGTGCGACTCCCTCTGCCTGCAGCAGGGAGCACGGCGAAGTGCTCTGCCTAGGTCCATAGGTGCTGGGGTCCCTGCAGGAGCCAGATAGAGGGAGCTCTGATCTCCCATCCCGCTGGTTGCAGAGTGGTTCCAGGTGGGGTATACAAGGCAAGATGCATGCATTTTTCCTGCTCTAGCCAGGGGGAAGGAGATCAGTGAGGAGGCAGCCTCCTCATTAAACTTCTTCCATCTGGCTGTGGGGCTGGTGGCCCTTCAGGGTTGTAAAAATTATATCTGTGGCCCTCAAGCCAAAAAGGTTGGGAATCACTCACTTAACAGGTGAAAACACCCTTCCATTTAAACACAGCACTGAGGCAGTTTATAGTAAAAAATAAAACAAGCTGATTAACAATAGGACCTACATTGAATGACACCAAGTAAAAGTAGTAAAATTAGGAAAGGTTACAAGCAAATAAAAATGAAATCACACATCTAAAAGTCTAAAACTTAATCTAGCAAGATATAGGCTTTGTTCAAGACGATTCCTCAACCCATGTTCTGTTTCCAAGGTCTTCAACTTTCTCTTGATTGAAGGACCCATCTTTCTCAGCTTGCAGGGGCTCTTTTCCTAGTGATGGATGCCAAAGATGGCTTCTATCCTTGTTTATATTTTCCAGAATCCAGTGACAGTACTTCAAGAGTTATGATCACCTCATGTTTTTCTTTCTTTCCAGTGGATTTCCCAACCCCCTGCTTATTTCTGTGTAAACGGGATTTTCATTGGAGACAGCTGCCTTCTCTCCTGTCTGGGAGGGCACCTGTTTTGTTTGGCCACAGACATTAAAGCACACTACCATTAAGTATCCATATTTCCTCATATAGCATTAATATGTACATTTCACTGTAGTATTAATCACCAGTGTACCATTAACTTTCAGAAAAGATCTCACTATATGCACTTACTAACATTGTATGCTATTGTAATTCATTCAGTTGCATATCACTTGAGGCTAAGTCCCCTCTGTCATTTCAGACCGCTAAATCTTTGTAATATATTCCTTGAAAAGTAAAACCCAGACTAAGCTTCTCTCTCCTGCTGGGTGTCAATATCATATTGTCTTTTCCCCCACTTGTTTGTTTAATGGCTTTGTTTATCTGAGGTGTAAAAAATGAACTTCATTGTCTCTTCCTGTTAACCAGCCTGGTCAGAGAAGCAAATACACATTCTTCTGTCTAGAGAAACATGTTTACCCACTTTCTCTGATATAAGCATGCTTTAGTAATAATTCCAGCATATGTCCATAACTCTTAATACCCAACACATACATACATTTCATAAAAATGTTAATGATCAGTAAGTTCTTGTTCCAAAGGGATAGCCATGTTAGTCTAGTTCAGCAAAACAAACAAGGAATCCTGTGGCACTTTTAAAGACTAACAAATTATTTTTTTTGCCCCTGAAAGCTCATGCGAAAAATAAATTTGTTAGTCTTTAAAAATACCACAGGATTCCTTGTTTGTTTTAATGATCAGTAAGTTGTTAGTTTTCAAATCAGACCCCAGAAGGCATATTTTGTACAAAGATTATTACAATCATGTGTAAGGTGTGAATACAGAGGCACTTAGGGGCACACACTCCAATTAGCAAGCTGACTTGTTTATGTGCTGTGTGAACTGCAGGCAATTACAGTGATTTCAAATAATTTTAATAGTATCTCATTTTGTGAATGGGTTTATTCATTCAAATGAGCCTTCTAGTGGGGTAAAATGTGAGTAAAGATGTAGAATTCAGACCTAAAAGGTGAATATGTATATCTACACTAAATGAATTAAAACACTGTTCAAGCTTAATTGTTTTTGATCATGTAAAATAAAAGTGCAGATAACACAATGCTATCTCACAGATGCTAAGGGTTTGATAGAATGACATTGTATTGAGAAAAATATTTATATGGACTAAGATTTTCAACAACACTTAAAAATGAGAAGTGTTGTCTCAATTCCTGTCTCTTATTATGAATAAAGGAGATACTGTCCAACAATACACTTCCCCCTCCCAGTCATCTTAGAGAAGAGCATAGCCACTCAAGAGCAACCTTGTCTATATCTAGTAGGTACTTCAGCTATTCAATGCTATTGAAGGCAGCTCATAAACTTAAGAGGCTATCTATAAATTATGTAATACATATGAGGGGAGGTCATTAATTCTGCATGTTTGTTTATGTTACAGTGTTACAAGGGCTAGGTGGGTCTTGAAAATCACCCAAAAAAGGGGGAGGGATATGAATTTTATGAACAGTCCCTTAAAAAAATTGAGATACTTGATCTTTATCCATCAGTAGAAGGAGATCACCAATGTATTTTCTGTTGTGTATCTAGGTCTGCAGCTGGATTGACTAGGGTGAAGTATGTCTCAGTCCAAACATCACCAGAACTGCTCAGCTACAACTTTCTCCTTGACCTTTCCAAACAATGGAAAATTACATACCAGCCAGTGATACTAACTCTCTAGCTTTCTTGAGCAGAAACCTCACATACCTTCCTTAAGAAGCAATACTTCCCCACTGTGTGGTGCTTTCTTCAGCCAACTGGCCTCCTACTTTTCAGCTAACCTTTACCAACTCTGGGAAAGCTTGGATTCTGCTCATACGTTGTGACTCAAGGCACTCCCAGCATCTCAGTGAGCAATACCAGCTGAAACTGAAGCAAGTAAATGTTGCAATTTGTCCCCTGAATACATCAGTCTTTCTAGCTGACAGTAAAGTGTTCAGCTCAGATACAAGTGATACTATCCTCAAAGTAATAAGAAAATGTTCACACAGCAAGAAACTTGAGTCTGCAATCAAGTATCAACAGCCTGGATTAAGCAGACTATTAACTGTCTGCATAGCCATGGTATGAATACTGTGTGTCACGATTGATAAAATAAAGGATAAGACTTAGGCAATGGTTGCTTTACCCTCATGGATTGATAACAGAACTGCACATTATCAATTATTTTTTATTTATACAGTGGCTTTCATCTGTAAATAACAAGTTAATGTCCAGGCCAGTGAACAAAGCAAATTTACCATTCTTTTTAACAAAGGGGACAGAAAGATATTGGTAGTAAGTGAAAAGAAGTATCATCTGATTGCTGTTCTGAGGTCTTTGTCAAATGAGTCAACTGCAGTCTCAATCCAGTTCCTTGTGGACTCATGTACTAGCACTAACTGTCCGCAAAAAGCCAACAGATCAGATAGAGACACTGAATTACCCTCATCCTTGTAATGTCTTTGGAAGATGAGGTAATGTGATCTACTAGATAGTGGGCTGGATTGAGGGTCAGAAGATCTGATCTGCATTCTATTCCTGTCCCTATCACTGATTTGCTTTTTGTCTGGTCTGTTTAGAGTGTAAGCTCATTGGGATGGGGGTTTTGGGTTTTTTTTAACTCTGTTTATATGGTCCCTAGCACAAAGTGGCCATGTTCTTGACTCAGGTTCTAGATGCTATTGTTATATAAATTAATAATATCCTTTCCAGATTCCTACCCAAATGTCTGACAAATGAAGAAGATCCTGCCCCTGGAAAATCCATGCCAAACGCAGGGTGAAAACAACACACCAGTCTTTTGGTGATGTGTGTTACTTGTGCAGTGCAGATAGCTGTGTATCGTAATACAGACTTTCAGTTCTCTGATTCAAGGAGGCACCTCTAACTGGGGGCCACAGCAAGGTGTTTCGTAGAGGTGGTCCCTCTAAATTGGGAAAGGAGAGGCTGAGGTGTATTGGCAGGGCATGATGAGGAAGTTTTCACTGTCACTAATGATAGCTGCTCTGTTAATAAAGGTCTTCAGTCTTCAGGACTGTCAATCCAGTAAATTACATTTACTTACAAGCATGTTTTGTAAGAAAAATATTGAGAAATGTAGATTGTAAATCTAGCAAACAGGAATCCTAGCATTCTGGAGCTGGTAGTACTTTCCAGCCTTCTCTATGTGATATGAAATAGGATAGTTGGATTTGGATGCAAACACAGTGTGCAGAAAATGCTGGTTTTAAGCCAAATTCCTGTTATGTTTTCTCCGTCCTTGTGAGAAGGTCAGCTTGCACATGTTTGGCAGTGAATTAGTTAATTTACTTACAGTTCACTGTAAGCAGCATGCAGCTCTGTGAGACTGCAGTGGGCAATGAAGCAGCAGAATTCAATTTGCAGCAGTGACCTAAGAAGGACTATTTTTAGTAATAAAATAGGTCAGGAGATGCGGTAGTACAGACTGATAAATGAACAGTCTTCTCTCTCACTCATGGGGCTTGTTTCCTTTTATTATGCAACAGCTCTGAGGTGAGGAAGCCAGATTAAACATTGTCATATGACCAACGTTTGGATTTTTCATTGTGAAACTGTCACAGGGAAAGCATTGTGGTTTCCCGGGCTGTAACAAAGAAATAGGTAAATGCTTGCTTAGGGGTTTGTGGAAGGGAAAACCACCAGAGAGCTGTGTGATGTGAATCATTTTAAGCACCATTGTACAGTGCACATGACGGGCAATTCTCCATTTTTACTACTCTGTCAGTTTTCACATGGTCCCTGTACTTGTCTCTGGTATTCATTTATTCTCTGTGGACCATAAAGGTGCAGGCTAGCATTCTCTTTTCAGTGTGCGATAAATGGAGGTACTAGCTGATGCTGTCAGCTTGATTCTATGGCATTTTCAGTGTGCTCTTTGAGAGCTGAGAACTACATTTCTCATGGTGCTCAGCAGTCTATTTAAACAGTCTCTCTTTTCAATGCAAGGTTACTTCACCTGTGCTCACCAAGGTTCTACTGCTGGTTGCAAAAGAGTCAGTATGTGACCTTGGACAAGTCACACAGACTTCTACCATGCCTTCATTTTCCTCATTTGCAAACTAGGTTTAACATTGTACAAATCGTATTGGGGTATTATGAAATTTGATCCATTCATGCTTGGAAAGCACTTTTAGATCCTTGGATAACATATAGCAAAATATTTTATTATTACATAGTTGTGTAATCAAAATAAGACAGAGAATACACCACTGGCGTGAAAGGTTATTTCTCTTCCCATAAGTTCCAGGTATCTGGCCTTTATCTTAAGGGTGTAAGTTGGGCATATAATATACTTGCAGTGTTGTCCTAAATAATGAAAACCTTCTTCTTCTCAGTAATTCAACATCAATGCTTCATATAGCCATAGCATTTCCCCCTTTATATGTGACTTCCACTCTATTAACAGTTACATTCCTCAAATGAAAAAAGAGCCATTTCAGTGGTTTGGCATTTGATATTCATTTAAAACACCCTGTTCCTAATGGGATTGATCCAAAGTCATCACAATGAAAATATTCTCACTGACTTAAATGGCCTTTGGATCAAGCCTCATAATCATGTATACAGTATATGTCAATCAGCTGCTCCAGTCTAATTTAGTATTCTTAAAGAAGCACTCATAGTGAGAACATCTTTATTTTATTTTATTTTATTTTATTTTATTTTATTTTATTCATAACATTTAACATGGCAAAGGCACACTGACAGTATTACTTACTTTAAACTCAGTCATTTCAGTCTCCTTGTCCACACCCCAATCCTGCCACACAACCCATCTTTTCTAACTCGTCATAGGGGCCATGACTACGTGACAAATTGAGATCTGCTCATTGCACACATATGTGAGTCTAGTCTCTTGCTAGCGGAAAGCACACGTTGACATGAACTGATTCATTATGCATGCAGCAGACAGCTCCAGCATGAACACTCTCTTTGTCTCCATTCTTAAGAGCTAGAATGCAACAATTTGGACCATTCTAAACAAACTTTTGGTATACGTCACTGGTGTATAGCTGGTGTACTGCACTGACTTCCTTAAAGTAAAGGCCATGCAGTAGAAAGCCTGTATTTGTGAAGTAGCTAAGCTTTGCTTTTATGTTATTAGTGTTTATAATGGTTACATTTAGGGGTATTTTTAATCTTTCACATTGCATTAGGGGCTAATTTTGTTTAAAATACATTTTTTAAAAATCCCTGTTCATTATTTCTTTACATTTCATCAGCAAGAGGGCTAAAAAAAATTCTGTGCTACAATGGAAAGCTAGCAAGATGGCTTGTTTTCGGGAGTGTTTCATCCCATTTCATTCATGTAACTATGTTTCGATTTCTGTCCAGTGGATTAGTGTGGTTGGTAGTCAAATTTATTTTCTACCAGGGTGGTAATGATCTGTAGTGTCAGAACTGTAGTGTCTAAATTCTGAGGGATATTACCTCAGATAGGAAAGTAAATGGCTTGCACCATTGCTCAGTCTCATATGTTCACGTTCTGAGCCTGACTCAGCTGTAGCACGCACACAGATGTAAATAAGTTTTACTTTGTGTGTATGCTGGTTTAACTGAGATCCCCACATTGGGTTATCTATACACCACACCAGAGTACAAATCTGGAGGTGGAATAGCCCTTTTGTGCTCAACCAAGTTCAGATATGAGAGTAGGTCCCTCCAAACAAAATCTATCATGTAAATCCAGTTAATCTATGCATGTACAGACCAGACTAACTTTGGTATCTTGTTAAACTATATGCATCCAGAAATCAAAGGCTTTTCAAAGGAGCTGACATAGATGATATCAAACATGTCAATGAAATTCATGAGGCTTATTGTCATGGGAGACTTCAGCATCCATATGTCAGTACTTTCAATCCAATGGCACCTAACTTCCTGTCTGACCTTTCCATGCTAGGTTCCTCAGTGGCAATCTCTGGACAGGCTGCTTGGGCTAGATATGCACATAAAGTGCCATCTGTCTTGTTCTGTACATATCCTGCTCAAGGTGGAAGGCACTAAATTTCAAAACTCTACCCAGCCAAGAAACTAAGGAGTAGAACTACTAATGAAACACTATAACCGCTTCCTGATACTTGCTGTTGATGCACCGTCTCCAAAGGATTCATGGTTCTTAGGTGGCGTGACAGACTCACTCCACCACAAAGAATTCTTTCAAACCTACGCTGTGGCTGCCAAAGGTGCAAAAATCCTACCTTTCCATTGCTTGGAGGTATCAAAGGCACCCAAACACAAATTTCTAGATCTTAAATAGTTTAATAAACAGAGATTGTTTACACAACCTCAGAGCCTGGAATCTCTAGCTGTGAAGAGTCCAATGCATCTTAGGAACTTATGCATCATTTATGGGATGAAAAGGAAAAGGCAATCTGAGCACAGAACAAGAAAACCAACATAAATTTGCCCCCGCTCAGACCAGAAGTAGTCATGGAAACACATTAGTCAGGGATACAGCTAGTGACTCTGGCCCTTTCTTTTTCTGGCTGGTAAAAGGGAGACGAGAATATTATGTCCTCTGTTAACAGATGGTCACCTCTTTCAAGGAAGGAGTCCTTCCTCTCACCTTATAGAACTCAGTAGTCTGGCTGTTATTGAAGAAACCATTAGATCCTTTGCATCAAGTATAAACAGTACTATCTTCCAGCTTTGTCAGTGCCTAGTCAAAATCAGCATTTGGAACAAGTCTAGTTGGCTGAAAGCTGAACTCAGGCAAAACAGAAATGCTGGTAGGAAATGAGAAGCATTTAGAAGAACTTTATTCCTCTGTCACATCTTTATTGCCTAAATTGCTGTGGCTGCAAACACGCATTAACTTATACCATGGGACTGGTCCTAAGTCTGTGCTCACCCTATTCACATAGATCTTCACACAATCAACCAGGAAATTATGATCTTTCGCTTCAGTTATTTACCTTGTTATATGTAGTAAGGAAGCATAATGCCTTGAAAGCTCTAATTAGTACAAAACTGTGTAGTCTATATGCTTAGCAACACAGGTCACTCTGAGCCCAGTGTTCTGCTCTCTGCACTTGCCCCTTAAAATATGAAGCATCCAATGTAAGGTCTTTGTTATGATATTCAAAAGCCTCTGGGGGATTTGGCCCTGGCTATCTGAGAAATTGCCTCTCCCTCCATGACTATGACTTCTCATAGCAGCTGAAACTTCAGTAGAACTTTGAAACTGGTGACTAAGAAGGGGGAGCTGGTTATGGAATCTTCAGAGAAGATGAGCTTAGCCTTTGGAACTCACTGTTAGGTTAAGTCAGAATGATCATGGAGCTCATGGCCTTTAGTACGAAACGATAATCCCCCTTTTCAGCTTGGATTTCTCTCCGTTTATGCGCCATGTGATTCTACCTTGGTCCTGTATCTCTCTCACTTAATTGCTGGTGCTTCAGCTTTTTCTGTGTGTTTATTTAGGACTTGCTGGTATTTTCATATCTGTGGCTCCTTGTCATCACTGAAATGGCCACATTCCACCCCACTGTAATATTATTTCTAGAATTATAGAATCTTAGGGTTGGAAGGGACCTCATGAGGTCATCTAGTCCATCCCCCTGCTAAAAGCAGGACCACTCCCACTAAATCATCCCATCCAGGGTTTTGTCTAACGGGGCCTTAAATGTTTCCAAAGATGGAGGTTCTGCCACCTCCCTAGATAACCTATTCCAATGCTTCACCACCCTCCTAGGGAGAAAGATTTTCCTAATATCCAACCTCAACCTCCCGAGCTGTAATTTGAAATCATTGCTCCTTGTTGTGTCCTCTGTTACTATTGAGAACAGCCTCGCTCCCTCCTCTTTGGAGCACTCCTTCAAGTAGTTGAAGGTTGCTATCAAATCCCCCCTCAGTCTTCTCTTCTGCAGACTAAATAAGCCTAGTTCCTTCAGTCTCTCCTCGTAAGTCATGTGCCCCAGCCCCCTAAGCATTTTCATTGCCCTCCGCTGAACTCTTTCTAATTTGTCCACATCCTTTCTGTAGTGGGGAGCCCAAAACTGGACACAGTATTCCAGATGCGGCCTGACCAGTGTCGAATAGAGGGGAATAATCACATCCCTCGATCTGCTGGCAACACTGCTACTGATAATCGTAGTTACGTGCATCTTTAGCAGCTGATGGGAGCATATTCTGATATAGCACCGCACATTGTCTCACACAATGGCAGCTTATTATCACTGATTGGCTTGAGAGGACTTGCAAAATTAACATGCCAGCTGAAAAAATAAAATTTGTCTCCATGGTTCTTTCTGTCGTGTCTGGTGCTTCTCTGACTGATACAGAGTGCCAGCAAATTAGGGCTTTGGTAGCTGCATGTCACTCCTACGTGTATTGCCTGAAGGAGGGAGTATGTCTAAAAATTAGGGTGTGCAGCATAGAATAGCTCTTAAGGGTTATGATCTGTCAAGGATAGTAGAACATATCCTAATACCAAAGCTGATGTGTCCTGAAGGGATACTTGTGAAAATAAAATAATTTGTACTTACTATAAGATAGATGCTTGTGAATAAGCTAAGAAATATCTAGCTGAACTTTGAGGCTCGTTTAGATGGATTCCCTTATACTTACATCACTTTGGTAACTGCTTTCCCTAGAGGTCTGCATCTCCTTGTCTCTCTCCCTTCTGAGTTTCTCTGGAATAACACAACTTTTGCAGGTGTGCGAGGACTTGGGGAAGTCCCACATTAACATAACAATTCTCACAGCTCATTGGCTTGTTCAGTAAAATGAAGCATTTCACAAAGTGTGTCCATTCTTTCTTCCTCCTCATGCTGTGTCATTTTTCATGTGTATCATTCCATCAAGTGAAGAGCAGGAGCAGAGGAGAGGTCACAGAACAGAGCAGTATTCTGTTCCTAAGTATTATGAAACCAAGATGTGTCAAGTGGCACATGAGAAGAAGTGATCACAGTGCCAGTGAAGGCCAGTAGGTAGCCTGCAGCTTTGGGCATTATAGCTAAATAACTGATCAGTTTTTTAGTGTGTTGGGTAATAGTTAACCTCAGTGCTGGTTAGCAAGGTATTGTTGGCGTAGTTTGTGTCACCAGTCTTATGGGCATGATTTCCAAAGGAGCATCAACCTGACCGCCATTTGTGTGTGTTGCAGGAGTTTTTTGCACACTCACACATGCATGCACATGTCACCTGCACATGCAAATGGTAGGTTTTTATCACTCACATGGACCCACTGCCTATACTGACCTGTTTCTTGTTTTACACTTCGATTGTAAGCTTTTTGGGAAAGGGTCACTCTGGTTTTTCTTTGTGTAACACCAGGCACAATGAGGTTAAACTCCATGACTGAAGCCGTGGAGTTCAAGTGAAATAATTAATTAATGAATAATAAATATGGATGAGAGTTCACAAAAAATACACTTCTAAATGCTACCTGTATACAAATGGAGACTAACTTTTGAAGCACAGGCCCTATATATGTTTTCTTTTACCATGTGTGAATGAGAGCATTTCAGGTGCATTTTTTTACACACCCTGTTTGGTGCGGAAACTGTGTTTGGGGGGTGGGGGTTGGAAGTAATTTGATTCCCAGATTTAAAGGTGACATCTCAGCATTATAGACTGTGCTGTGCAGGGAAGGTGCTTTGATTAATTGGTTTATTCAAGAATCACAGCTGCAAAAATTGTAATTGGAGGCAGATTTCTAGATCCTGTCCTGCCCTGCAGGGATTCTCTTCCCTTCACACGGCTTGAGAGAGTGAAAATCTGGAGGGAAGGAATTAGAGCAACCTTTCATTACTGAGCTGGCAGTGGTACTTGGCATTAACTAAGCCCTGCTGTTGGAAAAGCCTGGAGAATTGGTGCAGTCCTTTGTGTTCAGTTGGTGATGCTGAGATCACAGGTGCATAGAAATCAAATGCAAAAGGAAAAGGCAGAGCTAAAACAGTAAACATAATTTGAGCAAACATGAGCATTGTGTGGCTACAGAATGACCAGGGAGTGCCCGTCTGTGTTGCCCTTCATTCACCCTTGTATTGTTTTTTAAAGTTTCGACTGTAAGTGTGGTTTGGGATGTGCAGGGAATTACAGTAAATTCAGCCTTAAAATACAAACTGAGCATTAGGTCTTAGCTGTTCTGTCTGATTCTAGGTGCCACGTTTTTCTAAAGAGCATTCATAATTTCAGCATTGTAACACTGGGGTTACAAAATTCAACAGAAGTAGGTAGCCTCAGGGTGCTCCCTCCAGGGTGCTTAGAATAAAAGTCTGAGAGGAAGATGAAACCAGGTATTGGGGGCGGGGGCATTAGATGATGGAAATGTGCAGGGGAAAGAGGAATTTGCAGTTCTGAGGGAAGAAAGAATTTGATTCTGTTTCTCCAAGAGTCCCAAAATATGCTTTCGTTTTTATCCTACCCTTCTCTTGTAGCATTGTTATTAGTGCATAGCTTTTCCATAATTAAAATCTCTTTTACATGATTTGAACCCACTATTGCACTGAAAGCAGAATGAATTTCTGGTATAAAGAATGGTGGAAAATACTAAATGAAACATATTGAAAGCTGCTCTTTGCTAACTTATAAGAAATTATCCTCTGATCTCCACCTACCGATGCTGAAGGTCAACTCTAAAGGTAGGGGTGGGGATGGAGTCTTGGTGAGCAGGAAATAGCAAATTTTGAACCCTTGTGAGATCTGTTTACATTTTGAAGGTCGTCTCAATAAAGAAAATGGCTGGGAACCTTAAAGGAAAGCTGAGATTAGCCCAGCTTTTATTAAATACCCAAAATTATTGAGCATTCACAGGCTTTGTAGTGCCCAAAAGCTGACTTTGCATATATTAAATTCCCTCTATTGACTCCCAAAATAGGAAACCAGGAAACAGTAGCTAATGCCCTTCTGCCATAGTTATTTTTAAAATATTTAAAAGATATGCAAGTAATATAGGTGTATATGTTAAACATAATATTTTAAACAATTTAGATTAAAATGAGGAGAAAGCATTCAGCTATGCAGGTCTAATGCAGAGTACAAACTGGAGAAGGCTGAGGGTATATTCCTGGTGTTGATTAAAGGGTCCCTTATGCTGCTTTTATTTATTGGCCATCCGAGTTAATTTATTATTTGTATATGGTTATTTTTGCTTCTACGTGGTCATCATTTGTTACAGTAAATTTAATTAATGGAGGGAGACTAGAGATTTCTATATAGATCATCTTGTTGTTTAAATCTAAATAAGTAAATGAAAATATTTCGGGGTGGTTGGCTCTGTAGATAACCTAATTCTCATAACAGGGGTTTTCTCTAATTTTCTCTCTCTTACTTTAATTTGTAAGACCATATTGTGAAAATTGTCAGGAAAGATTATGTTTGTCTTGATGTTTGTCACTTACATGAAGAAGTCCCTTATGATGTTCCCTGCTATATTTGACTAACTTGATAAGGCTTGTTAAAACCTTGGCTGGGATGATTTAGTTGGGGTTGGACTAGATGACTCGCTGAGATCCCTTCCAATCCTAATATTCTACAATTCTATGAACTGCTGGTGATCTAAAATTAGAGATTTCTGTGCAAATATAATGGTGTACCATGAGGCAAAAGCAGAGACAATAGCTCAGATCAGATGTTGCTGTATGCAAGACAGTCAGCATTCAGACACCACAGTGAGTGGCACTGTCGAATGATAGGCCAAGATTTTCAAGACAGAGGAAAATGAGGGTGCTCAGCTCTTCCAAAAGTTAGGTCACTTACTTATGGATGCTTAATATTACAGACCCAACTTTGAACAATTGCTATAGGAAAGGTTTTATTTCCTAGCAAGTTTGTAAATGGTATGAGCTGCAGATATTCATTCTATGAGTATCCTCATGCCTAGAGCCACATGAAATGGAAGCACTCAATCCACATTTGCATACCCTTTCTTGGGTCCCTACTCCAAGTGTGTCGTCTTTTCTGCTGGACTATGTGCCAACAGAGCTGATCTGCCTGCCATTGTTGGGAGTTCTAGCAGGAGATCCACATTTGCAGGGTCTGTTCTAATGGCCAGTTTCTGGTCTATTCTCTGACTGTCCACAGTCCTGCATGGGTCTTCTCAGGGTTATTGCTTGTATACTGCCTACCACTTCAGTGGCATGTAAGAACAGTGGGGAAGTTGCTGTTAATTATTCTTGAATTGTAACATGCTGCTGTGAGGGGGAAGATAGGCGATACAGAGGTCATTTCTCAGACTTGCCTCCCTTCCCTGGACATCCTTTCAGTTCACAAGATTGCAGCAGCAGGAGGAGCTACTTGTGTTGGCTGTGCAGCATGGGGGATTCTTTCATGTGTTTCCTTTCCCTGTGTGTGTGATGTCCCTATCCAGTTTCAGACCTTAGACCTTGTTTCTGCTACAAAGTAGTAGAAGGGAGCATGCACCCACAAGTCAGCTTTGTTCCAGAAAAAGTGGCCACTTGATTATCATTTTTGATAAATCCTCTGTTGACTTTGGAGAGCTGATGCTGGGCCCTGAGGCCTTTAGTGCCACTTACTGTGTATCCTGTGAAAATGAACTCTGCCTATTAAAAATTTAGAGCTGGGAAAGAATTGGAAGTTCCTTCTTCTCTTATATAAGTGTATGGATATGAGGGACAGTAATGTGGCTTAAGAGTATTGATCTCTGTGGCTACAGTGAGAAGGATTTAGCCTTGCTAGCCAGGCACAATTTTTAATCTGTCACATATGCCTACGTTTGGTCATGCTGATGTTCTACATGAGTTTCTGCTGCTGTCCACATCCTTGTGATATACGTCTGATGTTATCATTTATAGCCACTGTCCAAAATGGAGTAAATGGTCCATTCTCTCCTTTGTAAAATGCTTTGAGGATTCAGGATGAAAAGCCCTCTAATAAGAGAGAAACATAATCATTACTACACGTGTGGCCCTCTGGATAGCTTATTAAACAGACCCACAAGACTGAATTCTTTTGCAGAAAGGGTAAGATTTCCATATTGGGTATGTTTCTAATGCCCAAGTTATGATGTCTTAACTTTACATACAAATTGCATTTCATGTTGCAGCGTAAGCTCTCCTTTTGTATCCATCAATATTGACAGTGAAATGTAGCAAAATTATAAAGCAGGGGTGTCAAACTCATTTGCTATGGAGGGCTAGATTTGACGTAAATGTACTTCAAGTGGGCTGGACATATCATAAATCAAAACATTACAGCACTCTTGCGGCATCGCAGAGTGCTGTGTATGCGAAACTGCGCTCAGGAGCACCAATCTTTTTCTCTCTCTGTTAGCGAGATTGTGATCTTGCGGAGCGCAGTCGCACATACACAGAACTCTGTGATGTTGCAAGACTTGACACACTCGTGGCATTGTGGAGCAGCGGTTATGCAAGACCTCTCTCTTTTTCTCTCTGTCTCTCTCTCTCTCTATCAGGGAGAAAGTGTGGTCCCACCAAGTGCAGCCACAGGCCAGATGGAAGAGGTTCGCGGGCCACATTTGGCCCGCAGGCCACATGTTTGACACCTGTGTTATAAAGGATCAAATTTACTCTCAAATTGGTACAAAAAACAGTTGATAAATACATCTGCAACTCCATCCCTCTTTATCTATAGTCCCTTCCTCTCTCTCCAGGAACCGTATCAAATGGATGGGTCCATGCTCCCTGGACTGAGCTCCTGATGCCTGAGTGTTGAGTTGGGTACAAGTAGCATGAAAATCAGTGATGTTTGGAATGCAGACTGGTAAAGAGGGGAGGGGTTCTGACTGCAAATAAATGGAAAAAATTCAGAATTCTCTTCAACTGAGAGTTTTGATTTGACCTGACCTGACTTCCCCTAGCATCTGGAAACCCTATCCAATGCCTCCCCATATCTCTTCTTAATCACCCCAAACAATAAACGTGGCATCCACCTGAGAATCAGTCACTCTTTTAAAGACCAGTGTACACAGGGATTTGTTCTCAACTGGTTAATAGAATTACACATGCATATTGAGGAACTTAAATGTATTAGGGACATCTCTGGAGCCTTGACCATCTTACAGAGTACCAGATACCTCATCCAGAATGTGGTGATTCAGCATTAAGGATGGTAGCAGTTAGTTAAGATACCTCCCTCCCAAGATGCAATCTCTGTCTCTGCATAAATTGTGCTACCTTTGGGTACATTTTTAATTTCAGACACCTTGCATATTTTAATTAATTTGGCACTGTTCCTAGTTTTGGGGATTATCTGTGACTTTTAGAGAGAGAATGAAAACTGTCATATTGGGAGCATTACTGGCATAATGATGGGCTGGGTTTAGGGGAAGGTTCACAGCTTCCAAAACAAATGGGCCCAGGGTTGTGTGATGATGGGAGGATTCCAGCTACTCAGAAATCAGCACGCTGCTAGGGAACAGAAAAAGAAAATGGGATAATTTCTTCCCACCAACAGCAAAAATCAGAGGCAGAATGGAGCATCCACACAACACCTATTCTATAAAGGATGATTTGGATAGTTTCTGCTTAATTTGTCTCATAGCCCTTTTCAGAGAGAAGATATGCAAAGTGAGATACTGGGCTCAGATTAAATTCATATGCATAGAGGGGTGAGTTAAGGACAGTTTTCTTGTCTCCATGGATGTAAGGCTCAACTGTCATTTTATTTTAGTTAAAGTCTCCACAACAGAATTTTTTTCCTTCCCCCCTAAAAACTACTGTTCTTTGAAAAGAAATGTTATAAGTTCCTGTGGTATATTGAAGATTAGATATTTGGAAAAGAAAACTGTTCTGCCAACTTTCCATTCCTTTTTCTTTTTCTGATGTCCCATTTCTCTAGGCAGTAATATTTATTTCACTAAACCATGCTTCTTATATCTTGACAACGCCTATATAATGTTATCAGATCTGTGTTAGCAAGAACTTTGCTAACACTTAGGAAACAAACATATACTGTCAGCTAAGAACATGTGTGAATGGTATGCTGCCTGCAGGGCTGGATTAATGCCCCAGTGGGCCCAGCGCTGTTATATTTTGGGGGACTCCAGGCGGCAGGGCAGTGGGGTCTCTGGTGCCTGGGGGCCATACTTACATGTAAATGGGAAAGCTTGAGAGGCTCAGTGCTTGGTCCTGGACAGTGGAATAGCTTACAGAAATATGTTAGAATGACCCTAGCCTGTCTCTTCAGAGCTTTGTTCAAAGCCCACCTTATCACAGAAGCTTTCAAAGAATCACCAAGGGTAAAGAGTAAAGATGGGGAAGTTAAAATAAGGGGGAGTGTGGAGACAAAGAAGAATAACCAACAGAAAGTTCCTCCAAATAGAAGATGTTAAACGCTAGGATGGCGAGAGCGAAGTCCATTTCAGAGGACATGTGTGTGCTACTGGCTAGATCACTGGGCTCAGCGGATAGGAATCAATGGCTCAATGTCTAGTTGGCAACCAGTGATGAGTGGAGCGCCCCAGGGGTCAGTCCTGGGGCTGATTCTGTTCAACATCTTCATTAATGATCTTGATGATGGGATAGATTGAATGCTTAGTAAGTTCGCAGATGACACCAAGCTGGGGGGAATGGTAGACACGCTGGAGGGCAGGGACAGGATTCAGGGAGACTTAGACAAATTGGAACACTGAGCCAAAAGAAATCTCATGAGGTTCAACAAGGACAAGTGCAAAATTCTGCACTTAGGATGGAAAAATCCCATGCACTGCTACAGGTTGGGGACCGATCGGCTAAATAGCAGCACTGTAGAAAAGGACCTGGGGGTTATGGTGGATGGGAAGCTGGATATGAGCCAACAGTGTGCCCTTGTTGCCAAAAAGGACAATGGCATATTAGGCTGCATCAGTAGGAGTGTTGCCAGCAGATCGAGGGATGTGATTATTCCCCTCTATTCGGCACTGATGAGGAGGACAGAACAAGGAGCAATGGTTTCAAGTTACAGCTGGGGAGGTCGAGGATGGATATTAGGAAAAACTTTCTCACTAGGAGGGTGGTGAAGCATTGGAATGGGTTACCTAGGGATGTGGTGGAATCTCCATCTTTGCAGATATTTAAGGTCCGGTTAGACAAAACCCTGGCTGGGATGATTTAGTGGGAGTGGTCCAGCTTTTAGCAGGGGTTGGACTAGATGACCTCATGAGGTCCCTTCCAGCCCTAAGGCTATGTCTACACTTGTCAAAATAAGTCGACTTTGCTAAGTCGACTTAACATGTCCACACTGAAAATTAAAGTCAACCTTGCCAAATCGACTTAGAGTGTCCACACTGGATGCCTAAATCAACTTTAGGCTAGGTGGACCTGGGAGTGGTCAAAAGTGGGAGGAGGGGCACCCCTTTAAAAATGCCAGGGGACTCAGCATTTTCCCCATTGTACTAAAGTAGATGGGGGCCGAACAGGACAGGGATAGAGTACGTGAGCAGGGTGGGCAGGGCTGTGTGCTGCCCTGTGGGTAGGCATGCCAGGCTCTGGCTGTGCCAGGCACCCTGGCAGGGAGGTCAGTGGGGAAGCCCTGGGGACCCTTAAAGTCAACTTAGGGCTAAGCCACGTCTACACTGGCTTAAGTTGACTTAATAAAGTCGACTTAGCCAGTAAGTCGACTTTAAACTAGGTTTTACAACGTTGAGTTAAAATTTCCTTAAGTCGTCTTAAGCAGCAGCTTAAGTCAACTTAAGGAAATTGTAGTGTAGATGCAGAGTAAATTAAGTCGACTTAAACAGGCTTAAATTGACTTAATTTACTAGTGTGGACGCACCCTAAGATTCTCTGATTCTATACTCTTAAACTGTATTTGGCACATAGATACAATGAGGACAGGTACTTTGTGGAGCCAATAGATAAATTAGATAGCAGCTCCGAAGCCTATATGAAATCCATTTGCAAGTTTCAAATAAAGCAAAAGAAATGCTTACTTACCCCCAAGGTACAGGAAGCATTTTTTTTTTAATTTTTATTTCTTAAACATCAGAGGTGAAAATATTGTCTAACTTCTCTTCTTTAAAACAATGAGATCTCATGAGACACTCCCTCTATCACTTCCTCTCCACCCCCCAACTTCTATGAAATGTAAGTGAAATCAAGGTTTCGGTGCACTGAGTAATGCTCAGATTAGAAAGTCTCAATTGCTTTCATGCTGGCTGCCAGTTAGACTCTAATCCTCTTCCAGCTTCTGAGGACAATGGGACAGCAGCAGCGTTTTCATACTAGCAGATCTTCTTTTGGAAGCCCAGTGCTGCCGCACCTGCAGAGATTAAGAAAATAGTTAATAACGCTCAAAAGTTAAAATTGTTAAGTAACAGTTGGTTGGATAAAATGGGAAAGCTGCTGCAAAAAAGCAATTAAAATGGATGATCAAGATTTAACATAATACGGAATTTTACTTTGATCTACAGGAAAACACATACTATACAAAGAAAAAATAGCCTAAATAACTGAAATAAAGAGGGTATTTTTAAATGGGTAAAACCGTAATAATTTTCTGTCTAATGAAATATTACAGAACAATGGCATTAATACAGTGCATTGAAAGTAATGAGCTTTGGTCCTGTAAATGAATTTAGCGTCTCCACAGTAGATTTTCTGTATATTTGAACTTAAGCATTTTATCTGTCCTTTAATTTTCCTGCGAGCTCTGTATTTGAAAGTTGGATATGTTTCCTTCTCTCTTTTATGACTGCTCTTATGGAAGCTTAGTATCTGGCAGTGGGCTGAGGACGATTAGAAACTTGATGGTATTAGCTACTACTCTTTTGTCATGCTGCTTACTCTCAAATGACTTCCGTCTTGCCCAACCAGCTACTTCATGGACGAAGGACATTACCCTGTACTACTTTCGCAAACATACTCTTTTCCCTAAATTCCATCCGGACTCTTCCCTTTATTTTAGACCAAGGTCATCACAACTTCAATTCTTCCTGAGCAATCATCAGTCTTTTAATAGGACTCAGGCCTTTACCTAATAAGATTTAATACTGATATGTCTCGAGATCCAAATATGCCAATCATGCCTTAATTGACTAGAATAACTTGAACTGGATGAGGAAAACAGGAAAACAAAATAAATTGTATCAAGCTAGCTTAGTGAGTAGCTCCTTCTTTACAAGCTCCATCCAGCTCACTTCATATTTATATCGGGTCAAGATTCTCAAAAGTGACAAGTAATTTTGGGGAGCTTAATTTTTCAGTGCTTTGGGGGGAAAAGGGCTCCTTTCAGGTGTCAGAACCTAAATAACTAGCTTAGAGTGTCAGACGCTCTACTCCTTGAGACTATGTTTACACTAGAAAAGTTAAGTCGACTTTAAGTTGATTTAATAAGGTTGACTTTAAGTCGACTTAAAGTCAACCTTATTAAATCGACTTAACAAAGTCAACTTAACTTTTCTAGTGTAGACATAGCCCCTTGTTGACCTTATTAAGTCGATTTAATGCTTTAAGTCGACTTAATAAGGTCGATTTAGGCGCTAATCCCCGTCCACACTGGCCTTAAGTGGATTTAAGGAGTCGACTTAAGTCTTAAGTCGACCTAAAACCAGGTGTTAAGTCAACTTAAGCTTTCCTTAAGTTGACTTAAGGAAATGCTTAAGTCAACTTAATAAAAGCCCAGTGTTGACGTGGCTTTGTTTAGGTTGACTTAAGCCTCCTAAAGTAGACCTAAGATGCCAGTGTAGACGCACCCTGAGATACTTATTTATGTCATATATACACTCTTTTTCTTGTTAACATCTCTAACGCAGTGGTCTCAGTTATTCCTTTGCATCATACTTCTCTTTCATTTATACCTGTGTAGTTCAGTAATTGTATTTCTCATGACACTTGTATTTGTAAAGACATCACTGAATGTAGACACATATTTCTTTGGATAGTTTCCACTGGCAATTGCTTCTGTTTGCCAAATCAGTACTTGCTATCTTAAAAAAACATTTCCAGGGCAGCAGCATCTCTTTTAGCTTCTGCTAATCTCCTTAGTTTATTTTATTAAGATGTTTATGAATAACACTTTCAAGGCCAAATTTTCAAAAATGGCCTTTGAATTTGTACATACATGTTCTTGTGACTCTTGAAAATCTAATTTTCATGCTTAAATGGTATTTGCTTTTGAAAATTGTATAGCAGAATCACCCAGTTTGACATCAGTTGAGCTGTACGGTGCTCAGCACTTTTGAAATTCAAATTCAGCATATTTGTTTATGTGCCTAATGAATTTATGAATTTAATGTTGAACACCCAGGTTTGAAAATATTTGGTTCAGAAGACTACTCATTTTCTTACTGTCTTCTCCTCTGATGCTGTGACTGAGCCTGTGCACACAGCAACTGTGAGGAGAGGTGAGATGTGACTCAATAAACAATTTGCAGAAGAGCATTAAACAGATCTTCCATCACATCCACAGAGTGCATTCCCTTCTGAAAGAAATTAATATATGCAGAGAGAGAATCTTTTTAAAGACTTTGAGGCAGAACCAAAACTGGATGAACTGTAGACAATTAAACATCTCACATACACAAGATTAGCAAAAGGCTCAGAGAGATGATGGAGGTCATTTGGAAGCTTGATCTGAGTGCTTTAGTGAAAAGATAATTGTATTTCCAGCAGTGGGATGGAAGTGGAAATATACTTGTTTTTATTAATTACCTCCTTAAGGAAATATTTTTAGTTGAGGAATCCATCTCAGCCTTTGAAATATAAAAAGCATAAATTTATTCCAAATTAAAGGCCAAGAGCAGTAATTATTAAAATTTTGAGACTCCAAGACTCAGAGAAATTCTTCAGTTAGAACAGAAATGGAGTCAATTACATTCACAGGCCATAAGATGTTCTTAGATCTAAGAGCTGAAATTTAATTTAGAGGGCTGCAGTATGGTACACTGCAAAACTGCAGGCCCATCTTATTTAACTTGTATGAGGAAATTGGTGACTTCCTAAATGTCTTTACAGACATTGATACTGAGAAGGAAAAGAGACTGGAACAGACATCAACCCAAGAGAGAAATGGAGAGGAACTGAACTAGAACCTGCATATCATTGGCTATGTCTACACTTGAAAATTTAGGTCGACTTTAGCTAAGCCTTAGTTTAGCTTAACCTTAGTTAAGTCGACTTAGTGAGTCTACACCTAAATTTTAAGTCGGCTTTGGGGGGAACTTACAAAGTCGACTTAGAGCACCCACACTGGATGCCTAGGTCGACTTCTAGGGGCTAGGGGGACTGGGGGCTCAGCCTTTGCCCCATTGTACATAGGTACAATGGGGCAAAGGGGGACAGGGACCCTGGCAGGGTATAGGGGCAGGGTGGGCAGGGCACTGCCCTGCCCTGTGGGGGGGCATACCAGGCTCCCTCTGTGCCTCCCCCCCTGGCAGGGAGGGCAGTGGTGCAGTCCTGGAGTAGCCCTAAGTCGACTTAGGGCTACCCCAGGTCTACACTGGCTTAAGTCGACTTGAAAAAGTCGACTTAAGCCTTAAATCGAATTAAATCCAGGTTTAATAAAGTCGACTTAATTTTCATTAAGTCGACTTTATTTTCCTTAAGTCGACTTAAGCAACTTGCTTAAGCAAGCTTAAGTCGACTTAATTTACAAGTGTAGACGCAGCCATTGAGAATGGGAGTAAGTTTCAAAATGATAATGCTGTTTATTGTGGTGAGGATGGAAAAGATAGAGCGTGGTAATGGACTGATCTTTGACTTGGTGCGCTCTCAGGTTATGTTAATAGTTGTCAGTAATTTTTTTTACCTGCAGCAGTCAACACTTTTAGATATAAGAAGAGAGAGAGGCAGGGAGCGAACGGGGGGGAGGGGGGAAGGGGAGACACTGGAGACTGCTTTTATGTACAGAGGTACCCAAAGTGGATATTATGGGAGTGGAGCTGCCTACTCCTTGAAGCTGCATTCACTAGAGCTCTGAAATATCTGAGGATGAAGGCTTTTAGGGCTTTCTTTAGCACATATGCATGTTTATAGGTATCTATTTACTCCTTTGTAATAGCTTTCTGGAGACAATAAGAAGCATGAGATTTGTCCCTTCTCTCCCCTTCCTTGGCTTTTAAGCACATTCCTTGATTATGTCTTTTCTCCCTTTTGTTTTCCTCTCCCACGTCTTGCGGTGCCATCTGTGTTACATTATTCCTGAGGGAAGGTTTGGCAAAGAAATGAGACTTTTACTGAGCCCTGAAGACAGGCAGGTGTACCCTGAGCTCCAGTCTTAGGGAGTTCCATAGTCAAGGGTCCTTCCTGTAATACCTTTCCACTGAATAGCTTGGAATTCAATTTTCTCAAGTCTTACTTATGTCCCTTAATACAGTTTCCTTAGCAGTGCTTTCCACAGTAAAATGGCAGAGCTAAAAATGTATGCAGAAATGAAATTGGAAGATCATGCTGAGCTCACTGTATCACCATCTCTCTTGAACAATTGGCAGCAGTCCCCATAAGTCCCAACTTCTTCAGACTTCTAGGCAAAAATATGGGCTCTGCAATGTTTTCCACTGCCTAGGAATCATCACATCACTCTTAGCCTGGGTTAAGCTGCATCCAGCAAGCTCTGATTTGTGCCCTCACCACCTCCAAACATTGAACCAGCCATTCCTGTTACTGGTGGGGTGAGGTGAAGTGGCTCAAATGAGGATTTCTACTAACTTAACCCTCTGTTTTGTTGCTGAGATGATGCTATTTATATTACCAGATAGTCATATTTTCTCATTCGCTTATGTTCCAGGCATCTGGCTTTTCTCTGGTCTTTCAGTGTTAAATCCTTCTTGCTCTTTTGAAAACATTGTCCTATTATTTCTCAAATGGACAGCAAAATAATCTTTTTCTCCTTCCTTTCTTCAAAATGTTAATGTCCCACACTGGCTACCTCAAGTTGGCTGCCTACTTCTGTGTATAGTCTCCCTCTTTAGATTGCTGTGAGTTTTTGACAAGACCATCAGTGTTTCCTTTATGCCAGAAAAGTGTAAATAATTATGTCCACAACAGGAATCCTCAGGGTCTATCTGAGAACCTTTACCTTGACAGGTTATTCTTTCACCTAGGCATTTTTACTTTTTATGTTTCACTTAACATCTTCCCTTGAATGCAGTTTTTCTCTTTAGGAAGATGTCTGACTCACCTTGGCAATTCTAAATATAGTATTGCCTGAGAGATGGGGGCATGTGTTTAATAATACAGTTTATGTATCAACTTCTTTCTTACCTTCTGGTATATTTCTTAACATGCCATCTTTCCTCCTGTCTCTTTAATGGGTGACCAGTGTTTAAAATATATTCAAATATTAGACCTTTAACTAATTAAGATTAACTACAACTTAATTAAGATAATATCCTCAAGATAATTAAAATCCTTTAGATAGCAGGAGCGACAAAGCCCCTGTGATTTATAAGTTATTCTTCTCCATTCTGAGAAAGATACTTTACAAAGGCTTTGTAGTTGGCCTGAGCAATAGTCATTTAGTAAAGATCAAGAACTCTGTACAAGTCCCACTTGCAGTAGTGAGAATTAGAGAATGTTCTTGGCAAAATTTAGTACCACTTACTAAAGGAAGCACTTTCTAATGTCTTAACGGACATCCACTATATTCTGGGTAAAAAACTGATCTCAGTTAACAAGACTTTATTTTTTTAAAGAGTCAAAGTGATAAATTCTTTTTCACCCCATAATCTATCATTTTCTAAAACGTATGCTTCTTATTTTTTCAGAGTCAGGTTAGTAAGAAGTCTTGTCTGATGGGAGAAACCTGTGCTGTATTTTTCAAACAGTACATTAAGTTTCTGGATTTCTTTTAAATATTTTATTTCTGAAAAAGGCTTAGCATAAGGAAAGCAAAGAACAGTCTCTAAAAAGGATCCTATATTAGTAAATAATGTAGGCAGAGTTTATCTGAATGCAGATTTCTGTATTTTAAATCCAAAATGTTAGTGTGTTTTCCATCGAAGAATTGGGTGGATGAATGGCTTGATTCTCCTCTCACTTCAGTTACTTTTATGCCAGTACAATTCCAGTGACTTTAGTTGCTTTACAATAGTGGGAGAGTAGAATCAAGTCCTGTTTGTGTGTATAGTCTTATGTAAGAGGAAAAGGGTTTGGGGTTCTTTTTAACCCATTTTGCTCACTAAAATGTAAACATTCAGGTAATGAGATGCTTTAGTTACCATGTAACATTTCAAAATAAACTTGCCACAATTACAGCCTGCTGCTCATAGTGCACATCTTGCTGAAAAGAGGCATCGGTCAATGGAGCTATGATCATTTACACCAGCTGAATCTGGCCACTAATGTTTACCTATTTGCTGCAGTGAACAAGTAAAAGAGGGTGAAGCAGATGAATTTCCCAGCTTTTGACCCTTGTTGTTGTTCATTGTTAATAAGCAAAAAAGCAGGTTAGAAATAAGGATATAAACCCCATTCAGCAGGAACTTAATCTTGTGCCTAACTTTGATCAGGTGAGCAGTCCCATTTTAATTTTTTCATCAATAGAAGTTGAGCTAATCAGTGAGAACATTTACATGCATGCTTAAGGATAAGTGTGTACTTAAGCGTTATGTCCTCTGTGACTGGTGAAAGAAAGTCAGGGTCTGGCTCAGCTAAAAATGCTTGGAATCTACTTCTGACCAAGTGATTCATCAAGACTCATTCATGTTGGGGCATGCATTTTTTTTAATGACTGTGCGGGTGGGGCATATACTGTAAAGGTGAACATGGGTGAAGACAATATTTTATATTTTCTCAAGACTTGTACCTTCATTAAGGAGGCTCAAAATAGTTCCTTGCACTTAGGAGTATTCTTTTTAATATGTTGTGACCTGATCCTTTATCTACCTAAAACTCATGAGAGGTGGCTCCAAGCACTCTGTTAGGACTCAGGCAAAATTTTCCAACAAAACTCTTTTTCAATGGAAAATAGGGATTTCAATGAAATGAACATTTTAATAGAAAGTGTCAGATTTCCTTGAAAATATTTTTTTCAGAAAAACAAACGTTTCAACTGAAAATAGATTCTCACCACCCCCAGTTTTTGGTAGTTTTCATTTACCAAGAACATTTATTTTCAGCAGTTATAGAAAAGTCTAGATTTTCCCCTGAAAATATTCACCAAAAAAATAATTCCTTTTGCTTTCATCAAAATTCTGTGTGTGCAAAAAAAGTAATTCTTTGTCTAAGTAACTCTAAGCACTATTCTCTCTACATTTCAGTTTTGGTCCAATTGTTGCATCTTTTAAGGCTCACAGGTTGTTGTCTAGGAGCTCTAGGAAGTCTTTTTTGTAATGTAGATTGATGAAGAAGAATCAGCTGAAATCTGTCAGTGCTAATGTATTGATCCTGTATCCTATATTGTTCCGACTACATAGAGAATCTCATCTTATGAATTTATGAAATGATCTGTTAAAAATAATTCGTTATATTGACATGTTGAGCTTTTGGAATCAGTGACTAAAGTTTTGTAACTGAAAAACAGAGTAATGGAAAGACTGCCAGAAAATGCATATTCTTTTGTCGAGAGTGGAGTAGGAAACATGTGCTGCTCAACAAAGGGAAAATAGTGTTCCATTTTTCTTTTCGTTAGTCTGGAAAGGGCCATTATTACTTTTACGCTGTTTTTGTCTCCATAGTAATGTCAAAATGGGACTGAGTCTTGTTTGGTTGCCCTTCTCTCTAGATAATCTGTTGTTTCCTTCAGTTTCTATAGTGTATCGATTCTCAGTTTAAAAAGAAAAGTATATTATAAAGAAGGCATAGGTTTTAGACTCTCTCTTTCCACTCACAGAGGTCATACGCTTATTATTACTTCCATTTATTTCAGTGAGTCCTGACTTGTAATAGCACACTTCAGCTTCCTTTTTGGAAACTCTGTATTCAGTTTAATTCATCTGAAATAATCCAGAATTGTTTACAAATCTAATTCCTTGGGGTAGGCTATTACAGCTGAGCTGTGCCCAGTGCACATACATCAGCAGGCATGAAGAGAGAATGTTTCACAGCAGCTATTGGAAGTATTTTTGGCTATGTCTACACTTGCTAAAATTAGTTTGAATTAGTTAGTTTGACCTAACTAATTCGAACTAATTTTAGTTAGTTTGAATTAGCTTAATTCGAACTAGCATGGCCCCACTGGAACGTTAGTTCGAACTAAGCAAGCATTTGTTTAGTTCGAATTAGCGATCCCCATTCATTTCAATGGCCGGTTAATTCGAACTAAGAAATTAGTTCGAATTAACATGGCCACATTGGTTAATTGGAACTAGTTAGTTCAAATTAACCCCTTAGTTCGAATACCCTATTCGAATTTATTAGTTCAAATTAAGGAAGCCCTTAATTCGAACTAACTAAAGCCTAGTGTAGCCAAGGCTTTAGTTAGTTCGAATTAAGCCTCCTTAATTCGAACTAACTTGCCAGTGTAGACATAGTCTTTGTGATTAATTCTAATAATAGGCTTTTCTCTCACTTTCAACTCTCCCATACGCTTAAGTAAAACAATATACTAAAGTAGCTGAAAATAATCCAAATGGCCAATATGCAACTCATTTTTTGTTCTTAGAAGCATCCTCACCACCTGGTCTCCATCCTCGGCCATGTCCACTTCACAACTAACAGCCAGCACTCACTTTAGTGCCAGCATAGAATTTTACTTACGTTGCATAACGCTTGTCACATTTTTCTATGCTATACAGAAATCTTCCTCGTCAGGTGTTGAGTCAACACTGAGTGCTTTGCTTCTCTGCAACTTTCTTTCAGCAGCAGCCTGCAGTATCAAGCTCTGAGAGATATATTGAGTGCTTAATGGTTACTGTGTTTGACTTACATACTCAGTCACAGCAGTAGGATCTGTCTTGTTTGTAAAGCACTCTAGGTTACCTTGAATATGAAAGGCACTATTATTTGTTATAATCAGCCAAATTAGATCTGTTCTAGATGACTGTTCTACAACTGCATGTTTATTCTTTGCCTTACTATATAATTTTTTACAGAAAGCAAGCAGAAAATCCCATCTGTAGATTGTGTTTATTTTGATGGTAGCCAGAATGGCTAGTAATTATTAGATGCACGCTTTGTGCTTCAGGACTTTTCATTGCTGTAAAATAAATCAGGAGAGGGCTCATTCACTGTTTTATTAGCTCCCTGTAAGAATCTGGTTGTTTTGTTTTTGATTTGCTTTCAGGGAGCAATGAGTGGCACTTTGAGAGTGGGGCTAATAATCTAAACAACTAAGTGAAATCCAAGCCAGGACTGAGTGATCAGTGTTAAAATATTTTGAATTGATGGCTTTTTTCAGCATAACGTATCCAAATAAAGTCTGATCTTTCAGATAATCCTGATGCATCATGGAATTCTTTGTTCAAGTTACTAGGGTGCTTTGGAAAAGAGTGGTCTCATCGAGTTTCAAAAGCTGCGCCAGGGAATCATCTCAGTGGTTTTATTGAGGCACCGGCCCTACAGGCATCTGAGAAGTGTTGAGTAAAAGTGAACATAAGCACGACAGAAGGAACAAGGGATGTGAGCAGGCTGTGACCCCTTCTTAGTTCATAACTATACCTTAAATAAAACTTTTTGGCACTTAAGTCTTGATTCAGCGAAAAGGAAAAGAGAGGGCTATGCAGGCAGAATGTGAATGTTAACTCTCTCATTGCCCTGAGATACCATATGAGGAACTAGGAGCTATTTACACATTCATGGAATCTGGGGACCATTTTGGGAAGGGCAACAATTATCAGACTTAAGAAATAGCAGAGGGGAAAAGAAGGAAGCTGTGAATGGCTGTTGCTGCGTTAAGGTGTGGGAGCTTTCTGTGAGATTTCATATCAAGATAAGGAAATGCTGTTCTGTGCACTCATGATCTGGGCCTTACAATAGAAACAATGAATGCTTTGTTGTTGTTGTTTGGATTAGCTGTTTTTATTACTGATGCTTCAATCTCCAGTTTAGCTTTTAAGAATCTTGTTGCTATGGAGAAAGAATCGCTTGTATCCTTTGCAGCAGATGCATAAAGCAGTGCTCTTAACAGGGCTGTGGTGGTGCTGTGCTGCTTCTGCATTCTGCAGCTTTTCCCCAAGGAAATCCAGCTGTAACCTGTATGCTGTTCCTTGATTCTGTCTCCTCCTGTTTGATCTCTCTCTCTCCCCCCTTTGTGAATCCTGCTTTTTTATCCTTCCCCACCATCTCTAATCTTATCTGTCTCTCGTCTTCTACCTTTAAACTTCTCAGCCAGGTCTCCCTTTACCTGCAATTGAATGAAACAATTGCCGAGGCCTTATCTCCTCTCTCTGAAATTCTCTTTTCTCTGCATCTCTGCTCAATGACGCATACCAGACTGCACTAGACATGACAGTATATATTTTGCTTCCACTGCATTTTTTTAAAACTGAAGTGGTTTAGGACTCAGATACCTAATATACAGCACTAACAGATAACACTGCTGTTACTGAACAGTTCTACAACAGATTAAAGCATTTTCTTGTGAGTTTTTACTGCTTCAGGGAAAGTACGATTTCTTGTATTTCAAGGAGCTTCCAAGTTCACCATACAAGCAGCAGTACCATATATATTTAATATTTAAGTCTGAGTTCCTTGTCACTGCAGAGAATATAGAAAGGTCATGGGTCTGCAATCTGAGAATATCAGTTTATTCAGGCCCACAAGTCATCCATCCAGAGTTTCTGTCACCTTCTAACTGTGTGCATGTCATGTGGTATGCTTATATTTAACTGGTAATTTCTCACTCAGAAGAAAATAGCAGAAGAGTGGATAGGGAGATACCAGGGCAATGCAGGAAGAGTGGGGAGTGTGTGAAGATGGAAGGGAGTGAGGACAGGTTAGAAAGCTAAGAAAAAATCAGACCTCTTGGATGCTCCTCTGAGCAGAGCTCCATAGCTATTGTACCCCCAGCAGTAGCCCGTAGCTTTATAGGAGACCCCTCTACATATTTTTCCAAAGTTGAGTTTTACTGAGTGATTTTATGTATGTACTTTTGCCATTCTGTTGCTGAAATCAGATAATGGAGAGAGAGAGAGTGTTATTTCATTTTGGTGAGTCCTGAATGACCTGGGGCAGCTTGGAAAGGGCATACTACCTGCTGTAAATACAAAACCACCTTTCCTTGTCTATGCCATACTTTTTATGTAGGTGATCACTAGACCAAGTTTTTCAAAAAGGCTTAGCTCCCAGGTAAGCCTCTAAATGAAGTGGCCAGCTTTCAACGTTCTGAGCATCCAGCAGCACCTACTGAGTTGTTGAGCCTTTCTGACAATCTAGTTCTAGCTGTAGAGGACTGGGCCTTTTATATATAGAATCATGTGCCTTTGGTGGTGGTGGTGGTGAAGTGGCCCCACTTTTTCTTTTGGTTACCTTAACTTTAATTTTATACCTATGACCTTGAAACTCAACCTGTTCTCTGAATTCTCTCTGCTACCCTGCTGTGGAGAAAACCATCTCATCTGCTGTGGCTCTTGCCTGAGATGGTTATTACACTTCCATTTGTTAATTGTCCTTTATCTGTCACCAGTCTGGAGCATCTAACCCTGCCATAGTTGTGGCCGCCCCATAAGTGCGTCCCATTGTTTGCCTGTGCTGAAATAGTCTTTCTCCTTTGAGTGGTTGCTCACGTCGACTCCAATTAGGTGTGCGCACGCATCATGCACGGCTGCCGGAAAGAATTTCCCTAGCATCCCCGGAGGGTCGGCTACAGAGCCCCCTGGAGTCGCGCCTCCATAGCGCCCTTTATAAGGGCTTGCCGACCCTCCCCTCGCCAGTTCCTTCTTACCGCAGTGACGGCTAGTCGGATCTTGGCTCTCTCGTGGTAGAGATCCGCCCTAGTACTCCTCTAGTGTTTAGATTTTGTTCTAAAAGTTAGTTAGTTTTTTATTTCCTCGTTCTAGTTTTTCTTTATTAGTGTACTTAGTAGTAGCTGCATAGCGTAGGGGCTGGGGCATGCCTCGAGCCCCAGGCTTCAAACAGTGTGTGGAGTGCAACAAACCCATGCCCAGGAGCGACCCGCACTCCACGTGCCTGAAGTGTCTGGGAGAAAAGCACTTGGGGGAGAAGTGCAAAATCTGTAAGTCGTTCCGGCCCAGAACGCAAAAGGATCGATCCCAGAGAATGAAAGTACTCCTCATGGAGGCAGCACTTAGACCCTCGCCCAGCGCCCCGGCGCTGACCGCGGTATTGACGCCGTCGAAAAGCTCCCCGGCACCGGGACCCTCGAGTCAGGGCAAGGACAAGGGAGATAGACACCGAGTAATGTCGGTGCCGAAACCGGGCTCCCGGCACCCATCATCTTCACCGCTACCGCGGAAGAAGCACCGTGCAGACAGAGGCCGGTCACCGCCTCCCAAGGACGGTGCGAGGGGTAAGGACACGGTGCGACCCATGTTGGGCCACGTAGTTGCCACCCCGAGGATGCCCAGGCCGTCGACTCCACCCCGGGATACGGGGCTGTCGAGTCCGGCACCGGAGATCTCCCCGGGATGGGAGTTAGTGGAGGATGTGGAGATTACGAGGTCTCCATCCACACCTGAGACGTTCGAGGTCGCCAGGGAGCTCATAGAGAGCACGGTGCCGCACCGCGGCGATCCCGACTCCGCGACCGCCACTCCGGCACCGGGTAAACCTCGTCAGTCAAGGGGTAAACCCACGCCGTTGCTGGCTTATCACTCCCCCCAGCACCGCTCCCCGACGCCGAGATCCACAGCACCACCATGGTCCCCGAGGAGCGAGTCGCCATCGGAATCAGAGGTGGGCTCGATCGCCTCCGGACGAAGCCGCTCGTGTTCGTCATCACGGCACCGCAGAGAGGCGTTCCCGGCACCGTGGGGTCCGGCATGGCAGAACCCCAGCAATTGGCCCTTCTGGACACCATGGGCCTATCACCAGTCTAGAGGGGCTCACTCATCCCGCTCCCTCTCCACGGCACCGACCTTCTCCAGACCACGCAGTCGGTCTGAAACAGTCTCTCGTCCGGACATGGTACCGGAAGGGGATCGGCACCCACCGCGCAGCACGGCACTACAAGGGGCTGGTGCCGAGCCCCCTCCTGAGGACACCGGCACCGCAGCCGACGCCTCGTCGCCGCGGGACATCCTTGATGAGGAGGAATCCTCTCTCATCAAAGGATCCTCTTCTTCATCACCGGACGAGGCCGTGGCTGGTTCAGCCCCAGCCCCCCCCATCGGAAGATGGTAGGGCACACCAGGACCTCCTTAGGAGGGTAGCCCTCAACCTGGGCATCCAGGCCCAGGAGGTCGTCGAAGATACTCAGGACCCAATGACAGACATTCTGTTCTCCTCGGTCCCCTCGAGGGTGGCTCTGCCATTGATAAAAACCATAGATAGAACCATGAAGTCCATCTGGCAGACCCCCTCTTCTGCATCGCCCACCCCGAAGAGGGTAGAGCGGAAATACTTTGTACCACCCAGGGGATACGAGTATCTATACACCCACCCTACTCCCGGGTCCCTAGTCGTTGCGGCTGCCAATGACAAGGAAAGGCAGGGGGCCCAGGCACCAGCGCCAAAGGCCAAGGATGCTAAGAGGCTGGACATATATGGCTGAAAGGTGTACTCTACGGGGGGGCCTACAACTCCGGGTGGCAAACCAGCAGGCCATCCTGAGTAGGTATACTTTTAATTCTTGGACTTCGGTGGAAAAGTACGCAAACGCACTACCGCCGGACTCAAAAAAGGAATTTGCGGCGCTAACAAATGAGGGTAAAGAGGTGGCTAAAGCCTCCCTCCAGTCAGCCTTGGATGCAGCGGATGCGGCTGCCCGAGTGATGGCCTCGGGGATCTCCATGCGCCGTAGCTCATGGCTGCAAGCATCGGGGCTCCCATATGAGGTCCAGCAGACTGTGCAGGACCTCCCCTTTGAGGGCCAATCACTCTTCTCCGAGCAAACAGACTCGAAACTCCATAGCCTCAAGGATTCGAGAGCAACTCTAAAATCCCTGGGGATGCATACCCCGTCTACGCAAAGGCGCCACTTTAAGCCCCAGCCTCCACCATGCCCCTACCAACAACACCAAAGGCAGGACTCGAACCGTAGGAGGGGCAGGAACAACAATGGTGGCCACAACAGGAAGAGGTCATACCCCCCTTCGGGGAAGAATGATGGCCCCCCGGGCAAGTCTCAGGGCCCAAAACAGGGCTTTTGAAGGCCCGCCCGAGGATGGAGTACCAGAACACAAGGATCCAATCCTACTATTCTGAAACCGCTTATCCCATTTCTACCAGGCTTGGGCCTATATTACAACGGACAAATGGGTCCGGCGCACGGTAGAGGCGGGGTATTCTATCCAATTCCACTCTACCCCCCACCCCCACCCTCCCAAATCCCTGTCCCTCTTCAGGGACCCCTCTCACGAACATCTCCTCCGCAAGGAGGTCCAACAGCTCCTAGACCTAGGAGCGGTCGAAGAGGTCCCAGCAGAACTGAAGGGGAAGAGGTTCTATTCAAAGTACTTTCTGATCCCGAAGGCAAAAGGAGACCTCAGGCCGATCCTGGACCTCAGATGCCTGAACAGGTTCATAAAAAAGATCAAATTTCGCATGATCTCCCTAAACTCAATCACCTCGTCACTGGATCCAGGGGACTGGTACGCCACCCTCGACCTCAGGGATGCGTACTTCCACATATCGATCATCCCGAGGCACAGAAAATTCCTGAGATTTGTGGTAGGAAACGAACATTCCCAGTTTACAGCACTCCCCTTTGGGCTGTCCACGGCACCCAGAGTCTTCACAAAATGTATGGCGGTGGTGGCAGCCTTCCTGAGGAAGAGGAGAGTGCATGTGTTCCCATATCTGGACGATTGGCTGGTGAAAGGGAATTCCAGCACTCAGGTGAAGGAACACATAGACCTTATCAAACATACTTTCGACAACCTCGGTCTGTTAATAAACTTAAAGAAGTCCACTCTGGTACCAACTCAAAAAATAGAGTTTATTGGAGCAATCGTGGATTCTACCACCTCCACAGTGGCCCTCTCGCAGGCACGTTTCCAAAGCATCGGCACCCTGATAGAGGATCTGTCTCACCACCCTATGACCACAGCCCGGACATGCCTAAGACTGTTGGGCCATTTTGCGGCATGCACCCAGGTTGTTCCCCACGCCAGGTTACACCTAAGACCCATGCAACTCTGGCTAGCCTCAGTGTATCAACCATCCAGGGACCTGCTGGACAAGGTGGTAACCATTCCACCTCACATTCTGACGTCCTTACAGTGGTAGACAGTCAAGGACGTGGTATGTACGGGGGTACCCTTTCAGAAACTGCAACCATCATTAACTCTGGTGACAGATGCATCAGACTTGGGATGGGGAGCCCACCTAGGCCGCCTGAAAACTCAGGGCCTGTGGACCCAACAGGACCTGTCCAGCCACATCAACGTAAGAGAGCTGCGGGCAGTGTTCCTAGCATGTCAGGCCTTCGAACACTACCTAAGGGGCCAGTGTGTGGCGGTGAAATCAGACAATATAGCGACGGTCTTCTACATAAACAGACAAGGAGGGGCCCGCTCCTCCCCCCTATGCAGAGAAGCCCTAGCCCTCTGGCGATTCTGCATTCCCTGAGGGATCCACCTGGAAGCTTCCTATCTTCCAGGAGTCCAGAACACTCTGGCGGACTCCTTGAGCCGAGCTATTAGAGCGCACGAATGGTCGCTATGCCAGGATGTGGTCCAATCCATTTTCCAGACCTGGGGGACTCCCCGTCTAGACCTCTTTGCCTCAAGGGACAACGCCAAGTGCAGGAAATTCTGCTCCTTCCGTGGCTTGAGCAAGGGCTCGGTGGCGGATGCCTTCCAAATTACATGGAACGGCGATCTCCTCTACGTGTTTCCGCCGTTTCCGCTGATCCACTTGGTTCTGTCAAAAATAAAGAAGGACAAGTCATCACTTATAATGATTGCCCCAGCTTGGCCACGCCAACACTGGTTCCCCACCCTCCTGGACCTCCTGATAACAACACCCACCGATCTCCCACTGTTTCCAGACTTAATCACCCAACAGAGGGGCATAGTTCGCCACCCGGACCTTCGGTCCCTCCACCTAATGGCATGGAAGCTCCATGGCTAAGCCAAAAGGAAATGCAATGCTCAAGCCTAGTGAGGGAAATCCTGCTGGAAAGCAGGAAGCCCTCTACTAGGGCAACTTACCTGTCAAAATGGAAACGCTTTACCATCTGGTGCGAGGGGCGGTCACTGTCTCCAAAAGAGGCCAGCCTCCCAGCTATACTCGATTACCTTCTCCATCTTAAGCATGAAGGTCTATCCACATCCTCACTAAAGGTCCACCTAGCAGCCATCTCTGCCCTACACCCACCGATAGAGGGCAGCTTGGTCTTCTCCAACGCTATAGTGGGCCGTTTCCTTAAGGGGATAGCTAAAAGGTTTCCTCAAATTGTAGAACCAGTTCAACAATGGGACTTGAACCTAGTCCTTCGGGCGCTCACTAAAGCCCCCTTCGACATGCTCTGAACTTTACCTCTCGTGGAAGGTCGCGTTCCTCATGGCAATCACATCCGCCAGGAGAGTCTCTGAGCTAAGAGCCCTCACATCGGAGCCACCGTATATGGTATTTTTCAAGGACGAGGTCCGGCTACGACCACACCCAGCCTTCCTACCCAAGGTGGTCTCTGCCTTCCATACAAGCCAGGACATCTTCCTGCCGGTGTTCTACCCAAGACCTCACACCTCAGACCGGGAGTGGACCCTACACTCACTCGATGTGAGGAGGGCCCTCGCCTTTTATGTCGAAAGAACGAAAGCCTTCAGAAAGTCCCCACAACTGTTCGTGGCCATAGCCAACAGGATGAAGGGGTGCCCGGTCTCTGCACAAACGATCTCGTCCTGGATTACATCATGCATAAAGACATGCTACGGGCTAGCAAACAAACCAGCCCCAAAGATCACGGCCCATTCGACAAGAGCCCAGGCCACGTCGACAGCCTTTGCAGCCTGCGTACCGATCCAGGAAATATGCAAAGCAGCAACCTGGTCCTCAATCCACACGTTCACAGCACATTATGCGATCACCCAACAAGCAGCTGAGGACGCAGCCGTCGGCAGAGCAGTGCTGAAGTCCGTAAGAAATTGACCTCCGACCCCTCCTCCGGTAAGTGCTTGGGAATCACCTAATTGGAGTCGATGTGAGCAACCACTCGAAGGAGAAAAGACGGTTACTAACCTTTTTCTGTAACTGTCGTTCTTCGAGATGTGTTGCTCACGTCCACTCCAAACCCGCCCACCTGCCCCTCTGTCGGATCCTTGGCAAGAAGGAACTGGTGAGGGGAGGGTCGGCGAGCCCTTATAAAGGGCGCTATGGAGGTGCGACTCCAGGGGGCTCTGTAGCTGACCCTCTGGGGATGCTAGGGAAATTCTTTCCGGCAGCCGTGCACGATGCGCGCGCACACCTAATTGGAGTGGATGTGAGCAACACATCTCGAAGAACGACAGTTACAGAAAAAGGTTAGTAACCGTCTTTTCTCTCTTGGAGGAGCATGGGGCTGACCACGCAAAAAGAGAACCATATTACACTTTTTTTTTTTTTTTTTTGGAAGTTCTTAAGTTACATCTGTATTTCCTTAATTTTCTGTCAATAGACCAGAATTGCAGCTTACCTCTACCGACACTCAGCACATTTAACACAGGGGTATCAGACTCTTTTCTGAGGGCTGATCTCTTTTTTACTCACCTTATTTCTCTAATATCCTGGGACTGACCTAGCTACAAGAAGACTGCATACTTGGGCCAGATGGTAAGTGTATAATTTTATGCTGCCTTCACAGTGGAACTCTCACTGATGTCAGTCATAGCGCTGTGCAAATAATTGATTTTTCTTTTTTCAAATTCACTGGCTGAATTGTAGACCGAAATATTCCTTAGCCCAGAAGGAGAATGACTGTTTCCTTTGTAATAAGGGCACTCACCTGGGAGAGGCACACTCAAGTTTTAGTCCCTGCTCCAGTGCATGCTTAATTAATTATACAAAGTGGGACTCTTTTAGCAGGAGAGATTGAAAGAGTCCCACCTCAGAATGCTGTATAGTCCAGAGGTTGGCACTCATCTGCAGTGTTGGCTAACCACACTCAAATCCTTGTTCTGAATCAGGTGGTGTGGGGATTTGAGCTCCATTTTCCCAGACCTCAGAATGTTCTAACAATAGGCTCTAGGATATAAGGTTGGGCACCATGTCCCCCTCCATTTTGTGAATGGAGCCTAAGTCCCCCTTCAAATCTACCCACCCCTTTAAATTTTTTGGCAAAAGCTTTTTCGCTAAATTGGCGATGAATTTGCAAATAGTTTCAGTCAATTCAGGATCAGGAATGACGTCTAGCTATGTGTTTGTGCAGCATCTAGCACGGTGGGTCTCCAACCTGGCTTATGGGGTTTTTTGGCTCTATTGTGAATAATAGTACCATGCTACTATATGTCATAATAAATACAGATTGCAGATGCAATAAACTAAAATATGTCCTTATGGAATCTTGACCACAAAAGTCAGCATATAAAAAGCTGTCAGAAAAATCTTTTAGGCTTTTACAAGGTTAACTGATCATATTTCCATGCAGACACTTCTTCAATTCGTTGACTTGCTTTTTCTTCCATAAAGATCAAGGTTATGGAGATTGAGTCCCTGATCTTACAGAGAATTTCAGCACAGAGGACTTGCTATAAAGTTGGGGTGTTGCTTGTATAAAAGAAATATAATATATTTTAAATTATGTTTCATTTATAAGTAGATTTATTTAATTGTTACATGCCTGGTATTAGTGATACTTTACATGCCACATAAATATACATGCTTTAAAAACAGTGATGTCTGTTTATCAAGTGAACAGAATTATGAAACACAACTACTCCATCATAATTTCTTTGGCAAGACAAGCCCAACTGTGATGCCGAAGACTCTTTCTGGCTTCCTTAATCTTTCAAGCCTAATTAGGTTTCTGAAGAAAACCCTACATACTGCACAGTTACATTTAATGCCTGCAGATAAAATGCTAAAATCAAAGAAGGATGTTTTGGAAAATACACATTTTTCTTTAATTTAAATGGAAGGTAGATCAAGCCATGTATTTTGAACCTGTTCCTTCTCCTATTTAAGTCCATACAAGTGTTGTTGTTGAAATGGAAGCAGGATTGGGCCTTTTATTTACATAGCAAGCAGTTGTGCCTGGCCTTTATATAGTTATGTGGTGGGAGTTTGGACATCAGGAGACATTTCCCCTTCCAGTTTGTCCATTTCCTGCTCTTCCCCTTTGTAAAATCTTTGAAAGTCCCAGCCTCTCAAAGGCTGCATCCACACTGGTAAATTAAGTCGACATAAGCTTGCTTAAGTCGACTTAATTTACCCTGCGTCTACACTACCCTTTGCTTAAGTTGACTTAAGCAGCTTGCTTAAGTCGACTTAATTAAACCTCCTTTCTATTAGACCTAAGGCTTAAGCTGACTCCCTAGAGTCGACTTAAGCCAGTGTAGCCGTGGGATAGCCCTAAACCTAAGTCGACTTAGGGCTACCCCAGGACTGCACCAATGCCCTCCCTGCCAGGGGGGGAGGGGGCCACAGGGGGAGCCTGGCATGCCCCCCCACAGGGCAGGGCAGAGCCCTGCTCACCCTGCCCCTATGCCCTGCCAGGGTCCCTGTCCCCCTTTGCCCCAATGTACCTAGGTACAATGGGGCAAAGGCTGAGCCCCCTGGCATTGGGCAAGGGGTGCCTCCCCCTGCCCCCGTGGACCTGCCCTAGGTCCCCCTAGCCCCACAAAGTCAACCTAGAACGTCCAGTGTGGACGCTCTAGGTCGACTTTGTAAGTTCCCCCCTAAGTCGACTTTAATTTTCAGTGTAGACACACTAAGTCAGCTTAAAGTCGACTTAGTTAAATCAACTTAAATTACCCAGTGTAGACATAGCCAAAGGTCTGTACTGATGTTAGACAAGGCAAAATAATACTTTAGTGTAAATTTCCTGGGTGGTGCTAAATAGAATGCCATGATTGTATAATTTCAGCAAAAAATCAAGTTATAACCCAGGTAGGAAGAGTATTATAAAAGTCAAACTGACCCAAACAGTCCCAGAATGTAGGTAAAGAATGCCTATTGCATACAAATAAAGGAATGCACTACTGCTTATTTTAAAACCAAGGGAAATGCAAGGACAAGTGAAATGACCATATAATATCTGTGCATGATGATCTGAGAGCTCCACTGTATGCTAGTGTTTCTCTATGGCAATCTAATCTGCCTCTAGGGACTAAAGTCTGTCAGCTTCCTACAGATGGAAACAGATCTTGACCTTGCAATGCACAGGACAGATCCTTGCAAGATGGCTCAGAAAAGTTTAGCTTTCTTACTGAGTTCATTCTGACTTAAAATATATCTAGCTTATAATGATTTAACATTAATACATAAAGTCTTAGCTGTAGTAACCCAGTTGCATGCAATGACAAAGTTCATCTCCTCAGTTCATACAGTGTATTGTTTATTTCTTCTGCAGATAGAGGCTGTCACAGGTTCAGGGCAACTCCAGCCATATTTCTTCTCCATGGTCCAGGAAGGGCACCCACCACTCTATGCTCCAGGCTCATCAGATGTCACTTTCTTGGACAGAGACCTTCATCAGTCTCTTTCCTGCCTAGAGTTTTTTCAGGTTGCACAGTTCCCTGCCTATGCTGTGAATTCCCTAGCAAGTTAGATTTCCCAAGCAGGCCTCCTTTGCTTTATCCTTAGAGACTGTACACAGCATAACTGCCCTTAGGTATAACATATCACACAGCCCTTTCTAAGCAAGCACATTTATTCTTAAGGTGAAAGCACTACAGAGAAAACATAAAAACAATAAAAGAACCCACACATATGCTAATGATCATGCCTGAGATCACCCCAACTCCAACACGGGCTCTGGGACATGAGCAGACCTTCAAAACCAACCAAGGGTTTTTCCCCCCCCTTTGGTCACAAGTTAGTAACAACTTTTGGCTCAGAACAAGCACCTCCATGAATATGAGAGTCACTTTTTTATATGGTTTAGGAATTTGGTCTGCAGAGATTGTAATTAGGTAATCAGCCAGAAAGGTTCCTCTCCTAAGGGTGAAGCTTCAAAAGTTTGGATCATTGTATAACCAGAGCTGGTAATTTGCATTCCCAGGCATTTCCTAAGAATCCCACTTAATATTGTTTATCTGGTACATGGTTTAAATGAGTGGTTTGAAACTTCCCAATGTTTATAATGGCCATGTCTCCTCCCAGCGAAGTTGCATGTCACCCCACAATAAAATGCAGACATTGCATTTTTAATACAATGGACTTGAAAGGTACTTAAACTTAATACAGCAAGGTTTAATTTAATTCATTAAAGTTTCTCCAGGATATTGCAGAAAATTGCCATAACTGTCACATAGGCCTTCTGCATATTTTTTTTTTTTTAAATCTCTTTGGAAACAAGCTAGTTCTTATGTGGACATCACCTAAAAAATGGCTAACTTTATAGGATTTTTGGCGGGTAGGCACCCTGAGGCACTCTGCAATGGAGGAGAGAGGATTTCTGGCTATGGGAAGGCACTGGAAGAGAGCTGGAGAGAAAGACTTAAGGGCTTGTAACAAAGGAAAACATGGCGGAGCCCTGCAGCAGCACACAGACACGGAAATTACCAGACTCTGTACTCTAACAGTTGCTACTATCAGATGCTTCGGAGGAAGTTCCAGGAATCCCACTGTGACCAGGAATGTAATAACTTATCCATAAAGGAATTTTCTTCCTAACCCCAGACAGGTACTGTTGGGAATATCCTGAAGTATGAGGGTTTAAAGTTGTTCTTAAAAAAAAAAGATTTGCCTTTCCAGCTGGAAACACCCTGATATTCTCCAACCCCCAGGTCATTTAACTCCAGGAATAAAAGGTTCTAATTTAGGAGCACAACTTTATAATGATGAATTTTGTGGACTTAAAGGCTAATTTAACATACAGGTTAACATACAGTCTGGACACCTCAGGTCCACACTCCCTGTGTCTATGCAAGACAGAATTACTTGTGTGGCTTTGTAGAGGTGAACTGGGACCGTAAGGACATCCTGTTAATGAACAGCCTATGGACAGGCTGCCCAGTTGAGAGGATAGTGTTGGTGGTGGTAAAAATTGCCTCTATCTTTCTATTAAACCCCAAGCCCCAATCTCCTCTGTGAAGCCCAATTTTAATGCCAGATTTTTTCATTTTAGTCCTAAACCCTCAAGAGGATCCCAGATAAAAATGGGTGTGATGTGTTAGCCACAAGGAAACAGCATGATGCTCAGCAGTAGAACAGTATGAAAGTCTCATTATACTCCCTGGACAGTATTCAGGGAAGACACTGTTCAAAGATTTGTCCATTAAAGTGGGAGGGCCAGGGGAGATGAAGTAGTAATGTGGAACGGATCCCTCCCTCACCTCTTTTCCTAATCTCCTTCCCGACATCGGTAGAATGCATCATGAAAGGCATTACAAACACTCCAGATTGGGGTGTATGCACCTGGCAAATATAGATTTAATATGAAATATAATCAGTGAGGAAAGAACAACTATGACATTAGGAGGAGTCAGAAAGAGACCTTGAGATACTGAGATCAGCAGGAGTAATGAGACTAGAGATTACCAGGAAGATCTGTTCTTCAGGGGGAAGTGAAGTTTGTGGCTGGGGGAGAGATGGAGGCGCAGAATATCACCATGAAGCTCCCTAACTGTGCTTTCTATAGAAATAGCCTGATAAGCGTAGAAAATATTCTAATGAAAGCAGCAGCTGCTGCTGCTCCTTGAAGCACTGATTTGATGAGTGGAAAATGGTGACTGATTTGCAGCTGTTGGGAGTGACAGAATAGGATGGGGGTGGGAGACCATATGAAAATGAGGTTGAACAAATGAGGTTCAACAAGGACAAGTGCAAAGTCCTGCACCTACGATGGAAAAATCCCATGTACTGCTGCAGGGTGGGGACCTATCAGCTAAATAGCAGCACTGTAGAAAAGGACTTGGGGATTATGGTGGATGGAAAGCTGGATATGAGCCAACAGTGTGCTCTTGTTGCCAAAAAGGCCAATAGCATATTGGGCTGCATCAGTAGGAGTGTTGCCAGCAGATCAGCACTGATGATGCCGCATCTGGACTACTGTGTCATTTTTGGGCTCCCCACTACAGAAAGGATGTTGACAAATTAGAAAGAGTCCAGTGGAGGACAATGAAAATGATTAGGGGGCTGGGGCACATGACTTATGAGGAGAGACTGAAGGAACTAGGCTTATTTAGTCAGCAGAAGAGAAGGCTGAGGAGGGATTTGACAGCAACCTTCAACTACTTGAAGGGGTGCTCCAAAGCGGAGGGAGCTAGGCTGTTCTTCATAGTAACAGAGGACAGAACAAGGAGCAATGGTTTCAAGTTGCAGCTAGGGAGGTCAAAGTTGGATAATAGGAAAAACTTTCTCACTAGGAGGGTGGTGAAGGATTGGAATGGGTTACCTAGGGAGGTGATAGAATCTCCATCTTTGGAAACATTTAAGGCCCGGTTAGACAAAACCCTGGGTGGGATGATTTAGTGGGATAGGTCCTGCTTTTATCAGGGGGTTGGACTAGATCTCCTGAGGTCCCTTCCAACCCTATGATCCTATGAAAATGGATGTGGCAGCCAGCACTGAAGCTTTCCATAATATATCCCAGGGGCATGAATCCACTGAGCCACGGGGGGCTGTAATTTTGCAATTTTGTTTTCATGCCCGAAAGGATAAACCAATTTGTTTAGTTTATAAAACACAGGATTTGGAGTTAGACCTTAATCTGGAGATGAATGTGGCTAATTGTTTTCGTTTTGTTTTTTTAAAATAATGGCCTTTTAACATGCCTGGAGTAGGAATAATGCAGACAGACAGCTAATGCATCCCACTCCTGATCTGTTATCCCAGTATATGGTCTGCCCTAAGAGAAGATGGCTATTAATGCCAATATCAGGTGGTGGAGTTCTGGGATGCATGCTTATAGCTACTAAAAACTTCCAGTGGAAGCACTAAGTTCAAGTTCATGTGTGTGTAAATATTCTCTTTAGATACCACAATGATATAGGTGCATAATGGTGAGAGGGAGAAGTTAAAAATAGAGCTGGTTAAAAAATGGTTTTTTGTGAAACTCTGGCCCTTAACATATAGAAATACTTGGGAAATCACTTCCCTATCTGTAAAATGGGAATAGCAGTCTAGTCTACATAAATTGCAAGATCTTTGGGTATGGTCGGTCTCTCTCTCTCTCTCTCTCTCTCTCTCTCTCTCTCTCTCTCTCTCTGTGTGAGATACAATGCCTAGGAAAGTGGAGCCCTGATATTGTCTGTAGCTGTTATGGTCATACCAATAATAACATTAGGGAGGGGAATAGGAACTTTATTTTCCTATTTGAGTAAACTTGTTCTTTATGTAAGGACATCCAGAGAATGATGAGCACCTTAACTGCAAATATAACGATGCATAATATTTATGCCATTCTAACATTGATCGGTCCACCCTAGGGAACTTTTGAAGTGGTTGCTTACTGTGGGAGACTAAAGAGGAAACCAGTTAAATGTGTCTTCTTTTGTTGTTTGAGAAATTTTCTTGCTGGTGTCAGTCATTAACTCTTTGATAACCTTTAAGTGTTTAGAATTCGTCCACGTTTTAAAATATTTCTACTTAAGAGCTCCCACTGCCGTAAAGAGTCATGGTTGGTTGGAATGGGAGTTAGTTTTCTCCTTGGAATGTGCCACTACAGTCATTACACTGAGTGTGTTTAAGTGAGGCAGAGTACATGCTAATGAAAGTGAAATATATGTTAATGGAAAGTGAGTGAAATCAAGAAAGAATGGTTTATAAAACATGAGTACATACCATAAGGCAGTGGTTCCCAAACTTTTCTCTGCTGTGGCACACCTTGATACCTTTAATTATTTTGAGGCACAACACCATATAGTTTCCAAATCAACTCATGAATATTCATGAGCCAATGAGCCAATCCAGAACTCTTTGAGTAGTTTTTCAGAAAATTCCATGGCACACCTGCTCAGGCCTGAGGGAACACCTGTGGGCTATGGCACACTGTTTGGGAAACACTGCAGGGCATACAGCTTATCATTAACATTATAGATGCCAGATCCCTTCAGCTTTGTTTTGTGGTGTTCTGATCCATAACACAATACAAATGATTACATTTATTAACATACAAGGTAGTCTCTTCCTCCCCAAATGATGTGTATTTAGGTATAAAAATAGGCCAATTCTTCAAACATGTATTTAGTAAATGGGTTTAACAAAGGCTTGCTGGTTGATTTCCCAGTACAATAACAATTAGGTGCATTGACACACAGTTAACTTTACAAATCACAAAACACTACATTTTGGGCCAAATTCTCTGCTCCTGTTACTGTGTTGAAGTTGGAGTTTTACCAATGGAGAATTTGTTCTGTTTGGTGTTCAAAAATACCTGATTACATAGGGAGTCTTACAAGACTGGGCAAACCATGTAGGGATAAATCAAGATTAGACTGAAACCATCACTTCTAGGAAATAATGTAGAATTAAAGTAATCAGTGGCTAATTTGATTTCTGAACAGGCTCTGGCACTGGGTTAATTGCTGCAGTCCAAACTGGTGTATCCCAAGTTGATGTCCTTAAACCTGTAACATTTTGGATTTTGGGGGGAGGTCTATTCATCAGCTAATTCAGTTAAAAAGCATATTACTGCATGTGTAAGGTTTTGAATAATGAGCTGGTATCTTTTGCCAAGTGGAATAATTATTTTAGTAGCTGAAATAGATTAGTGCATGTTGACAGTTTTCATTTGTGTATAAATTTATTTGTAATGTTACAGGGCATTGTTGGATATTGCAAACATTAAAAGAGCTTGACAATATCTGAAGTAGGATTCTAGTGTCAAACAGTAGGTGGAAATTCATTTTATTCTCATCATTGATTAAAATTTTATTAGCAGTCTTTAAAGATAGTGGCAGGACAGCTCTTCAGGGATGAATAACCTAAAGACTTGTCTTCCTGTTTCTATAGCAACGCAGCATTTTCATCCTTTCAAGGCGACCTAGCTTGCATCATGTACTGCAAGGGTATTGGATTCAGGAGAACTATGTTAACAGTTCAGTATCTTGCTATGTGCCCTAAATTATGCGACATGAAATGAAAATGAACTAAATTTAAACAAGAAGAAAACTTTTCCTTCGACTGATCAATCTTGTTACTAAATTTTTTATGATAATTTAATTAGAAGAAAAATAGCTTGTTCTTTCAATTGTTTATGATTTTAGAGGCATATGATCATAGAAGCACTACTGAAAAAATATGAAAGCTTGAGGAACTGTATTTTTAATCTGACTGCTCAGTTGCAAAACTAGTCATGTTGCAAATGACTTCATCACTGGTATCACCATCTTAACAGCAATAGTTCCCAGTCCAGTGGTCATTACTGATATCCTTACAGTTGCCTATATTAAGTGCAAGGAAGATGGGAAATACTTTAGGAATAAGGCAAAAAGCAAAATTGTAAATGGTGACCTTCGTTAGCGATAGTTTTCTGGTATTGCAGATCTTAGCATTGGAAGTACTGCTCATTAAAGGTGGCATTTTTAGGCATAACATGAAGATCTCAGTTGCCTGGTATCCAGGTTATCTACAACCAGATGAGACATTTCAGGCCTCTCAAAGGTTGATGCATGTGTGTTGCTGTTCATTTAACACTGCCCGCTGCTGGATAGGATGTCACCGCTGATCAAGTGTTGTGATTATGAAGGATATATATTAATAGAGTTGTTGATTATGTGAGCAGAAGGGACCATTGTGATCATCATCTCACCTTCTGCGTAATACAGGCCACAGAACCTCACCAAGAAATTTATGCATCAAACCCTTATCTTCTGTTTGAGCTATCACATCTCTTTTAGAAAGATAATCAATTTTGATTTTAAAACCACAAGTGGTGGAAAATCCCCCACATCCCCAGTTGTTGTTCCAATGCTTGCTTACTCTCACTGATGTGCCCCTTATTTCTGAATTTGTCTAGCTTCAGCTTCAAACCATTAGATCTCTACATGAATCTCAATACACAGATGTGTTAAAGCATCACACAAGCAGATTGCCTGTATATTATCTTCTATTTCAGTTGCTGTGGTGATTTACATTACGAATTACAAAATGCTATTTTTATGTAAGCACTTTACAGTAAACAAGTAACATAACAATGAGAGAGGTATTTAAGTGATGTGTAACAATGCAGGTCTCTACAATATTTTCTGTTCTGGCATACAGAATGTTTCATTTTCTGTTCTTCCATTTGTATACATTTTTCTACGAAGGGCATTTGAAACATATCGAGGTCTGCCAATAAAAAGCAAGAGCTTTCCCCAGTAGCTGTTGCTATAGTTACACAGTGCAGCTCTTTGCATCATGCACAGTAAGTAAACCACCTGCAATTCCTTAAAAATGCGTATTTGCAGGATAAGATAGAAAGAGACGCTGCTGGCGCACAGATGCAGAATTAACACCGGAATTCTTGGTTGCTTTGATATTGTTGCTGCTTTGGTCATCCACTAGCCTGTGAAAATATCTTCTGGAGGGGGAGCAAAAAAGGAAAGATCTCTCTCAAAAAGTGCCTGATGCCTTCTGTTCCTGAGGGAAATAGTTTCTGCAGAAATCAAATTATAAGGATGAGCACAAAGATGAGCCTAGAAAAATGTTGATTCAGGATGTATCCCAAGGAAGAGTATAGTGACTGAAACACAGGTGTCTTGGTTTTAAATGATAGCTCATTATCAGTGCTGGCTTAATCCAAATATAATCCACCCTCTCCTCTTTCCAGTGGTTGCAGCCTTCCCTGTAGAAAAAATGCACTGCCAGAATGAACAAACTGCTGAAATGAATACTAAAGCTCTGGTCAGTATTGCAGTAGCTTTTTGCAAATGCTGTGGTGGAGAATGATGTCTCTTTTCTGGTTGTGGAGTGCAATGCCTGTCCTTGGGTAATTTAATAATACAAATAATACATCTTTGAAACCTGGGATCAGCATTTTGTAAGTGTAGCTCTGATATGCAGAAAATGCTAAAACATGAATTTATAACCTTTTTTTTTTCAACTAGATCTTCCGAATTTAAATCTGAGAATATATAAGTATAGGTTCTACTTTCTTTCTTTCTACTTTCTACTGAAGTCCTGTTTAATGATTTTAAAGTGCCATATAAACTTTCTAAAAGTAAGCCTTTGTTGACCATTGACCCCTAACCTGATCTTGAAGAGGTTATAGTTTTAGGTTAAATAATAATGAAGGTTATAAAATGAAGCAATTTGTATCTTGTGATGGTTTAGTAATGCATTTGGTGATAAACAGGTGAACAACAAATGAACAGATGGTAGCATCTTAGGAACTTTTTGCAATAAGAGCTAATTCGCATTGACTTATCAAAACATTTGGGAAAGGCACTGATGCAAATTGTTGTGTTAACTGTTGAAAACATAATTACGGACAACCATAACCCTAAAATGGGTTTCCTGCAATACCAAATATCTATCGGGCTGAGACGTGGCTGGCCTTTTTGTATGTGGGCGGAATGGGAGAAAACACAAGGTTATCAACCCCATCCCTAGGTGGAACACTGGAACAACTGGATAGGAAGCCTGGCTCAGTGCTGCCTTCTTGTCATGATCTCCACTTACTTTTTCTTCCATCTTTTGTTTCTTACACTCTCCATAATGTGATATGTATGCACAGTATAAGATTGTAATGATATGCAATGCAGAAAACCACTTAACTGTACTTATTTTATACTAGGTATATATATTTTTCTGTAACTTCAGTTATACTTGTCATATTAACTAAAGCTCATAAAGTTCCTTGTGGTTCAGCAATTTCATCTTCTTCATTAACTCTAAACAGCTATCTGAATAAAGAACCTATTGTTTGCAATTAATGACTGTTGTACCCCAATAAATAATTTTCCAGTTGCAATAAACACTCAAGTTACACCTTTTAAAATAGTTTTGAGATAAGAAAGTGGTATTATCGTAATTTTGCATATGAGGAAATTGAGTCAGAGATGTATTGTATTGTGGCGCTCACAGGATCAAACAGCCTGACAAAATTCTGTTCACGCTGCCCCCCTCCTCTCCACATCCCAAGTAGTTTTATTTTAATGGCTGAATAAAACATGATTAGTTGATTTCATTATCAAGGTTATCAATTCATTGTAAATGTTACCATTACTTAAGCTAAAGGCCAGGCAAGTAAATGATGTGCTGGTGCATGATAAATGTTCATGGCCATTTTGCAAGACTGGCATAAAGGCACAGTTTTGCATTACAATAAGACCCGAAGCTCACCCCGATGAGATTAGGACTCTGTTGTGTTTTGATGCCTTAACAGACACAGTCCCTGTCCCAAAGATCTGGCAGGCGAAATAAACAAAACAGAAAAAGGTTGTGGGGGAGAAAATGCAGGTGCAGAAAAATGAAGTAACTTGCCGAAGGTCACAGAGAAGCTCACTGGCAAGGCCAGAAATAGAACCCACCAGGTTCCTTGGGTCCTCATCCAATGCTTTGTCTGCTGAAGCATGCTGCTTCCTGTAGCAGTTCTTCCTATTTCCCAGGGCTGGAAGAGGTGCCTGCAATCATTTCTAGAAGGAGGATTAGTTTCCTTCTTTCTTAGAGCTCAGTCTCCTCCCTCTGCGGCAGAAGGTATTAGAAACACAGCATGGAGAAGAATTTTAAAGAGGGAAGCTGAGGACTCATTGTGAACAAATCATTTCCTGTTGGATCTTTTCAACCAGAATCCACAAGAAAAAGCCTGTCCCTCGATGCCCCTCTCTGTTTCAGCAAAAAAATATTTGTCCTTCAGTCTCACCATAAAGACTTGTCTTTACTACACAATTTAATCACCATAGAACACAATCTTAACTGTTCACGGGTAGGTGCTTTTCAGCATGTCTTTGTAGTTGGTGTGGATAAGAACAGGGTGCATCAAAGCAGCATGTCAGTTAGCCTTGTTTAAACCCTACAGAGACCACAATTTAGCCCTGCCTAGCTGAGATCGTGTTGAACATGACTTATTCTTGCCCACATTGGCTGAAAAGTCATGATCAGCATCATGATAATGAATTTAATTCCTCAAAGCTGTGTTCTAAGAGGATTACATATTTTAGTGAATACAATGCCACCATCACTTAAGAATCTTCTGCAGGGCCAAAAATGTCTCCGTTGCAAAGGTGAGCAACTGCAAAGAGAACAGAAGTTAATTCTCAATTTTGTCTTAGCTATTAAAATCTTTAAAGGCTAAAAAACAGCAAAGATAGAGGTGTATCCGAGCTGTGGATAAATTAATTAGTGGTATTTCTTTATAACAAAGTTCTTTCATGTTGGAAAGTAGCTCAATCAGTCAGCTTTCAGCAAGACAGATTAGCAAGGAGAGAAGGCATTGAAAAATCAGAACTGAACTGAAGAAATGACCTGAACTGTTGTCCAATATCCTGATTTAAAGATAGTTGTAAGCAACAAAACATTTCTTTCTCAAAGACATGAAAAGACATCACTTTTGCTCCTTAAGGAACTACTGAAGGGTGGTGTTTTCCCTTAATATGAATAGCCCCGCTCAGGCAGAGATCACCAAAGAACAAACACATGCTTCAGTTAGTCCATCAGTCAGTTGAACAACATGATAAAGAAGTTATTTTAAATTAAATTAAACTGTACACATTTAAATTAATATGTACACTGCTTGCCATGCTTCGAACTAAGCCATTGATGGGCTTCCTTGCCGTTTTGATTTTGTACATTTGAACCACCTAGATGGCATAGGAGTGGTCTGGGGCATACACAAGAATAAACATTTGTCTGCTTTTGGAGGGGTGCATTCTGTGCCCCCAACAGCTGGAGGACTGCTTCCCCACTTACCCTGAGGTCAGTGGTTCTGGCTTTTCCCCTTCTTCCCTGCGACCTCTGGGCTTTCCCCGGCAACCCTGGATCCAGAGGAGCTGTCATCTTCCACAGCCTGGCCCAGGACCAGAGGAGCTTGCTGTACCCACCTTGGCTCCAGTGGAGTTTTGTGCCCCTGTCAATTGGGAGGGCCCATGCACTTTCTTGCCCCTCATAGTGCACACCTCTGGATGTGGTAAGAAAATAAACCCAGATCCTGGAATGAGCCATAAGGCACAAGGTGCAGCACTGATCATTGTGCTGTTGGCCACTGTTCTGGTCCTGAGGAATAATTAATGCTCTATACTTGGTTAAAGTCCAGCTTCCTAGTTACTTTATAGTATATTTCGGAGGTGTCAAACATGAGGCCCATGGGCCATTTGCGGCCCGCGGTCCACTCTGTTGTGGCCCGCATCTAGGAGTGAGTCCAGCTGGTTTTGGCACGGGGCTCAGCTGGCCCTGGGGCCAGCGAGAAGCCACAATCGGTGCGGCGCTCTCGCCCCACCTCCTGGCCAGCTGATCAGCCCCAGGGGGCGAGGTGGGCTGTTGGCAGTGCGTGGTTGCTGCGCCATGCAGCCTACCAGCGGGGCCTCCAGCGTGGTCTTGCGAGGCACCCTGGGAGTGAGTAAAACTGCCCGGTGGGGGTTTTGGGGGCAAGAGTTGGAAGTGGGGGTCTTGGAGGAGCAAGGATGAATAGAGTGGCCCAGTGGAAGTCTTAGAGGATTGGGGATGAGTAGAGTGGCATGGTGGGGGACTTGGGAGAGCAGCAGTGAGTGGAGCAGGAAGTGGGGAGCTTGGGGGCTAGAGCAGGAGATGGGGGGCTTGTGGCAAAAGTGGGAGGTGGGGGGCTTGGGAGCAAGAGTGGGGGTGGGTGGCCCGCCAGACTGAGTTGATGACAGAAATGGCCACCAAGGCTAAATGACTTTGACACCTCTGGTATATTTAGATGTATGGTATTTCAGTTTGTTTAGGTAAATTACATTTGAAAAGGTCATTAGGCAGACATTTTCAAAGGTGCCTGGTGATTATCAGTGCTTGAAATTCCTGGGTGCCCAAGCTTAGGCTCCTTTAAAGGGGCCTGATTTTAAGGGGATGGGTGGTCAGCATTTTCTGTTAGTCAGGACCCATCAAAGTGTCTCAAGATGGGCACCCAGAGATTGTGGTGCCAAAAATTACTAATAACTCTTGAAAATGTAGTCCTAAACATTTACATAGAAATTGGTGTAATGGAAAATCCGCAACAATGGCTGCTACCTGTTGTTAATGCTGGTGCAAGGAAGTCTGGTGGTAGGGGAGGTTGCGGTACCAGAAAGTGCCCTCAACCTCACCAGAAGGCTGTGCAATCCAAAGAGACAGCATTGTAGGCTGGGAAGGTGCGATACAGTGGGGTAATTCTAGATGACTAAGAATTGCCCATGTAATGTGTGTTACATGTCCTTCTCATCTGTGCTCAGCGCACAGATGATGCAAGGCTGTGGCAGAACCTGGCTTTTTAGCTCAAACTGTAGAGACTCATATTTTCAGCTCTCAAGAACTCCGAATCAGTCCTCATTGGTGGCCAAGAGGGCAGCTCTTACACCTGTAAAATTTGAATGTATGTCTTGCACGTGTATATTTGTCTATGCAGAATGGATAACTACTTACATAAATGGATTCTCGTGTATGTAATTATCCAGATTTCATGTGTAAATGCAGCATTTTTATAAAGAAGTAAGAGATTTTGAAGAGACAGCATCAATGTCAATATTCTTTTGGTTATTTCCCTTTTTCCTTTACTAGGTTGATTATTTCATGTGTGTTTTTTTAAATTGATTAATACAATAGAGTGGAAAGGGTTAATCTAAAATAACACACCCTATTTGATTATCCTATTGACTGGAATATTTTCTTATCAGTGTGATGGTAGTCTTTATGACATTGCTCTTGAACATTTCTCTATCAATTTTGTTTGGAGGGATCCTGAAGTGTCTTAATATTTACATATGGGGTTATTTCACCAGCCACTTTTGAGTTGAAACAGCAGTTATTTAACATGACTGAGCAGTACAGTACTACTTTGGAGTTTAGGACAGGAAGTGAAAAGTGATTTCATGAACTGATATAGTGAGTGAATTCTAAGTAGGCAGAATTTAATTAACCAGTTTTGAATTTGGCCATAGCGGTTGGCTTGACATATCTATACTATTTTGAATAATTCCAAAGGGGTAGCCGTGTTAGTCTATTGTAGAAAGACAACAGAGTCTTGTGGCACTTTTAAAGACTAACAGATTTATTAATC
>ML685792.1:9681377-9750280 GCA_007922175.1 Pelusios castaneus | reverse complement strand
GATTAATAAATCTGTTAGTCTTTAAAAGTGCCACAAGACTCTGTTGTATTTTGAATAAGTGTTACTAGATCTTTACTGACCACAGGAAGTCAAGACCTTGTTTTCTTTTTTATCTCATCTTAAAGAAAACAGCTATGATAAGACAGCACCCCTTAACTTCCTGCTGGAGCTATGATTTAAATAACAGCTCACAGGGAAAACAGCCACCAAATAAACCTACAGCACCATTTCTTGCAGCACCTGGGTTTTCCTGGGTGTTTTCTAGAGTTCTTGACCCTTCTCAACTGATGAGATCTGACACGGTCACAGTCCAAGATGGTGCGGCTGTCAGGTTAGCCCTGTGCAGAACATTGCTACATTGCTCTGCTTTTTTCCCCCTCATAAAAGTAGCTGATATATATTTTAAATTACAGCTAGGAGTTCAGGATGGGATTTTCAAAACAGCCTAAATGATTTGTGAACAAAAGTCTCATTCTCATTCAATAGGACTTGTGCTTTTAAGTCATATAGGCACTTGAAAATCCCACTCTCTCTCTATATATCCCTGAATAAAATTAAGGAGACCCAAGAGCTGAGAGAAGTGTGGCATTTTTTTGGCTCACACTCAGGTACAGTAAATTCTATTAGTAGGTAATCTGAAAGTGGGGGAAACACTTATGGTTTTGTACAGTAACGAGAGATGTTTTTATCATCGATACTCAAAGACTTTTTAGTTATAAAAGATGGAGATGAGAAGTCAGGTGAAAAATATTTGGGAGTTATTACTTAATGAAACAACCCAACATTCTTCCACTTATGCACTTGAAATTCTGTCATTTTGATTTCCAAATATAGGAATAATAGGTAGCGTATACTCAAACTCACACTGCAGACTACTCAGGAAATATACTCACACAGGTAGCAAACTTTGTACATAATATTTCAACATATGAAGATCAAAGGGCTGGCAGCATTATACACTGAAGGCTTACATTTCCCCAAAAGTGCTGGCTGATGTGATGTTTACTTTCTGAGGCTTCACTGTCAGTAATCTTCATGGGAACCTGTAAGACTTTCCCACTGCTGAATGACAATAAAAACAGCATCATAATTCAAATTGCGACACCGTATAATGATAATATTTGTTAATTCATGCCAAATGTGACCTAAACGGAAATAACTGGACCCTTAGGTGCTGTAGCCACACCTGGATGAAAATTCAGAAAGTGGTGAAAAAAATGCTTTGTTTGTTAGCTTCTCCTTCCCCATTAGCCACGTATTGGTACCCAGGTTTACTAAGATTTATTTTAATTTCTGTTGCAATTTTATAGAGACATTGTCAGCCCAAAATTGGAATGGAAGAAGAAGGAAGATGTCTATGTCATGAGGGACTGGGCAGAATGTATCAAACAATCCCATGAAGGAGACTTTGTATTCTCTGCCTACTCCCTGTGTCCAAAGGGAGAAAGCAAACAGCCTTGAGTTTGTCTGACAATTATTGATTTGATAAACAAAGTTGAAAATAGTTTTTAATTATAAAAAATACTTGATGGGAAGAGTCCAGGATCTCTGACAGATGTTTTCCTCTTTGAGTGGGAAGGGGAGGGCTTTGCCAGAGATTCCTATATGCATTCCAGCCAATTTATTTCCTCCCTGAGGTTCTAGGGAAGATCAGGTGGAATAGTACCACATTTTCTGCTTGTAGACTCAACCTGGTCTCTTACTTCTGGCACGCTGACTTTCTGGACCTGGCACTGAGTCTCTTAGTCCTTCTGCCCAATCTCCTTTCTCAGAGCCAAGACCAGCTACATCTACAGTCTGAGGTCTCTGTGTGTAACATGTAGATGCTGGCCAAATGCAGAGTTTGGATTATGATGATTCTGTGGAAGTCCAGGCAAATCTTCTGGAGAAGGAAATCTTTCACCAAAAATCGTTACTGTATTAAATGGAGTGGTTCAAAGGACTCTCTCTCTTTACTTTCAGCCGGCAGTGATGACACACTTACAAAGGCTCAGCTCATGTGTTCCCACTGGTTAGGGAGCTGCTCCTGTTCTATCACCTAAGTATGTGGCACTCATTAAATTGATGGAACCACAAAGAGGGGTACAGTCAAAACATTCCCTAAACTAGTGGTTCTCAACCAGGGGTATGCTAACCCCTTCGGTATGTAGAAGAATTCCAGGGGGTACATCAACTCATCTAGATATTTGCCTACTTTTTCAACAGGCTACATAAAAAGCACTAGTGAAAGCAGTACACATTAAAATTGCGTGACAAGACAATGATGTATTTATACTGCTCTGTCTATTTCACACTGAAATGGAAGTACAATATTTGTATTCCAGTCAATTTATTTTATAATTATATGGTAAAAAAGGAGAAAGTAAGCAATTGTTCAGTAATAGTGTGCTGTGGCACTTTTGTATTTTTATGTCTGATTTTGTAAGAAAGTAGTTTTTAAGTGAGGTGAACTTGGGGTACACAAGACATATCAGACTCCTGAAAGGGATACAAGAGCCTGGAAAGGTTGAGAACCGCTCCCATCTACCATCTGACAGGTAGGATATTGTGTTCCCAGTGGTGATCTCATCAGCTCAAAATAGCAGCTGAGATCCATTAATACATGGCTGCCCAAATCCTTATCTATGGCACTTTCTGTTCTCAAGCTCAATCAGTCAATTAATCAGTCAATATTTCTCCCCAAGTGTCACTTACCACTAGGGATGTTCAGGCATGTAGAGGGAGATAAGTGATAGTATGCTCCTTTGATCAAAATAGAAAACAGAATGTAGGAATAATCTCATGTAATCTCAGCATCTCTCCTACAGAAGACTCCCAAAGCATTTTATAGGGACTTGGGGGCCAGATTCTGCCTTTCAACTGCATAGTTGGAGGTTGAAGAGGAAATATGCAACAGCTGGAGTACCTGGAAGTATTCTGACCAGGTCACTTATTGATAGAGTAAAGCGGCTCAGCATTTCATCCTGCTTCCGCCACCACCACCCACCCGCTAGGACCAATCACCATTTGGCCCTGTACATTTTTGAGTCGCTCACTGACTGCTGAAATCAGGCCACCTCTGTGGTGAAATGCAGGAGCTGCTCAATACCAGAAGTGAAGAATAGCATCTCCAGCTGATAAACTTAGAAGGGCATATTCATATTAGACGGCAAAATATAATTGCACAAGATGCCATAGGCTAAAATGGCTAAAAAGAAACAAAATTTCATTTTTGTCCCCCAACCACTGCACCCCCCCATATAGAACATTGCAAAATTTGTGTCACCTAAGCACACAACCTTTGCCTGTGCCAGATGTTGGGGGAGGAATTCCTCATTTGTTTAATATCAACAGGCAATTCCTCTAGATTTCACTCAGCAGTGACATGCGAATTTGAACTGATGTTTGAAGAAACAGGCCCAGTCCTGCTTCTGGGTCCTTCCTTTTGGAGCTGTCTACTTCAATTTTCTTCTTGTCCTTTTTTAATTCTTGTGGAACTAAACTCTGATTTTTCCTTCCACCCATTCCCTAATCTCTCCCCTCCTCTTTTAAGAGTATTCATAGACTCATAGAAATGTAGGACTTGAAGGGACCTTGATATCCCATCAAGTCCAGGCCACTGTGCTGAGGCAGGGCCAAGTAAACTGAGACTATCCCTGGCAAGTGTTTGTCCAACCTGTTCTTAAAAACCTCCAGTGATGGAATTTTCATAACATCCCTTGCAATCCTATTCCAGAGTTGAACTACCCTTTATAGTTAGAAAGCTTTTCCTAATATCTAAGTTAAATCTCCCATTAATTGACGGTTACATAATTTTTGTGACTACTTAAATTACTTTAATTAAAGTATTTAGCATTATTAAAATGTTAGCTATCACTTTAAAACGGTAGCTAAGAAAATATTGTTAGGAATTATTTTTCCCATACAATAATCCAGATCTGCCTGTCTGTCAGTTATCTAGGAAAGAAGAAAGACACTGGACTTCTTTGCAAACTGTATATGGGGCATTGTTTAGCATCATCTGCTTGTCTGGACAGTATGGCTAAAGTCACTAATCATTTCAAAGCCCCAAAAAACAGGAAGAGGCAGGTCATCTTGGGTTCTACCTTGCAATGGTCCTTGATTGACAACTCTCTCTTCCAGTCAGAAAAGCCTAGTTGTCACTGAATCTGCATAGTAAAGACTGAGGCTTGTGCAGACAGTGGTGGTTTTGCTGTGTAGGGGGGTTTGTTGTAAATACGTTTTTGCATGTATTAATCCATCTTTATGGTTTTGCACTCCCACAGTTTCGCATTGGATTCTCAGTTAATACTACAGATTCTGAGTTGTTCTTCATTAAGAGCACCAAGCTTCACCTGGCTTCATAATAAAGCTGAACTCTTCACACGCTTTTGCTGCTAACCCCAAACCAGCTTAGGTTCTCTAGAAGTGTTCCTGAATCTTAGCAGTTCTTGTAACAGACTTGGCCTGAGTTATGAACTCATAAATCTGGGACGTTTCACTTATTTTCACATTTTGTGACTAATATTCCACACATCTCTATGCATAGCTTTCGTCTTAATCCTCTTGTTCCCCTTTTTGTATCAGCTGCTTATCAATTCTTTAAAACAGGACCCATGATAGAGAATGGAGTTCTGGGCTTAGGCAGCAGCACTGTTAACATGGGTCAGTATTAATATTTCCTAGGTTATTTGCCTTTTTACTTTCTGCTTATATGGTTCCATCGCTGTAACATCTGAGCATTAATGAATGAATCCATTTCTCACTCTGGTGAGTGAAAAGTGCTATTATCCCTGTTTTTAAGACAGAGGGATTAAAGTGTGTTAGCCCTGTGTCACACAGGGTCGTTGGTCAAGGTAGCCTTTTCTTGCAATTGGGAAGCTGAATCTGTGTACCTAGAACAAACAGGCCTTATGCTAAGTCTCAATGGAATACAATATCAGGCTGAGTCTTGGATGATGTCAATACAGCAGATCCTACCGCTCCTAGAACAAAAGACTGCTTGAAAATCAGTGTACCTCTTCAACGTAGGGTGCCATGCACGCCTGAAGTTGGGATAGAGTAAGATTTCCTTTACAAATAGCTAACAGTAAACATTTTAAAATGAGAATTTACAGGTCTGAGTTCCAGCTTTTTATACAGAATAGACGTACCCTTGGAGTCAGAGTTCCTAACTAACTTGTTGAACTGCAGCTATTTTTTAAATGCCAAGGCAGCCTTCCTATTAACTACTGGCTGTGTGAAAATTGTATTGGTATCACTGGAAAAGTGAAAGCTCATCCACCATTTACCTTCCCCACTTTTCACTTTGGATTTTTGTCTCTGTATCAGGTGACCTCTGGAATACACCTCCAGGTTACTGTGAGGCATTGCAAGTAACCCTCATTTGTTTAATACGAACAAGCATTTTTTTCAGACATCACTCAAAAGTCACATGGAATCATATCGCTCATTCTTACATGCATCCCAAAACTTAGCCACACTCTCCAAAATGCAGCTTTGCATCTGATAATGTAAAGGAAGAAAAAACAAATGAAATCCATGTTCAATCCAAAGCTATTGTATAAATATTTTGTTATGCAGAGTTAAAATGCAAAATTTCCTCATCTCAAAAAGAAAAAAAAAACAAAAACAAAGCAGAAATTACACAGAATTTTATATACTCTCCTTCAAATAAAGGATATGTTGTTTTTTTTTTTAAAAAAACCACACTAATTCCTTATTCAATGGAAATCATGCTTCCGAGCAGGAAATACCCTGCAGGCCAGGAGAATATTTTGGTAGCTGTGACAGTACAGATAACATTTTATCTACTGTTTTACTGAAAGTAGTTTATACTGTAAACTGTCAGGGATTGACATGGTCTTGTATTGCATTGAGGAAGTTGTCAGCACCTAAAAATAATTAAATATTCATAAGTAGATCAGTGTACAATACAAAAAGATACTTTAAATATAAAAATAAAATTGTTCCTTGCCAAATCATCCTGTGTCTGGACTTTCATATGTCAGGGAAGGTATCATGAAAGTCCACATGAAGCTTTGTTTCTTATCTTGACCAATGAAGCAGAAAAGTCATGGTAGCAGTAGGTACATCTACATGATATATATTGTGTGTAAAGCCAAGTATATATTGCCTGTACTCAATAGGTAATGAAGACGTGGTTTGAAAGATTGTCTGACTATTTACGTTTTTATGCTGAACTCATCCTCAGGGTATCTAATACCCTGCCTGATTGTCTGTGGAAGATGGCATCAAATTCAGGATGCTACCCCCGGATCCAGAGGTAGTGTCCTAAATTCTAATTATGCAAAACCAATGGGTTTAAATTTGCTATTGCTGTGCTCCTTGTGCAGTAATTTACACTGGTTCATTTTAATTTGATAGCACTTTATTTCTGCATTGCAGTGGTATAAATGACTGCACACAGTGCAAGACAATACAGAATGAGTCTCGTAAGGTGTATGTTCCAGGAGGATGCATTTCAACAGCCAACTTTGGCCAGATCACTCTTGCAGAAGTACTGAAGGAGGACCCTTCTGTTTGGATCTTAGTGAAAGCTATTTTTCATATTTTCTGAAATAGAGTCAGCTTCAAATAACTATACTCACACGCAGTGCTTTTTTTGTAAAAGAACAGGTGCTAGGACTTGGCCAGGGACCTGGGGCTGCCAGTCGCGGCGGCAGGAGCCGGGGCCACGTCGCTGTGAAAAAAAGGTGCCGATACTCGGTGCCCCTGAGTACCATCACAAGAAAAGCCCTGCTCACATGCAGCATCTTACTCCACAAGCAATCCTGTTAATTTATATGATAAGTGCACTAAGGGTGACTGTACCTAACACAGTTTCTTAGTGAAAAGGTCCTCTTATTTCCACAAATTGTACCGGTCAAAGGAAGTGGAGAGCTGGTGTGTTTAATCTGCAGAATTTTCAGGGGACTTGTTGGATTTGGGGCAGGAATGTAACTTTGATTGGTGTGTAACTGTGTCACTTTCTGCCGTGCCCAATGGACCTTCATTACTGCATCATGTTCAGAGTCTTGAGATAACTCTGTTCAGTAGATAATTTCTCTGTCTGGAGTTTTGCCTTATATTCCAGAGAGCATAATTTAAAGATGAGTCTTTCTATTACTAATGCTGAAATGAAGCACTTTTTAATCAGTAATCCTCTCCACACTGCAGCTCTTGTTTCATGTGTAATATGACCCCCATGTTATGTCAATGGAGCGAATCAATGCTTTCTCTGCACTATCAAAGTCTTGACCTTATGTCAGTCCCTGTGTTGAATTAGGTCTTTTCCAGTCAAGAGTGAATTAAAATATACTTTCAGAATTATCTGGAGGAAAGCTTATCCTGTCAGTTCTTTCTAACCTTAACGATGTCTGTTTACTTTTGATTTTAAAATCAAATGTAAACCTAGCACATGAACCATCAACCTTTAAAAAAGAACTCCCTGCCACCCATAAGAAGCATGCAAAGATCTCATTCTAATGATGACATTAAGGTAATATTCAGACTCATTCAGGAAAATGTAATTGTAAGAGATCACAATGCCAATCTGGTTTTGAAGGTGCCCGGGAATATACAGCTATGGACTTTTAAAAAAATACTAAAAATTCAGTGGGTTTCCTGTTAATGTTCACAATGGTTTCTACAATGTAAATACACAAATAAGAGGTAAAAAACCCAACTCTGTATAAATAATACTAAGCAATAACCTAAATCAAGGCTGCTACGTCCCATAAACTTTAAGTATTCAGTGGTCTATGCATGTGTTGGTCTGGAAGTGCGCTGTGAGAATGGTAGAAAGTCTCTGTTGCCTGTGTGTGTGTGTGTAGTTTGCATTTATTTCTTGTATTTATGGGTATGTGTATAGTTTTTAGTTGAATATTTAAAACTTCATTTTTAGATCATTCATGTGGAAGATAGAGCATATTGCTCTGTGAAACAGAGAACTACTATTTGCAGACACTGCTCTCTTCATCTGTTGACCCTGTGTTATCCACTGCTCTGTCCCTATTCTCCCAGATGCTATTTCTCTCTCCATTCACAACATTTTGCTTATGTACAGTGTACAAGGCTATGCCTCTTATTCCATCCCTGCTCTCAGATGCAGTGATCTTCTGTTGGTGAATAGCTTTCAAGCTACACAGAGCTCTCTGGGAAAGGAATCTCACCCATCATGTCTCCCTAATATCCTGGGACCAACATGGCTACAACAACACCGTAAGTAACTGAAACATTGCCAGGAAAACATAGTGATCATAATTTCTGTTAACTCTGCTTGGTGAAAGCTTTAGACATAATGACATGCAAAAGATCAAGGTCAGCAGCTGCAATTTTTCTCTCACACCAATATAAACCATGAGTGAATCTACTGAATTCAGTGGCGTTCCACTGGTGGAAAACTACTCCCAAAGGAAAATCAGGGACCTAGTATATAGCTGGGAAGCAGTATGGTACATTAACTACCTTGAAGATGGATTATGAGTGGAAGCTGGTTTTCCAATCAGCTTGTCTTCAGCATCTTAGCTGTGTACTCCAGGCAATAAGAGATCTTTTTTCTCTATCTAAATACTTTGTTTTAGATCAGGAAATGCACAAAATTTTGCCCTCCTCAGAGACCATTATACTCATTATACAAACTGATAAAAGTTCTCAAGAGAGTCATGGTCCTGTGCGCCTTAAGTAGCAATTAAAAAGGAGGTTTTCTGGAAAGCAAGGTAACTCTTTACTAGAAAGCGTGGGTGTAAATTCAGTTCCATAATTCTTAACAAAAGTGTCATTATGTAATTCGTTTAATCATCATCTACTTCCATAGTTAGCCTGCAGTATCTTGAAATTCTGCCTTTTCTTATTTCATTTCCTCTGTTAATATTATTAAAGGATTTAGTGAGAGCTATAAAGTATGCAGATCTTCCATTTATTGGGTGGTGTTTGATAAATTTGCTTCCACACCCTTGTGCTTTCCCTTCCATAGCAGATAATTGATTTTCACTTTATTCCTCAGGTTCCTCAGTGTCCATCATTTCCTCTAATAACAGAACAGTCACTACAAAAAATGTGAGGAGGTAGTTCTTCCTGTTCATTGTACATGAGGTTCATAAAGGATAGACTTCCTGGAAACATGAAAAGGAACTACTATTTTCTGTCTCATCCATCATCTCCTGGAAGATATATGGCCAAAATCACCTCTGTGTTGTGATATATTGCTTCCTATAGGTAATATGGTGCTTATATTGTTAAACCAGTGGTAGGCTTGGTCTACACTACCAAAGTGTCTGACGAAGTGGGATTTTCTCTCATGAAAGCTCATATGATAAATAAATTTGTTAGTCTTTAAAAGTGCCAGAGGACTCCTTGTTTGTTTTTTGGTATAACTGCGTTGCTTAAGGGTACTGACTTAACCTGCAAAGTAGACAGCACTAAGTTGATGCGAGGGCTTTCCCCATCTGTATAGATACTGCCCCTCGGGGTTCCTATGCTGATGGGAGAAGCTCTATCATCTATATAGGTAGCGTCTTCTCTAAGCACTACAGCCATGCAGCTGTACCGGTGCAGCACTGTAGATGCAGACAAGCCCTAATAGTCAAGACACCTGATTTCTACTCCTGGCTCTGCTGCTGGCTCATTTCATTATTGTGAATAAGTGACTTTTGACTTCTGTGTGCCTTAATATACTCATTGTAAAACAGGGATGCTAATCTCTCCCACCTCTCTGAGGCTTCATAAATATTTATAAAGTGCTTTGAGATCCATGGATAACAGGTGCTAATAGAAGAAAAAAGAATTAATTTACCAGGAGTACTCAAGAGTATTGCTGAGAGTGAGAACACTATAAACTAGAGCTGCACTAAACTTTTGTAACTGGTCCTGAAAACACAAGACTACATTTGCTGACTAGTTTGTGACTTTAGTAAACATGGGCTGTGCTGGAAGCAAACCCTGGGGCTCTTTCCTGATGTCAACTGAAAAATGGGAACCTTAGTGGGCTAGTAGAATCAACCTGTGTTTTCAACTTGAAATCAGGCTGAACTCTGAAAGTTTAGCTGAGTTTTATTTTGTGTTTTTTGAATTCCTTCTAAATAGGGCAAAAGGAAATTAAAACAATCAGTTTGCACGTGTCTCCTGTAAAGCAAAACTGCACAGTTTCTCAAAATTCTGCAGTGACTCAAAAGAGAACGCTAGCTGAATCAAGCAAAAGGAATTGCCTCTGTGTGAAAGGAATCTGACGAAATCCATGAATTGTGGGGAAAAAGCTGTATTTCTTTAAGTGGGTTTTACAGCTCTTTTACCTTTTCTAATGGGCATATGAACATTCACACCATCGTATGTAAAGTGTAATTATTTTATTTCATCTATTCTTTAACTTTTTTATTTACCCTGTTGGGCTCCTTGCCTCAGTTATATCTTTTGTGAATGAATTCCACCATTAATTATTGGGTAAAAGATATTTGCTGAATGTGGTAGATTCTAATGTATGCTGTAGTTCTCTTTTTTCTTCCAGAATCACTGTTATATGATGCAATTCACATGGTTTCTTGGTTTCTGATGTCTTGTACCTGTAGACTTCCACACCTTTACACCTTTTGATACATCTAAAGTCTATCCTAGAACTTTACATGGAATTCCCCTTAGTTGTTCATATAAATCCATGATTTTCAAAATGGCACTCCTATAGCCCTATGCTGTGCATCTGTTAATTTTTCAGGATTCCCATGCAGTAAAGCAGATACTTCATGAAAATGTATGAACCCTGAATGTGCACTTGTGGTGAAGCTCAAGTTGTTAATAGTACATACATAGGCTTTGAGGAGCTTCTTTGGTGTGTGAGAACATGAGTGATTTCTCTTAGTTATCTCGTTTAAAGGTTACTGGGCAACCAGTTAGTAGAATTCAGTTTCGTGTTTAATAATATCTGGCTTTATTAACATTTTAATTTTTTAAAAAAATAATTATGAAAGAAGAGGAAAACATTAACACTAAGGGTAATAGCATTACTTAGCGTAAGTAGTTTAGGGTAGAGTATATTTTGGGCTCAAAGGGGAAAGTTGATCTGACCCATGTCGAAAATAGTGTCATCCTGAATTTTGAAGATATTGTATTATATCAGGAATGTGACCTTTACTGAATTTTTTGTTTTTTATGTTTTACATGTGACTTTAGAATTACACTTGATCCCATGGACGTCGCTGGCGCTTCGTGCCCGATTGCTTTGTCCAGTGCCTCGAGCCTCCTTGCCTATGTTAGCTTCTCTGCTCAGACGTTGTGAGCTGGGGGCAGGACACTTTAAAATGACTTAAAGGTAAAGTGTTACCATTTTTGCAAATATAATTTGGCAGGTAACACTTAACACGTAACACTTTACCTTTAAGTCATTTTAAAGTTTCCACCCACCCAGGTCTAAGGCTTTCTGATCAACTTCAAAGCAGCCTGAAGTTTAAAAGAAAAGTCAACAGAGAGCAATGCTAAATTGGAGCCTGATGAACTACACTAGGATTTGCCTCCAAGGAAAAAAAATGTTTAGTGGGCTGGGGGGGATACCCTCCTAATGACTTATTTTCCCTCTTCCCAAGCTTAGCTAGTTTAAACAGTGGGGAGGGGAAGGGCAGAATACTTTAAAGAGACTTACCCATTAATGAGAGATTCTTCAGTTTGCTGCAACTTTGCAAATATATTTAGCATCAAAAAATTTTATTGTATTTGTTTTTAGTGGTATCAGTAAAAAGTTTACCATTTCAGTTTAAAAAAAAAATCAACTTTGGCTCTTCATGTCAGTAAAACTAAAATGGAAGGTTGGCAACCCTGGTCACTGTTTCCAAATGTGGAAATGTTGGGTTGACCAAGGAATGGGGATATTTTGGGGGAGGGATGGACAGATGGGGGAGGAGGATGTCAATATAGGGCTGGCCTTCCCAGAGGGATGAGGTAGCTGAAGGAAGGGAGCAGCATAAGAGGCAAACAGGGGAGGAATGGGCGGGCTTAGTTTGGGGGTCTCTGTGGGAAGATGGGAAAGGGGCTTTACAGAGATCTGTAGAGGAATTTGTATTTAATGATAACGGGAGGGAAGTGTTGGATATTGGAAAATAGAGCTCTTGGAAGAAACTTGGGGGTTGGAGTACTTGTAGGGCTGAGGTATATGGGTCTGTAGGGGAGGGAGTAAATGAGGAGTGGAGGGCTGTGGTACCTGGGAACTGGGAGTTAGGGTACTAAGGTAACTAGAGGGAAGTAGACGTCGCTCGGGCGGTCAAGGTGGAGGATGGACCTGATTCAATTGGGCTCCTATGAGGGAACGCTTTTAAGGTATCCATGGGGGCTGAGGAGGTGGTCCATGCCAGCGCTGCAGGAATGTACATAGAAGGTCTGGATGGCTGGGATTTATCAGGGGCGTAAGGGGAAGATGTATGGAGTGTAAGTATATTGCAGGGTCTCTGGGTATACCTAGGTAACTTGGAAATGCAGTGGGAGCAGAGTGTTTGGGAGTTGCTGCGGCATCCGTTCCTGGACTGGGTGCCAGATGCCCAGTCTAATGGGTGTTGGGGGGTGCACTGGAATCGTGAGCCTGGCATGGGCTGTGGGGGACACATGGCAGCTCTCTCCGCCTTGCCCTCATGTGGTGGGGAAGCTGGGGGGGGGGGGGCAGCCATGGGCTTAATGAGAAGCCGGGGAGGTGGTTAAGAAGCTGGGAAAGGTGGGGGAAATAGTGGCAGGGAGTTCAGAAGTCAGGCGAGGCCAGGGATGGGAGAGTGGGGGGTTGGGGTGTGCCCCAAAACTTCTTCCTATGCAGCAACACTCCTGCTTGATACCATTACTTCACTATGAGATTCAGAAGAGTTAGTTGCATCAGAAACATAATTACTTTACAATGGTGGATTTCTGTTCTTTTACACACACACTCTCTCTCTCTCTCTCTCTCTCTCTCTCTCTCACACACACACACACACACACACACACACACACACACACACACACACACTCTCTTCATAGATGGAATATCCACCACCTGTTCAGAGTAAAGGAGTTTTTCTTCTTGCAGTAACTATTTTGTAAAACAAAATTTCTTCAGAGTGTTTTGAGGCACTATAAAATAAGAACACATTGATCTTGATTTGGGATAGAAAGTGTGAATTAAAAATTAAATAATACTAATAGAAAACAATGAAAACATAAAACTAAAGATAAGGCATGTCAAAGGAGACAAGAAAGGTGTCACAAATAATAGCAGTGCAAGTTGCTGGGGATCTGTATAAAAGGAAATTCAAGGAAAAGCTGTGAAAATAAGAATAAAAAATACGATTGTATTGCTTCCTTCCTTTGTTGCTTTCTCCATATAGGTCCCAATTTTGCATGCTACTCAGTGCAAATGGATTAAAGTCAATGGTTCAAAGGACATGGCATTGGGGTTTACCTGCTCAGAGCAGTTTACAGGTGGGAGGCCCTAAATTGTAAGCTTTTGGGGAGAGTTTTATTTTGTGTCTTTAAGGTGCTCGGCACACTTTTGTGGGGCTTGTAAAAATAGTAAATTTTAATTTTACTAATCAATTCTTAAACCTCTTGCTTGTTTTTCTTCTTATTAAGGGTCCAGAAGGACCAGGCTGATTGTAAATTGTTCTCTGATAATTAGAAGCTGGGTGATTATACTTCCTCCATTAAAATAGCCCAATTTGTTTTTTTACATTGCTTTGCAACACGTATACTCACTGAAATTTTTGTTCCTTCTCCCTAGGTGGTCACTGTTTCTCCTGGGGATGGAATGAACATGGGATGTGTGGTGATGGCACAGAAGCAAATGTTTATGCCCCAAAGCCAATCACAGCCATTGGTTCTGCAAAACCGTTCTTAATTGGTTGTGGGGCAGGACACTCCATGGTTCTTTGTCAGACTCTCACATTCTGGAAACCATAGTCTTGTGGAATTGGACATCTTTACACAGAACTGTTCAGAAAAGTTATGAGAGAATTATTTAATAATTACATAACAGCCTGATGGTACAGAAGAAAATAAGTGTAAAATAAAACTACCTTTGTTCTAAATTTCCAGGATTTCAAAACATTGAGCTAGTGTGCTGAGAAAACTATTCAATAAAGACAATATGTATAAATATAATATTGGAAATTATTTCACAGGAGATGACATTGTTGTCCACGGGTAAAAGGAATACATAAATGAAGCAGGAAGGACTTTGTCCTTCAGAATTTAGGCTAACAATATGCAAAGTTCTCATAGATGGTTTTAGTAGATGACAACAGATGTATGGCTTTTGTAGAAAAAGTATTAGTCACTGAGGTAAGGGAGAACTTAGGTGACGTCTAAAGTAGTGTGAGACTGTGAGCACATATAGGCTGCGTCTACACTGGTAAATTAAGTCGACTTAAGCTTGCTTAAGTCGACTTAATTTACCCTGCGTCTACACTACAGTTTCCTTAAGTCAACAAGCAGCTTGCTTAAGTCGACTTAAGGAAAATAGTCAACTTAAGGAAAATTAAGTCGACTTTATAAAACCTGCTTTTGAGTAGACCTAAGGCTTAAGTCGACTCCCTGGAGTCGACTTAAGCCAGTGTAGCCATGGGGTAGCCCTAAGTCAACTTAGGGCTACCCCTGGGCTACACCAATGCCCTTCCTGCTGGGGGGGGTACAGGTGTAGCCTGGCATGCCCCCCCACCCGGCAAGGCAGAGCCCTGCCCTAGGTACAATGGGGCAAAGGCTGAGCCCCCTGGCATTGGGCCAAGGGTGCCCCCCCTGCCCCCGTGGACCTGCCCTAGGTCCCCGGAGCCCCACAAAGTCGACCTAGAGCATCCAGTGTTCCCCTGTAAGTCGACTTTATTTTTAAGTGGGGACACACTAAGTCGACTTAGTTAAAGTCGACTTAAAATTACAAGTGGAGACATAGCCATAGGGATTATTTGATGGGTTTTGTAAGTGTTGATGAGTGCTTGCAGCTCCCATTGACTTTTATTGGAGTTGTGGTGGGTGCCCACCATTCTGGAAATCAAGCCATATAGCATAGACACCTGGGTGAATATAAAGCTTGAATTTTTCAATATTTTATTAAAGAAAACTTTGGCTCCACAGGTCTTACTTAGAAGGCAGCTGGAGAAAGGGAGGGAAAGCCCTTTGATTCTAACATTTACTACCTCCATATCTTTATTACACTATTATAATAGTCATGTTATAATTGAATTGCTTTCTGCAATGGAAAATCCAGTTATTTTAGGTTTATAATAGAGGTGCGCCAACCAGGTCATATAAAACAAGAACCAGATGAACCTTCTTCTGAAACTCAAACCAAACCTGAACACTTTGAGGCTTCGCCAAGTCTGACCATGTTCCTTCTTTTTTAAATGCTCAAGCCAGGGGTGTAGCCATGTGTGGGCCGGGGCCCACCCATTTGGTGGTGAGGCCTGCCCACTGCAGCACCCGGCAGTGGTGCAAACTTCACCGCTGTGGCTGCAGAGCCACCCAACAGCCAGTGGCTGCGGCCATGGGTGGAGCAGAGGCACCAGCACTGGCACCTCTGCCCCACTCATGGCCATGGCCACTGACTGGCCCCACAGCCGTGGTGGCAAAGTTCGCGCAGTGTTCTGGCTCTACTTGTTAGCTAGCAACTGAAGTCTCTCGGTCAGCTTCCGGTCACATGACCGAAAACTGCCCTTGGCTGGGCCTCCCTTGCAGATTCAGGAGCCTGACCAGAAAATGGGGGCTGGCTACACCACTGGTTCAAGCCCCTCCATCCTTTCTCTGGGTTAGTAAGCGTAAATTCCAGGCTACCTCCTAGGAAGCAGTACTCTCATTAAGTAGAGGTCTCTACTTAACAGGGATTGAGAAGAAATTCTCTGGGGGCAAGTTATCCAGGTTTAACTGCTGTAGGCTTTGCTGCACCTTCCTCTTAAGCACCTGTCAGAGACAGGATACTGGACAAGACGGTTCATTGATCCAGTTCAACAGTTCAAACAAGGAGTTCTCAAAATTTCACAAGGAAGTTCTCATGAAGTTTCCACACCAAATAGATCCTGGTTAAATTCAGATTAGGCCAACTAAACCTCTGATCCTTTAAAAGTTTAGAACTTGACCAAAACAATCTGTTCTAGGCTAGTGCTAGGTAGAAAACATGTAGGCCTAGCAGTGATTTTTGTGGGGAGAAGTGGAGGAGAGAAATTCCATTTTTAAAACCCTTCAAATGTTTGTGTTGAGCAACATTAAAAAAAGCTAATTTTGCACACAGACACAATGAGGAACATTAAATTGGATGTTTGCCACCCACAGTAGTTAAATTTACTGTGGTATTTAAGATATTTTACATTTTAAGTATAGGGAATACCACTGTGTGGTAAATATTCATTGTTAATGATGCCCACTGTTTCATTTTTATAAGCAAGTTTGCTGGGGAATAAGCCTGTCAACCTAATTGCCTTATTGAACTAGAAAAATTATTTTAAATGGATTATTATGAAATTGCACAGGAAAATGTTCCAATAATATCATTTAGGCAATAAATATGGGCTTTGTGTATGGATTGTCTTTACAATGGGAAACCTTTTACTCAAGTACATACACAAGAGAAGCTCCAAAAAGGATATATATTTAAAAATGTGGTTACCATTTTTAGTGCACTTGCAATAGGAGGACTTCCCAACCAGCAAGCTGGACTCTTGAGCCAGATTCTCTGAATATTGACATGACTCTCAATTATTAATGTAAGGTGTAGCATGCTCACATTTTATTCTAGCTTTTTCTTAATGCAAAGTTTCTTTTAAAAAAAAAAGTCAGGGCTCAGGGACTAGTTTACAGATGTTTTTTCTTTGCCTTTTCAATGCCTGAATATAAGTATGAAGATGATATTAAATAGACTAATGCTGTTTTAAAAAATGGAGGGAATAGTAAAGTGGCCCACTGCAGCCTTAAACGGGGGCAGAACAGAACCTTCTATTAGGAAAAACTCACCAGCCATGTGTTGGATGCATTTGCCCATAATAATGTTCCATGTTGGATGTATTTGACTATAGTAATATACCATTTCAACCTATGAGCTTCTGCACCATTTCTTACTGCCTAGGCCGTAGGCTGTTCTTCATTGGTTCTGCTCCGTACTACTTTCCAGATCCTAGTCTCCCCAATATACATCCTCGGGGTGTATCATGCCTTCCTGGAGATCACCTGCTGAAGTTTCCATCCCTTCCTTTCATACTCACAGCCCTCTCAGTCATGGTAGTTTACCTCAGCAATCCCACCCTTCAGAGTACACTTGTTAGAGGAGAGGGCCTTACTTGATCTTCCAACTTGTGTACATCCCAGATAACATACTGGTTTCTGAGAGGGTCCCATATTGTCTCACGTGGGTCTTTTTTTGTGTTGATGCTGCAATTCAGTTGAGAGAACCCATACAAATTCACAGAGGTAAATATTATTTAAGTTAAATAGTATCTGCCCCTTCAACCACATAAAATAGAAACACTCAAGGAACAAGAAGGATTGAAAAAAAAATCCTTTTAGCAAGTGCCTTTCTCAGAGGTTAATATAAACTTTATTGCTTAGGGAAGGAGGGTCCTGTGGTTAAGGCACTGATCTGGGACACAAAAAAAAAAAAAAATCTATGTTCAGTTTCTGGATCTGCCACAGGCTTCCTCTGTGCCTCAGTTCCCCATCTTTCAAACTGGGATAACCATGTTCTTTTCTTCTGCTCTTAGACTGTTAGCTCTTCAGGGCAGGGGTTTTGTGTCTGTACAACACTTAGCATAAGGAGTTTGTGATTGTAAAACCTAACAGTGGTTAAAGTATAATTTGACGGGCCCCAGAATCTGCCTCATCTCTGGGCCCTCTTCCCATAGGAACCCAGAGGAATGAAATGTATTAAATTTGTGGGGCCCGGCAATGGCATTCCCTGGCATTCCCACTTACTTTAACCACTGCTCTCACATATCCCAATCTCAGTTGGGACCACTAGATATTACTGTAGTGCAAATAATGTATAATAATAATTCACTGTACACAGTACAGTATTGTCATTAGCAAGCTGGTGTTCATTCATTAGACAATAAATACCCATTTTTTGTGCATCAGCGTATTTTGTATTGCAGAACAAAACCTTATGAACCAGCTGATGCTTTCTGGATACAACAGCTTTCAGCTGAAGGCATGGTTTGTAAGAAAGGGAGAAGATAGTAAAAAGTTCCAACCCATGGCAGCAAACACTTTCCTCATCGCTTTCCAGAGAGCAGTCACGACTCTTCCTTGTTTAATGTCCTGACTGAAAAGGCCAGTCTCTGACATCCACCCTCTAAAGTGGTAGAACACAGAGCCAATAAATGGCTCTGGAACACTCCTTGATGTAAAGCAGCACAAGGATGCAGGTCTTCATTACTAAATAAATATGGCCTTTTACATAAGAATTCTACATCCATATTCAGATGGAAAAAGTAGAAACGGAAAAGGTTGTAATATATCCATTAGGACAGGGTCCACAAACATCAGTACAATTGGTTGTAATAAGCAGACTTTCTTTTTTTCATTAGCTGCAGGAAAATAAGCCTGATGACATGCCCAACATTCATATTGAAATAAGGCGGAGTTGAAATCTCTGTTCAATAGACAGGAAGTTTAGAAGTGACCCTCCGCCCAGACAGCTTCAGGCTGTATGGGAAAAAATAGAATAAATTTTCTATCCTTTTGTTATTTGAAAGTCATATGCAATCTATATCTAATTATTACCCAAGCAGGCCTTCTGTGCATCAAAACACAAGCAACACATCCTACCAGAGAGGCAAATTACTTTTCTAAACCTTTTTAAGTTTGTAGGATGAAGGGAGGACAGTGTTTGTTTATTATTTCCAGAGTGGTGGTGATCCTAGAGGGATCGGCATAGGCAGTTTAGGTATTGTTTGTGTTGTTTGATCTTGTTGCTAGCTTACATTCCTAATTCTAGTTCTGTTTTTTGGTAGGTGCTCAGAAACCTTTGCTTATCTAACACTGGCTTCCCTGGGCCCTAGCTATCTGCATGTTCTGAGTCCTGTTAGTGTCTCTGTGTCTCTACCTACACTTACAAAGTTAAGTCAACTTAACAAGGTTAACTTAAAGTCGACCTTGTTAAATCAACTTAAATTGGCTACACTTTTAAGTCGACTTTAAGTTGACTTAACGGTGGAGATAGTCATTATTGGCTTTAAGTCAACGTAATAAAGTCAATTTAGCATTAATCCCCATCTATGCTGGCCTTAAGTCAACATAAGGAGTCGACTTAAGGCTGAAGTCAACCTAAAAGGAGGTGTTATTAAGTCGACTTAAGCTTTCCTTAAATCGACTTAAGGAAATGCTTAAGTCAACTTAAGAAAAGCACAGTGTGGGCGCGGCTTTGTTTAGGTCGACTTAAGCATCTTAAGTCAACCTAACTTGCCAGTGTAGACTCACCCTATGACTCTTACCACCTGGAGCTTCTTTACAGGTAGTTTCTGTGCATTAGATGGGAGAGGCGTACCTTTGCTAGCTTAAATGACTCTGCGTATTTCTGGAGAAATGAAATGGTAGTCTGCCTTGTGAAGCTGAGGAGAGACATTCTTATGTGGAGAGCGAGGTTGGTGTGTGGTGAGGGGGGCAGGACAAAGGCAATTATTTGCCTCAGCCTACGTTCATCATAAGTACTTAAGGACTCAGCTCATTTCAGAATTTCCTTGCTTTATTTCTACTCTGTCTCCTTTGCATTTTAGCCTGCTCTTGTGTCCCAAAATCCATTCATTTCAGTGATACATTTTCTTTTAGGCACTGAAACTTTAAAGACAGAGCAAGAGAGAGCAATTTATGTGAAAAATCATTTTATCCAGATTAATAACCATTACACTTGACTGTTATCACAGCATGATTAGCTAGATTCCTTTCTGGTGTGAGAGAATAGAAACCACTTTCCATTTCCTTGCTGTTTAAAGTAACCATTGGGGAGCCAGCATGTCATATATCATACGTCAACCTGATCCAGGAAAAATAATGCTTATGTTCTTGTAGACGATATGCGCAATGTGTAGGCAAGTTGTGACTTCAGTGTTATTTATTAATCTGCTTTAAAGCAGTGATGTAGCCATGGGTGGGCCTAGGTGGGCCGGGGCCCACTCACTTGGCCCTGAGGCCCATCCACGTTAGCCCCCGGCAGCGACGCAAACTTTGCTGCCGCAGCCATGGGGCTGCCCAGCAGCTGCGAGTGGGGCAGAGGCCCCGCAACCACAAGCAGAGCTAAGGACCGGCACCTCAGCCCCACTTGCAGTTGTGACCGCCGGCTGCGGCAGCAAAGTTCACACCGCTGCCAGCCCGGGTGCTGTGGCTCTCCCCCTTGGGGAGTTGGGGGGGGGGGGGAGGGAGCAGCTTCTGGTCACATGGCCAGAAGTTGCCCTAGCTGGCCCACCCTGCACTTTCAGGGGCCTGGCCAGAAATCAGGGGCTGGCTATGTCCCTGCTTTAAAACCACATTACACACAGCTACATTGAATAAAGCTGAATTCCTATAAAAAATGCGGGGGCTCATTTCCTGCGGGATAGAGGGAATCTTAAAGGGCCAGGACCATAATCAAAACAATTTGCCTGATTCTGATCTTATTTACATGGGTGTAAAATCAGGAATAACTTCAGCAGAGTTACAGCAGTATAATACTAGTGTGAGATCAGAATCAGGCCTAAAGTGTGTAGCGTTTTTATTGCTAAAAGGCTGCTGTGAAAAGGACAGATTTGAATTCATCAATGTTGTAATGAAGTTAATCCAGCACATCTGACTCGGATACTTAACAGACTGTGTGCAAAGGGGATGGCCTGGTTCTCTGAGAACTTGTGCTGGCATCACTGCAGCATGACCGGGACCCCCTAAGACGGGCTTGGCAACCTAAAACATTTTAAAAAACTCTTTCTATAGCCAAGTGTTTTGAGAGCCTCAATGGGTGTAGCCTCCTGGTGGGCCGGAGCTGGGATCTGGGCGAGGGCACCTACCACAGGGTCCTCTGGTGGGGGAAGCCTAGAACCAGGAGTGGGCCACCCGGAGGGTCGCCTGGTGGCAGAAGGGAGCCCAGAGCCTGGCATGGGCCTCGCACAGTGTCCCCCAGTGGCAGGAGGGTCTGGAGCCGCAAAGGGGCAACCGAAGAGCCACATGCGACTCCGGAGCTGCAGGTTGCAGACCCCTGTCCTAAGATGAGTCCTTCTGGAGTTTTCTAGTGTCTCAGCTGTTTGCTGCCTGCTGGACTGTCAGAACCGCCTCAGTAGAGATTGGGGGGTCTGTCATCACAGTGGTATGTTTCATGTCAAGCAAAAGGGAATTGTGGAATCACTGAGGACCGTATGTTTTTTTAAAGTGCATCCTGAAGGACGGTGAATGGGAAATGTAGTTCTGTCTCTGACCGTTTATTGAAAGGCATCTAGAAAACTCAATTGATGCAGAGTGGAGAGAAGATTAACATTTAAGTGAAAGACCCAACATCAGGCTTTTAACATGGTGCGGGGAAAAACAGGACAGAATGACAGAAAACTGTCTCGGGTTTGATATTCAAACTGTTAATTAAAGGAAAGACTCTTATCTAAATCAAGCACTGGGTAAGGGGAACACCTATATGGGACGTATTGGCTTGAATTCTTAATCAGTATTAATTACTTTATGGTAATAAGGGAATATGAGCTGATTTCCCACCAGGTCTCTGAGTAATGTTGTTAAATTAATATAAAAGTATAACAAGTAAATCTAGTTTTCTATTTTTGGTTCTTTAATACACTGTACCCCCGCCCCCCAACCCTAAAAATTAGCTTCTGCTAGATTGGGTCCTGAATTAGCTTGCATGCCGGAGAGAAGAAATTAGCCATTATCAAGGAAGACTGTGCCAGCATAGAAAAAGAGATGGAAAATTACTCCTAAAAAAAATAAAAAGACAGGCTGAAATGGGAATTAATGCATAATGCCAAATCAGAAAAAATGAAAGACCCTCATTACTAGATTCAAGTTCAGATTTTTGGTTTTATCTTTTTCCTAAAATCACAAGTCTATAGCTGCACACTCAGGAGTTGAAGGTTTATAGGGGTATGAGAAAATTGTGTGCGTGTGGTGGTTTTTGTTTGTATGCATGTATATAACACTTACCATAGCCAGTACCATAGTACTTACTCAGGACCTCTCAGCTTCTATTTCTTTTCTTTTTCATTTTCATCAGCAGTCCCAGAAACCTTGCTGCCTTGCCTTCTGGCTCGAATGCTGCCCAGTGTATTAAACTGTGTGATATGATGGCAAAAGGGGAACTCCTAAAGAAATACTTTACCAGAAATGTTCAAGCCACTAGAATGGTCCTTGCAAATAATCCATACATTTTATTTGTGGAATCTGAAATGAAGTACAATGTCATTACTTTCCTGAATTCCTGCTGGTGCCCTTTACATCTGGCAACTAAGAGCAGGCACCTACTGTAGTTAATCTCTGGACCTCATGTAGATTTTCAGAGCTGGTGGATTGTTATGGCTCAGTAAAGAACAATTAAGACAGACCCAAAGAAGTAAGAAAAACTGAATTCATTTCATCTACTAAAAAGACATACTTTTATTATTTTGGGGGAGATGAAGAGATACCTAGATAAATCTAGATTTTAGCTTCCCTGGTAATATTTACTAGTGCTGTGAAAACTTCAGACATTGGTTGTATCAAGTGTTTGCAGACTTCATTTGTTATTCACTAACTACCATTTTAGAATCAAACCAATACCAAGTGTCTCTCCTGCATTTCTGTTGGGAACACTATATTTATTCAAGATTTCAGAAGCAAGTCTCTGGAAACTCCTGATCACTTCAGAAAATAATTCTGCTTTACACTGTACAGCAGGCACTGAAACCATGATACAAAATTTATTTCATGCTAGAATTGTTTTGCATAACATTGTGCATGCATTTTACTCAGAAGTACTAAATTGCATACAATGCTTTTGTCTTGTTTCTTAAACTTTAGACGAGTTTATACTTGAGTTTTCTCCTGATTTTTGTACTATAAGTCTCAGTTTTAAAATAACACCTTTTTTTTGTTTCAAATCCATACTGATTACTTAATATGAACAATTTGTTATGAAGGGTCTTCACGTTGGATCTATACATCAATAAAATACAACATAACCAGAGCTGGAAATTAAATCTAGACCAGCTGTTACCATCAGGTCCAAAGAAAGGTCCCATGTGTCACAAGCATGCCAATGAAAATAGACAGGAAAAAAAGGAATTTCTTAAATTTACACAATTCTAGTTGAATTAAAAGTTCTTCATTTCCATGTCAGTGTGATGATGAGTTATGAAGGCATGGTCAATATGACCGATGACTGCCTGATTGCACTTTTAAAAACCAATTACTCTGTATCTTGTATACAAAAAGAAGCAATCCATAGCAAAGAAATGTACAGTTTTATAATGTTCTACATTTTGGCTACAACAATGTATGTAAAAGTAAAGAGCTTTGAAAGAAAATATATAACTTTGCTTTTTTTTCGCCGTTAAAGTTAATCATACAGTTGCAGTTTTTGTTTATTTCATGCAGTTCATGCTATGAACAAAACAGAAAACAAAAACGAAAAAAAAAAAAAGAAGAAGAAAGGAAGAAGAGATCTTCTACAGTTTTGTTACATTTTGGCCGTAGAAAAAAGCCTGCATCTCTAGTACAACTCTGAAACCACATAGCATCATCCTTAAAACCTGCATGGAGCGAATTTACTTTGTCCAAATGAGGAGGTCTTCTATGCCTGCACAGTTCCACACAGCTGTTTATTAGCCATCACTGTTCATCTCCATCTCGCCTTGTCAAGTCACTCTGACTGCCTCTGTTGGCATATATTTAGCAATGACAGGACTTTCTTTGCAAAGATCTGCATGTAAAGAATACAATCAATACTTGAGCTTCTTTCCTGTGCTTTTCAAATCAAGCTCGGCATTTTAGTTTTAATAGGAAGAAGGAAAAGGTAGAGTAGCTACATGCAGAGGCAGCCATATTCTTCTTCAACAGGGTTTTGTTTCCCATGCAGTCAGCCAGACTGAGACCTTTCTACAGTATATCTGAGTATTGCTTTCAACTTATAATAGGCGCCCATGCAAAGTTTCATCCTACTGTGCTTGTTTGCTCAATTTCCTGCAGGTTTCCTATGGCTCAAAAATATCCTGAGAAAATCAAAATCTTCAATCGTTGGCACATTTCAGCATTGACTAAATGCCTAACCCATTTGATAAGAGCCAGTGGATCCACCATTAGCCAAGATAAGTACATACTAGCATGGTACACCATTAAAAAAAATTACCTGGTGCGTCCACCCTTCATCCTATGTTCCAATATCATGCAGCATATGGCCCACCAGTACTAGTTAATGCCCGTCTCGTGTCATCTTTATACTATTTAAGGTTGTTGTCACCAAATGTCAGTAGTAACACCAGGCCCATGAGGTACTACTGTGAGACATGACATCTTCAGATTTAGTCACCTGGATTATATGCAACATAGCATAGGCTAATTGTAAATAAAGCTTTTTAGACCATTCTCTGCTACTGATCCATGCTACAAAATAGATGGGATGGGAGACCAAGAACGTCTCAGTGGACTAGGAGAGCTGTAGGGTGCAGACACTGAAGATAATCCTATCGCTTTTCCACTTATGCCCGCTATGCTGTTAAGGCTCCGTGACATTTTTGTAACCTTCATTTAAAAGAAAAACGCAAAGTACGGCATTGGATCAACAACAGAATGGGCTAAGAATGAGGGCAACATTATGGCCAGTTCAGTAGCATCCTCATGCGTTGACATGCTTAGAGTAGTATCGCTTGCAACGTGGTTCAGAAGGCCAAATAAGTAAGAGCAGGTTAAGAAAAAAGGTGGGGGGATGGTTTATTTATGTCAGCAGCAGCATCGTTCTGTCTTAAAACACCTCGGGGAAAATGTTAGCTGGAGGGATTTTTCTTTTTCTTTTCAGTGTAAACTCAGTTGCACTTCTCCCCTGCGCTATCTCATAGAATTTGGACCTCAGGCAAAAATTAAGGTGACTTGTAACTATAAAAAACCAACAACCCAGCATTTGTGCCATTGCTATAGAGATACTACTCCTTTGCTCACAGCATTTTAAAAAAATAGTTTGCATGCATTCAGTTTTCCCTTCCCCCCATCTCCCATCCTTTTCCAGACATGCACAAAACCAGCTCAGCAAGTATACACACATAGTTGCACAAACTATGGATGAAATTCAGTTGGAACAACAATTTAGATGCTCTCAACATGTTTTGAACAGGCCAACAATATGCTGACATTTGTTACTCTTTAGCCAACTGGCCCCTGTTTCATTCAGTAGAGAGAGCCCGTTTCATGTTGCAGTGCATCATGAGAACTATACATTCCTCATACCAAAAAGTGTGCCATTTGAAGCATTCTCCTGATCCACTGAAGCAACCAAAACTGGCTCCGGCTGAAGGAAAATGGCCAGCGTTTATCCAATACAGAATCAGGTAAAACACTTTGCTACAAAGGTAAATTTCAGCAGAGATACTTTCATATGAAAGTGCAGTGGTCCAACTATATCTTTGTTAATGATAAACCTAGAAATTATAATTCCGTACACTATAACCGGCATTTACTATAGACTGTTGTCCATCATACAATGGCACATGGGAATTCTAAAACCCATACACATGGTATGGTTTACATCATAAAATCTTTACATTTTTTTAAAATACTGAATATATAATATACTCTATACAGTACACCAGTGATGGACACTGATTCAATGATAGATAACGCTTATTGAAATTAACCATGACCAATTAACGTGTATGCACATATGTAGTTAGAATTTTGAATACTTAAAGATATCTGCATTTTTGGTTTGCTTGCTTTTCTTGGATTAAACCATTTGGGCAAGATTTAGTCTATCAGAAAAAGAAATTATAGGAAGTCCTTTCTTTTTGTTTTTGTTTGTTTTGTATTTTTAGGACCTAATGTTACTGAATAAATGGCTGATTCTGACCATTATCTAGGTAAAAGTAATTTATTTGGGGGAGCTCTTTAGCAGTCAGAATTTTAAAAATTAACTATGGTCAATATTACTTTACCAGAGGAAACTGATTTTAGTTAGATTTCTTTCAAATCATAAAAGTGGGCTATACTAACATGTGCTCCCATATGACGTTCTCTCTGTGTTCAGTTATACAACTAGGCATGGTAAAGAAATTAACTTAAGTTCTGTATAAATGCAGCTGGATAATCACTGTGGGGGTGGTTTTTGTTGTTTGTTTGTTTATTTATTTTACTTATTTATATTTGCCCACCAAAGTATTGGCCATTCACAGGACATTGCAATCTATGAGTCTTCCCAATGGGCAGCCTTTGCTGCTATCATACATATTAATAAATGTATCTTTGGAGGAAGAAATAGTTTAAGCACAATGCAGAATACTCCGCGCTGAAGCTCACTGTGCCGGCGTAGGTGGAAGACTAAACTGCTTGGTGCAGTTGCACATGGTAGCTTGAGCAGCATTTTTTTTCTCCAAAAGAAATAGATTCAACACTCAAAATGCAGACATCACGTTGTTACTTTTAGTTCCAGAAATGCATGTCTAAACCAAGCCCATTATTCCATGACAATTAGTAGATGACTTTCTCTTTTTTTAAAACTAGGTCACTAACTATGTGGTTACAGGACCTCAGCTACATACCCTTTCTTATTCCTCCATCAGGCGGGCAGGAATATTCCCCGGTTGATAAGAGGAAGCAAGGTCCATATCTCTCCCGAGTGCCAGAGCGGGTAAAGGGCAGGCCCTCATCAGGCGTTAGAGCCTGGTCTATGTGGGGACAGTCTTCATTTGCCAGCGCCGCCTTGGCCACCTCACCATTCAGTTTCGAATCTTCAAACATATAAGCAGAAGGCTATTGAAACACTAAGAACTGTTTATCAGAGTTAAATCTGTAGGTTTGGGTTCACAACTAAGGAGTAACAGGGTGAGGCTTAAAAAAATAGTACATTGGTCATAGACACAGTGACATTGCACTGCACCAAAATAAAATAAAATATGTTAAGTGGAAGGAGAAACAAAATGTTATCTCATTAGATAGAACAGCAACCTACGGTACTTCCACATTTCTGGGGCAGTTTCAGAAACTGGTTGGCATTGGTTCCTAGTCCTGTGAGCAGAAGACTGCAGTTAAAAACTGGATCATGTTGAGCATGGCATAAGATGGCATATGAATGATTTGTGTCTCGTGAAAACTATTGGAACACATAGAACTTTGGAGAGGCAATTCATGGTGAGTTGCATTGTAGGATTTGAGTATATTCTATTCATGCGGATTTGTACCTTTGTACAATATCACATGGGAAAAAGATCCCCAAAGTTTGAACAGTTTGTTTTGTTTATATTTTCAAATATACAGAATGGTAGTACACATTTTAGACGGATGCATGGCATACATTATGTATGGAAATGTGACAGCGGAACTTGGATTTTAAAAAAACAATCCAGTTTCTGATGTTTTATTCTGTGACATATGCAGTTTTTGCAATGCCAGCACAGGATGCTGCAGATGAAAAACAATACAGCAGCCGTGGATTTTGAAAATAAATTAAGTTAACAGTTACCCACTGATTGCAAATAATGAAAAGGTGTCATTAAATTTGTCCACTTTAGTCTACATGTCCCCACTGAGAATGAAATTTTTTTGTGTGTGTGATGTGCTTCACAGTCATAAAACAATTGCTCTTACAAGATCTGTAGAATGTTTTCAAAATGGAAATTAGTATATTGAGAATATACTCAAACTATGGCACAGTTCAATATCAGCTAAAGGAAGGGGGAAATAGTCAAAATGTAACTGTCCACAAGAGCTAAACTATGTGCTTAGTTGAGTGATATGGTTCAGAAATTTGCAGCTTTCTAAACCTCGGTTGCACAATGCTTATTGTTTTAGACCCTATACGACACACATTGCAAGTGATCCTACAATTCTTAGTGAAAGGGACAATGCACTGATAAGCTTTATTTCAACCTCCTTTCCAAAAAGACTTGCTCCAAGCCCTGTGCAATTTTTACCTCTATTTTTCAGGCCCAAGTAAGAAAATAAATCCATGTCTACATAGAAACCCTAAAAAGAGAGGATACATTAGATAGGATGAGCAAACCTTCAAGAGTAGTAGTTCTGGCCAGTCAGTGTCAGAAGGGCATGATGGATAAAATGATAGGGCTTTCTCAGATTATAATATGCTTCTCATTATCATATAAAATGATATACACACAGATATAGACACACACACATACTGGTTTGTATACTATTTATGTATACACATGCTGATAATTGCATTTCATGATTTTTTTCCCCCCTAGCAGATAAAGTATTTCCCCACATAATTCCATTTTGCAACCCTCCTACCTGCACTTTCTTTTTTCCCCCTGCAAAAGCTATCAATTCATTTCCCCACAAAAGTTGACAGTGATGGTCGGGTTTTTTTCTTAGCTGTATTTTTGACCAGCTAGGTGTGTTAATACACTAGACACATGCTTAACAGAAGTAACAGGTACTTTCTAACATAATGCTGACTAATTGGAATAGGTTTCTGAAGTTTCAGGGCATAGGTTGATTTGAAATTCATGTTTGTGGATAATATACTGTACCTATATTTCGTGCTCCTGTTTACTTTGCACAAAACCCACACAGTTACAACCCCTTGATACGGAACTGCCTCTTTAAGATGCACACGGATGTGTACTGTGAACGTTGCTCTTCCTTAAGGGGATCAGTAATGCAATGGATTAGTGTACTAGCCTTCATGTCTACAATATAAGGCCCTGATACTGCAATGAGTTAAGTGCATGGAGGAACCCCAACATTGGTACAGAGTCCCACTGGTTTCAGTGTGGAACTCATTGCTACATTGGGTCTGGATAGCAGATTATATTAATTACTAAAGATAGTCCTGAACCAAAACTGTGGATCTGAACATTAGGGAAGTTTGGATCCTTCTCCAGATCACAACTCTGTGGTTCAGACTCAAACCTAATAACAAACAATAATTTAGGTAGCATCCTTAAACTCACAAAAGCACACTGCAAGTGCAAACTGAAATACAAACCAACCCCATGGATCTGGAGAAGGAGCAGGAGCAGAGCACTGGTCAGGCAGAGCCCCACAGGTGCAAAGACTGGAGGAAGGAAAAAAACCCTGCTCGAAGGAGGCAAAGGACCTTTCCCAGGTCTGGAGGCCTGAGGGAATCAGACTCACCACTACAGGTAAGCACGGGACCCACCAGGGTAGAGGAGGAACTTTGTCACAACAGGTGTCAGGGGAGGGATCTATCAGCACAGCGGACTAAGCACAAACACACAGGGGAAAAACAAAAGAAAAAGGAGGGTGGAGGTATTTATGATATTTTTTGTTGTTGTCTCGTTCACCATAATGGATGATGTGGTGAGAGCATTAGTACAGGCCAAGGTGGCCCAACAAGAGGCCACCAGGGCCCAGATGGCCTCCCAGCAGGAATCCATATGGCTGCAACAAGAGACAAATCAGTTACTAATAAGTCAGGCATCCCAGGACCGAGCCCTCCTGTGGGAGGTGATGGACCAGCTAAAGACCCTGGCCTCCACAGTCTGGGAGGTCTGATGCTATGCGAGCCTGGAGAGCCAGCAGCTACTTACCAAAGATGACTGCAGAAGATGATGTGAAGGCTTACTTTCTAACTTTTGAGACGACTGCACTGCGTGAAGCCTGGCCTTAGGACCAGTGGGCCAGCATTCTTGCCCCTTTCCTGTGTGGGGAAGCCCAGAAGGCCTACCATGACATGTCTGCTGATGCTGCAGCCAACTATCCTCGGCTGAAAGCAGAGATCCTGGCCAGATCAGGAGTAACCATGGCTGTGGGAGCCCAGAGGTATCATGAATGGAGGTACCAAGAAAGTAAGCCCCCAAGGTCCCAACTGTTTGACCTTGCCCACCTTACATGGAAGTAGCTGCAACCAGAGGCCCATAGTCCAGAAGAGATTCATGACCGATACATGAAGGGATGGCCACTAGATCTCTGAACATGGGTAGGCCAGAATGATCCCTCCTCCTACGGTGTGGTAGTCTTCCTGGTAGAAAAGTGACTGGCTGCAAGGGGGCTCTCCTGAACATCCAGGGAAGACTCACCCCAGGTCAAACTACCAGTTTTGAGTCCGGAAGTTCAAAGAACTGTGAAAAAAGAAGCTGAGGGCCAGCCAGAGGCCACAAAAGTACAGGCTGATCTAGGCAGAGCAAATTACGGGGGGCTGACCCCCTTAGCCCCAGGAACAGAAGGCTACCTAAGGCCAAATACCGGTGTTATGCATGTGGAGAGCTGGGGCATATAGCAGCCCATTGCGCTAACATTGAGGCGCCCATGCACTGTAATTTAGGGAGTGGTCTAGACCCCTGCACCCTGAGCCACCTTGTGGGGGTTGTGATGATCCCACATAAATATATGAGGCCAGTAAAGCTGAATGGGGTAGAAACCACAGCACTTGTGGACTCCGAGAGTGCAATTACACTTGTCGCTGGGAAATTAGTCAAGCAGCGTCAGTTGGATACAGGCCAAACACTTGGGGACAACCTATATCCGTGGGACTGTTATCTATTACCCCATAATTCCAGTAGAAATTGGGGTTCAGGGAAATATCACCAAGGTTACTGCCAGGGTAGTCCCTAACCTTCCATACCTTGTCCTCATAGGAAGGGATTTCCCGGGATTTGGAACCTTACTCCCACCAGAGGAGTTGGAAGAAAATGGGGGTCCTGATAGACAAGAATCCTCCTCAGCAGAAAGGTCTCCCCCAGTGTTTGCTGCGATAGCTCAGGACCTGTTCACTGCTCTGGGAAAGTCCCGAAAGACTAAGCAGGAAAGGAGGGCTGCTAAAGCTTTTGGTACCCGGATTTTGACCCAGGGCCAGAAGGCTGCCCTCGTAGGCAGTCAGACACTGGTAGCACCTAAGGCGACTGCCCAGGGAGAAGAGGGACCTGAGGATGGTCCTAGATCTGACCCAGCTGCGCAAGAGGGTGAGAAAACTGAGACAGGGTCACTATAGCATGGACAGATTAGTCCTGTGAGGAAGAGTTTTGGGAGAGACCAGGCTGAGGACCCAAGGTATGCTAATGCCAGGAGGGAGGTTGTGGAAATAGATGGCGTACCCGTGGAAGGGAAAACCTGGGGATTAGGGTCCTACTGGGGTCCTATTGTACCAGGTCACGCAGACACAAGGACATGAGATGCAGCGGCTCCTAGTGCACCAAAGGCATCAGAAGATAGTGTGGAGTCTAGCCCACAGTCACCTCTTTGGGGGACACCTAGGAGTGGAGAAAAACCCTGGCACGTATCCTACAGAGATTCTTCTGGCCAGGAGTACACAAGAAGGTCCAGCGCTATTGTGCTTCTCGTCTAGAGTGCCAGCTACACAGTCCCTGTCCACACTTATGAGCACCTCTGGTCCCTCTGCCAGTTATTGAAGAAGTCCCATTTGAGTGGATAGCTATGTATTTGGTGGGGCCCCTAAAGAAGACGGCTGAGGCCATCAACACATACTTGTTCTGGACTATGCCACCCGATACCCAGAGGCTGTTCCCCTATGGAACACTGCCTCTAAGATGGTAGCAACAGAGCTAGTAAAGATTTTTGGCAGAGTAGAGCTACCGAACGAGATTGTGACAGATCAAGGGATCCTTTTCATGTCAAAGGTAATGAAGGATCTATGGGTGCGTCTACACGTGTAAATTAAGTTGATTTAAGCTTGCTTAAGTCGAGTTAATTTTCTCTGCGTCTACACTACACTTTCCTTAAGTCGACTTAAGCAAGCTGCTTAAGTCGACTTAAGGAAAATTAAGTTGACTTAATAAAACCTCATTTTAAGTCAACTTTTGGCTTAAGTCAACTTTCTAAAGTCGACTTAAGCCAGTGTGGACACAGAGTAGCCCTAAGTTGACTCTAAGTCGACTTAGGGCTCTCCAGGACTCCCCCACTGCCCTCCCTGCCGGGGGGGGGGTGGCACAGGGGGAGGCTGGCATGCCCCTCCACAGGGCAGAGCAGAGCCCTGCCCACCCTGCCCCTATGCCCTGCCAGAGTCCCTGTCCCCCTTTGCCCCATTGTACCCAGGTACAATGGGGCAAAGGCTGAGCCCCCTGGCAAGGGGTGTCCCCCTGCCACCGTGGACCTCTCCCAGGTCCACCTAGCCCCTAGAAGTCGGCCTAGGCGTCCAGTGTGGACACTCTAGGTTGACTTTGTAAGGTCCCCCCAAGTCAACTTAAAATTTAGGTGTGGACATGCTAAGTCAACTTAGCTAAGTCAACCTAAATTAACAAGTGTAGACATATCCTATGTGCCCGGCTTCATAGCCAGGCCCTCCAGACTTCTGTCTACCACCCGCAGACTGATGGTTTGGTGGAGAGGTTCAATAGGACTCTCAAGACTATGATAAGAAAAGTAGTAAGTCAGGGTGGGAATGACTGGGATACCCTGTTGCCTTATCTTGTTTGCCATTTGAGAGGTTCCTCAGGCCTCCCCTGGGTTTTCCCCCTTCGGGTTATTATATGGGCGACACCCCTGGGGCATATTAGACGTTGTCAGGGAGATTTGGGATGAAGAACCAAACCCAGGAAGAAAAATAATTGACCACTTCCTACAGATGAGAGCTCGAATAGCCCAAGTTACTCCCATTGTAAGAGAACACTTGGAGAAAGCACAGGACATCCAGCAGACCTACTACACCTGCAAAGCAAAAGTTTGACAGTTCCATCTTGGAGACCGAATAATAGTATTGGTACCCACAGCCGAGAGCAAGCTCCTGACCCAATAGCAGGGGCCTTATGAAGTAGTTGAACCTGTGAGAGAGGTGAATTACAAGGTGCGACAGCTGGGTCGCCGGAACCAAGACCAGATCTACCACATTAACCTCTTGCAGCCTTGGCAGGCACAAGAAATGTGTAGTCACCATAGAGACTCTGCCTCAGGAACACAACCACATCAGCAGGTGAAGATATCCCCTGACCTAAACCAAAAGGACGAAGTGATTGAGATGGTCAATCGAAATTGAGATGTATTCTCCATGAAGCCAGCCTGAACAACAGAGACCTATCACCACATCATTACACATCCCGGGGCCACGGTAATAATAAGGCCCTATTGAATCCCAGAAGCTAAAAGGGAGAAAATCAAGGCTGCGGTAAAGAAAATGTTAGACATTGGAATCATTGAAGAATCCCACAGCCAGTGGTCCAGCCCGAGTGTGCTGGTGCCTAAACCTGGTGGAACCACAAGGTTCTGTAATGGCTTGCGCTGACTGAACGAGATTTCCAAATTTGATGCGTACCCTATACCATACATCGATGAGTTAATTGACAGATTGGACAAGGCCTGATTCCTGACCACCTTGGATTTGACGAAAGGGTATTGGCAGATTCCTCTAGCCAAAGACGCAAAAGAAAAGACAGCCTTCTCCACACCTGAGGATCTATTCCAGTACCCTGTTCTCCTCTTTGGATTACATGGGGCCCCAGCCACGTTTCAGAATCTTATTGACAAGTTGTTGCGCCGTCCTGTTTCCCCCCCCCCCCCCCCCATGCCAGCTATGCTGCCACATACCTGGACGATGTGGTTATTCATACCCCAGACTGGGAGACTCACCTAAGAAAATTAGAAGCAGTACTGAATGCCCTGAGGTGAGCAGGCCTTACGGCAAATTCAGCTAAATGTGCTATAGGACTTTCAGAAGCTAAATACCTTGGGTACATCATAGGAAGAGGTGTAGTGAAGCCCCAAGTGCATAAGCTGGAGGCCATCCAAAATTGGCCCTGACCAAACCGGAAGAAACAGGTTTGAGCATTCCTCAGTGTAGTGGGGTATTACTGACAATTCATCCCCCACTTCGCCACCAGAGCTAGTCTGCTGATGGATCTGATAAAGGCTCGGGGCCCTGAAATGGTGAAATGGACTGATGAGGCCTTCATGAACTTACGGACAGCCCTTTGCAGTAACCCTGTACTTGTGGCCCCAGACTTTACAAAGGAATTTATGCTGCAGACAGATCCATCTGAGATAGGGTTGGGGGGCTGTCCTGTCACAGATGGTGGGAGAAGATGAACACCCGATCCTCTACCTCAGCAGAAAGATCCTTCCAGGGGAACAGAAATATGTCGTGGTGAAGAAGGAGTGCCTTGCTGGCAAGTGGGCCATGGAAACTCTCAGATATTATCTGCTAGCATGAAGTTCACCCTTGTGACCGACCATGCCCCCCCCCCCCCCCTTCAGTGGATGCAGCGGAACAAAGAGAAGAATGCAAGGGTGACCAGATGGTTCTTATCTCTTCAACCATTCTGCTTTACCATGCAACACAGTGCCGGGAGCCACCATGGCAATGCGGATGGCCTGTCTTGGACTCATTGTTTAGCAACCTGAGTTGCTCAACTCCGTGGTGTTGAGCAGGGGGAGAGATATGTGACCGGGTCAGTCTGGATGGCTTTGAGAAAGTTCTAGAAGGCCAATATATCAGCCCCAGGCTCAGCATGTCCCTTTTCCCCTTGTAGCTCAGCAGTGGTTACTCCAGGTTGGTTAGCACACCTGGAGCGAAATTAAGGCCCTGCCCAGGACTTGTTAAAAAGCCCTCCCTCCAGAGAAAGGGTGTGGCTGGAGTGTGAGAGTGAGGAGAGCTATGGGAGTGTGTGAGAGGAGGCAAGGCACAGTTGGAAAGCAGAGGGATCTGGAGAAGGAGCAGAACACTGGTCAGGTAGAGCCCCACAGGTGCAAAGACTGGGGGAAGGGGAAAATCCCTGCCCAAAGGGGGCAAAGGACCTTTCCCAGGCCTGGAGGCCTGAGGGAATCAGACTCACCACTACAGGGAAGCATGGGACCCACCAGGGTAGAGGAGGAACTTTGTCACACAGCATTTAATGATTTTTAAATGCATATTGTTGAATAATAGCCATTTTATTTTTTCTTTCCATTTCCAGCATTCATAAAGATAAGGAATTATGGGCAAATTGTTCTTTTACAGTCTGAGCTATGGATCTCTCTTCATACTCTCAAACTTCTTGACACAGCACTCATTGATGTTAATAGCAGTGCTACACACAAGACATGTAGACTATGCCGTGGAGATCTGCACTGTGATAATTAAAATTGCCGTGCTGATCACAGATGACAATTTGACCTGTATTTGGGAGAAAAGGATGTCATGGATAGAAAAGACTGTAGAGGGAAGTATATTTCTGCTTCTGTGAATAGAGAACTGAATTGTCATTTTTTTAGAGCATCTACAGTATCAGTAATGGATTTACGTGCAACAATTTAAATTTCAATTCAATCCAGTCATATGTTACTACTAAAAATCTCATTGTCTTCACTGTAAATTCTAAACATGCTAAACAATTTCAGGAGAGAGGCCTAAGCAACTGATCCGAAGCCCACTGAAATCAACTGTAATCATACTGTTCATTTTGGTGAGCATTGGATCAGAGCTTGAGGGAACAACTAAACTTGAGCTAAATGTCTCTTCCAGCATTTACTTTGATTACACATTTTAAAAGTATAAAACTGATTGTGATTTTACTGTAAGGCAACTAAACAAAATCAATGGGAGTGATGCCTATAGCATCATTTCTGTTTTAAATTTTTGGCTACCTATTTGTTCATCTGCACTTACAAGACTTTCTTGAAGGTCTTTCAAATAATTATTTAAATTTTGGGATGGGCAAAAGGGAGATTTCAAATCTGAGCAAAAGTAATGATGGAGAGTAACAATGAATAGTAATTAAACAAATTAAAGTAATAGTTTGCTGATGTTTTCATAATAATCTCATTTCTTGTTCCACAAATGTGCATTAGGCTAAGCTTGGCATAAAATAATATCAACCTGGGTCAAAAAATATTTTCCCTCAGTGTAAGTTTAAAAAAAATATATTTATTTGTTTAAGTACACGTAGGATGCAAATGGCTTCACAATTAACTGATATTTGCACTGTAGGCTTTCTGAAGCATCGGAATGGGTTACCTAGGAAGGTGGTGGAATCCCCATCTTTGGAAACATTTAAGGCCTGGTTAAACAAAACCCTGTCTGGAATGATTTAGTGGGAGTGGTTTTGCTTTTAGCAGGGGGTTGCACTAAATGACCTCATGAGGTCCCTTCCAACCCTAAGGCTATGTCTACACTTACAAAGTTAAGTCGATTTTAAGTCGACTTAAAGTAGACCTTGTTAAGTTGACTTAACAAATTGACTACACTTTAAGTCGACTTTGTTAAGTCGACTTAACAGCAGAGATAGCTGTTATATTGGTTTAGCATTAATCCCCATCTACACGGCCCTTAAATCGATTTAAGGAGTCAATTTAAGACTTAAGTCGACCTAAAAGGCGGTTTATTAAGTCGTCTTATGCTTTCCTGAAGTCGACATAAGGAAATGCTTAAGTCGACTTAATAAAAGCCCAGTGTGGATGCGACTTTGTTTAGGTCGACTTAAGTGTCTTTAAATTGACCTAACTTGCCAGTATAGACTCATAAGATTCTATGGGCCAGATTAAGTCCTGATATAAGCGGGTCATATCCACTGACAAAACTGGAGATGTGCTTGTTTTGCACCACCTGTATGGCAAATTCATGACATGGGCGATATAGGGGGCAATATTTTTAAATCACCCTCATTCTCTCAAGCCAGAACCAAGGTTTGTTAAATAGTTCATAATATTAGTAAACATTTGGGCTAAACTGGGCCAGTTTTTATGGTCCTGCTCTTGTTCCCATTAAAGTCAATTGCAAAACTCCTGATGATTTCAATGGAAGCAGTGTCAGGCTTCATGTCTATAATAAAACCTGAAGCCAAGGAAATTAATTATAGTGACCTGTTCAAGGAAAGATACTTGATCTCTGCGCTGAATGCAATACCAAGGAACCATATTAACCATATTCTGCCTGTTGTCTCTTGCTGGATTGTAAACTTTTGGAACACCAAAAAGGTGTTCTGCATTTGTACAGAACCTAGAACAATGGGTTGGTTCCTGGTCTATGACTGAGGCTCCTAGAACCCTACAACCATACAAAAATATTTTTTTTACATGGAACATCACTTAGATTTTGTTCTGGGTAAAAATCTGTAGCATGATATATCTCAGATAAGAATATCCAACAAAATGCTGTATTGCTATGGGAATATAAGAGCTTTCCAGAAGCTCTTTCCCAAATGCTAGGATTGTAACTGAATTATTGTAAAAGTCATAGTGCTTAGTCTTCTAGGGATTGAGCTGAAGCCCATTAGATTCACTGGAATTGATTCACTTAGCCCATTAGATGGTGGGGGGGGCACCCCCTGTGTGCAATGGGGCAAAGGGGGACAGGGACCCTGGCAGGGCAGAGCCCTGTGTGTGATGCTGTCTGGATTTAGGGAAGCATTTATTATATTATTTTCAATGGATATCTCATAAATGCTATAATCCATAGGAACTATGTCATGTTTGGTATCAATAGAAAGGTAGTAATTTGCTGGGAATGATTATATAGTTTATGTCTAGGAATGCTATTTCTATTAGAAGTTAGGAATTTGATGTTATATCCATACTTTAACTTGTGTCATTCTGGAGAAATGCCTTAGACAGGAGGGTGTGAACAACCATTGTCTCCTTAATGTTTAGGAATTTTCCAGGTAGAATGGTCCCAGGGAGTATCCTGATGAGCCATTAAGGGCATAAAAAAATACAACCATTGTGTCCTTAATGGCTCATCAGTTTACTCCCTGGGACCATATCACCTGACTGGGACCATATCACTCTGAGGTTTCCTCTGTTCAGCTGGAGCATTCTCCCTTCTTGCCCGGACCCCGCGGGTCCCGGGGAGAAGCAAGCGTGGGGCTCTCTTCTGGCTGGGACCAATTGGGTCCTGGCCAGAAGGGGGCCGCAGCCTGAACTCCCTTCTGTCCGGGACCCGATCGGTTCCGGCTAGAAGGGAGCCCTGCACTCCCTTCTCCCTGGGACTCGCGGGTCTGGGGAAGAAGGAAACGCGCTCCAGCTGACTGGAAACCCCGGGGTTTCCTCTGTCAGCGGGGCTCCCTTCTCCCCGGGACCCCATTGTCCCGGGCAGAAGGGAGCCCGCGCTCCTTTCTCTCCGGGACCTGAGCATTCCTGGGGAAAAGGGAGCTGGGAGATCCGCCCGTGGCTTCTCGGTCTTGGCAGAGCCAGCTGTGCGCCAGCTGGCTCTGCTGGGACCAGCCGCGAGCGGCTTCTTGGTCCCAGCCGAGCTAGCCTTTGGGGATCCCCTCCCGCTGGAGCCCTGGCTGGGAAGCCCTTCTCCCCGGGACTGTGGCTCCTTTGTCAGGGAAGCCGCGGGTCTGGGGAGAAGGGAGCAGGGGCTACCCAGGAGACCAGGGAGCAACGGTGGCATCTACACTGGCTAAGTCGACTTAATAAAGTTGACTTATACACTAGTTTGAATTATAACAAGATGTTATTAATTCGAACTAGTTTTTCCTTAATTCGACTTAAGGAGCAGTTTAAATCGAATTAAGGAAAGCCCAGTGCAGGTGTGGAGTAAATTAAGTCAATTTAAGCCTGCTTAAGTCGACTTAATTTGTAAGTGTAGTTGCAGCCACAGAGAGGTTTCTCTGATTGCTTACAAAGGAAAGCAAGTTTGATGACCCCCATGCTCCCCATCAGAAAACTAAGGCACAGAGAGGTGAAGTGACTTACCCAGTGTCACACAATAGGAATAATCACCTGACCAGTGCCCCATTCCTAGGACCAAACTGCCTTCAAATACTTATTTAATGACACAAGCTTTTAAAATTCCTCTGTACACATCTGTCTGAGATACTGGGAGAAACATCCAGCAGATCTCCCCAACAAGTAGATTATTTCATGTTGAGATAATTGTTTTACATTTCTTCATCCCCTCCTGACTTTGGGAAGTTGCTATTAAAATACCAAGAAATTTTCTAGACTTAAATTAAATTTTAAAATACGAAAAATTATGATACAAACTAATAAAAGCTGCCAAAATTCAAATGTAAGGCTGACTGTCCAGCCAAAACTCAGATGTTCTCTCCTGTGTGTATTGCATCTCTATGGCCATGCTGAGTGCTACATGTGCAGGAAGAGAGTTATAATGGAGATTGGCCATGCACGGTATGTGGACTCTTCTTCTTCCCAATGGTGTGAGCTACAGACAAACGTTCAAGGGCTGCCACTTTGACTTCACTGCCATTGTTGGCTTGTACTTCAGTTAGAGCTGTGAGAAACATTGGCATTTAGCCTCAGTTCTATTTGGCTATGTCTACACTTGAAAAGTTAAGTCAATTCTGTTGTCGACTTAACTTTTCAAGTGTAGATGTGGCAGAGAGCTGTGGCTCCCTGCTGAGAAGAGACCCACGGTCCCTTCTGCCAGGAAGCCATGGGTCCCTCTGAGAAGGGAGCCAGGGCTCTTTCTCCCCGGGACCCATGCAGGTCCCGGCAAGAAGGGACCCATGGCTCCTTTCTCCCCATGGGTCCCGGGGAGAAAGAAGCTGCGGCTCCTTTTTTGCCAGAACCCACGGCTCCCTTTTTGCCGGGACCCACAGGTCCCAAGGAGAAAGAAGTGCAGCTTCCTTCTCACTGCGCCCTAGGTTGACTTATAGAATAAGTCGACTCAGGGCGGCCAAACCGTCTTTAGGTTGACTTAACAAATCAACTTAATTGTTAAGTCGACCTAAGAGTGGTAGTTATTAAGCTGACTTAATGAAAACCAGGTGTGAATGAGGCTTTGTTTAAGTTGACTTAAGCTTCCTTAGGTCGACTTAATTTGCTAGTGTAGACATAGCCTTTGAACCCTGGATTCAGTTGTTCACAGATCTCAATATATCAATGCATTCACGAGCCTCACTCTGTGCTTCTTAATACAGGCGAAGACATGCAGAGATGGTTCCTACAACTGGGAAGCCCAAACAAACCCCTTTCCTCATGCCAAACTTCTTCACACCCCAACAACAACCAAAAGAACCCTTATCTTAATATCATCAGGAGGTGTGGGGGATTTTTTGGGGTGGAGTGGGGTGGGGTGGGGGGGTATTGGGTGGCTCCTTTCTTTACCTCATTTTGTTTTCAGAGTCATGAAATGGCTGCTTTCCCTTATAGCAGAGTTTTTGTGGTTGGGTGGATTGAAAGGGCACTCACTGTGGGTAATTGCCTTCTCCAATCCTTATGGGATTTCCTGCCAGGCAAGGTGTGTCACCTTCATGATCCATGGGCCATGATCAATGAGAATGGGCCACTTTAACTGAAATGGGGCTGAGAGATGCTCCCATAATTCTTAGCATGTTATCCAAGGAAATCCTGCGTGGTGGATTTATGGACTGTCTCTCTCCCAGTGATTGAGCATCACCAGGGCTCCCTTGCTATTATGCTAAAGAGCCTGGAACCTCATCAGCCCTAGCTCAGAAAGCCAGGTACCCAGAGATGTAGGGCTCTTTCTTCAGCTCCCACAAAATGACTGGAGGAGTGAGCTGCATAAGCTGCTCCTTGAAGGCCTTTGTTTAAAGACTGAAGGAGACAGTAATCAACCCTGGACACCTCCAGCCTCTCCTCAGAAACCAAACCCTGCAGAAGGAGCAGCTGCTTGGCATGCAACAAAGACCCAAGGATTCAGTGGAAGGATCCTCTTGGCTCCAGAAGGAAGGAGAGACATTGCCCTGTACACATCCAAGGTAAGAAAAGGGCTCTTGGGTCTGGACTGGGGGAAAGGGGAAAGAGATGACTGATTGTAGGGAACTGCTACTGCTGAGAAGGAGGGTCACTTGGAAGCTGAAGATGTGCTTGCTGGGAATGCCCAGTCTAACTGAAACCTCCAAGCAAACTTTCCAGCAATTGTAAACTAAACCTGCAAGGTTCAGTTGGTGAATCTCATCTTAAACAGAACACCCTAGGGTTCTTGTGACCTTGACTTTGAGCCTGGCATTACTCAGACACGAGTATAGTTTGGGAATGTTCCCACAAGGGATGGACTCAGACGTGTGCTAACTCTTTTTGTTGGATCTCCCTTCTGGGAAGTTTGCCTGTTGTGAGCTCCTGACACTTGACACCACACCCAACGTATAGTATCTCTGATGTGAATGCTGCATATAGTCCCCACTGAGAAAGCAGCTGCTCAACATTGGCCACTTCGCACTGTTGCATCAGAGAAGGCAAATCTAACTGAAATGTTATGCCTGAAGGAAGATTATATTGGACATCTATAGGCCAAATTCTCTGTTATTTTATGCCCCCGCTCCTCCCCGCCTTTACACCATTCTGGCAGTGTTAAAGGGGCACAATAGATGCATAGACTCTAATAGTGGAAGGGACCATCATGAGCATCTAGTGTGGCCTCCTGTACAATGCAGGCCATAGAACCTCACCCACCCACTCCTGTAAATTACAGAACTTTGGCTGAGTTACTGAAGTCCTCAAATCATGATTTAAAGAATTCACATTACAGAGAATCCACCATTTACAGTAGTTTAAGCCTGTGCCCCATGCTGCAGAGGAAGGTGAAAAACCTCCAGGGTCTCTGCCAATCTGACCCAGATGAAAATTCCATCCTGATTCCAAATGTGGTGATCAGTTAGCCCCTGAGCGCATGACAGACAGGAAAGAATTCTCTGTAGTAACTCAGAATTCTCCCTATCACCGACCATTGGAGATATTTGTTACTAGCAGTCACAATTCAGCTACCTGCCACCAGTCTCATCATACCATCCCCTCCATAAACATGTCAAGCTCGGTCTTAAAAGCCTGGTAGACTTTTTACCCACACTGCTTTTCTTGGAAGGTTGTTCCAGAACTTCACTCCTCTGATGCTTAGAAACCTTTGTCTAATTTCAAGCCTAAACTTGTTGATGGCCAGTTCATATCCGTTTGCTCTTGTGTTCCCATTAAGCTTAATTTAAGTAACTCCTCTCCCTCCCTGGTATTTATCCCTCTGAAGTATTTATAAAGAGGATGGCTCTGGCCAGCAGGGGACATCTCTGTGGTAGGGGGATTTCCTAGGTGTAATGACTCTGTCACACCTCAGCAGCCACTGGGGGTGTCACCAGGAAGGAGCAGGTGTGATTTGAGAATTTCTGCATGCTGGCTATTCTCAGACACATGGTCACTTAGACAGTTGATTGCAAATTTAAGCAGCTCTGAGGCTGCTGTAGCTTATGGCGGGGGTTAGGCCAACCCTTAGGGATCCCCACAGTAGGAAAAGTGTAAGTGCTGGCTTGAAGCCACCTTTGCCTCCCATTCTCCTCCCATTTCCTGGGCTGAGCAAATAAAGAAACAGGGCCATTTTTTTGTGTAAAAGTGACCAATCCAAGTCCAAAGGAGGAGATTGTAATGACCTGTTAAAGTGTGTAGGACCAAATCCTGGGAGCTGCTGAGAACCTAAAAAAGCCACATTGACTTTGAATCCCATAGTTTCTTTTCTGGAGTGCAATGCAGAGATAAAAGATTGCACATAGTTCAGGTCCTTAGTATTGTGTGTCCTTTTCTGGGGTTTGTTTGGATTTTTGCTTGTTTGAGGGTTTTTTGTTTTTGGTTTTTTACCGATCCTAATTTTGTTTTCAGGTAATTTCTTTTCATTACTTTTGTAAGTTTATTTTTGTTAGTATTCATTGGACAGCTATTTTAAAGACCCCTTAATATACATCAGTGTTTTGAACCTTTAATTGGTGTGGAATTGTCTGTTTTGCCCTGCCCTTCAGTGAACTCTACTGTGTTTCTGCACAATTTAGGAGAGTCTTAAAGCATGCCATAGAATAAAGAGCTATGGGAATAAATTACGAATTGATAAAAATACAACCTTGTTACTTTTCTGTCTGGGCAATTGTGACTTTGGAATAAAATATGTCTTACTTGCAATTAAGAATGAGATCAGGAGCAATAAACCTAACACTCTTCCTCTAGAAAACAAACACAAAAATTCCTCTCAGCTTCTTTTTAACATTTCCCTCCTGCACCTTCTGCTCCCCTCCTTTTCTTACAATAGCATGCATATCATCTGGAGAGGCTACAACAAAAAAACCTCAGCCAGGACCTGATTCAACAAAATATCAATTTGGCTTCCATTCCAGATCATGTCAGGCTACAGAAATACATTTTTATGGGCTCCAGACTCTTGGGTAGAATTCAGAAACATGGATGCCAGGTGTAGCTGTTTGGTTTTGTCATTGTTAAATCAGGCCCTTAAAGTGCAAAGGCTATAACTATATTAAATTATAAAAAGAATGATGGGGAAGATATAATAAGCCACAGACAACTGATGATGAAATGATGAAATTATGGTTTGGAGAGCATGGTTGTAAGTACAGCACAGAAAGTGAAGATTTACGTCTTTGAAAATGAACTATAATGTGTTAACATGGGAATCGCTGATTTTTAAAACAGCAGGTCTCTAAGCTAATATGTTTCATAAAAATTCTGCTGGAGAGCAATGAAAATTAATTGTTTTCCATGCAGACTATCTGAAAGAAATAGCAATTTAGCTAGATAGTACTTTCTTGCATCATGTACTTACTCTTTGCATTAACACCTTGAGTCACAATCTGAATGGAGTTACCTATAATCTGTGACATTCCTTGCTGTTTTGCATTTAAAGAAGAGTATTGTAATCTCCTCTGCTGTCCAATATGGAGCTCAAGTTGATGGGGATTGGAGAAAAACTTCACAGAATAAAATGTAACAGTCTGTAACATACACAAGTTGCAAGCAACATACAATAATAACAAGTAAATGTTAACAAACGGAGCGAGAGAGAGAGAGAGAGAGAGAGAGAGAGAGAGAGAGAGAGAATGTGAAGAACATGTAAAAGAAGTCATTTGTTCCTAGGCAGCAACTCAATTTAATTTTAGCGACCCCAAGATTTTAATGCTTTGTATAGGGTCAGCTGTAGTTATCTTTAACAAATGCCTGAATATTATTTTACTGTATATTTAAAGTTTACTCTGAAGTATTCTTGGATAATACCCCAATGGACTTTATGCTGGCACAGCTGTCTCCTCTACAGCAGAAATTTAGTACACTAGACAGATTCCCAGAGGATCCTCAAACCCGACCTACCTCTGAATATTTACTTACCAGCATGTTGAATTGGCTCCCTCCATGAAGTGTTGTCACCCAATAAAGGTACTTCAGTGAATAAGGTGAACCTCAGACAACTCTGCTTGGCCAACATTGTGACATCACTGTCAGAGAATATCACCTTCAAGAGGCACTACTTCCTGAAGTGAGGTCACAGCATGTTGGCTTCCTGTCTGTTAAGTTTGGAGGCAGGGAGTAGATACAGGAGCATGAATAGATCAAGTGCTTTTTGCTCTGAAAATGCCATTGGAAAGGTGTATAATGCAACGTTGAGATGTGTTGCTCCTGGAGGCACTGTTTTCCAAAGAGGTACTTCATGGTCTCTGATAGAAATGGTCTGCTAATTGTATGACCTCACTCACACTGATCTCGTTTTGTGAGTCAATATCACAGTGATTCCATACAATGCAGTGGCTCCTTGGGTAGGTCATGTATTTGGGAATGGTGAAGCATTTAAGCTCAGACCGGTGAGCCAGTTAAAACAGTATAGGCACCTCTTTGGGTAAAGTTCATCTCCTTTCAGAACTTGTCAACAAATTGTGGATCTAGTTCAGATTTGAAAATAAAGAACACAGTATGATGATCTGTAGAATATGGAACATGGATGATGCAAAGAACAATGAGAGCAGGAATGGGTAAACGAGTGTTTACTTCTGGGTTGTGCTTGTTTTGAGTAAGCAAATCTTAGAAGGAAAAAATAGAGAAAGCTTGAATGGAGTCTGTCAGATATAAAGTAAGAGGGATGTGATACTGTAGGCTGAGTACAGTAAGTGTCTTGAGTTCTAATCCCACCTCTGTTACCAATTTTTTCTGTGATAATGGACAAATCATTTGCTCCAGTCAGACAATGCTCAGTACAGAGCAGCCTAAAAGCTGCTCCAATTTTACATCTGGCTTCCCCTGACCCAGAATAGCCATTCCAACAGGTAGGGATGCTCAGCCCACAGCCTTTTTCTCCCAGTAACACCGCCTGCATTGGAGAATGGAAGGTAAAGGATGGAGGAGCTGGTATGGCAAGCCTGTGCGATTGGAGGATTCCCCCTAGCTTGAGGGAATCTTTAAGGAGTTAGGTTTGCCAGGTTTATGGCCACTTGTGCTGGAAGACTGACACAATGTGGGCTTAATGGCCCTGAGAATTAGGTGTCTGTGTCTCAGTTTTCCCAGCTGTTAAAGGGATATAATATTTATTTGCCAACCTCAATGGCGTGTTTTTCCCACAGTAGGTATAGATTGGTGTAGCTCCAGAGGGAGCTATTTCATGTTACACCAGCTGAAGATCCAACCCAGTTTATATCCAGACAACAAGGGCTGAAGCCACCTAAGAGATAATGGGGAGATATTTGTGGTTTCAAATATAGTGTATGTGAAAATTGCCCGACTGTTCTGAAAACAGAAGTCCTCCCTTTAACCATCGAAGAGGTACAGCACAAGCAAGGTAGAGGAGACTTCCCCATATTTCTTTACCAATGGATTTACAAGCTCCACTCTTGGTCCAAGAGAGTAGTTCCATTTCCATTCCTATTCAATACTTGACCACTCAGCTAGGACTGCCCAGTGGTTTGGGGCTTTGTCCACACCTTCTCCATTACAGACTGGACTGAGACTACCAGCCTGGTTCACATAAGCTTCCTAAAAGCCAGTGGATAGGTCAGCCACTGTCAACCTGGATGTGAGCCATCGATTTTGAGACTATTATTCCATTCTCAATTCCCTAAATGTATTTAAAATGTTAATGGATTCATGACAGTTATATTAATTAAAAGTCTGAAATAGAACAATATCCTAGTACAGTGGTTCCCAACCTGTGGTCTATGGACCACTGGTGGTCCACGAGGGTACTGCAGCTGGTCAGTGGGGCGGGGAGAGGGAAAAATATAATTCCTGCAGGTAAATGTACTGTGACAAATGCAATATGTTTGTGAGTGAGCATAATAAATTATTAGAAATAGCTGCATTTTTAATACCCCTTGATATACAAGTTTGACTGCTATTAGCCATAGGCTATGTTAAAAATATTTAAAATGGCTTGCTTACAGGGTGGTCCACAAAAGGTTTCAATGACGATGTAGTGGTCCACATAGAGGAAAAGGTAGGGAACTGCTGTCCTAGTTCTATTGCTACTACAGAAAGCCAGACCACAGGTCGATAATTACACAATGAACTGTCTAGAAGGTGCTATTGCAGTCCACTGTTCAAGGGATATTACAGAACTTTCCTGTGCATGATCCACAGAGGACATGAAACCAATGCAGGTGCCAGAGATGGGGACTTAATCCTTTTATCTCAGGCTGCAGGAATTTATGCTGTAGCTGGAGGTCCTGGGTTCAATCCTGGGTAACACCAAAGTGATTATTATTGTTTTTCTATAAATATTTAAATTTTGATATTTGGGCTTAGGAAATATTAAATTGTAAAGACTAGAAATGGCATTTACCATTAAAAAAATGGAGAGGAGGGGGCCTTCTCCCAGTTATACTTTTGTGACTCAAGTCTGATGTCATGGTCATGGTTTTCAATTTTTTTCATTTGCAGACCCTGACAAATTTGGAATGGAGATGCGGGGACCCCTTTGGAAATCTTAGACATAGTGAGATTTAGTGGATAGTGATTGGTTTGTATGTGGCCACAAATTCATTGCACGGGTATCTTTAAAATGTGCAGTGTAGGTTGCATAAAACCTGCTTAAAATCACAAGCTGCCACTAGTGGACAGGACACCTGATTTTCAGAACCGCTGAGTAAGTACAACTCCCATTAACTCCAGCTGGAGTTGTGGGACCTCTGGATTCCTGAAAATCAGAGGTAGGATGTTTTGGAGTACAGATTACTTTGGGGGAAGAAGGGGTGGAGAAGAAATTAAGTCTAAGTAAAAGATCAACTTCAGTACTTTTCACTGATAAAAATGAATCTGAACCCAAAGGAAGCCCCAAAACATATTTAAAAATGGAGATCAGCTCTCTCTTGATCTGTTACACTTAAATAAAAAATTCTTAGGGTCAAGCCTCGTCCCATTCCATGTGGAGAGTTTGGGGATGGGTACTGGTCATTCTCCCTGTTAGCAGCAGAGCATAACAACTGTGATGTGACGGTGATGCTCTAGCTATGGAGTCGAGTTCCAGAGGGGTAGGCATGTTAGTCTAGTTCAGCAAAACAAACACGGAGTCCTGTGGCACTTTTAAAGACTAACAAATCTAATTATTACATGAGCTTTTGTGGGTGTAATCCCACTTCATCAGATGCATGAAATGGAACCTGTAGCTGTAGCATGTCAGATGAATAAATAAGTACAGAGAAGGGTAAGTCACAAGTTCAACCCCCCTGCACATTCTGGGAAAGATATGACAACTACACTGCTTCAACAGAAACACTTTAAAACAAGACTTCAATGTGAAACTGCAGAGTTGGAATCCATATGCAAATTCAACACCATTACATTAGGTCTGAATAGAGATTTGGCTGGCTCACTCATTACCAAAGGTGATTTTCCCCTCCTTTAACATTCTCACCGTATCTCTAAGTGTTCTACATTGTTTGAATCAAAACAACTTGTTTAGTTTGTTGAAAAAGTCTGAACAGACCTTGTGACTTACCTTTCTCTGTATGTATTTATTCACCTGACATGCTACAGCTTCCATTTCACGCATCTTATGAAGTGGGATTGTGCCCACGAAAGCTCATGTGATAAATAAATGTGTTAGTCTTTCAAAGTGCCACAGGACTCCTTGTTTGCTTAGCTGTGGAGCGTTTGTTTATTTTGCTCATCTATCTCCCTTGGGTCCCTTGTGATCCTCTTGCCCACACTGCTCCCAGCTGCAGTCTGGTTTCCCAAACTCTGCACTGAGTAGAGAATTCAGCCTTCATTGTGTACAGTACTATGAGGAAGCTACTCAGATTGCATAATACATACACTGAGGGATACGCTCTACCCAGAGTGTAATACAGTGTTGTGAGCCCTGAGGGGGCTGAGGGAATCCTTATCTCAGGGTTCTGGAGCAGCATCAATGCCATGGCCACAGTAGCAGAACCTGCAATATCTCCCTTTGAATGATGTGCAGACATAGAAACAGCTAAAACAGAAAAAAGGATAGGATTGATCCTTTCAAATCTCAGGGAACTAGAGCTGTCAATTAACTACATTTAATTCAAGGGATTAACTGAAAAATTAATTTGATTAAAAATATTAAGCTCGATTAATTGCAGTTCTAGTCAAACTGGTTAACAATATTAGAATACCAGTTTAAATTCATTATAAATACTTTGGGATGAAATATAAGGCAGAATCAGCTAAAACCATGGAGGAGTAGATATACAATTCTCCCCCAAGGAGTTCAGTCACAAATTTAATTAACACATTATATTTTTAACGAGCATCATCATGATAATGAGATTTCATTGCAGTTCTTGTATGAGGTGAATTGAAAAATACTATGTCTTTCGTTTATCTTTTTACCGTGCAAATATTTGTTATAAAATAATATGCAGTAAGTAGTGTACACTTTGTATTCTATGTTGTATTTGAAATCAATATATTTGAAAATGTAGAAAACATCCACAAATATTTAAATAAATGATATTTCATTATTGCTTAACAGTGTGATTAAAACTGCAGTCAAATTCCAAAGGGGTAGCCGTGTTAGTCTATTGTAGAAAGACAACAGAGTCTTGTGGCACTTTTAAAGACTAATAGATTTATTAATCGCATGAGCTTTCGTGGAAGAAAATCCACGTCTGACGAAGTGGGATTTTCTCCCACGAAAGCTCATGCGATTAATAAATCTGTTAGTCTTTAAAAGTGCCACAAGACTCTGTTGTCCTTCATTAAAACTGCAGTTAATCACAACAACTTTTTAAAATCTTGTGATTAATCACAATTTATGTTTTTAATTACTTACAAAAATATCCCATCTCTTTTTCTTTAGGTGCTTAACTCTGGGCATTCTCTTTTTCTGTCTGGGTGCTTTGTGTCATCAAAGTGCAGGGAATGCTACAGATATTGTGTGGAGTTATGGACGCCCTTAATACTCCAGATCCACTATTACAGATTTGGCAAACAGCATCATCCACCTCTACCCCTGGATACTAAAGGACATACAGCACACCTTCAGGCTGTCACACAGGGCTGAGGATGAGAAGAGGCAGGTGAAAGTTTCATCATAAACCCCCAAACCACATAGTCTGGAGATTTGTTTTGGAGTTTTTTCATAAACCAGAAACTTGGGCCTGTTTTACAGATGTTTATGGTTTTGGGCCGAGTTTCATGTAGAAGTGGGACAGCATATGGCACTGGGCACAATCCTGGGGAAACTGAACATTTTAGATTGAATTCTGCTTTCCGATTTTGGGTTCTCTTGATTTGCATGCAGCTCTGGTTATGAGACAATGTTTGCAAAACATTTTGAGGTTCCTGGATGAAATATACAAGTGCAAGAGGCTACTACTATTATTTGTTTGTTTAGTATTTTTATTTACTTATTTATTTGTTACTATTTGTTGTCTTTTCTGTTAGGGCACTAGTCTGAGGCTCAGGCCATCTCATCTTAATCTTCAGCTCTGCTACAGACTTCCTTTGGATAAATTACTTTAATCTTGTGTTCTCCCAAACACTGCTATGTAAAATGAAGCTAATACTTCCATCTACCCACCCATTGTCTTTCTTGTTTATTGAGACTATAAATCGTTGGCTTAGAGGGTTGTCTCTTTCTTTCTCACAGCACACAGCAGAATGGGTCCCTGATCTTGATGGCTCTAGGTCATACTGTAATATAAGGAGTAAAGAGTAACAATCTTATTTGGTGGGGCAGGGCGTGTAAAAGTGGCTGATTTTTTTAAAGGTGTGAGCAACTGAGCCCATATAGTTTATAACATCTATCAAGCATGGGTTGCAAGTAGTTTTACAGCTAAGCTAATCATGGGAGAAATTTACAACTTTGTTTCATCTTGGGTCCAGTTCTCCCATCCGCCAAGATAAGTTTATGCTATGTAGGTGGCACAAAATGAACTTATAGTGAGTGCCCAGATATTCCAAAGGGGTAGCCGTGTTAGTCTATTGTAGAAAGACAACAGAGTCCTGTGGCACTTTTAAAGACTAACAGATTTATTTATCGCATGAGCTTTAGTGGGAGAAAATCCCACTTTGTCAAAGCGTCTGACGAAGTGGGATTTTCTCCCATGAAAGCTCATGCGATAAATAAATCTGTTAGTCTTTAAAAGTGCCACAGGACTCTGTTGTCTGCCCAGATATTGTCTCTGAAGAATTCCCCCAGTGATGGCTTCAAGCCACTGCCATGGCTACACTTCTTGTCACAGATGCTGCCTCCTCCCCACCCAACAGATAGGAAAGGAGGACAGGGAGATGCTGAGGTGGTGCTGGGAGGGGACATGTGACAGAGCAAGACTCTGTTCTGCCAAGTTCTTCATTTTTTAGAGCAACCTTGCATTCATGGCATCAGTTAAAGCTTCTCCCCAGTGAAGCTTTAATTTATGCCAAGGCCAGACAGCTGAGAATCCAGGGGCTGTGGCCAGTTCTCAGACAGCGCCCTTCCTTACACTCTTGTGCTTGGGTCCAAGGGAGAATCAATTCTTTTGTATATAAATAAGTAACCCAACACCTGACTGTTCTGTTACCAGCATTTCCTAAGAGATGAAGTAGGCAATAGACTCTCTCCTATCTGCATCAATAGTAGAGCAAGTCAGAAAATGAGAGGAGAAATAATGGCATGTTCACAATTTCCCCCTCTTTTTTCTCGACATTTTAAAAATGTTCTTTCTGACCACTTCCAGTTTCCACTCAAGACACACTGTGTGACCAATGGAATCCCAGACTACGAATGGCCAGAAAGCCATCCATGTCATTACATGAAGGAGCCATTCAATGTCATAGACTATTAAGGGCTAACTCTGCACTCAGGGTCAGCTTGAGTAAAAAGATCAGAATCTGGCCCCCAGTACCATACAATTCTTGACTTTGGTTTGTTGCAGGGAACAGTGTTTGGTCCACTGCACACAACTGAATCTGCCAATGAGCAGGCACTGTGCTGTGCAGTGCTACTCTAACAGGTAGAACCACTTCCGCCATTTTGAGTATTTAATCATATTGCTATAAAAAAGAAAATACATAACTGTACTTGATGGCTCTTAATATTAAGCAACTAAACATGAAATGTTTTAAAGAATGTATTAGAGCTACTTGTTTGTCTTGTATCTCCTACAAATTGCTGTGAAACCACACTGGAGATTAATAGATAAAAATTGAAGGGAAAATATTTGGATTGGACTGGGTATCTTGCTAGAGACATTAGGACTAAACAATCCATTTTGGGTGCCTAGTACACAGTACTAGGCAGTGTAACTAATCCAGAGGTTTTACAGTATGTACAACAATCATTACTTGTACATCGTAGATTTACACATAATGCTGAGTCTCTTTCCAAGCTTCACATACAGTACAATACCTGTGAGCACCTGATTGCTATAGAAAGTGAGTATTAAGATGGATTAAAGCACAGGTCCTTCATATTAGGAGACAAGGTTTGCAGATCTTGCTTGTAACAGTGCACCTCTAAGCTTATTTATGATTTTCTGTCTTTGTTTCTCACACACACGTATGCGTTTTTTTCTGTATATGAAGCTAAAATATAAGGTTAATAATTTTGCTATCAGTGCTGCATAATGATGGCCAAAATCAGAACTCCAGTAGCCATGCTTAGTGAGCCCACCTCCAACAGCTGAATTACAAGTAGGTTATGGGACTGTTGAAAAAAATATAAATAATTCTCTTGCCATCAATTATTGCAGAAATGGATAATTTGCTGTCATTATCCATATGTCATATGTACTCTAGCAACAGCTACTTTAGAGCACTTGTGGTAACAAAACAGTTCCACATTGAATCAAAGTTACAGGTATTCTCGGGATATTGGTGTGGAATTGAAGGACCAGGATATGTTGTAGGAGGAACTTAAAACAAGGTCTTCTGGGTAGGAGGTCATTCCCTAACTCTCTGCTAAAGAACTTGGAGTTTGGTGTATTTCTGCTCACATCAGAACTGGGTAGTTGGAGTAACACTCATATATGACCCACCATTTTGTTAGTACCCTTTCTCCCCCCAATTTATAGAGCCATAAAGCAGCTACTTATGAAGAAGTTACTTCCCTACTTGGAGATGACTTTTTGATAAGCATTTGCAACCTGAGGGGAACGGACAGATAAAACCGTGTGTGTGCGCATGAAGGGTAAAAATAGTAAAGAGACAATCTATCGCATGGATTGTGGTCAGCCTGATGCAATGGAAGAGTTTTAAAAAAAAAAAAAGCTCTTTACTATCTGAATGGATTTTACATATTTGCACAGAAGAAAAAAAAAAACCAAAGTCAACTTCCACAACCTCCCACCTTTCAGAAATTTGCACTGGCATCGTAGAATTCACACACAAAGGAAAGTCTCACTTCCTTTGTGGTTTTGTCAATGACATCAACATGCATGGTTATGAGATGAAGAGACAATATTTCACCCATATGGAGTGATAAATCAGAAGTTACTTCAAAGTGAAAAATGATAAAAACATAAGACCATCATAGGTGAGAGCTAGTTTTTTCAAAATGCCTTTTGTGACTAAAGCACAGTCAGAATCACGCTATTGGTGATCTGTTCCATCTAACACAATACATGCTGTAGGAAGTATTTTGTAACAGGCTGAAGAATGCACACTGTACAACTTGGCTGGAATCTGTACCAAAACGGTTATGGTATTACTTTCTTTGAACTTGCTGTTTCCATATAGTAAATAAATAGATGATATTTCTTGGGCAGAGTAGATTATGGGGTTAAAATCGTCATATTGGAGCCCTGTAACTTTATGTGCTGTATGAGAATTCTCATAAAACTGAGATATCCCCATAATTAACCACTAGCCATGGGATATTATAATATATTCCATGGTGCCTAGTATTTCTTCCGCAAACCTACCCAAATGGAATTAGTATGAAATTATGTTACTTTGATTGGGGTTTTCTCCTATTGCTGATGTGAATCAATATAATTAAAAAAGCAAGACTACCTTGTTGTGAGATTATCGCTCATTACTGTTTAGTACAAATCTGCCAATAACACCCAGTAATATCGCTTTCCCAGTCAATCTTTACTACTAGAAGGTTGAAAGAGCTGTAGATCATCAACCCATGCTTTAATGAGGAAAAAATATGGTTTAGCTATGTAGTTGAAAACTTTTCATAACTCTAAATGCTAAGCTCTAGTGTAATATAGAATGGGTTGGTTTGCATGCTATGGAGTAAACATCCTTACATCTATAATTGTCTCCTAGTGAGTCATTTTGTGTTGGTGTCAAGAATTTGAGCTATTGTTCTACTTTGCAGTTAATCATCTGAAAGAGATGGGATTGCCTTGTGAATATGCATGTTGGTGTAGTCGTCCCTTCAACTTTGTAGGCACCTAGTTTCTTTAATCAGATGCATAATACCTGCCATTTAAAAACAGCTGAAAGGTCACAGCTGGGAACAAATTAAAAAAAAAATCTGGCTTTTTGGAATTCCAACCCTGTTGTGTTAGGAATCTCTGTAAGAGCTGTGTACTCAGCTCCTTGCTCTGCTAGGAAGCAGTCAGCTCTCAGGTGCCTCCATGATGCACTACACAGTCCAGCAACATAGCTGTAGAGCGCTAGAATTTTCTTCCACTAGATGTAATTGCTCTTCAAAAATATCTTGAAACATGTATTCCCTTAACCAGGACCAAAGTTAAGGCTCCTGGAGCATGAACTCATCCTTAATTTTGCTTGTCAGCCTCCCCTGCACCATTTGTCCCTGCAACCTAGACTTCACACATGATATTCAATGTGTGGTGGTGGGACTATAATGGATAAATGTGCTACCCATTGCTCTAAGAAAGCAGTCTGACTGAATCTTAAATCTCTACAAGGTATGGAGGTTAAAGGTCAGATGGACATTCCTCTAAGAGGTTTCCTACCTGCTCTGTTAATTTCTAAAATTTCTTCTTGGGCCAGTGGGCATGTGTCGCTCTGAGTACTGTGATGTGGAGAGTTTACGACAGATTTACAATAATTGGGGGATCCCAGCTGGGGCGGCCTCGGGATATGCTTCTTTTTTTTCTTTGGTAGCTTCTGCTTAGCCATAGCTAAGGAGTAATACATTCCAAAATTGTTCACAATGACCGGGACAGGCATGGCAATAGTCAGGACACCTGCGAGGGCACAGAGAGCCCCCACCAGCATGCCTGACCAAGTCTGAGGATACATGTCTCCATAGCCCAGGGTAGTCATGGTGACAACAGCCCACCAGAAGCCGATGGGAATATTTTTAAAGTGTGTATGTTCACTGGCACTAGGATCATTGGGTTTAGCACCTATTCTCTCAGCATAGTAGATCATCGTGGCAAAGATTAAGACGCCCAATGCCAAGAATATGATGAGCAGCAAAAATTCATTTGTGCTGGCACGGAGAGTATGTCCCAGGACCCGCAGCCCCACAAAGTGGCGGGTCAGCTTGAAAATTCGCAGAATTCGCACAAACCGGACTACTCGTAGGAAGCCCAGGACATCCTTAGCAGCTTTGGAAGACAGGCCACTTAGTCCAACCTCCAAATAGAAAGGCAGAATGGCCACAAAGTCAATGATGTTCAAAGAATTTTTGATAAATTCCACCTTGTTTGGGCAGAAAGTGATTCTCATCAGGAACTCAAATGTAAACCAGACCACGCAGACGCCTTCGATGTAGGTCAGAAAGGCTTCAGTCTCTGCTTCTCGGTAGTGTCGCACCTGGGTGTCATTCCCAGTGAATTCAGTCTCTGTCTTATTCACGATGGGATTAAATCTCTCATGGGTCTCGAGGCAGAAGGTGGTGATGGAGACCAGAATGAAGAAGAGGGAGGCGAATGCCACGTACTGTTGAAGGAAAGCCATAAGAAAAACGTTAAATTGTAAAGTACAAGGTATTTGTTTCTGAAACACACACAAAGCTGTGGGATTATTACAGTTGAAGACGTTAAGAGCTGAAGTGCCTTCTGCCTGCAAATTTAAGGCATCACACTTTAGCTGCAATCACTTGCTCAGGCTCAGATTCCTTAAAGCACTTAAGCATACGCTTACCTTAAAGCATACATTTAAGTCTTATGCACTTCAATTGGACTTAAAGTTAAGCACATGCTTAAATGATGCCCCAAATAGGGGTGCCTCCCTGAACTGGAACCTCAGTGCCTGCTGAAGTTACTAATGGAAAAGACCCACTAAGTCTCCGAATCCACTTGCTGTAAAGTGCAGGATGCATTAAAAAGTCAGCATTCATTTGCAGTAACCATAGTGGTTTGTCAGAAGTGTAACAATTATTTCCTGTTCCAAGTTTTGAGCAGTTGTGGTATTCCAGATCTCACTGGGCGGTAGCTGCTCTTATTTGTTGCCAGTAACGGTGGCCTTTGAAGGTCCTCAGCAGAGGGCCATATCTGATATTACAGAATGATCAGCAGCAAAGTTCCTGTTGTTGATGTTATAAAATCACAGCCTCCCCAGAGCCAGCAAAACATGCAGAGGACTGGCCACCACGCACACTAATATGTGACTTACTATTTTATGATTCTTCACAATTGAACTCCTCAGCCCTCCTTTCCAAATCTTTCTCCAAAAGAGAGAGAAATGTAGAGCCAGATCCTCAACAGGTGTGAACCGGCACAATTCCATTGGCTTCTATAGCGTGCTGTTCATTTATATTGGCTAAGGCTCTGGTCCATTACCTTAATTCCCATCAGAATGTGAGCATGCATTCGAAAACCAGATTAATTTTTTCCAAGCTGCTATGTTATCTGCTTTTTAATCATGTCAAAGGGTAGGTGGTAAGATCCTCCCAAGGACATAAGAGATTTTTGAGTATTTGTTTGATCCACTTTCACTCTCACTTTACTCCAGCTTTATCCCTGGACTTACACCTGATTTATGGCAGTGTAACTGAGGCGAGGATGAGGCCCAACATGAACAAAACTCAATAATTCCACTTTCTCTGCCTAATCCCCAGAAAGCATTTTAATTTAGCAATTAAATAAATCAAAACAAAATACCCTCCCCCACTCCAGGCCTCTGCATGCAACTAATTATGTTCTTTGTGTCTCAAGGCTGTACAGTAATGGAAGGATCTCTTTGATCTTCACCCCTGAGATCTGCCTTCTGCAAAGGCAGGGAGTCTACATATAGTAACCCCTTGAATGAGAAAGACACACAGGATATTTTCAACTATCCCCTAAAGGACACATGCAACTATATCAATTAAAGTGCTATCCACAGAAACTGTAATGTCCTTGTATTACGTTTATCATGCAATGCCATTCAATTAGGGGTTCACAAGGATTGGTTTATTTTGTTTGTCTAATACCTACTGAATACCATGGGTTCAGCTAAAAGAAAAGCTGGCAAAGGAATATACCTATTCAAAATCGTATCTGTTTCATTGTACAAGCTCTCTTGCAATCAAGACATTTCTACTATGTTTTCTTAGTATATAGCTAGTAGAAAATTACTTTTGACCTTCACCTTTAATAGATAAAGTTAGGGGCTAATATTTGCCTTGTCTCTGAGCATGCTTTTTGGTTTAGAGAGAAAAACTAACTGTTTGCAGAGAGGTATGGGTCAGATCACCTTGTGTGGGTCTTCTGTGTTCCAAATACAGGAGACCTGCTTCTGCTCAAGACGAGATCAGAGTCTAGCCTGAAATTACTGACATTAAATCTGGTGCTGAACCAAAGGATGGTCCAACCTCCTCTTTCTCAAATGCTCATTGGTTGTATTATGGTGGCACTAGTGAGAGGTTCCTTTTGAGATCATGGCCCTTTTGTGCTTGGTTCACAGACAGACACATGACAGAGAGACCCTGCTCCAAAGAGTTTACAATCTAAACAGACAGATTATCCCCATTTTACAGTTAGGGAACCCAGGCACAGAGATGCAGACTAACTTGCTCAAGGTCCTATAGGAACTCTTGTGGCAGAGCTAAGAATAAACCTCAGATGTCGTCTAATCAAAAGCGTTCTCACTTCCCTTGCATCACAATATCTTGACCACATTTTCTCGTAATATTCACATTAAGTTTAGAAGAGCTGAAAGTAGCCTTCTGTGGATCAGTGATTGCTACATGATTTCTTCAACTCTCCTCACTGAAAAAGTCTTCCATAGGGACTGATTCATAAACCATCTTAACAGCTGAATGTAGTGGCCAGAACTGTAGTTCACTGTTGGGAAGAAGAGTGTTAGCAAAAACAATTGGGATTCAGGACCTGTCAGTTTCTATTTCAGCCTTTGCTATAAATAGGTGTGACTTTGGTTAACGAAAGTTGATCTGTGCCTCTCTTTCCCCATCTGTAAAATGGTCATCGCCTCCAAGGAAAATTTTGAGCTTTGTGAAGTGGTTGGAGCTCATAGATAAATAGGTGAAAGCACTGCACACATGCTGGAGTTTGTTTTGCTGGCTTTAACTGGCATCAGAATCCTCCCTGGACAATAAGCTACAGGCTCTTCTAAGTGCACTGTAAACCTGAGCCTTTGTGAAGTGTTTTTCACACTCACATGTATAAATATAATTGAATAGGCCATAAGCCCTGGGCAGGATTAAAACAACAAACAACTACCTGTGAATTCTCTGTATCTTAAAATTCTTAAATCATGATTTAAGGAGGTAAATAACTCAGACATAGGTTGGTGGCCTATTCCTGGAGTGGGTGGGTGAGGTCTTGAGGCCTGCATTTTGCAGGAGGTCAGACTAGATGATCGTACTGGTCCCTTCTGACCTTAAAGTCTATGAGAACTCTCCACTTTTTATAAAGAAATTAGGAAAATATTCACCCGGGGATCAGATCCTGTCTGTTATCAGCCTGGAGCAAATTTTTACCCCATAGTTATAAACCCATGGGGATATGAGCTTCTGAGAGGAATGCTGACACATCCTTAATGCAGAAGCATGTTTCTAAAGCAAAGTGGGGAACAGCACACTACCCCATTGTTTTCAAAGAAAGCCATTTTACTTTTCAAAAGCCTCACAAAGGAAGTCTTCCAGACAGACTTAAAATGCAATGCACCTCTTGACGAGCATGAGTAACTCCCGTGAACAAGTGTTTGCTGCATAGGACAACCTTCAACATGACTTCCTTGCACAGTGAGTCATTAAAAGTGATGGTTTGTTGTATTATACAGAAGAAACAACCAAATCTGACAGGGCATTGAAAGCTGCTGCAGTGACACATGCTAGCAATGTTGTTGGGAGATAATGTGTTACCAGTAAAATGGCATGCTATTAGTTCCTGCAACTGCATGTCCTTGCTTCCTGATGCAATCAACAGTTCTCAGCCCATCATTCAGCGAAACACTCAATCACGCTCTGTGAATTAAGAATATGCTTAGGTCCATACTAATTTGGCAAAACAAAACACACCTTATATGGATTAATTTAAGCACATGCTTAAAGTTAAGCACAAGCTTGAGTGCTTTGCTGAATTTGAAATGGGAGTTTCAGTGTTTTGGCTCTTCACAAAGGCTCATAAAAAATCCTGTAGGGAAAACATTATGATCAACATGTCCCGCTCCCCTCAATGGTTGCCACTGTGTACTGTAATAGCTACTGACTGATAGCATTACCAGTCAAACCATCCTATAACCAATGTTTGGAAAAATACTCCTTAATGATCTCATTCTTGTTGGTAGTCATTTGCTTTGAAATCAGACTGGATTTTAAGGAGCTGTTTTTAAAAAGCAGCCTTCCCTTCTGCAATTCACTTTTTGTGCTATAATAACACAGGTATGCAGGGTGACAGGATTTGTATGCAGAACAGTCGTTTGGACAGTTGGGTACTGAAAATGAGGGGCTTGATTCTTAATTATGCCAAGGCACCTTTACATAAACCAGGCCACTTTACACTTCCAGAGAAGGTCTAATGGGGCATTGGGATAATGAGAACCCGGCCTGAAAATTCTATCAGCTGCCTGCATGTACGCAAGACCAATGGAATCTATCAATGGCACATGCTCCATTATAGATTTTTAGAAGCCCAAGACAGAGTAACTGGCAAGTCAATGGCTGATGCAAAAATGGCAGAAATAGGAAGGAAAGAACCATTGTTTTCTTATTCTAAAATTTCTTATACATTAAGTACTATCTCTAAACTCTGCTTACCAAAGTGTAAACATAATCTGATCTCCCCAAATGCAATTTAATGTTTTATGTAGACCAGAGGCTCCCAAACTTTTCAGCATCACGTCTCCTTTTTGATTTTTGAGAAACCCTCATGCCGCCCCACCTCTCCTTTACCATCATCCAACCCCCTTTTAACAAAAAATTCAATTCATAATTGTACAATTAAAAATAACCACAAATAGGTTTTCTAGGTTTTCATTTGCTAGAAAGTTCAAAACACCTTTCGTGGTATAAAATTTGAAAATTAAAAATTCTGCGAGCTGATTAAAGAATTTTTCACTATGAAAATTTCACAGCCTCATGCCCCCCTTGGATTTTCTTCACGCTCCCCCTGGGGGGGGGTGCCCCCCTGTTTGGAAACCACGATGTAGACCAGTATTCAGTGCTGTTAAAGGATTAAAAGGGAACCCACCTGCCTCTCCCACCACAAAGGCTAACAGCAGCACTCTTCTGGTGTCTGACAGGGCAGTGAATTTATTTTCAGAGGTGCTGAGCCCCTATAAATCCCATTGAAGCCAATGAGAGCTACACATGCTCAACACGTTTGAAAATCAAGCCATAAACCTTTATTCAGTGATAGTTCGCTGGCCCATAGATCATTCTGTGGATTTATCTTTTGATATTTACGAGCTCTAATTTTCTTTTTCTTTCCATTTTATATTAGAATAGCCCTTCTTCATTAAATATAAACATGCTGGCATGGAAGAGTGGGAATTTTGTCAAATTATGTTATGTGCCATTGAGTTACACAACTACAGCTAAAATTTTCTATAATTAAAGCAAATAACTAAAGTGTCAGAAGGTGATCAAAGCTCTTTTATCTGCTTTGACACTTGCCACATGTGAAGGATTCCTGCTGACACTGGAGATTCTGCTGCTGACATTTCTTTCTTGGTTTTCATACCCAAGAAAGTAAAATCTAAGATTATCCTAAACTGCGCTGGGGGGGGGGGGGGGGGGGGGGGAGGGGGGGGGTTGGAGAATTGAGAGATCTTTAAAGAAAAATTTGCATTAAAGTGTAAATAATGCAAGTGGAGACTTTAACAGAGAAATCTGCATTAAAATGTAAATAATGCAAAATGTCTACATATTGGAGGGAAAAAATGACAATCTTGCATAATCTTAATTATAGCAGGTCCAGAAATGTAATGCAAATAGTTTGATGAAGCTATTTTAAAAGAAGTTGAGAATGAGCTTCTGTTGACCCTTTTAAAGGGAGTTCACCACTGTCTACTATATATGGCATCCTGAATAAAACATCTCTCTCTCTTTCTAAGGCTATGGCTACACTAGAAAAAGTTAGGTCGTCTTTGTTAAGTCAACCTAATAAGGTCGACTTTAAGTGGACTTAAAGTAGACCTTTTTAAAGTCGACTTAACAAAATGGACTAAGTTGATTTAGCTTTAAGTTGACTTAGTCCACTTTGTTAAGTCAACCTAACCACCTTTAAGTTGACTTAATAAAGTTGACTTAAGGGTTACTCCACGTCCTCACCGTCCTTCGACTTAAGGGTTAAGTCGACCTAATAAGTGGGAGTTACAAAGTTGATTTAAGCTTTCATTAAGTTGACTTAAGGAATTTCTTAAGTCGACTTAATGAAAGCCTAGTGTGGATGTAGCTTAATTTGAGTCGACTTGAACCTCCTTAAGTCGACTTAAATTGCCAGTGTAGACATAGCCTAAGAGTCTGATTGCCCTGTATCCTGCTGAGTCATTTATGCTAGTCCAAGGTGGATGCAAAATCCTACCCATATTAGAACAGTATGTTTGTTTTGTATAGCAGGAAAAGACAAGAAAAGGTGCCAGGCAACAAAAACCCGACCTGTGTTCTCATGACTAATGGGCACACAGCTCTCCACTTAGTGTGGGGAGAGAATGAAAATCCAATGGAATTAATACCAATAAGACTCTTTATACAGGCTCATTAAGCCAAAAATTCTGAATGTTTGACTAAGGAATATCATATGGTCAGGTGTGACTGTCTAATGTTGGAGATGGCTTTTGAAAACATCATTATAACCTGCAGTTCCACAGTAGTTCCAGTCGTGCAAACAAGAATTCTTTTCTTTTCTTTTCTTAAAACAGAAACTTTGTTATTCAACAGAAGTCACTCTGCAAGACAAGTTGATTTTAAGTCACAAAGGCAGTGAAGAGCATTGACTAAAGGCACTGGACAGGGCTATATTCAGGCTCTGCCACTGACCTTCTATGTGACCATGAACTAGTCACTTCACCTCTTTGTGCTTATATTTCTCTACCATCTTTTGTCTGTCCTCTCTAACTAAATATTTTTGCCAGTTTGCATCACGTTAGTTCATATCTTTTGAGTTTGACTTTGGCTTAAATGTCCAAACGCCCCTAAGAATTCTTAAGGGATGCCAGATGAAGCTCCAAATTTTGTCTGTTTGTGCCTTAACTCACCAAGCATTGTGTAGATTTGGCTGTGCCTCAAACTCCTACATTGATATGGCTCAGTTGGAACTTGGCCCATAGGTCATGCTGTGGATTTGACAGGCTGGCAAACCTTTTAGCACACCTGGGCAAAATTTGGAGTTGTAAGAAAAACAGGAAAAGACACAATTGTTAAAAATGGTTTCCATGGCTCTGTTCATGACTTAGTCCTCACTTCAGTAAGGCACTGAAGCATATGACCAATTTTATGCAGGGGAATAGTCCCCCTGAAATAGCAAACCACACTGAAGTCAAATGGACTATTCACATACTTAAGGTTAGATATGTGCTTAAGTATCAGATTGAATAGGGACCATGACTATAAAACTGAGCAAGCATCTTGTTGAAAACCAACCATTGCAGCTGGGAGACCGTTATTAAGAACTATCAGAATGAAAATAGCTCTGGAGTTTCTTTGTACATAGTGCTTAATAAGAAGCTGGTAATACCTGAAGGGGGCGGGGAGGGGAGTCCAGTATTGCTTTTATAGGTGTGAATTACATAAGAGCATGACCTAGTATTTGAGCCAAATCCTATTCTTTGAGGAGAGCACAAGCCATTTAGAAAGTAGCTTGATCTTTCTTTCTTTCTTTCTTTCTTTCTTTCTTTCTTTCTTTCTTTCTTTCTTTGCAATGAATTGACATTGAGGCACTCAGGACAGCCACTTGCTTTAGTGAGCACAGTATTTCAGTCACAGAGCTGTTTTGTGTTATGCAGCTGAGATCTAAGAAAGACGTATGCTTACAGACAGACAAAGCCCTCGCTGAAGGATAGGAAGACCATTACTCTCGTAGGAGCTAATAGATGCAATGATTATGTAATGTTGACAAACATAATACAGATTGCAGGAGGTATCTTGGATTGCTTTAGGGAAAGTAGCAATCAGGCATGAAACAGCAAGTGAAAAAATATAGCCAATTGTGGGAAATATATTTATGTTTTTTCTAAATTCTGTGTTGACATACCAAAAGCAAAAAAATCAGAAGAGGATAGATAAAAATCAGAAGAGGATGGCTAAAAATCAGCAGGGGGGCTTAAACCCTAATATGCAGGTACAGGACACATGTGATGTTGGCATGGTGACTGATGGGCAGGGATTTTTTTGTGATGGTATCAGGGGTACTGAGTACCAGCACCTTTTCTTCACAGGGATGCGGCCCTGGCTCCTACTGCCGCCGCCGGCAGCTCTATGTCCCTGGTGAGTACCTGCACCTTTTTTAAAAAACAAAACAAAAAAAGCGCTGCTCATGGGACATGCAAAATTTCATCAAAATTGGAAGAGCGGCATGTACAGTTCCAGCCCAGGACCATACAAGTGAACCAAAGTGGTCAAGCAGCAGAGCTGAAGTTTTCTGATTCTCAAGCAAAGGGATCAATTGATCAGTCTTCCATTACATGTTTTGCCTGGGACAGACAGCCCTATGGTCTAATGGCAACACTGTAGAGAATTTCAAACGGGTAGCCGTGTTAGTCTAGTTCAGCATAACAAACAAGGAGTCCTGTGGCACTTTTGAAGATTAACATATTTATTTATGGCATAAGATTTCTTGGGAGAAAATCACACTTTGTCAGATGCAAGTTCCTCATCTTCAAAGCGTCTGACGAAGTGGGATTTTCTCCCATGAAAGCTCAGGCAATAAATAAATTTGTTAGTCTTTAAAAGTGCCACAGTATTCCTTGTTTGTTTTACTGTAGAGAATGTGAGTTCAGGTCTCTAGCTTTGTTGCTAGCTCCTCAGGCTGGCTGATGCTGGGAGCACTGCAGGGACAGTAGTATGTGGGACGAAAGGAACATTTCACATTGTTCTCTGGCAACCCTGGCAATTCTCATCACAGCATTGAAAGATGTGAGAGGAAGACGGGCAGTCAGACTTCTTCAGCCAGACATATCAGTCCAGTTGATTCTGGGGCTTTGAAAAAGGGGAAAGAAGAGGTAGAGGGATGAAAGGAAAATGGGAAGATTCCCATCTTTTGAAAATACTGCATTGGACCTTCTCTCTACACAATTCATGTCAGCCAGAAGATCTACAAATATTCAGATGACACTACACTATAAAAACTTTATTTAGAGTCTAAGGTTTAGACAGTGCTGTCCAATGGAATAGAAATAGATTAGTTGGTAAAAGTATATTAACCTTCATGCTTCAGGATATGTCAACCAGCAATTGGTGGAGTTAGAAAGAAATTTGCTGGAGGGCAGGTTATTCCATAACTGTCCACTAGATGTTACTTGAGCCTCCTCTGAAGTATGTGATGTAAGCCACTGACAGTAACAGGATACTGTACTACATGGACCACTGGTCCCAGGTGGCAATTCCTGTGTTGGTTTGCATTTTTAAAAATGCCAGATCCAATAGGTGATATGTTTATTTTAAAAATTATTATTAAATTATCCACTCTCGGAGTTCTGTGGAACTGATTCGTGGTAGTGCCATTATTAGTGATGAGTGTCAGGCACTTGACTCATCACCTTTATTCTAGCTCCTATTTTTTCCTTTGAGAAAGTCCCGCTTACTCCGTCTCACTCATCTTTAGTTCTTTACTTTGACTATGAGCAGAGCAAAGCAGATTTTGCATGATCCTTTGGCCAATGAAGGGGGTTCCTCACTAGAGTTGGACAGAATCCTCATCGCAAAACACACCTGGGTTTTATCATACTCATGAATCTCATATCCAATTTGCTGAGAGATTTGCTACGGTTCAGAGACAATTTTTTATTTTTCTGCTTTTGCATCAGAATCAGACAAATCTGTGGTTTCTCCTGGTTATAACATGCAGCTAGGGAAAATTGTGTGGCTCTGACTGTGTCTCAGTTCGAGTTTCTGAGTTCATTAGAATTTGAAATGCAAAGGGTCACTGGCCTACAGAGAGAAGCGAATGTACATGGGCCTCTGAAACCACTGAGTTTACAGAGCTCTTCTTCATATAGCCAGCTGTGCCCTAAGAAGTGCTGCGCATCTCTGCACCATGCCCTTTTCAACTGCAGGGCTAGAGTATGACTTGGACCGTGTGCCTGTGCAGGTGCATAAGAACCCCTTCTGAGCCCCAGACTGGGGCTACATGGACTTTGGGTCTGGCTGTGCAGGAATTACTCACTTCCTCCCAGGAAGAGGTATGCAGGAACAGGTGACGAACAGGCAGAAACTCTACCACATCCACCCTCCCTCCTCACTGCCCAGAATAGCTAAGCACTGTAAAAGTGCATGCATGCATGCGTGTGTGTGTGTGTGTGTATGAGAGAGAGAATTGACTGTTGTTTTTAGCTGCCCAAAGCAAGGAGAGAGCAGAAGAGGAATTATGACTCTACAGCATGGGATGGTTGGGGTAATGCAACTTATGCACTTTTCCTTCCTGATGAGTGACTATCTAACACTTAGTGGGAAGTGCAAGGGACCTGACTCAAACCATTCTCAAACCCAGATCCAATCCCAGCAATGCATAATGGCACCACGAGTCTTTTGATAAGGAGGAATAAATGATTCTGCAGTCTTTCATGGCCCACTCTTATTGTTGCTTAGGATGCTCTGCACGGGGATAAAGGGAATTAAATAATTCCAGATATAGAAAAAGAGGAATTAAGATCTGATCTCCGGCTACATTCTAAAGTGCAAATCCCCTGGAGTGTTTTTGGTAAGAGGACACACTGCAGTATGTGAAACAATTGTGACTGAACCTTTGGAAGGAAATACTTGAAATATACAGGAAGGTTCAAATCCTAAATTTAGAGCTTTCTAAACTAATGAGTAAGATTGACTTTGCAACTTAGTTTTTGAGTCCTGAGGTTTAGTTCATGTGCTGAATCCTTGTTGGTATTCAGACAATAATGCTGATCATAGAATCATAGAATAATAGGGTTGGAAGGGACCTCACGAGGTCATCTAGTCCAACCCCCTGCTAAAAAGCAGGACCTCTCCCCCTAAATCACCCCAGCCAGGGTTTTGTCTAACTGAGCCTTAAAAATCTCCAAAGATGGAGATTCTACCACCTCCCTAGATAGCCCATTCCAATGCTTCACCACCCTCCTAGTGAGAAAGTTTTTCCTAATATCCAACCTTGACCTCCCCAGCTGTAATTTGAAACCATTGCTCCTTGTTCTGTCCTCTGTTACCCTCGAGAACAGCCTAGCTCCCTCCTCTTTGGAGCACCCCTTCAAGTAGTTGAAGGTTGCTATCAAATCTCCCCTCAGTCTTCTCTTTTGTAGACTAAATAAGCCTAGTTCCTTCAGTCTCCCCTCATAAGTCATGTTCCCCAGCCCCCTAATCATTTTTGTTGCCCTCCGCTGGACTCTTTCTAATTTGTCCACATCCTTTCTGTAGTGGGGAGCCCAAAACTGGACACAGTATTCCAGATGTGGCCTGACCAGTGTCGAATAGAGGGGAATTATCACATCCCTCGATCTGCTGGCAATACTCCTACTGATGCAGCTTAATATGCCATTGGCCTTTTTGGCAACAAGGGCACACTGTTGGCTCATATTCATCTTCCCGTCCACCATAACCCCCAAGTCCTTTTCTACAGCGCTGCTACTTAGCCGATCGGTCCCCAGCCTGTAGCAGTGCATGGGATTTTTCCGTCCTAAGTGCAGGACTTTGCACTTGTCTTTGTTGAACCTCATGATGCTCTGTGACAAATTAAAATAAACAGCTGTCAGTGCTGTAATAGCTTTTAATGTATTTAGACTGAATGTTTTATAAATCTATGACTATGTGGGCAATTTACCTGCATATTTTTCATACATCAACTATTCCAAAAGGCTTAGGTGGTAGGCTGGTGTATAGAATATTGGCTTCTTGTGCAGAAAGCAACATCCTACAGGAAACCCAGAGAGGTAAGCTCTTTGGGGAAGGGACTGTTTTTTACTATGTGTTTATTTGGCTCCAAGCATAGTGGGGCCCTGATCTCAGTTAGAGCCTCAACACATGGTTCTAACACAAATGATAAATAACAATAAGATTCTCCCTTGGAGCTATATGCCAAGATTTTCATACGTGACCAATACATTTTTGATTCCTCAAATTCTGGGCAGCCAACTTGAGACACCTTAAAGGAGCTTGGTTTTCCAGAAAGAACTGAGCAATTGCCCTGTGAAAATCTAGCTCCTCCATGGTGGCAGGATAATCAGCCAATGACTGAGGCTCCCCCAAATCACTAATTACTTTTGGAAATCTTAGCCCTTCTTAGTCCCTAAGAGGTGGCACATTAAATACTGACAGACATTTTTAAATGCGTCTTTTATGAAGAAATCATGTTGAGGATTCTGAAGCTGAGATTAGTTAAATGGAAGGCAGTCTTTAAAAATCTTTAATTGTTTAGTTAATGAGAGATTAGGATGGAAATCTCTCCACCAATAAAGACAACGAGGAAAGGAAAGACAATGATTTAGACCTGCTACTCAACAAATAATCTTTCTGTTCCTCTGAGTGACAGTTTTCTATGACCTCACTCTTGTCTATTGGTCTATATAGTTTTGGTTCCTTCATGCCCTGAAACGTTGCACAGATCAGTAGCCTCATAACCTTTATTTTTTAAATAAAGGCTGGGCTTCTGGATTATTTGATTAAAAAAAAATAAAAGGCTCCAATCTGTGATAATTTGTGTTTTACAAACATAGACCAGTGTGGCCTTTTCTCCTTAATCCCAAAATGTGTGCCTCACATAGCGTGCATCTACACTTACAAGTTAGGTTGACTTAAGGAGGCTTAAGTCACTCTAACTTATTCCCTGTCCACACTGGGCTTTTATTAAGTTGACTTAAACTGTTCCTTAAGGCGACTTAAGGAAAGTTGAAGTCGACTTAATAACACCTAGTTTTACGTCGACTTAAGGCTTAAATCGACTTCCTAAATTGACTTAAGCCTGTGTGGACGCCCTAAGTCGATTTATTCCATAAGTCGACCTAGGGCGGGGGGACAAGGGAGCCCCTCATGGCTCCCTGGCAGAAGGGAGCCAAGCATGGCTCCCTTCTGCTGGGGAGCACGGCTCCCTTGTCCCCCGGGGTGCCCCTGCTCCCTTCTCCAGGGGGTCTGCAGCTTCCCAGCAAGAGAAGCTGTGGTTCCTTTTTCGCCGGGAAGCCGCTGTCCGGGGAGAAGGGCTCCCAAGCCGGGGCTCCAGCGGGAGGGAATACCCCGCTGGGGCTCCAGCAGCGAGGGATTCTCCTGCCACCCTGGCTGGGGGGTGAGGGAATCCTGGCTGCCCCAGCCGGGGTTCCAGCGGCAAGGAAATCCCCCTCTGGAGCCCCGGCTGGGGCAGCGGGAGGGGATTCCTTCGCTGCTGGAATCTCTTGTCGCCGGAGCCCCATCAAGGGATTCCCTCCCTGCTGGAGCTCTGGCCGGGGAGCCCCAGTGGCTTCCTTCTCCCTGGGAAGCCGCTTGCTGCGGTCTCAGGGAGAGCCAGCCATGCATGGCTGGCTCTCCCCGGGGAAGCCGCCTCTCCTTTCTGGCAGGGAGCCACAGCTCTCTTGTCCCAGGGAGCTGCGGCTTCTTTGGAGCCTTGGCTCTCCCTCGACCTATCCAGTAGACCTATCCAGTAGTCTAGTGTAGACTCTCTAAGTCGACGTAATAAGGTTGCATTTAGGTCGACTTTAAAGTCTTGTGTAGACTTTCTGGCTATGTCTACACTCAGAAAGTTAAGTCGACTTTATTAATGAAACATGAAGCTGAAAAGAAAGTGGGCGAGTGAGGAGAATGTGGTTTGGAGACAAAAGACAGAAATAGAAGCAGATGGCACAATTTATCATTGCTTTGTGTCCCATTTGCAGCAGTGAGGCTAATGCAAAGGGGCTATAGCGCAGCTGTAAGCCTCTTACGGAAAATACCCCTGGATCAGAGAACACATATACCCAAGCGGAGAGCCATCTCTGTGCCACATCTTCAACAGCTGACACAAAGGCATATCTACACTGGCAATTTAAGTCGACTTAAGGAGGCGTAAGTCGACTTAAATTAAGCCACGTCCACACCTGGCTGTCATTAAGTCAACTTAAGCAGCTCCGTATGTCAACTTAATAACTACCGGTCTTTAGGTCGACTTAACTCTTAAGTCGAATGGTTAAGTCGACCTAAAGACGGTGTGGCTGCCCTAGGTCGACTTATTCTAGAAGGGAGCCGGGGCTCCCTTTTTGCCGGTCCCAGGCAGAAAGGAGCCGCGGGGCTCCCTTTGGCTCTGGAATGCTCAGGTCCCGGGAAGAAGGGAGTGCGGGGCTCCTTTCTGGCCAGGAGGACGTGGGTCCTG
>ML685792.1:9662711-9680977 GCA_007922175.1 Pelusios castaneus | reverse complement strand
AAGGGAGCAGCACTCCCTGGACAGGGGATCCCTGGAGGTTCCCCTGTCAGCTGGAGTGCTGGTGGCTTTCTTCTTGCCTGGACCCATGGGAGTCCGGGGAGAAGGGAGCCTATGCTCCCTTCTGCCTGGAAGCCGCGGGTCCCAGCAAGAAAGGAGCCTTGGCTCCCTCTTTGCTGGGACCGGTGCAGGTCCCGGGCAGAGAGGAGCCTGGCTTTCTTCTTGCCAGGACCCCGGCTTCCTGGGGAAGGGACCCGTGGGTCCCTTCTCAGTGGGGAGCCACAAAGCCTTGTCTACACTTGAAAAGTTAAGTTGACTTGTTAAGTCGACTTGACTTTTCAAGTGTAGACATAGCCAAAGTGTCTTCTGGAGTGTGACAGGTGAAGGTGGGGCAGAGAAAGGAGGGAACAGGGCCTGGGTATTGCTGTGCTGTGATGATTCTGTGTTCCTGAAAAGTCAACTGGTCAATGTACAAGAGCAGAAGTTAGGGCATCCCCAAGGGCTTCCTAACTTGTGTGGGAGCCTTGCACTGGTTCAGTAACTGAACATGAGGGCCACAAACTACCTCCCCTGTGTCCCTGTTCTGAGCTCTCTACCAGCCCAGTGATAAATCTAGCTCTGGAAAAGTAGGGAAGAGACAAGAAAAGAGGAAACAATCCATTGCCTCTAAAACAACTGGCATTGTCTTGTTAATTATACTCAGCGGAGTAGTTGCCTCAAGTTAAAAAACTAAAGTTAGTTCAGTGTTCAGGAAGAACAGAAGTGACAGGGAAGTAAGTCTTCTGACACAGCATTACCTATTTCTTAAAGCCCCATCTCCAGGAGTCAGATGATTATATGGGACTTTTGAAAACTTTCATTTTAAAAATAACTTAGTTTCTAGCCCTCTTGGTTGTGGACAAAAGCTTGAAAAACATTAGCTCTAAAAGCCCCAATCCTCAAATCAGATAAAAAGAATTTAAGCCTTTTTATTTTCAGACATCTCATGATTTTAAGCCAGTCTCATGATCTCTGAGAGTCCGTCTCATGAGTTTTGACTAATAGGGGTTGACAATACTGTATATGAGTAGTAGCTAACAGGTCTGATTGTAACCATCTTGTGATATGCAACACCAAATCACTAATACTACTACTGCTGGTGAATAGGAAGAGGCCCTCTTGCATCAAAACCTGTTATTCTCTTCTGATCTGAGCTATCCTTCAGGGATACTGCAAAGTTGTTAATGCCACCAAATTTGACCTATCTAGTATCTTGAAATGTTTATAATCTGAGGAGTGCCCTACAGAGGCAACGAATATATTTTATTTAATCCCCACATCTTTCACCAATGTTTTTATAGTTATTTTTTTAGTAGGTCCTATACAAATCAGTGTTCTGCACTGTGATTTCTTTATTGGATCCACAGTGATTAGCTATCAAACACTATTTCTAAAGGTAATGGCAGACTGATATCAACTGAGTTTCCAATAGTTACACAAGATAAGCAAACAGTCCTGAAGCACTTTTAAAGAATAACAAATTTATTTCTTTGCATGAGTTTTCATGAGTGAAGTCCAGCTTTGTCAGATACTAGAAAATGGAAAACTTACGGTATGGGAGGGGAAAATAGATTTTGACAGCATCAACTTGGGTGTGAATAGAGACATAAACTGGCTTTCTCATTACAAACATTAGTCTTTCAAAGTGCCATAGGACTCCTTTGTTTTTCATTACAAACAGTGATTCTCACCTCTCTCAACTTCACCACTTTCTGATATGTTGTTCCACCCTGTTTGAATCTATACAGCTTGTTTGATTTGCTGAAGTAATCTTACCTGATTACTGTAATGTAATGTAATCACAGGATTTATCTTCCCATCCCTTACTTTATCTTTCATTCCCATACTGTAAGTTTTCCATTTTCTAGCATCTGATGAAGTGGGACTTCACCCATAAAAAGCTCACGAGAAAAATAAATTTGTTTGTCTTTAACAGTGCCACAGGACTCCTTGCTTATTTTGCTGAACTAGACTAACACAGAACAAGATGGATAGATACTCTAAAAAGAGAAGGAAATGAAACTGATCAAAGAGCCATATGAAATAGCTCTGTGAGAAGTTTTCTGAAGGGGTGATAGCCATAAGATATTTAAAAGTGGGAGCATTAAAGATGATTGTTTCTGCTTAGCCATCAGACATCCATCAAGAATATGAAGGACTTCCTGGGGAGGGCAGGAATTTCAAGGTCTTCACAACAGCCCTCTAATTCACAATATTCACAAGTTTGTCAGTAATGTTAGCTAATTTATCATCATCTTCCTCACCTAACCCAACCATCCCTAGTCGCAATGCAGGACTTTCCCCTGTGATATGTTTACTACTATAGCTTTGTTTTCTACCTCTTCATCATATTTTATGAGCACACAATAAAATAAACCTGTAATAACTATTGGAATGGAATGGCTGGCATGTATGTATCATTGACCTCCACTGTATGGCCTTAGAACTGCTCAACTTTGTGTCAGGCATTCAAGAGGAAGAAGCCAGTGCTTACCGAGGTTTGTCCTTACAGCCATTGTGGAATACTATAATAGTTTTAAATTACCTGGGTTTACCTTTAATCAGTTACCCATTTTACTGTTAAAACAAACAGAGAAAGACTTGATGGGCCCAAAAAGTCCAGAAGAATACAGACTATAAGGATAATGGATGTTAACATTACTGTTATGTAAGGAATGATAAATCAGAGATCAGAAATCTTTCTGGGAAATGTAATGGAAAAGGAAGATTAGTTCTTGCTGATCTAATTTATGGATCTATGCCTGTTGGACTCTGTAGTTCAAGCACGTAATCCTAGCAGAGAGATGAGTACTCCACACTATCCCATGAGTGATTATTAGTGATTGCTACCACTCCTTTGAATTAAGGGTCAGAGAAGTAGCTAGATTTGACAGTTTCCTGCTAGCTCAAGACACAAGCAGAGGCCTTTTTTGGAGGGAAATAGGGTGGTATAAAGCTACTCCTCTGAAGGGAAAGGTAAAACGTTCAAGAACAGCTATAAGTGGTTGCGCTAGTCAGGCAGGGCCATGGCCAGACATGCACTGTTAGAGTTTTGCTTCATGTCTGCACAGAACTTTTGGTTTTTTATGGAATTTAAATGGCATTCAAATCTGAGTGGCTGCAAACCCCACTCCCCAGGGTTCCTTAGTAGGAACTTTTTGCAATGTTATTTAGCTTTGTTTCTGGTGGTCTCTCCTTTCAGAGTCTTCTCTTTCTGCATCTGTCTCCCTCCCCCATCATTTCCCTCTCATTTACAGTCCCTACTCTTATTACTTCTAAGAACACATTTCTAGCCCTCTCTGTTTCCATGGTGATTTCTCTGTCTGTTTTGCTTGCAACTCTGATTTATCCTCTGGCTATTTGCGCTGCACTCTATTAACACAGGTCTTTGCCTCATCCTTCCAGGCCTCTTACCCTTTCTCCTGCCATCTTTCCTCCCCATTCGAAGACTCTCAGGGTTCCTCTTTCTCCCATGGTTACAAAGTATCTTCTTTCTTCCAGGATCCCAAGGACTGATCCTGTTTAAAGGAAGCTTAGGCTTGAAACTTCAATCCTTTGGGAGGCCTTTTCAGGTAGCTGCAGAAACTGGGGAACTCAGATCTCCAGCAGAGTACAGCCCCCTCCTTCTCACTGTGTTGGCTGGATGACTGGTACCCCCAGCTACCTAGTTGGGTGGGATAGTACAGACCTCACAAAAGGGAGCTCTAACCTGTATGACTCATTTACCATTTAATGACTAAGAAAGGCAAAACATGAGGAATCTGGGAACAGGCCCATGAATTTCCTCTGAACTGTAATTGACCAAGACCCTGGCTGATGTTCCTGTTCAAACAGTGAGCAAGATTCCTTTAACCTAATAATGACACAAGTTTTTTTCCATGCCCCTCATTTCCAGGTGCAGGATTTATACATGCTGTACCTTTAACTTACAGCCTCTCATCTTGCCTGTAAATCGGATGCTGTTTCTATCACTGCTCATACAAGAAAATAACATACAAAACACTGTTCAATTCATAATTATTCTTATCTTTTAATGAAGTGTCAACATTCACCACCCACAGCATTGACAATATCATAGTCACTTCCTAATCTGAGTGGATAATAGTGGTATAGGAGCTATAACAGCAACCCTTTGAGTAGTCACTTCCCTTTATTATTATCCAGTCCCTACCATCTCTCTCCCCGCTTTTAGGAACTTTAATGGAAATCAGGAGCCTAAATATCTTTGAAGATCAGGTCCTTTTTCCCCAGCATGCCTGTCTGGGGCTGGCCTTTTCATTCTGGCAGAGGCAAACAGCTGTAACCCCAAAGTGGCCATTTTTCAACTGACTGTAGCTTGGTGTATAGCTTCCTTTAGCTAGTAAGTTCTTTTAATTCCTGGTATGTTTTCATTTTCTTTTTCTTGTGGGATAATAGATTAATGTTCTCACACCTAGAGTAGTGAGAAACTGCAGTTTCTGGTAATTGCTAACTCTGGTAATTGCTGACTCCTTAATGGCAAACATTATGTACCACTACAAATAAAACAAGGTCCCATCTCAGATTCCTGGTACCAGAGAGGACCTTAGCTTTAAGGAAATAATTGTTTTCATCCATAAAGAATAAGGGAAATATCATTTTGTCATTGAACTTCATGAAGTTAGTCAGGTTCTGATTTGTGATAAATCAGTTTCAAATGGTCAGGGGTTTGTTTGATTTAGAAACAAAGCTGAGAATCTTACCAGACCAATTTTTATTCCAAGATTTCAGAGAGCTTCCTAGTTTCAAGTAATCTGGGAATACCACCAGAGAAAGTTCTTCTTATAGTGTTTCAGAAATTCCTCTTTTAGCTCTAGGCAAAATCCTGAAGTACAGAGATGTCCCCAATTTTAAATTTGTCAGCAAAAATGGTTCAGTTTGAGTTTGATGTTAAAGTTCAAGTTGGTTCCTCTTTTAACCAAATTGGTTCATCCAGCCCTACTTCTGATATTAGTAGAAGTACTGTCAGAAATCCTATGACTGCTTGGGAGTTTGAATGTCAATCATTATGTAATGCATTGTGGCCATAGAAAATTTCAGGGAAGCAATAAATGTACAGTTGTCTAAAACTTTAGTTAAAAGAGAATAGCTGCTAACATGAGAGGGCTTACGAACAGTTATTACACCGTCCAGTAGAGAGATATCCATGCTAATTCACTCATGATAGGATCTTAGCTAAAATTAGTCACTTATAATTCTACCTATTTTAGTTCTGTGTACATTCACTGCATCTCATTCAGCTACTTTTTACTGTACCTCCAGATGTACACTTTCTGTGCTTCTGCATATACACAATAAGCCACTGCATAATTTCACCACTGTAATGACATTAATAATGTTTAGTCTGTCAGCAGTAAATGCAAGTGACAAAATCTAACTTTTACTATAGAAAATGGCTCCTTATCAAAGGTATGTAGCAAACTCCAAATAGTTTGGGTTTGGATTTTCTAAGGAGCTTAGCTAGACTCCCCCTCTCCTCCCTGATTGCATTAAATTTCAGTGGAAGCTGAGGTCCTTCCCCTCTTAGCCTTATTTGAAAATCCCCACTATAAGTACCAGCTCATTATGGATCCTTACTGACATATACTTAACACAAGAGTTGGCATCTTTTGCATCCACCCACCTCCCTTGCTACTTGCCTCTCCCCCCATCAACAGAAATAGTTTTTAAAAGGACCTTTAACAAGAATTTTGGTTTTAAAATAATTTGACTGTTAACCATGGGGTGCAGCTCCACCTACACCTAGGCAAGACTCCTCTGGGCAACCCTAGGTTATCTCACTGTTTAGAACAGGTCTAATGCTTGCTCCGGCAGCCTGTCCCTTATTAGGGCTCCTAATAAGAGTAGTTGCGTTAGTGCGATGGCCACCATTTTGACTGACTCATTGGGGACTGCACTGGTGACTTCTAGAACTACAAGCATCAGCTGTTACAATTAAGGCTATCTAATTGGGGTTATTTCAAACTCATGTCCTCTGTGAGAGGAGGGACCTGCAATACTGATCAGTGGGTTACATAAGAAAGAGAGAGAAATTTCTACCCAAATATTCCTGGTGCAAAGAATGTTTTGGTCAAATCAACCAGTGGAAATGATGGCCTGTGCTTCAAAAGAAACATTGAGTGAGTTAAACCTGAGTTGAGTGGGAAACTGCTTTCCACAGAAAATAAAAGGAATTTATTTTGTTTTTTAAGTTTCCAAGAAATGTTATGCAACTGTTTAACTTGATCTTGCAGTATATTCAACATTTTGCAGAGTAAAAGGAGGGCTCAGCTATGAGTAGAGTAATTCTCTACTGTGTATTTGCAGTATTCTGCTTAGCAATAACTCACATGCAGATCTGCTATGAACACCTGCAGAAGTGCCAAATATTTTCTGGAGGATATCAGCTGAGAAAAGGGATATTCTTTGTTTTAAATAGCCACGTGGGATCTTTTACATCCACCTGCACCACAAACAATCCCAAAATACTTGGCACTTCCCAGTAAGAAGCTCTTTATGTCTTGGAAATGCTGTTGAAACATTAGTTAATGAATCTGGAGGGGTAGGTAAGTTAATACTAGTCCTGTTCTATAGACAACCTCTGTGCCTCACAGTCTCCTGAAAGCTCATCTTTTCAAAGAGGTCAAATAATGGTGGGTGCGCAACTTCAGATATCCAGGTGTGTCAGGCTGAGCAGTGAAAAACTGAGACCCTCCCAAATTATGGGAAACTTTCAAAAATGTGTATCTTAGGCCCACATTGACTAAGTGCCTAAATCCTTTTTGAAAATGAAATATAGATACCTAAATTAGTTTGCTGCTGTATTTAAATACCTTTAAAAATTAGTGTTTGCATTTTCCAAAGGAGTGAATAACCTGTGGTGTCTCAATTTTTGGGTGCTCAGCTTGAGCCACCTAAGGGGGTTGATCTTCTGAGGACGGGTTCTCAAAGCTTTCTGAAATTCGAGACCCTTTAAAATGCCTCAAACTTGTCATCACTTACTTTTGAAAACACAGGGCTCATAGATCTCATTGTTGTTTCAAATACGGGTTATGTTTGGAGTCCTTCTCGTATAGGACCAAAGGCTTTACCTAGCCTGATGCAGGGATTGTTTGTGTGATGCAGCAGAAGGAAACCTCCTCCAGTTCTAGCACCAGCCTGTAGTTGCTTGCTGTGGTATGTTCCCCACCTATGAGTCCATGCAATCTTAATACCAGCGATCTGCCACCCCACCTCTTTCCCTCCACTAGCTCAAACCTGCTCTCCCTCCTCAAACTGAAGTGTAATGAGCTCCACAATGCAGCATACAGGAGGTCCCCTGTGTAAGCTCCAGGAAGCTTGTCAAATCCTGTGCAGTTGAGTAACAGCAGTTCCACTGTGTCCAGGCCCTTTCATACCGATTTTTGGCTGGGGTAGGTGAATGTAGGTATATGAATATTTACAGTTACAGGCCAGGATTCTCAAAATTGACCAGTGATATAGAGTGCTTCTATTCTTTGTATTCTTCACCTGAGAAAGGCCTGGTTGTCAGAGAGTGCTGACCCCCCCTCCCCAATCTCTGTTCTTTTTAAAGTGTGGAGTTATGTTCTGGAAAACGGAGGCAGTCAAAATCACTAGTCACTTCTGAAAATCTTGCTCAGGATATATATCCATGTGTGTAGTACCACAGTACAGCATCTACATAAAGGAAAAGTGAATTGAACTGAGTTTGACTCTGTGGGTCAATCTGGGAGAAACTGAATTTTTTCCTTCCAGTTGTAACAGAAATGGATCTCATGTATCATTCATGCAGCACGTCCTTCTTTGTTTAAATAAGAGTTGAGCAAACGGTTAGGGAAAAAGAAAATATTAAAACATCTGCATGTTCACCTGGATTTTAAGTTGGGGGAAGAGAATCTTTTTAGGAAAGGGACCCCTAATTAACAGGGCAATTCAGCTCCTTATTCCAAAGTGAGACTCAGAATATTTTGTAGAACTAGCTGAGGCCCGAGCAAAGATGTACAGAGCTGGCTCTGATGTTAAACTCCTTGAAGAAATAATTCAATACCTAGAGATGTGAGTAGCAAACAAACTTGGGTTAATTATATACTTCACAAAACAAAAAAAGGAGGGAAAAAGAGGGCCAAAACCAAGCAAAAATAAGAAATCAGTGACTTTTATTCAAGGCAGTTGTTTCCAAGGGCAGCAAATGGCATTCTGCATACAAGGGTCATTTTCACACACTTTTTTTTCACTTCTGGGTTTCTTGAGTAGTGTGACCATAGTCTGTAAAGTAAAAATGGGACACAGGGTAAGTTGGCAAGGCCAGGAAGCAATAGCCAGCCCCATGTGCTGCCTGGCATCAGCACTCACCCAAGTCCCACCAGCAGTGGTCAGTGGTTTCTAGAAATTAGGCACAAAGGATATGTCTAAACTAGGAAAAGTTAGGTCGACTTAAAATCGACCTTATTAAGTCGACTTAACAAAGTGGCAAAACTTTAAGTTGTCTTAGTCCACTTTAAGTCGACTTAACTGACCTTAAGTCAACTTTATTAAAGTTCACTTAAGGGTTACTCCCCGTCCACACTGTCCTTAAGGCTTAAGTCGATCTCATGGGTGATTGTTATTAAGTCGACTTAAGGAATTTCTTAAGTCGACTTAATGAAAGTCCAGTGTGGACATGGCGTAATTTTAGATCAACTTAAGGGTCCTTAAGTTGACCTAAATTGCTAGTGTAGACATACCCAAAGTGACTTACCTAAGCGCGCACAGTAATTTAGTGTCAAAATCATGATTAGAACCCAGGTTTTCTGACGCCTAGTCCCATATTCTAATAAGCCAACCATACCGCTTCCCCAAAGAAACTAAACTTGACACATATACTAACCACAACTAGCCTATAATTTGGATGCCATTCTGCCTCTCTTAAAGTGAGCGCAGAATAAAGGTACTACTCACTGTGAGGTAGCTCATGGCAGAACTGGACCCATGATATTACCAGGGCAAAGCAGGTTAAAGATTTTGGACAGAAAAATAAGCTCTTTTTTAAAATGTCCCTATCTGCTCTTAGCATTTGCATTATACTGACATTTTTAATCTAAATACAAATGTCCACCAAATACTAAGATTTGTTTTCCTCTTTGAAATAAGTGACAGTTTTTTTGAGTGGGGGGAGGAGGCTAAGAGAGGGATGGGAATCGGCAAATGTATTTTAAAAAGCAGTAGCCATAGTAACTGAGTTGCATTCAGTTACTAGGGTAACTGGTGCAGTAATAATGTTTGCTGTAAAGTCAGACAAACCCACTGATGATCTGTTCATTTAAGATGTTTTATGTATTGTTGTTATATTTAGCTCCCCAAATCTGTAAATCAGAAAAGCCTTTTACTATCTACTAAAATGACCAATATACTATATTACTTCAATTTTCAGCAAATCTGTTTCTTTCAGGATTCCTTAGCTTCTCACTGTTAGGTTTGGTTTTTTTTTTTTTTTTTTAATTCCTTCTTCAAAGTGAAATGAGTGATGCATAATAATATTGGGCAGGAATCTTAATCCTGGGAGAAATCCTAAAAAAGAATCCAACCATGAATTCTCCTGAAGTCTTTCACATTTTAAACAAAGCTTTACATACTTTTAGCCCGAGACTACAAAGTAGGTTTTGCTAAAAATTTGCTAATGAATTAAATCAATACAGTTTGGAATGAGTTCTATCTCAAACAATCAATACAAGCTCAGTGATGTACAACAGGCAGGCTGCTAAATTGGTCTAAATAAATTTACAATTGATTTTCAGTTTTAAAACTGAATTAGAGCATTTATAGTCTCAATGAATAAGATCAACTACAACTTATGCAAACAAGCATGTTGTTTGGTTTGCCTTGTCTAACACTAACAGTGAACTTTTTACTATATATAGTTATGTAACTTTTATTAACAAAATAACCTCCAGGATCACTAGCTCCTACACTGCAAATAAAACCGTGTCAGGAAAGCTCCTTGTAACATAATTGTTCCTTAGATATCTGTAACAAGGCTATTCTTCTAGTTGTCTATGTGGATCTTCATTACTGAAGTATCTGATTGCCTCCCAAATGCTAATAAAGTGGTTCTTTCTCATGGGTGTATGTGTGCATGTGTATATGGGGGTGGGGTGGGATGTATTATCATACCCCCAAAAATGGGGGATCTGAATTTCAAGGGAAGGGATAGATAGTCATATCAATATAATCAGCTATACTGCAAAGTAAAAATAAGGCCTTCCTTGCCTCGCTGCTCAGATTGCAAGTCCAATTACTTGCCTGATGTTTCCCACTGTGAAATAGTGGAGAAGCTGGGCTCTAGAAGGACAATTGGCTCCCTCTTCCGCCTCCCCCCAAGAGTCATGTCTGAGTGCAGAGGCAGGAGAAAATTGCTTCATGGAAAGGGGTGAAATAATATACTGCTTTCCTGTGGAGGAAAGAGAGAAGGAACTGTGTGACTTGGCAGTAAGTCTCTAAGTCACAGTACCCTTTGGGGGAGCTTCTGCACCACTCTGCTCAAAGTTGGACCCAATGTTAAAATCTAGTCCTATGTGAGTTTTCAAAAATTACACAGGAAGCCAGTGACATAAACTGAACACAGATGTCTGTTTTATCAAGGTACTTAGATTGTCACCATAGTGTTTGTATGCCTCACAGATAATGAATTGATCCTTGAAGCACTCCTGTGAGGCAGGGAACTATTCTAATCCTCACTTTATTAATGAAGAACTGAGTGACTCATTTTAAGTTCACAGGGGAGGTTTGTGGCAGAGCTGGGAATTGAAACCAAGTCTCCTGAGACCCCATGCATCTCCATAACCATCCCTCCCAGCCATCGTTCCAATGTGTAGCATACATGGGTCCTTAACCATGATTTGTACCAAAGTTATTCTGAGCAAATTGCAGTATAGCTATGTAACACCAGTAAGCTCCAATTAACATTACAAACTGAAACCATGTATAGAACCAGGTTTCTTTAGAGCATTTCATACACAGGCACGTCCTGAGGCTCACTTGTGTCAGTAGTGCTTCAGGGCCATGGGGATAGGGGCCAGAGGTGAGCAAATATCAATAAGTAATTGGAGAGGTGAGCAAATATCAGGAAGTAATTGAAGTAGAGAAACATCGAAAGTAGCTGAGGGAAGTGTAGATAACATGGCTTGTTCTTTACCTTCCTTCAAGCCTGCAGGAACCTTTCCACAGCAGCGCTCTGTTCTAGGTGGTTGGAAGGGGTTGGCAAGAATGGGCTGCACTGTGCTTCCCTCAGAACCTCACAGAAACATACAGGTTGTGGCAATCCCAGATGTTAAAGGAACCTGGCTTATTTTCCTCTGGCAATGAATGAATATAATACTCATCAGCATTAAGTGACTTTCCTCTTAATACACATCTGCCCTTGCTGCCTGACAGGAACTCCCCAGTAATTCTCAATAATATTCTTCTTTGCATGAACAAGTCACATTTAATGTTAGCAAGGACTGGACTGTTTCATAATATCATAGAGAGAAGACGACTTTGCTCCATGACCAGTTCTCTGGCATAATCAGGTATCTATAAGTGAGCCATTACTCTTCAGAATGTTAGAGGTTAGAAATGGGAAAAGATTTCTTTTGTTCATCTTGCTACAAATGAGGGATTCTTCCCTAGAATGCCCTTTCCAGTAGTATTAAAAGCTCAAAATATAAAGCTTCTACCACTTCTCTTTGGAAAGCATTACATAGCAGACTACGCCTAGCTCGCTTTGGATTTAGCTTAATTTTCCTCTTTCTTACTTAAAATCCCATTGTTTCTAGTTATATTCCTATGTTCCACACTAAATAATTTTTCTCCTTTCTTGGTGCCAGTGACCTTCAGATATCTCCAGAATACTATGTTGCCTCCTTAGTCATTGTTTAGCCAAGCTATAAATGTTGAGCTGTTTTAATCTTTCTTCCTAAATCAGTCCTTCTGATTTACAGTGTGTTTGTTTATTACTCTGCCCTGCTTTCCTTCCAGTTTGCCAATAAATGGGAAGGTCAAAAGCTTTCCAAAGCCAAACTAGATTTGCATATTTCTTTTTTAAAACTTAACAAATAGATCATTTATCAGAGTGAGCAATTTTTTTGGACAAATTCGCTGTTAAAAGATCTAAAACCAAAAACCTGTTGGGGCTGAAGCTAAAATGTTACTGTTGATGTTGTTTTCTTTTTGACAGAGGTAATTTGTTGTTGATCATGCAGACATATGTTTAAGCTGATAGGATATTATAACGCTTGTACTTCTGAATACTAAGTTTTAAAAAATCTAATTAGTCTGCCAGTTCGTCTGTCTTCCAAACCCACTCGACAAGCAGCCCAAGTACAAGATGTTCTTGTCTGCCACAACTGATGGATACACGACACTTTCCCCTGTCTCCCACCAGACAAGTATCTATGTAGCCACATAGCTGTTTGCCTGAACATAAAGAACACGTTGATTGGGTCAGTGGTTTAAAAATATGATATTGTGCTTTAGTAAATGGGACAATCTCGTCTTGAATCCCTGACATGGTCCCTAGGGTTGAGATTTTCAAAGGTACCTAGAGGATTTCTCTACACGCTCTATTAGAATTAATGGGAGATGTGTGGTTTAATTCCCCTAATGGGCTTTGGAAAATCTCAGCTGACATCCCTGTTTGGTGGAGATTTGGGAATTTGCTCATGTTTCAGATTTCATTTCTCCCAAATAATGAAAGGGACTCTGCCAGCAAGGTGGTACCACAGAGGGCAGGACCAGATGGTGGTTGGGTGCGGAGGGGGAAAGAGAATGCTGGATGGGAATGGCACACTTTCCAGACAGACTGCTCTGATGCATGCCCATGCTCTAGCAGCCATGGAAAAAAGAGAGTCTCCCCTGACCTCCTAAGTAAATGGTTTGTGGTTTTTCTCTCCACCCTCAACATCATCATTCTGAATGTCTTCATTGTTTCACTAGCATAAAGAGTCCCTTTGGGCCTGCTTTTAGAGGGTCGTATCTCAAGTCTCTTCTCTCTTCCATGGGGCTTAACCCTGAACAATTATGGAGTGCTGTACCTATATGTGCAAGACAGAAAATGATGAGGACAACAGGGGAAACTGATCCCATATTTATGAGATTTCTGCTGCTCAGAAATCAAGTAACTACTGCCTAGAAGCAGGAGTAGGACCTACGAATAGGACCTTATGTCTATGCATATCTCCGTCAGAATCTTTGGGACTCTGCAGTGCTCCATTCATCCATGCCAGTGGACAAAACCATTTTGCTTTTGTCTTTTAGATTTTATTATTTGTTCTTTTTTTGCCTGGGTTGAGGTAGGGGCAAATGGTAATTGTTGTAAAAAACGGCAAACAGCACCCCCAAAGTACTAACTGAAATAATACAGTAAATGAAATGCTATACAAGAACTAGATATTTGTTTTTATCAGTGGATCTCAAAGCATTCAACAAAAGAGGTTGGTATCGTTATCCCCATTTTATAGTTGAGGAGACTGAGGCACAGAGAGGTGAAACTATGGCTTTTTCACAACAGTGGAAAAAAAATTACCCCAGACTTTTTTCAGACAAAGCTGAGAAAAATGAGCCCAGCAGGGAGCATGGAAAAGATATTTTTACCCAGTCCCAGGTCAAATGAAGAATATGGATGAACATTTAGACAAAACTCAGCATGATTCATTAAATCATTTTTTTTCTTATTTTGTAGCATGGGTAAGGAAAAAATTCTTCCACAGGGAAGAAAGTAAACAAGTTCTAAACAGCAAAATAATGCAGTCAGGATGTCACTATGTGGGAGATATGCGCTGCATTAAGGATGCAGTTAACTATTCAACAGAGGAATGCACATACCAGTCTAATTGTTCTCTCATATTATAGGCCATTTGGGCTGAAGGCCATCCAAAGCTAAAGATGTCTAGTCCATTCCATGCTGTCATTAAAGTGCAATCAGAAGACTCTCTATGAAGCACCTCTAAAGGATTCAGCCTCCAAATGTTGCAGTGTTAGCTGTTTTATTCCATGTATTACATTTAAAAATTGAATTAAAAGCGTTGGCTTCCCAATACAGCCAAAAATTCTACCTGGCAACTTGTCTAGAGTAGTACATCATAGCAGTGATAATACTTTAATGGTAGAGTACTTGGACCCACGGCAACCTCGACTCTATCCTACAGCAACATAAACCCTACCCTACCCCCAACCCTGTCATTCACTTAGCAGGAAAACAGTAAGATCTAGCTAAAGAACCAGAGAGTCTGGTGCTTGAAGGCAGATGCAAAAGCTGCATCCAGGGCTGGATTTCCAATTAAGCACAGTAGGCACCTGCCTAGGGACATCAGTGTTCTAGTGGTGGATTACTGTATAGGCCAATGGGGTTTGTGCTCACGGCCCCTGGCCAATTTGGGGCCCCCACCCAAGTGCTAAAATTCTTGCCCTGCACCCCTACTACTCCTCTTCCCCCTGAGGATCCACTGTCTGGCCAGGCTGGAAGTCAGAGCCCAAGGGGTGAACATATCCCCCCTGCTGGAAGCTGGCTGAGCTGGTCACCCCAGTCCCTCTTCTTCCATTGGCACCTGCATGGAAACAATGAAGGTCAGCTGTAGGCTGGGGAGTGCTGAAGATGCTATGCCTAGGGACACATAAGGTGTTCATCGGGTCCTGGCTGCACTGCCTCCTCAATTCTTTCTTTTCATGCTGAGTTCATGCCTATCTGGAAACAAAAGCACTCGTAGTGTTCTCATTCTTGCAAGTTGTGGTTATGCATGCAAGGTATGAGGCCTTATCCCCTGGCAAGTTACAGATGATGTTAGCTCTTATTAGCCACCAACATCATGTTCAAAAGCATGAAGCAAAAAGGTAGAAACTCATTCCCCAACAATGGCCTGCCTTCTCAAGAATTAGTATAAGACAGGAATAAGGAACCAGGATTAAACATCTTTGTCTCGGATAATGCACATTACACCAATTAGTGCTTGGTATCACAGTCTTGTCTTGTCCGCCCTGCGTACCACCACCACTGGGTCGGAGGGGGCTCAGACTTTCTCCGCCATTATCCCCCCTGGTGCTCTGTGTTCCCAGCACATTGTAGCTTTCCTCATCCTTTTTTACCAGCATCAGAACATTGCTGAAGGGGAACACAACTGCAATGGAGTGCTCAAAAGAAGAAAGGAAAGGAATTTCCCTGACAGGCTGCAAAATCCACTGTAAGCAGCAACCCCCCACCAGTCCTCAATTTGCCCTTCCCACAGCATAAAGATTAACCCATGTGAGCCCACAATTTATCATTTGTCATGCATTCTACCTGGAACCACCAGCTTCCTCCCAACAGGAGCCCGTACAATCCAGTTTTATACATGTCAATAAAAAAACCTGCAGTAAAATGAAAAATGGAGGAGCAGCCTGAAATTCAATATCCAAAAGAATTCTGTATGGTTATGCTCTTCATTATTGCACTCAACCCCATTTTTAGCTTTTAGTTTTCCTTGAAGTTACTGCAGAATTACCAGTGCTGTAGAGTTCAGTGTGGGAGTGCCAAAGAACCAGAGAGAGCAACCAGGGGGAGCTTTGCTGCAGAATTTAGTTACGGATTGCGGCAGAATACAAGGGTGGAAGGTGGGGGGGATGTGGGGGAAGGCAAGCACTTGATTATGCTGTAGTGGAGTAAGTAAATCCAATTGAACTAGGTTAAAAATAAAAGTAGTTGTGGGCCCTAACCTGGTTTTTAATGATACAAGGATAATGCAGCTTTTCTGGCCACAGCTGTGTATGGTTTCTATGTTCAGTTTCAGTCCAGCTTCTTAGCAACAAAACAAACAGCAGCTAATTGTATATATGTCTTTCTGTTTAGTAGCCAATTGTGTCGAAGACCCGACACATAAGACATTAGTAATAGTATGACCCTTATCTCCATTCCCTAGTACAACACCATATTGTACTGGCTAATCGTTGTGTAGTGTCAGAGCTGTCTTGTGCGTGTTTCCCATCGGGATTGGAATAAAAAGATATTCAGGGGGAAAGAAAAGTTTTCTATGGATGTACAAATTATTTTCAGAGTTACGAGGTAGTATGAATTCTTTATTGTAGGCCTCCCTAGCACTCTTGATTATTTTTACTCCTGCATATTACTATGTTACTTCCAGTGCTTACTTCCCTTTTTATTTGGCTTGCTTATGGTTTTATTACGCATCAAGGACTTTCAGTATTGCTACCTGCCTTATGGCATGGCGGCAGGGAGCAGCTTTTCAGAGAACAATGGTGGGCATTTTATATGGCTTGCCATGTGTCTGTATGAAGGTACCTTAATGCTTATGTAACTGTTCAGAGTCATTCAGCTGCTAAACAAAGTAACTTCTGTGTTTTGTTTTGTTGTCAGGAAGCTGAACTGAAACCAAGCACAGGAACCATGTACAATTTTGGCCAGAAGAGTGGCATTGTTCTATCATTAATAAACAGGATAGAACCTGATATGATTTCTACTTACAACCCAAATCAGTTGGATTTACGTACTAAACTACAGCATAATCCAGTATCATCACCCCCATATACTCTACGACAATCTGTGCCTAAATTGTGTAGCAAGTCTCCCTGGTTCTTTGACATTCTCACACTGACTTCTACAGTGCTGGAAATTCTGAAGTAGCACCAGGAAAATTATAAAAAGTGAGAGCTGTATTTTAAAATGGAGTTTAAGTGCAACAGTGAATAATATAGCTCAAACAGAATTGTTTGTTTAATGATGAACTTATTTCAGGCCACTTCTGTGTTTAAAGAGATACCGTTGGGTGCTCTAAAACGTGAATCCAGTGCAGGAGTAGTAATGTTATTGCACAATGTTGTAGTAGTGTTTTATATGTTCAAAGAATTATATGAACTAATTGTTCCTCACAATGTTCCTTTGAGGTGGCTGGGTAAGTATTATCAGATCCTTCTTGCACATGAGGAGATGGAGGTAGAAAGGTAATGTGACTGGGCAAAGGCCACACAGCAAATCAGGGGCAAGGCCAAGACCACATGAATTCCTAATCCTCTTATTTTTTCCTTCATATCATGCGGTATTTAAAATCAATAGCTGGTTTAGCCCCATGCAGCTAACCTAATTCAAGCCAAACATCCTTGGATTGGCTCATCAGACATACCCAGGAGGAGTCACAGGAAAGTCACAAAAGCAGAGACTATCCCAAAGAATAATCAAGTCACAAAAGGCAAAATAGACCCTCATACAGAAAGTGAAAAACCTTTGCACTCTGCAAGGTCAGCAGACTTCCTGCAACTACAACCGACATAGTCACAGTTTAAGCAATCTGGCCTTTTTCTAACTCGCTCTGCATTGTATAAATCTAGAACAAGCACCGTTCTGGAGCTAGTATTTCATGGAAATTGCCCTGCTATGGAGAGGAGCACATTACAGACAATATCTAATTTCCTCACGATTATTACATTTCTCCTGTGCAGGACATGCTCAAACATTTGCTATGTGGGTTGTAGAAGCGCAACTGAACTGTGGATTATGAGCTCTGGATAGATATAGGTATATATTTCGCTTGTAAGGAAAGTTCATTTAGTAAGATCCGGTAAGTTTTGATTTTCCTGTTGATTCCATTTCCTGGACCACTGTAACTGGAATTACTTTTACAAGCCAACCATTTCCCTTAACTAGCACTGCTCCATTTTGAATATCTGACTTAGTCTGGCGTGCTTCAATAAGATCTTTCATCTATGTATGAGTAACAGGTTTCGGTGGGGCTTACTTAGAAGTCAAATAGAAGAATCTTATTTTTCATCATTAAATTTACAGTCTTCTCACTAGAAGGTAGTCATGGCATACTTTCTGCAGACCATAAGACTGCTGTTCGCAGCATACTTGCCAGCCTGCCGTAATGCGATGGCTTGTGTATATGTGGTGCTGAATGATGTCTGCCACACATGTTGAAATGTTTAACAGCTGGAGGATTAAAAAGACTATATGAGGCATATTACCACTACTTCTCACTTTCCTTTATTGGTAGCATTTATATTATAACCAGTAAACCCCCGATTCTCTAAAGAATCGCAAATTGAAAAATGGTAATCACCGCTGGGTGGGAGGGATGGCGGGCAGCCATGCACTCCCTGCCCCCATTACCTGTCCCCCACTCCCTCCACAGTGCCCCCATCACTGGCCCCCCACCCCTCCTCAGCACCCCCCAGCCCCCCACCCCTCCTCAGCGCCCCCATCACCTGCCCCCCACATCCTCCTCAGCCCCCCC